>JAEIGN010000233.1:7055000-8255000 GCA_018903745.1 Drosophila repleta
AGTTATATATTAATCTTTCGTAAGACACAGGCACATTCAAACCATATTTAGAGAGCAGCGACCAAAAACCAGCTGCAGACTCCAGTTCATTAAGGGGGCTTTGTATGCTTCGCCTGCTGACGTCAAGTCAAAGCAAATCTCTGTGTAATTATTTAAATTGGTCATAATCAAATTCTCTCATTGTGCCATGCAGTCTGTATGAAATGACTTTAAACAAGGACAATCATAGCGCAATTGAATAGATGCCAGCCACAAAATATGGCTAACTGGATGTGAGTTGACAACAAACATGAAAACCTGCGTAGCTTATGCTCTATAGTAGACAAAATAATAATATCTAAACTAACAACAAGCGCAATTGCTTAAATGAACATCCATTCAGTTAACGAGCTAAAAACTGGGCATAAATATTCCTTTTACTATGCTCATCATTTATTCATCATATATAGAGGAGTCAGGGTATTTGTCGAGTACAATATAGTTGAACAAACTTTCTTAATTGTTGTGCATGACTGTGAGGGCGTGACACACATTTCCATTCCATGCCCACTCACTCGCACACACACACACACACACACACACACACACATACAGATACACGCACGCTGGTTGACACAATTACAGAGCGCAGGAACTTTGCCACGCTTTTAATCAACTTAAAAAGCTCTCACAGTCCATACTGGCGGCATTCTCTTGCGCTCGCTCAGCCAGCCCCCACTCCATCCTCTCTGTTCGCCAACTCTGTGGGGAGAGCACTTTTGCATGCAATATGTCTGGTGGCTGACACACGCGAGCAGCGCTGCCAACGCCCACGCGAACTTATTTTCTTCTTCTTGCATTTGCTGTTGTTGTCGGCTCTCGCCCTGTTTTTGTTTAACGACTTTTGCCTGCCACGCAGTCTGCGTCTGTGCTGTGTTCTGTTTGTTGATATCGCAACTGAAACAACAATAAAAACAAATCGCAAATAAAATGCGAGCAAAATAACTAAAACTAAACTGAACAAAAATATCCGATGTATGCGCCTCTCTCTCAGTCACTCAGTCACTCACTCGCTCGCCTCATATTTTGTTGCTGGCCTTTTATTTTAGCGTGCGCTTTGCTATTTTTATGAGCAACTTTTATTAATATGATTGGCCATTCTGATTGCTCATTTTTAGCTGCTCTGGGTCAAGGTCATTGTGACAAATAATTAAATAAATCGCAACTGTCTGTTCGCCCGCCGCAAGGCAAACGAGCAAATAATGCACAAATTGTTCCGAGTGTGTGTTGGTGCCTCTATGTGTGTGTCTGTGTGTGTTTGTGCATCTGTCAGCTGAAATATCTATTAAATGCCGTTACAGCACACAGTTTTTGTTCGCAGACGCCCCCTAGTCCATATATCACACTCTGCCCACTTGCTGTTTGCTGTAATTACATTATGCCATCGTTGACTACGAATATAATTTGATTATTTAGTTTTACACACATTTTGTATATACAATATTGCTGCGAGCAACAGTAACAACTACACTATATACTATATATTCATGGTCACGTGTTTGTTGTGATTGCATGTCTGAAGGTTAAATTAGTTAACGCTTTGATTTCGCGTTAATTTGTTTCGACTTTTATTGCTGTTGTTTCTTTCTTGTCGGCTCTAATTGTTGTTCTGCTTCTAACAACAAAAAACAGAAACAACTTTAGCTATATATATATATATATATATGTTTATTAGCGCAAGGTCGTTGCTTTTGGGGTCAGGCATTCTGTAAATAAATACTCGCCCTCTCTCTGGAGTAGAGAACAAAAATACATTCGATTCTTGCTAATGAAATAATTGCCATTTTCTGTTTATTCTTAGACCCTTTTAAGGAATTCCATTCAAATGTTTGTAAACTTATGAATTTTTCAAAAATATGCATGGAATTGCTAAGAATAATAATCGAACCCAACAGCTGCGAAATGAGCTTTCAGCACAATTTATTATTGCATTTTCGTACATATTCTATATATGCATATAAATATGTGCATATATGCATATACATGTATGTATATGTGCGCGTCTGTTTTCTCTGGAATTCAAAATGTAAAGAAGAAAATCATGTAAAACGTGGGTCGCATAGCCCCTTTTGTGTCTTTGTTATTGTTGCAACTATGTGGCGACAGACATTTTGTGTTATCATTGAGGTCATGCGCTCAATATTGATAATCAATAATGCGCTCTATACAAATGCACACATAGAAACATACATATATATATATATAAATATATAAGTATATATACATATGTGAGCTTCGTGCACACTGCACAGACTGAACGCAGTTTCTGAATAATGAACAAATGAGAAAGCCTTGATTCTTAGAGACTGATAAGACTTATTTTTATAGAATTTCAATTATATAAATATATATGTATATGTAGTAGCTACATATCTGCATGTGTATATTTCCTATTTCTATATTAATTTTTACTTTAGAATCTATTTAATAAACAGATTCAGTTCAGAAAAGAACAGTTCTGTTATACATTCAGATTATCGTGAGCGCCAGCAGCGGGAATTTAAGGCCGTCAAATGTTTGCGGCTGATTCTAATCAGCTTAACAACAACAATGAACAAACAATGCTCTGATAAGATAAAGCGTTTGACCTAGTTATGACTAAGAAACTTAGATATATATATATATATATATGCATGAAGTATACATACTATATATGTATATATCTATACAATAAAAATAAAAATAAAAATAAATAAAATTGTAAAGAACAACATGTGACTGCCAACCACAACTGTAAGTTGTATTTATTTATTTATTTATTTTATTTTATTTTTATTTTAATACGAACAGCTTGCAACAAGTCAAACACCTGCGCTGCCGATCGCAAGGTATGGCGACGGGAGAGGACGTTTGTATGTTTGTATGCTTAAGCGCGTAAAGTGCAGTGGCAGTCAAGTTTGGTACGCGCCAAAGAGGGGAAACTTCTTCGTATTATACCCTATACGACAAGACTTGAATGTGGAGTAAATAGTACAAAGTTTAGTTCGATTTGACCTATTCAAGCCTGTTCGATGATTGATAATAATCAAGGTAAACAATTCTATTGATTACATTGGTTTTTACAGGGTATTTGCTAATCGATCATTTGCACACATTCTAGGTCTTATACTGCGCCATTAAGCGAGCACGTGTACCTGTAATTTCTGGTTGACTCCAGTTGTATTTTGTGCCTGCGGTTTGAGTTACCCCAAAAACAGCTGCCGCTTGCCGTTGCACGTTGCACGTCGCATGGAGCATGGTGCATGGTACATGGTGCAGAGGGAACTTATCAGGTAACCACAGGATGGTTGAATACAGGCAACAGGTAGCATAACGGGTCACGTGGCCAACAGACGGACGGCCAAAACCATTTTGGCCAGGCTTTGACAGCACAATTTACGGCCAACATGTGCAATAAATGACAGCAGACTCGGCCAGCCAACAACACTGGCGAAGATTACATTGTAATTATGTATGTATGTCAAGCAGTGTGTATACTTATGTGTGTTCCTTTCTATTTAAAGGATCTATTAACACGAAATTATAGACAACGATAAAGATGTGTAAATGTGGTACAAGTTAAAAAATATTGATTCTCAATTAACTTACGCGGACTGCGTGTTAGTCAGAAAATTAAAAACTAATATATATGATTATAAAACTTTCATATTAACTTGTAAGGAATGTGTTCCCCAGTCAAATGTCGCGCTAAAGAATATCATTATACTTTTTCACGAAGTGTAATAAGTATATTGGTTTTGTGCAATGTCCTTCATGCTGTCCGTCCGTCTGTCAGTCTGTCCGTATGAACGGACACGCTATCGAAGATAGAGACTTGAAGTTTGAAATATATACTCGTGTATACCCTCGTCCGATAAAGTGTCAAGATTTTCCCGATACGCCCACTAGGGCGTGGCAAATGGGAAAATGCATTTTCCTGTATCTCAGAAACACTTCTTCTAGAAGGGCTACAGAGTTGAGATTTTAACTGAACACTCATGTCGACATCCCAAAATCAAAAAGCTATGGCGGATATATCTACTAATATCAGCTTATATCTTCCACAGTTTTAGTACTAGAAGCTTCAAAATTTTATGCTCACTTACTTGGGGCCTCCTCTACCGATTCCCCAAGAATTATTGTTCCGTGACTTACTAAAAAATACACTGTAATTTTCGAATTTTCCGAATGTAAGCATCCAAGCTTTACAGTTATATTCCCGAACGCCCATTCTATGAACATGCTAAAAATTATTTATCTACGCCCACTGGGGCGTGGCAAATAAAAACTGAAACATCTGCAGCTTCTGAGCCAATAACGCGCCACATAATGACCTTGTCTTTTGATTTGCCAAATTATATATATATGTTTGAAAAGAATATTTTATTAAATAATAATAAATAAAAAATAAATAACTAAAGAAAGAAAATATAACAAAAATATCAACATGACCACACCGAGCCCACACCTCTACGATCGCCTACAAACTTCTATCTCATTTTGAGAGATGCCATCTCCTCTCGATTTAGGTTCATGTTTTTGCTAAGGTAAGGGTTCTAAGCTTATATCCAAATTGAAACTGTCTGGCCACCTCCAATGAAAATTTTTAATCGGCAGCTAATTTGAACGGCGACAGTGGGGATTTAAGATTAGTTTTAAAATAATATAATGTGATAATGATGCCCCTATGGGGTGCTGGAACGTCAAAAAGTATTTCGCTGTCGGTTGCGTCCGACTGCAACGTTCTTACTTGTTTTTATATTACTTTTTCATAGTTACATGTATATAAAAATGGCTGCTAAAGTCTTAATACTCTACAGTTGAATATATACTATATCGCTTATTAAGATCTCGAGCAGCTCACAGTCAAAGTTTCAAGTTTTCCTTAATCTGTATTTCGCTTTGCAAAAAGACCTTTTTATGGCAAACAAACAATGAACTACCGAAAGAAGTACAAAGATTTGCATACTTAAAAATAGCTTAAGGAATGTGTAAGCTCGGGAAGATCCAAGCCTGTCCCATAGAAATGCAAATTATAAAAAACAGAGGCAAAAGTTCTGAATCAAATGGAAATAAGGAAATGCGATATTAAAGGGCAAGAGATGGTCAAGGAAAAGGAACGAACTGGAATGGAACAAGGCAAGAGACTTTTTGCTCGTTTTAAGCAGATTTCATTTACTTTGAGGGTTGAGTTTCACAAGAGTCCCAACCCCTCATCAACACACATACACACACTCATAAACAGTAACCGAACGTGGGAAAAATGTGGAAAATGCGAACAAAAAGGAGCAAAGTCAAAGAGGAATTGCGAAATGTTGGAGCAAATGATAATGATGATGATGATGACGATGATGATGAAGAGAAATAACTAAACTAATGCCAGAGGGCTTCTAACGGAGGCAAAGCTGTGCCCAGCAAAACTTATAAAATATGTATACAGTAATGCGGCGTGGCATGTGGGTGGTGAGCTGTTCGGCTGGGTGGTTGGGTGTATGTGTGGGTCGCAGGCTCGAAATATGCAAAAAGTTGTTGAAAACTGGCTAAGCAAAAGGCATAAAATGTTGACGAACTGTGTGTGTCTGTATGTCTGTGTGTTAAGGGATGGGCTGGCTTGAGGTGGGCCCAAGTCGCATAGACTATATAGATTTATGTATGACTGTAACTGTATAGGCAATGGGCCCACATACAAGAATAATAGGAGCATGTCTATGAAGCAGAGCCCAGCTCCTTTCATGCTTTCTGTTTCTTGAAACATTTTGAGAATGTTTGTTTGTCCTTAAATTCTTTTTGATTAGACAAGCCCACATGCTTTAAGTCTTGCTTATGCAGAAACTATCTTTAGTATATCAAATCTGTTTGGGTCTGTGTAAAAATGTTTAAATATTTCATAAACCTTCATTAGCTTTAATAATATTTTGTGAAAGCTGCTGAGTTTGCATTCATTCGAATCTTTACAATATTGTAAATATTGTTTATGGCCTTCGACCACAAGGCGCTTTACGCTTCAGCCAAGCAAAACTTTGTCCATATTGGATTTTATGTCAGATCTCGGAAAATGTTGTTGTGAGGGCTTAACGTCAACTTATAGTTTGAGCAGTTCTGACAGATTTCATTGGATGAGTGTTGGCAGGGATTTTGTTGTTAAAAGCCAGAAAAAGTTAATCAATATTGCTGGAAGCCAGGCAACTAAGACTAAGACAAGGCAAAAAGGGATTACAGCCAAGGAAAATTGCACAAAATTCTTCTAGTGCTGCGAGAAGAAAGATTAATTTAGAAACCCTGAATTAACGGCAGCATGGAAGTTTTGTCAGTTGGGATGAAGCACAGTAAATATAGTCAGATATACATATGTATATATGTGAAGCAAAGTAAATCAGAAAGAAAAAAAGCCAATAATAATTTAGATATAAATTTTCTTACTCTTCTGAAATTTGAACTAAAATTTTACTTTTAAATATTTTTGTTTTTTTAAAGTAACTCTATAATAATTCAATAGAAAAATATTTGTGAAAAGTTCTTTAGTTGTTTTTGACTCTCCTGATAAGTTTCTAATGAAGTAATTGTCATATTTTACTCTCTTTGAATGCTCTACTCTTTTTCTGCTATTCTACATTTTGAAGCATTAGCAAAGAGAAACCAGGCACTTAACATCTTTATCTATATCTATATTTTCATATTATTCAATTACATATAGCTTTAATATTCAATAATCCAACATATCTAGACATCTGAATCTGTATTGAATAATATATTTTGAAATACACTCGCATGATTTTAATAAGCTCGCCCTCAATGAACATTTATTTATTTTCTTCCGTATAACTTCACTACAATATTGCTTGTCGGGCACAAAGTCAAGTAGAGTGAACATATATATGAAATTAAATACATTAAAGTCGCCCCAAACACACACACACACACACGCACGCAGTAAATTTTCATTAAAGTAAAGTGCGCGCTTTAGCGTGTCCCATACTATTGCTTTCCTTTTCTGTCTCACAGGGTAAGCGCGAGGCCCACCCAACGAAACTCTGCCCGCCTGGCAACGCAACGGACAAACGAGGGTTGCTTCAGCAAAAACAACAAGTAATAAACACGACAGAGCAAAAAAGAAGAAACAAATACAAACAGTAGGTAGAAGAAAAAAGACGAAGGAAAAAAGAAATAAAAGGAACACAAAGCGCTCGCCGTGGACTGGGGCTTGGGCTGGGCTGGGCTGTGCTCTTGTGGGTGGGTGGGTGTTTGTATGTTTATTTTTGTCCGTAGGGTTGCAGATGTGCTGCGCCGCGCTGCGCTGTGCTGTGCTGTGCTCTGCTGTAGGGGTTGCCAGCCACTTTTTGCATTAATTGCTTTATCGATTTCTGCAGCATTTTCAACCTCTTTCTGCATGCTCGTCATCGCTGTTGTTTTTAGCACAAGGACGTGGAATAAATATGAAAAGCAACCGAGAGCAGCCAAATGGAAAAAATCCTCTGTTTGTTATTGTGAATGAAATGTGGCAACAGAACCGACGACAGCAACAGCAACAACAACAACAACAACAACTATCCGAGAAGTACATTCCCTCAATGACGGCTTTTTGAAAAGCAATGCAAACGCTTTCAGCGCCACCTGCCTGCATTTTATGAAGGCTCAAAACAAAACAAAGCCCAAAAAAGTAGGCCACCACGTCCCCTGACCCTACCACCCCTCTCCCCACTCCCCACTCCCATCCCCACCCAGCTACGCCCACCACCTCTCACTTTCCCGCCTTCGAGCCATCGTGAGCAACGTCAGCAAAACAGCGACAGAGTTGCCAAATGCATGCATGCAAAATGAGCGCAGCTCGAATGTGCAGGCAAATAGACCCATGGGCGGGCGGGCGGGCGGTAGAGGAGGGCGAGAAAGCAAAGCGCAGCAGTAGCAACAACAAACGCCCGCCAGGCGGCGCCCCAGTGAATGTGGAATAAAAAAGTTGCAGTAAAATTGTGCACAATCCTAAAAAATGAGGTCAACTATTTCTGCTCTATGTGTGTGTGTGTGTGTGTGTGTATGTGTGTGAGTGAGTGAGAGACAGAGAGGGACAGAGCGGGAGCATTACTGTTAACCGGGGCTGCGTTTGTTTCAATAGCGTGCTTAGTTAGTAGGTTATGTTTATTTAAATTTGCATAATTGCATGTACATAGCGTACATAACGAATATTTACTTTCTCGCACAGCACGTACATAAGATGTACACACACACACACATACACTCATATACATACAAACATAGAAGCACTCTTGACACAAGCTCTTTAAAACCTTTGCCACTTTAAAGCTTTGCCTCAGAAATGTGGCAACAGCGCCGCAAGCCAATGCATTGAACAAAACGTGCTAAGAACGTGTGCAAAATAGGTCAAAAATGCAAAAGCAACGCTTGCGGCTTTCAACACGCTTTGAGTATCGGAAAGTATCAACGATGCGAACAAAAGTGAATTGAAAGTAAAACAGGAAACGTAAAATCAACATTGATTGAAACATTTTTAGCCACAAAGAAATACGTTTCCCTATAAGTTTACATGATATAATTCTACGATTTCATTATGCATTCCATTAGACTATTCTCAGATTACAACTAGACTATGCAGACATACTACAAAGGCTCTCATTATGCAATATTTCCCAATTATTCTTCACTTTTTGTAATTCTCATTGCCTATATTCTTGACCAATTTATGAGATATAGATATTTAGATAGAATAGTAATAGGATCTATTTAGGCTGCTTCGAGTAATATTTATTTAGAGTCCACTGCAGTATTCGCTTCAGCACGTTTCCAATAGTCACGTATCCCATCCAGACAGCTAACCCAATCAGCTTGCCGACTTATAGACGAAAACATATCACAAACACAGACTGCACAACAATGAACAATGAACAATGAGCAGGGAAACAAATAACAACAACAACAAAGCTTAGTTCAAAGAAATAGCAAACAGCCTTAAATAAATAAAAAGTCCTTCCAGTTTATAAATTAGGTAGGTAAAGAGACTAAGCTGGAAAAGCAGAGAATCAAAAGGCTAGCAACGATAACAAAGGCGAAATCCCGAATCGTATAGAATGGCAGGCGGTGCGACGTTGCCAATTTTCACAGCTCTATTTTGTCCTCTAAGCCAAAACGTGAGAGAGATCAGGGAGAGCTGGGGAATTGGGGAGGTTTGTGTCATTTGCGCGCACACACATACAACGGCACGTTACATAGAGCACAAACGACCGATAAAAACAGGAAGAGAAGAATAAAACAAAATAGAAATTGAAACATCCTTCCTGCCAAAGGATTTGCTTGTACGCCCAACCAGGGTTGCCCAAACTATTTGCTTTTGAAATTGATATGGGAAAAACTATGCACAATATGACAGGGTGTGGCAATGTGGGGTGGGGTGTGCTGTGCGGGTGAGTTGACATGCAACAATTTTGGTGAGTACGAAAAGAACCTGCCACAAGGGTTGCCAGGCGGTCGGACGCAAAAACCTGAATAATAATAACATCCATGAACGAGAAATTCAGCTTAGCCCAAGAGGGTTGCCAGAGTATTTATGTGTGTGTGTTCATTTGTGTGGAAAGGGTGCGACAAGCATTTCCGGGTAAGTGGCAATGGTAGCTGCTAATAAAATCTGTCTAACACTGTTGGACGCCAGCCAGTTGGCCAAGTGGGAGGGAGATTGGGGCGTCGCGCACTTGAAATTGTTGGCAACAACAAAAGTCGTTGGATACTTTGCGCGAATGCCAGAGTGACGAGCAAAAAGGGCGGATAAAATATGGTTAAAATGTAAATTGAAAAAAAATTGTTGTCTGTGCGAGAGAAAGGCAGAAATAAGAGAGAGAGGGAGAGAAAAACACTAAAATTTATGTGCAGCGAGCGGCGATAAAGTACGAAACTTGAGATATATAAAAAACTAAGCACAGTAGGTTGAGAAAGGCGATTAAATTGCATAAATTATGGCTGGCAGCTGGATGCTGCGCAGCCGAGATGAGTTATTGTAGATAAAGAAAATCCAACAACGGAAGCTTTAAGCTATGGAAAAAGTTGATAAGAGATGAAATGTGGCAACGCTGCCCTTGGGCTATATGTCAAAATGTATATACTTTGAGGTGGTTTCCAGCGTTACATAGTTCGAAATGGGCTCAACTCAAGTAAAAATATGATTTGTATTACTAGAGATCGGTTTAAGAAAAACTGGTTTAAATATGTATAATATCAAAAGCTTTTAAGAGGAACTAGGCTTATTTGTCTTTAATCCTTAGATCTTTATTGGTACTTTAAAATATAACAAATAAAATCCTAGATAAATCAGGAATGTTGGAATAGAATGGTTCCTTAAATTAAAATAGCTATAGTTATAGTTCACAAAACCTAGGCAAATAAAATGTTTAAACAGTTTTCTTTGAAAGAATTTTAATAATTCTAAGTGAATGTAATATTTGAAATCAAAATATGAATTTAAGTGAAATTTGTCAACGTTGCTCTTGAGAACAAGTAAACTCGTTTTTTTCTCTTTAAATTGTACCAATCAAAATAAACATCACGTAGCGTCATCATAAATAAAACATATACATATGTATGTACACATATGTGTATATATAATGTACATAAATACATACAGAAATGCTAAAAATAGATGCCCACATCGAAAATGCAAATTTTATATTTATTTTTTACGGTAAATATATGGCGAAAGAAAGCATTTTGTAGAAGCCAAAAAGTAAATAAAAATGGATATATGTATATTTATGTGTGAAATTATAACACACACACACACACACAGAGAGACACACACACGCACATATGAAAGTTTCTGGGACGAGTCGTTGACAGTTCCAATTCCAGTTCATTGAACTGAACTTAATTAAAAATCAAGTTGAAGGTCATTTGCGTGCCGCACGCGTCTCTTTCTTATTCACAGTTGTTTTCATAGCAAAAATAAACACGACGGGCAAAGGCAAAGGCAACAATATTTGAACGAAATAAATGAATATTGAAAAAGAGACAAATGAGAACTGGAAATTTCGGCAAAGGTCAGTGAACATATTTAACAAAGAATTCCAAGCCAAATCCAGACAACAGAGACAACAACAAGTGAACACACAATAAACAGGCAAAACCAAAAAAAAAACAAAGATCTCATGACGATCATGGATCATGATCGCTGCTCTTTCTCACTCGCACTCGCACTGGCACTGGCACTCGCACTCTCAGCTGTGGGCTGAGTAAGAAAACCTGTTTCAATTGAAGCTATTGCGTGAGTAAGCCCGTGAAATATGGCAACGACGCACAAGCCACTAATTGTAGACAGTTGGCAACGCTGCAGACAACAAACAATACATACACACACATAGCAGACATATGTATGTGTGTATACGTACGTTCATAGTACCCAATCAGAATTTCAAACATTTTTATATGAAGAACGTGACACGGCAACATTAGAAGAAGCGGCATGCGAACGGGAACAATGTGAGAATGAAACATAAGCCAGCAGCTGCTGCTGCTGCTGCTACTAATGGTGGCCTCTGTGCAAGCGAGATGGCTGAAAGGCATTAGAGCGATTGACGCTCTACTGTGCAAGTGTATGCGTTTGACAGGTGTTCGCTAGTGCGTATCTATAAGTGTATGTGTTCGTGTGTGTGTGTGTGAGTGAGCATAGACGACGTAATAGCTGCATAACTGCATTGAGTGAGTGAAGTGCACAGGCACGTACGCCACAACAAACAAAATTAAAAAAGAAAGAGAGAGAGAGAGAGAGAGAAGGAAACAAACCGCCCCAACAACAACAACAACGCGCAGGTGTTCATTTTCACTTAGATGGGTAAACAGCAAGCGAGAAAGAGAGCGAGAGAGAGAAAGAGAGCGGGAGCATGAGTGAGCGCGCAATCAACGCTGTCTTCTCAATTTCAATGCAATTTCTTAAAGTGTCACGTTAAATAAGGAAGCGACAACAAAGAAACACACAAAATAAGTCTATGTATGTGTGTATGTGTGTGTGTGTATGTGTGTACTATAACTAGTTCTAGCTGTAGTTATCATCTCAGGGGTATTAGATTATCATTTAGTTATGCAATAAAGCAACAAATGAGGAAGGTTGTTCATATTACCCCGATCAAGTATTACAAAAATGTTGCGTGTCAGACTCAGACAGGCAAGAGGTCAAATATTGAAATGCTAATGAAATTTGTAGTTTTTTATTCTCTTTAAATTGATTTTAGCTTTGAACCTGAAGCTACTTAGCTAAATAATTAAGTTAATTAAGTAGAGTTGTTATTTTTTTTTTAGATTTTAATTTAGCATGAGATCATATTTAAAGACTGAAAAGTCCCAAACAAGTTTCTATGAAGCAGCATTCGCATAATAAATCTATTTTATTATACTCTTAAGAATAGTAACTAATTGGATATGGTTATTAATAGTTAGTGATGTTATAATACTGATGATAACTGAATTATCTGATGCATATATTACTGTACTCTACTATCTATGTACATTGTATCTTTATTGACTGATCGAACCGAAAACAACCTTGAAAGTAGCTATGTGTATGTATGTACATATGTGTTAGTGTACTGTGTCAACTTGTGTTTCGGTAGTTGTAAAGATCGAAATTGATTGTATCAAATCATTTTAATGGGCGTCAATTGACGTCATGTAGCATATGTATGTTATATATGTTGTCTATGTTGCATATAATATATTTGTTTTATGTATGTCTGTTCCTTTTTTCATAATTTCGCCTTAAAGCCGCCTTTCTATGCAATTCTCTTGAGTTCATGTAGCAATATGATCTATATTCTAGAGATATGTGTATTTCGAAGAGTTCTATCTGAGATTGCATGTTCTTCAACGCATTCCCTTCATTTAACATTAAGTTTTATGGAGCTTTTAATACAATCATCTTAAAAGGTTTGAGCACTTTAATTTGATTTGAATTTATTGAGTTGGTCGTAGGTGTTAAGCTCTTAATATTTTGTAACTATTAAAGCCCACTAAAGTTGTCGCATTGACTGACAGCAGGCGGTGCATGATAACGGCCTTAAAGACAACAAAACACAACAGCTTCGACACACACACACACACATAGAGAGAGAGAGAGAGAGAGAGAGAACCCACATGCATCCACAGCCGCCCACATTTACCCTCAACTTTGTTCGGTTTGTCTATTTATTTGCGTTAAAACGTGTTTTCAGCCTTTTGAAATGCAACTAAAAACTGCTGCGGACGGCTATATATAGACACATGTGCAGGCATTATATACAGACACATAAATATATGTGTATGTATATACATATATATTAAAATGTATATGTATTCGTGTGTTTAAATAAACTTGTGTAGCCATAGTCTACAATAAGAGCAGTGTTGTTGGCCAACAGAAACCTGCAACACATTTTATGCCCTTAGGCTAAATAAGTCGCCGTCGCGTTTATTCTCTGCCAACGTGCTGCTGCCTCTGCTGTTGTTGTTGTTTTTTCTTCAACGTTGCCGCATGGCCAACGACCTTTATCACACACACACATATAAACATATATACAGACCCACCTCTGCACACACACACACACATACAGAGATACTCGCGCTCACGTTTTTGTATGGCGCTCTTCTTCTTCGCTTTTGGTCTTTTTTGTCCCCGCAGCAACTCCACTTCAACTCGTTCGACGACTGCGCGCGGACTCAGCCAGACGTTTTTAGCTTTTGTCTGTTGTTTCGCCGTTTGTTGGTGTGCGTGACTCTTTCGTTCACTTTCCACATACTCCCGCTCTGTCTAACACACACACACACACACAAACACACAGAGCCTCGCACACTTAACCACTTACATATTAATACATACGCAGGCCAAGCGTCTGCAATTTATTAATTTCGAGTTTCGAGTTCTCTCGCGCTCTCTCCCCGTCTCTCTCTCGCTCTCTCACACTTTGCCTTCTCTTCGGAACTTTCAAATAACGCAACCTGTCTGCCAGACAAACAAACACATGCACACACACACACACACACACATTTGCATTTGTGTACATTGCCTGTGCATGTGTCTCTTGTTTGGTTTGCTTTTATTTGTTTGTCTTTTGCTGGCCCGAGGAGCATTTCAATTAAAGTGCAAAGCTAAAATTTCGCTTCCTTTATAGCTGTCTCGCTTGCACACCTTCATAATTACTTTGCCGTCTATTTGCGTATACTTGAGCACGGGTGAGTGTGTGCATGTATGTATGTATGTTGTAATCGTCGCTTACAATTTACCGTTACAAGCCGGTGTATTAATAAACCAACAACAACAACAACAAAAACAACTGTTGCTTTTGCACTTGTCACTTGTTTCTTGTTCGCATTTCACGTTTCTTAGAATTCCATTTAATGCAGGCAGCTGGCACGCATGCAAGCAGACATATGTACATACAAACAGACATACACACACATATACATATATACATATGTATATTATAAATATATATATGTACATATGTATATTAATGCATTTTATTGCCGGTTTATTTGCTAATTTCTTTTGGTCTGAACTTGGTACCGCTTTATGAATCATGCGGAGGTCCGTTCAATCCAGGTCAGCCCCTCGTACAAAATGAGACATAAAACGCAACAACAACGACAACAACAACAGCAACAACAACAATGTCAACAAATTGACATTACAGCAATTCGCCATAAACATGCAACGTTTATTTGGCACAGATTTTATTTACACACGCACACAAATGCACATACATACATATTTATGTATGTATGTATGTTGTTGTTGTCTTTAGTGTTTTTTTTTTGTTTGTTCATTGTTTATATTACAGTTAGCAGCTGCATGTGGCAGAATTGATTTCAATTTTCCTATTCTCTCAGGCAAAGATATCTTAAATTTAAACAAATAACAAAATAAATGATTCTTTGTTCAAGTTTAGCAATATTTGTAAATATATTTTAATTTTTTTTTGTTTGTTTTTTAAATTGTTATCGCTAAGACGCAATGCATTCGACATTGAATTGTTTATTCGCTGATAATAAATTAATTGGGTTCCAAGTGCTACTTTTATCTTTCACGGAAGTGTGATCTATGAAATAGATCAAAGCCATTCGAAATTTTAAATGAAATTAAAAATATTTATAAATAACGAAAAGTTTAAGTTCAACTTAAATTGAAATTTGTTGAATCCCCAAATTTCATTCAGTAAAAGAAGTTATCTATTCAATTCAATCTATTGTTTGCCGAATTTCACACTGAATTGAAAGCATTTCTAGAGATAATCGGGAGTGCCCGAAAAGATAACTAGGAAAGTTGTAGTAGAAATACTAAGTAATACAATAATCAATTATTATCGATAAGTAAGTTTTAAAGTTATCGAAACACAAATGATAAGCACATATATATTCAATTCAGTCTGATGAGCTGTAGCTCATCTCTCAGATCAAGATGATGTATACTTTACATGGATAGTCTGAGAGACCTCCTCCTCCAGCACAGTTTCAATAGGTACAGGTAGGTAGGTAGCTATAGAAACTCATTCACAGTTGAATTTTGGCATTGGAATTGAAAATTTATAAAGATATTTTTTAAAAAACCTATAAAACCAACTATGTTTGGATTGATTTGATCTATTTATAATAATATTATTTACAAATAGAAAACCATGCGATGGGAAACTACAGTTAACTACAAAATACTTGTAAGTTTCGTTGTTGTTGTTGTTGTTGTTGTTGTAATACAGTAGAGCAAATGGGAAAGTTAGTAATTAGCTAACTAATGATAGACTCTGGCTCTGAGTCAAGCCTGACTCACCTGAGTAATTTTTTCCGAAGGGGAATTTTGCTTTTTGCGAAACTCTTGCAAGTTTAATCAATGCATTTCGATAGGGTTTCTTTCAAATTGCGCCCTCTAATTGCAGTAATTACGGAGCAATATATAATTCAAAGAGTAGAATGCACCGTGAGAAAGGCAACATCCAAATCAACCGCAAACGAATCCTTAGTGCGAACTGAAAACGTTTTTGGTGCCTTAGACTGGCCCAAGAGTTCCAGCTTGTTATTTATTCATTGGGAGCTGCTGATTACCTATGCGTAATTAGCGCAATTGGCCATTTAAACTAATTGCAATAGCCCTGTTTCTTGTGTTTTCTCTTGCAAATTACAAAATTGGTAACATTTGCTTTTTAATGGCAATGAGTGAATTTGAAACTTTGCACAATTTCCAACAGTTCTTCAGCGATTTGCATATTTGATTTGAGATATTCCTAGTTTCTGTGGACCTGACCTATAACGAGGCACATGAGCTGGTTTACCACTCTCTCTCTCTCTCTCTCTCTCTCTCTCTCTCTCTCTCTCTGTCATTCAATAGTCTCTCTCTCACTCTTTTACAGTCGCCTTAAAACTTTTAGCAACGGAAATTACGCAACAACACATGCAAAATGCAAATGGAAATGAAGCAAACATAAAAAAAAACATTCAACGCCGCAGTCGCTGCCTCAGTCGCAGTCGCAGTCGCAGCCGCAGTCGTCGTCACTTACTGCTAAGATGTACATAAATAATGCAAATGTGGGCAGCGCCGTCGATGTCGAGGCCAGAGCGAGAGGCAATTGAACTTTCGGTGCAACTTTCTTAAGCCAGAGCCACAAACAGCTGTTGCGAAGCGAACGGGGGAGAGCCCGAACGGCAGGGGGCGAGGTGAGCGAGTGCAATAACTTGGCGCTTGTTGCCCACCATTTATTATCGCTTTATTTTTATCGCATAAATAAAAGTCGCAGCGCGAAAAAAGGGCTTGTCAGCAGCGCAAACTGTGAATCGAATGAATAACTGAATGGAGCGGCGCTCCAGAGACGAATAGTGAACCACAGCAGAACACAATAAAGTTGTTTGTGCTCTGCTAAACTGAGTGCTAAAAGTTTAAGGACATTTCGGCTATGCTTACATCTCACGTGAGCGAGCGAAGGAGGAGGAGGAGGAGGAGGAGGATCGCTGGCCTTCCCCTAAAATAGGGCGGATTTACGGCCACTTCTCGGCCTGCCATGCATTGTCGGTTGTTAAATTCATGACGTCTGAGCACGCGACGACTGTTTATTACTCTTCATTTTGTTTTTCGCACGACCCTCGCGCGGGGCAAGGCTGTTGCAGCCACACCCCGCTGATGTGCCATAAAACAGCCCGAGACGCACGGGTTAACCCACGAATTGGAACTAACTCAACTGCGTGCGTCTTGCCCGTCGACTGGCTTGTTTACAATTTAACGGTGTTAATGGCCCCTTCGCCTGCAGTCAAATTCCCCTTTTTCGCTGCATTCGTAATTGCTGTGGACGTTTAGGCGTATCTAGTATCTGATCCTAGTGAATTGATTAAATTGACTGACAGAAGTTCATTGTATAACAGAATCTTATGCTGATGCAAGGAAGATTTGAAATTGAAAATGGCAAATCGGGGTATATAGGATTTCTCAGAATGTAGCTAACAGGCAGAGGAAGGCGCGGTAGACCCAAGCTGCGTCGATTTAGCTCTGTCCGTCCGACTGTCCTCTTATGTGTAAACGAGTCGATCTCAGAACCTATCAGAGTTAGAGGCTTTTCGTATACATCTTGTGTAAATACGCCGTATAGCTGTATAGTTTGCCGTATCAAATGCCTAATTCCTTTCTGTAAGGACTATCTGGCTAATTATAGAGGAGCGCAACAATACAGAATCTGGAAACTGCAACTGGATTGATAAATTTCCAATTTACTTCGTCAGCTGTGGCATTGCATGGTAGTATAATAGATGGATTCCGCTGACTTAACTTGAATAACAATAACAGCATAGGGAGCTAGTATAATTAACTTCACTGTTAAGCTAAGGCACAGGGCGATTTAGCTTAAATCATAATTTTCCAATATATTCGTCAATGAATCAAGCTTAAATGGTGCAAGGAACAATAAAGTATTGAGGTTCCAGGTATGTCCTAGACTAGATAATGTGCAAACTGTAAAGAATAATCCATGATAAATACTTGAAGAATCATAGTTATTTGAAGTTGATTAGTTTTTTACCCACTAAAATGATAAAGGGAGTTATTGTAATCATCATCATATCAAATACTCTATTGCTCTATATATGATCTATATCTTAAGTAGCCTAAGTGTAGTCAACATACATTTAAGCCTGGGAATGGAGGCTGTATTACTACAAATTCCCTTATTTTCTGCATATATAATCTATCTTCTAATTCCAATTATTTGCATCAGCTCAATTATTCCTTAAGAATTAAATCTATTACCATTTTATCCCTTAAGCTGAACAAGCTGTACAATTTGAGAGAGCTTCTTGGCTTATGCCGACGCAAGTCAAGGCAAAGGCATTAATTATGGCCAGAGTCAAATATTCATGCTCCAATTATTTGCAAACACTTCAAAGAATTTAGTAATTTGGTTCGTTTACTCAAAACACTGCAAATTGTGGTCGAGATGAGAATTCAACTTTAATTGAAAATTCCAGGAGACGACCTCGCACAACATCAACAACACCAGTGGGTGGCAGTAGGTGTGTCAGCCAGTCAGGGGTGGGTCAGTTAAAGCCAGACGAGCCGAGAGCTTAAATGCAACAAAAATTGACGCAAGGGACACGAAACAAGAGTCAGACTGGCTCATGCACATAACGGCAAAATTTAAATTGTATGAAATTGGTCGGCAAAAGATTAAAGCGCGCCACACGCAACACAGACACATGCAAACTGTAAATACACACGCACACACACACACACAGGCAAGCAATTTAAGTGAGTGGTGGGTGGGTGGGTGGTTTGGTTGGCTTGGCTGGGTTGGTCTTGGGGTTAAATGCCAAAAATAACAACGCAGCCTCGGCGACAGCAGCAAAAAGCCAAAGCACATTATGTACAACCGACCGGCCGGAATACGTTCATATACAAGCATATATATGCTTATATATACATATGTGTATATACATATATACTACAACAATGGACAGTCAACACACACACACAAATAGTAAAGCTTAGCATAAAACACAAGCGCGCGCGCTTTTATGTGAATGCCAGAGAGAGAGAAAGAGAGAGAGAGAGAGAGAGAGAGAGAGTGAGAAGAAACAAAAAAGGCAGGCAGAGAGCAAAAAGCGCCGCATGCGGCGAGAGCGAAAATCGATAAAATCAAGGGCAGACAATGTGTTGGGCGGCAGGCAGCTATTTGATGGGCGGGAGAGAGAGATAGAGAGACAGAGAGAGAGAGAGAGAGAGATAGAGAGAGAGAAAGAGAGCGAGCAAGGCACTGCGAAGAGCAACAACAACGAACGGCAACTTTAGGCGCACGTGAGGCGGCGGCTGCTGCTGCTGCTGCTTCTTTTTCGCTTCATTTTTTTAACGGAGTGGGTGGAGACGACGACGCTGACGTCGCTGAAAGCAGCAACCCTCCATAGGCAGAGCCGTATTGTGAAAGTTTTACTGTGTGTATGGGTGTGTGTGTGTGTGTGAGGCAGTAAAATGAAATGGGAAAGCATGAAAAATAATCATGCACCTACCGCCCCCCAGTCGTCCTAAAATGTGCTACTTGCAGAAACTTTTGGGGCGGTGCCTGGCGAAAAATGTTCTAACTGGAGAAATCGTCTTTAATACATGTACATACAAGTGTATATATATATATATATATATATATATATATATATATATACTATATCTTTACATAAATATATATAAAATATATATATATATATGAGCAGCGGGTTCCGTTATGTGCCTTGGCTGCCGCGCCTCGTTTTGGGCGCAGCTCTGGCTGCTTCTGGCAGTTGCTTTCTGTGCGAGTCATGATTTTATTTTCGGCCCGAAAGGTTGAAGGAGCTGCCGTGGGTTGGCTTTTGGGGGTGGGGCTTGGGCATATTGGCAGGATATCGCGTTTGGCAACAGCGCGTGCTATAATTTAATGTGTGGAGTAATAGAAATGGCGTCTGCACTTAAATTTAACAGCAAGGACGAAACTCGAACCGAAACTCGACTGGGGCTGGGATTGGGGCTGGGGCTGGGGCGTCGGCGGCTCCACTCTGCGCATTTGCGCTGGGGGTCCTTTTCATGTTTGTTGTTGTTGCTATAGTTGTGGCTGCTTGAAGTTTTGCCCTGCTGGAGCGCATTAATTTAATGTGAATTGTGAAAAGTTTGCTTCAGCTTCAAAGCGGCACAGAGAATTGGTAATGCGACACCCCCCAACGGGGCGTGGCCTTATTGTTTTTAGCTCATTTAAATGCTCTGAGGACTTTAACTTAATTCAATAAGCGAGAAGTTAGCTTTGGCCTTTAACCAGATCCTGCTTGGGGTGAATTTTCAAAGAAAATTGAGACTCAATAAATAATGCAAATCGTATGCACTATATGATGGTATAATATATATAATATGATTAAATGTAGAAAGTATTAAATAACAGTAGAAAATTAGAATCTATAGGTAATCAATTGAAAATATGTGAAAATCTTTGATCCGCGAATATTTATGATTCTTTCACACTTATGTTAATTGGAGTTCATAAAGAAATAGAGCAAATTTAAGTCTTATGTGAACTGAAGCTCTAGTAATATGAAGTAACTATTGTGCCCTGAACCTACTGAAAGTGGGAAATCAGGGTATAATGATTTCGTTCTATACTGAAATCAAACGTTTTATACTAAAAATCTTGTTTTTTGTTTCATTATCTGCCTTTCATTCTGTTCATTCTGTAATTTAAGCGATGCGTTACTGTTATTTACAGCCTGTTAAGGATCGAGTGTTAAGTGAAGTTTGACATCTGTAGTTGATAAGGTTTATAATTAAGAACTATATACCTGTACAATATGCAATATATGTCTGGGTATAGTGACTACCCTCTATAGTGGACACCCCTAACTAGTGAGCACCCAAAATTTTTACCTGGAGTACTCTAAATAGTGGAAAATCGAAAACCTCTAAATAATGAACCGAACTTTTACAGCAATTTTCTGACGAAAAAGCAGCCAAAAACAGAAAATGAAAAAAGAAACAGGAAACATTATACCCTTTTCCCCCAATTTTAGGGCATAACAAGCAAGAATACTCTGCACAGACGCAGGCACAAGCACACACGCTGCTAACTGCGCAGTTGACTCAGCAACTGCGCTCAGGCTGCTGCAAGGCGCCTTTGTTATGAGAAATTAAATGCTTAATAACTTTTTTCGTGAACTAACGTTTCCGATCAAACTTTTAGAACACATATATATATATATTTTACCAGTGTTAAAACGGGGTTATGAGCACACAAACTTGAGTCTGGATAAACTGCATAACCTCGATATTAGAGACCAGGCCGTGCAATTATTAGTCCACTATAGCCAGACAGCACTGTAATATATGTATCTTTCATATAATCTGATGTATTCCGTACCAAGCTAACATATTTATAGATTAAACACTAAAAAGTCTTTCAAATTCAAAGATTTCCTGCCAAAGTTTACAGTTTTGCGCTTTAAGCTAATATCTGTCTCCACTTTATAAAGTTTGAAGAGCTGACCCATCAAATGTGATACTAAACGGTAAATTTCATAAGTGCTTTACTAACCAACACACAGTTTAGTTGACTCAATTACATTACATCCAATTAGATAAACAAAGTCGAAACTTTTGTGATTATCGTATAAAGTTAAAGACTTAACTTAAATTAAGGCAAAAAGCTTTTGGCAAAGTGGGCGGGCTTGAGCTTCGTAGGTGTTCGTTCATCTTCATGCTGAATGAATGAAATTATTGACGTTGTTTGCGAGAGATAGATAAAGAGAGAGAGAGAGAGAGAGAGAGAGAGAGAGAGAGAGAGCGTCAAAGAGAGAGGGCAACAGCCTGGTTGCCTAGCTTTCGAACAGCTAAGCTGAAGTGAAAATTGGCAACGCTGCAAAAGCAAAGAATGCCAAAGTAAAAACGAACGCAAAAAACTAGTTACAGCGCACACACACACACACAGAGCCAAACACACACACACGCAGACAAAAGCCTGGGCTAGCGTCTTGTCTGCTCCATTCCACCCACTGACCTGGCACGTTCTGCTCCCCAGCCGCCGCCTTGCTGCTTGTGGCTCGCCTCGTGCGCTGTTGCCGCATTATTTTATCACAAATGTTATCAAAATGTGCGTTGCCAGCTGCGGCCTTAAGCGACATGGGCTGCTAAGCGAAGCAAGGGAAGAAGAAGAAGAAGCAGCAGCAGAAGAGTCAGAGTGGAAGCGACGCCATACCTCATCGAATGAGGTCGCCTGTGTGCCGGCGGAGCAGGAGGCGGGGCGCCAGCAGCATTAGTCAAGAAGAAGCAGAAAAAGTTGAAAATGAAAATAATGCAGCAGAGGCAGAGGCAGGGGCAGAGGCAGGGGCAGAGAGCGAGAGTGTTGAGTGGGAGGCAGAAAGAAAAAACCAAAATAGAGAGCGAGAGAGCGCCAAGGGAAAGAGACTCGGAGCGTAGGCAGCAAAGCAAACCTTGTGGGTGGCTAAGCTATGCCTGCCTCTTCCTCTTCTCCACTTGGCTATTCTTGTTTTCTGTCCTTTTTGTTCAAATCGTTGTTGGCTTTTTGTTTTGTTTTGCCTACGAAAAAATAAAAGAAGAAGAGAAGAGAAAAATAATAATACAGTCTCTTCCAAAGTCTTTTCCATCTGCACTCTATGGGATGTGGGAATTTTGCGCATGTACATCAGATACATAATACATGAAGTAAGTATGTATATGTGTGTGTGTGTGCGTATAAAATACCCTCACACACACAAACACACACACACACACACACAGCCAGAGCCATGCACAGTGACAGACGCACGGTAAATTGTCATCGATTTTCTGTTCTGTTGCCATGTAAAAAGCATTTAAGCTGTTACGAGTAATGATAAGGGGGGGCCATAGGGAGGGGGATGGGCGTGGGGCAGGTAGGGTGGGGCCACCATGTCGCCTGTTTAGATGGTGTTTATGTTTACGGCGCTTTATGCATGCATGTTGTGCACAGCGTAGCTATATGTATGCGTACGTATCTCAAAGACACACACACACACACAGGCAGATCTAACGCTTGTTATAACGGTTGACTGGGCCAAGCCAAGTAGCCTGTCAACTTTACCCTGTGTCCGTATCTCATATGCCAGTTAGTTGTGTGTGTATCCATTGGATACCTTTTGACTTCAACTTTAGTCTTTATGCGGGCTCAGCACACAAATTGCTATTAATTTTTTCGAGCCACAAAAGTTACACAGCGAACATAGTGGGACAGCTAATAAAGCGATAAGAGAACATATTGCAACATAACTTAAGGAGAACTCATTATAAGAGAAACCCAAAGTGGCAATAGACCATAATAAAAATGGACAGACTCTAAAAATAATGTTAAATTGAGTAATGTTTTAGCTTTTATATTTTATGTAAAGTAATCTTAAAGGAACTTCTTTTTTACAAAACTTATTACAGTTCATCGGGAGTGCCCGACTCAAAATACCCCGAAAAGTATGTGCAGTTGTTATTGCACTTATTCAGCGCATTATAACGAACATATTTCATATTTTATATCAATAAATATGTATTTGAACTACCTAATAAATATTTGAGAACGTAGCTTAGCTTTAATACCAATTCATACATCTTTTTTTTTATAAAAAATCAACTTTTTAAGGCAGCAATTTTCAGTGAAAAACTACTCTCAATATGTGAATAAGGGGCCACATGAGTACACACATAAACATATATGTATGTATGTATATGTACATATGGGCAATATTTTTTCGCAAAACCCTTTTCTAACACGAAGCATAAATTGGTAACGAAAAACCGTGGCAAAGGCAAACATCGAGAGGCAAAACAACAAAAGGCAACTTTATTAGTTTTTCCCTTTTCTTTTTTTTCTTCCCATTTTTCGCTATTTACAGTTTGTTTCAGCCAAGATCCCAACAGCCATCCGCCTATGCCCGCCGTTTCCCAGAGACTTCTCGTCTTGACTGACAGCGCCGCCAGTTTGTCTTGGCTCCCTTTCAGGCACATGTCCTCTCTGTATCACTCGCTGTCTCTCTCTCTCTCTCTCTATATATATATATGTATATGTATATCTTTATACATATTTCCTTTGCTTAGCGTGCCAGCTGTTGGCAAAGTAGAAAAAGCAGCAAAGCCAACGTGAAAAGTCGTTTTTTAGCGTGAAAAACTGGAGCGCAACATTTGCAAAAGTCTCAAATTGAGAGCCCGTTTTGGCAGGTGTGATATATCAGATGCGATTCATCCATTGCCAACTGCCAAACGTGAGCGAACGTGAGAAACGAACCGAAATGTCGACTTAAAGCCAAGGGAAAACGCGTTCAATTTGCGTGCGATTAAAGCGAAGCACCAACAATTGACAGAGGCACGGGACGAAATGGAATGGAACGAGCATAGATTATAAATAGGGCCCATTAAATGACTAAAAAAGTAAGGGCAGAACTAAATGGCATGACAAAATGCAAAAAAAAACGTAGAGTAGAAGAGAAAAGTGAGTAAGTGTGGGAAGAGCAAAATAGGTCGAAAGTATTTCATGTCATTTGGACCGAATGTCACTCTATAACAACTATAGCAACTCTATAAATGATTGAGTACCAATTACTGATGTGCTGGAATGCAAAAATGTCTTTTTGCTATAATAAATATATATGTATATAAATATATACATATACTATACATGTATAAATATACACACGTCGGAATCTATCGAAACTTTGTCTGGGACTTTTCAACTCTTCGAGCCACCCACCACATAAAGTGCAACTTTGTTTAACGGCATAACTGTTAATGTCTGGCAACTTGAGTTAAACTCCTTTGCTTATCTTTCCGCTTTGCTCTTTTGTTGTCTCTTCAGCTATGGTTACCCATCTGCCCTTGCTCTCTCACTTACTGTTGATCTCTCCATCTCCCTCTCTCTTGAATAACTTTCATGCTGTTTAAGTTTAAAACCGTTATTATTTACTTATATGGTTTTGCTTAATGCTTCTATTTCTTTACTTTGCCTTTGCTGCGAGTTCATTCAACTGTCAAAAAAGAAACAATTAACAAAAAAAAAAACAGACAAACAAACATACACACACACACACACACAAACATAGAAAGGCGCTCGCGTCGTGCATAGAAAATGAAATAAAATTAAAAGTTGCTGCTGCGAGAGCTATAGCAACACACACACATACACACACACACACATACTTATTCATATACAAATAAATCTGTGAGCTTTGCCTTTTTAATGGCATTGCTATGATTGTAGTTGTTGTTGCTATTGTTTTCGCCTCTACTTTTGGTCGGTTTTTCGTTCGCTTTGTGCATCGCATCTAAATTTAACTTTCAATTCTAAACAGTCAACAATTTGCAGCAGGCAGAGATTTGACCTCCCGTCTGCCGTCTTTCGTCTATCGTCCGCCTGCCGCCTTTATTCGTTTTTCGTTGCTTTTTGGTCTTTTACTTTGTGGTTTCTATTTTCATTGCATGAATGTCTAAATGTATATATGAACATATATATTTCTATATATATTGTGTGCACTATGGCATTGTTGCTTGCATTTGTGTTGGGGCCAGACCTCCAAAATGCCTTACAGATACAGATACAGCTAAGCTATTTTTGTATCTCACAGATACGATACTCTAACATGCAGATTGTATCTCAAAACAAATAGATGTTCGCATATGGCGCAGATTTTTTTTTTATTTTGGGGCGTGTGAATATTGAGATAAATAAAATGAACTTTTCTGAAATTTCAATAATTTCGAAAAATATTTATAAAAATGCAAATAGAGCTTGGAAAAACATATTACAGTTATATACATATTATATTATTATACATAATTCAAAATGGATCAGCCAGCTGCTCATCAGCTGTTTTTTGTTTACTTTCCAATTGTTTTAAGGAATTTCTTATGAATGTGGAGCAAAACTCGAGAACTAAGAATTATTAGAGTAAAAATCGATCTTCAGCAATTGCGAAATTCAAATCAAACTGCATTCAATCAATCTCAATTTACAGAGTATCAGCAAACGGTACATTACAAGCGTATACATATATACATTATCAATGCACGTACGCAACTGAAGTCTAAAGCTTTCTTGTTGTAGTTGTTTTGGTTGCTGCCGATGAGTCGCAGCAGCGAATGCAGTGAAGCGCGCCGAGACCGCAACAGCACAAAAACAACGCAATATTATAGACAACAACAAACAAAACATAGACAGCGATTGCTGCAAGCACAAACCCACACACACAAACACACACACACACACATGAAGCACAAAGAAGGAGTCAGAATTGAGGCAGCGAACGCAAGTAAAGTTGCTGCCACTGCTACTGCTGCTGGCTCTGCTGACGTCGACTGAGGCCGTTGTCTGTTTTTCGTATGTATCCAACGCTGCTGCATCGACAACAACAACGAGAAGAAAACAGAGCAACTTATTTTTGTTAAGCTGCCACGTTTTTTCAGCTTCTTTTTCTCTTTTGTTTGGTATTCGTATTTTTTTGTCTGTTTGCCTGCTTCTTTGGAGTTTCGTTTTGTGCTTTGTACGCTTTACTTATTTCTTTTTTAATGGATTTCTCTTTCGGCATGAAATTGTGCAGCCGCAGCAACAAAGCAAAGGCCACCAAAACGGAAAGAGAAATGAATTAAGAAGCGGCTGCTGCGTGGGCTCGGTGTGTACATACATACATACATATGTCTATGCAGAGCGAAGAGCGAAGAATCGTAGAAACGAAAAGCAACAATAACTGTGAATTCGAAGTGCAATTTAATTGACAGGCGACTGCAAACGGTCAACCAACATAAGTGGAATGGCCAATTGGCCATGCATACATATGCATGTGTCCATGTATGTATGTATGTATGTATGTATGTGTGTGTGTGTGTGTGTGTGTGTGTGTGTGTATGTGTGTGTGTGTGTTTGTGTACTGCGATCAAGTCCAAGTTGTTATTTTTTTCTATTCTCTTGCTCATGTCTTTCGCTATTTGTTGCTTGTTTTGTTTTGTGCTTTAATTGGATTTTTTTTTTTTGATTGACAGCGTAACAGCACTTTTTAGATGCTTTCAAATTAAAATCGATCATATTACATAGAATATAAACACACTTAAAGCATACAAGGTCTATTTCGCTTCCGCTCATTAACAGCTGTTGCTGTTTATCACTCATAACCGCAACGAAGAGGAAATGAGGAAGACATATTTCCGTTCTATTGTAATCGATTGCGACCACAATCTTATATAGTCGCAATGCATAGGCAATGAAAAAGAAAAAAAAAAACAAGAAAATAAAAGAAAGAAGAACCGCTACTCATACGTCGCATACAAAAAGAAACGCAATCACATACACACACACACACACACACATATATATATGTATGTATGTGTGCATGTAAGTAATAGAAAGAGAAGAGAGCGCATTCGCTCTTCATTGGGTGGTGGTACTCACATTTTTCTCCGCCCTCGCCCGATCACCGTTAGCTGCCAATCTGCTGCTATCCGCTCTCTCCGTCGTTCGGTATTTTTAAAATACTTGATCAAAGTCTTTAGTACTTATTCCATTCGTTGTTACTGTTATGTGACATTTTAGGCGGGCTCAACCGAGCCGAGTTGGTGAGGAAGACAAAAATACCGTTTGGCGAAACCTTAGTTTGTTTTGGTATTTGTTACCCACACTTTGAACTTTTAATATATTTACTTCGTTGTTGTTGTTGTGTGATTGATATTTAGAAAGCGCTGCAAAAAAATATAAAATTCTTAACAATTTTGCGTTTTGAAAAGGAATTTTTCTGTTTCAGATATAATATAATTGGCGATAATACACTTTTCAGCTGCTGTTGCTGCTTTTGTATACATATGCACGCACACATGCATATGTACACGCGCGCACAGGCACACATACACACACAGATACAATGCCCGCACTCACGTACACAAAGACGAAAGCGGCATGCGCTTCTTCTTCTTCTTATTTGCCATGCACTTATTAAACAACAGAAGATGCAGCCTCTTATTTTATTTTTGCCGCATGCATTCGATCAACTTTTTATGTAAAATATGTATTTAAATTGATTATAATTTCATTTTAAATTCGAAACAAACAACAGAACACACTACCACAGATAAAAACACTCACACACACACATACACAGACAACACATACACGCGCGTGCCGACTCCGAATATTTTATTTTTTCTTTAAGCCATTTTCGTCGTCACATTTACAGCAAGAAGCACAAGCAATTTAGATGCTCTACTTCTCTTTCACACGGCTAACGCGGCTATGTTGGGCACTGATTTGCTGACTCGCTCTATCGCGTGCTCTGCATACAAACACTCACGTAATTTAACTTATGTATTTTGCTTATTATAGCATTCGCCTGCCATTCCGTACGTTGTGTATGTATGTCAAACCCACTGCACTTGTATATTGAATGCAATTTGTTGCATATTAAAGAACAAAATACATGTGTATTGTATAATTAAGTATTTTCTGCTTAAGCCAAGTTAAAACACACACGCGCAGCGGCAGCACACGTCCGTACCGTTCAAGCGAGAGCGAGAAACAAAACACAAAAGAAAATATGAAAAAGAGACACGCTTGAAGAGCGACCGTACTTCGAAACCAGCATATTTACCAAATTTGCCCAAATAAATACCACTTTGTTATTGTATTTCAAATGCGCGTAATTCTTGCAATAATATAAATGATAATTTCAATAAGGTAAACTGAATTTTTCTGGTTCACAACAATCAATCTATAAGTTATTTTTTTAGACAGATTTTATACATTAGTAACTGGTGTATGATAACATTTAGCTTTTGAGTGGATGCTTTACGAATTTTTCAACACTGATTTCTGCCGCACAGACAGAGTTGCACACCGATAATAAGTTCGGCAACATCGATAGCTTGACATAGTAATTAGTGTGTGTTGATTTCGAGCGGTGAGAGGAGTTATATTGCGGACCGCATTAGCAAAATGCATAACTAATTTTGGTATACAATTAAAGTGTAGCTAATAAATATAAGATAAATACTGAAAAATATCGCGCAGTGCACTCGAAACCAACGAATAAGCCCTCTAATTTTATTGATCACTTGCAATGCGAATTTTGCGGCAGATTTCGTGATGCGCACAGAGCGCCAGTTAAAGCGCAAGAAAAACGGCCAAAAAAGTTGCAAATGAAAATCGAATATAGAAGTGAAAATTTCTAAATAGTTGGCAATATTTATAATCAAGTGTAGCCGCAATATATATGTATATACTCAAACACATATGTACATGCCTATATAGATATGCATATGAATAATATTGTTCTCAGCTATTGAGTTAGTGTATGTGTGTGTGTATGTGAGTTAGTGAGTGTATGTGTGTGTCTTGTTCATGTGCCAAACAAAAAAGGGCGTCACAAAAAAAAAAAATTGAATGCAGCCAAAGCCAAATCAACACTAAAATCGAGACCCAAGCGGACCCTAAGGTGAGTGAGTGCGTGCCGAATATTGTTTATAGTCGCTTATTTTCGTGTTGTAGCTGAAACAACCACACCTACATGCATACACACATACTAACACTGTGACATGCACACAGCGAAACGAGTTTTGTACCTTGCACTTACACGTTCTCATTCAAGTGCGTGTGTGTATGCGTGTATGTGTTAGTTTAGTTTATTGTATACAGTGCACTTTTATTGTTGCCTGATTTCTGGATGCCATTTCTTTCTCTACATCTCTTGCTATCTCTCTGTCTGTCAGTCTTTCTTGATTGCTTTGCTCTTGTGCATAGAATGGATCTCAATTACAGTTAATAACAACTTAAATTTAATTCATCACAATGAAGAACTGTAACAGGCTGCGCTCTCAGTTTTGACAATCAGCGCTTCGTTGAGTGACTCTCAATTCAATTAGCTGCACTTACCACCACTCTCCATGTGAGTGGAAATAGTGCAGGCATACATATGTATGTATGAGAGGAAGCTGTATGCCTGCTCTCCTCTCCATCTTTTCTTTAGATTGCTCTTTCTGTGTTGTTGCTATTGCTGTTGCTGTTATTATAGGAGACAGGCACCGTTGTGTGTACAACAGTAACAACAGCAGCAGATTGTTGAATCGCAGGTTATGTCTGCAATTGAATTAAATTTAAAAATAAAACGCAACTAAAGAGAATTATTTACTGTTTTGTATTGTTGTTGCTGCTATTTCTGCTCAATGTCTGAGCATAGCAATTTTTTGTATTTTATTTAATTTATATATGTATGTATGTATTACACACACACACTCACACACACACACACACACATGCTGCTCATCTTCCCTCTTCTACTAATCCCGTACATTTTACGTTGATGAAATTATTTATGATGCGCTCTCTCTCTCTCTCTCTTTCTACCCTCGGGGAGCATAAGTGATTATTCGTGTGTGTGTGTGTGTGAGTGAAATGTATTTTATTGAACGAAATATGTTATATGTTATATATGCGTCCATCTGACATTTATTCGATTTGAATAATTTCGTTGCTAAGAGCTGGCCAAATACTCAGATATAGACATACATATGTGTGTATATATGTATGTACGCAGGTGTACATATATACATACATATATGTATATTGATGTATATATCTAGCTAAGATTTGCAGCGTCACAGTCTGAAGTACGTGACGTCAGTAAATTTAAATAAAGAAACTAAATGCATGAAGCCGCCTCATAGAATACCCTATAATTGTATTATATTATTTTTAACGATTATAAAAGAACTTGAAACAAGAGTCTCAAGAATTTCGCTGGAATTTATTGCCTGGCCAATGACCACATTTAGAGCTTCTATATATATACACATATCTGTATTTATATATATGTATATACTTTTTCCCCAACAAATCTAATCTATAGAGCTTATCTATCGCTCGGTACATGAAAGAAATGCACGTGGATTCAGCTTAGTAACAAATTAAAAAAAGGAACAATAACATAGATTATGCTTAAAATGCTTTAGATACTCTGACTAAATGTGCTCGACTAGCAGATGCCATGTACTGTAGTATATAAATAAATATTATTAATTATTATTATTAAATAAAAAGTAATTAAAGCATAGCACAATAGGCCCACATATAAAAATGTATATAATAAAAAGAATATTAACAAATATTTCAATAAAAACTAAACATTAAAATACTACATAAAAAAGGCAAATTATTTTTGGGCGCGCCGTTGCCCTGTTGCCAAGTCGCATGTTTCGTTGCTGTTGTTGTTGTTGTTGTTGAAATTTGGGAGTTGCGGCAGCAGGTGTACGATTGGCCCTTCGCTCAGTCTGCTGGCGGTTGGGCACACGCCCAACAACGCTGCGGTAAACATGGCCAATGTGTGCGCAATAAAAACTAAAAACTAAAAACACAAACAACAACACAACTAAAAGCAGCATCAAACAATAACAACAAAACAAACAAACAAAACACAAATACAAATTTCAAAGGCCAACGACAAAAAACAAACAATTCCGAAGTTCGAAAAGTTCAAGAACAAAGTCTTTCCTTTTTTAATTTTTAGCCAATGTAAAAGAGAGAGAGAGAGAGAAAGAAAGCGAGAGAGAGAGAGAGAGACAGCGAGAGCGAGAGAAGCACAAATTAAATTAAGTTAATTAGATATGCAAATATTTGCGTGATATTTGGTGCTTTGTTTGGCTTTAATGCTCTGATTATATTGCACATAGCATGATGATACGAAATGGCTTATATAGCGAACGGTACATACATATATACATATTTATGTATGTATATACATTGCTTACAGTTCATGCCCCAACAAACTCTTTGAACTATATAGTTTATATCTATGTACATCCATAAATATATTTTTCTGCTATTATTTTTTTCGAATTGCATTATGATCGATAAACAAATAAATTCAGCTCTCCCAACATAATTAATCTTGATATATCTAGTGAAATCGAACTAAAATTGTTGTAATATGCGGGTCCCTTGCTGCGAGCCCGTATCTTCTGGATATACGATTTATTAATGAATATAATTTAGATTCATTTAGTTAACAACTTTCATTATTGGCTAATTACTGCAACGGAAATCTATTAAGATATATCATTAACAGATATATTAGAGGAGAGAGAGAGAGAGAGAGAAATTTTAGCTAAAATTTATAAAACTTAACTCTAAACATATTCTTACTTAAACTTAATAAAGAAATTTCTATTGTAATTTCAATACTTTATTATATTTTATAAAGTATTGAATATATATAGTACATATAAAAAATATTATAACAAATTTATATTGTTTTTTGTATTAATATATATTTTCTCATTTTGCAATTGCAACAAATTTTTAAATGTTGTTTTTTGATTGTTTCTCATGTGAACTTTTTTTGGCAATATCGTTTTAAGCGAGGGCAGTTTTATGGTTTCAACTTAAGCTTTATCAAAATAGGTTGACTAAATATATAATTAGTTTTCTCGTATGATTAATCGACAAATCATGACTCGAGCATCTGCTTACCAGTAAATAAATGTTTTTCTATTGTTCTACATATATACATATAAATATATGTATGTTTAAATATAAAGAGTTAAGTCACCCTCGTTCAATCGGCTTATCGGCTTTAATTTCTTTTGGCATTTCTTCGGGCATGCGAGCCGCTCAATCGTAATAAGCTGCTGTATAATGAATGCTTCCCTTGAGACGTTTTAATGACTCAAATTGAATCCCAAGAGGTGTGGTAATTGCTCACATGTAGCTTTCTATATGTATCGATATGTGTATATATAGCTCGTATTGTGAGCATCTGGCTTGCTCTTCTCTATGTGAGTAATTCGTAATCAACGCTCTAAATTCTCACACGGCAACGAGGAGAAATAGTGCGAATTATGAAAGCGACGTTCGGATGACCAAATCTGACTTTGACCTTTTAAGTAACAGCAACAATAACAATAACAATAACAATAGCAACAAAATGTTGCCGCTAGTCTCATTCAACTTAAACAACTTCCGCTGCTGAAGCAAATTGCACAAAATTTGTAAAAAATTGTAAAAATTGTTTAAAATATACACGAGCACAATACACAATGACAACAACAATGACAATAGCAACTATCATAAAAACAACAACAACTGCGTTCACTTTCACCCATCCGCAATGGCCCAAGGGGCGGCTCACGCTGCTCGAAGGCGGCGCTCTGTCAGTCTGTCAATCAATAATTTATATAAATACGCACTAGCATATATTTAAAATGTTGCAAATGTCAGAGACACAAACTTATATAATTAAATTTTCTGATAACTGAACAACATCCTAAATTTAAAGTAAAATAATTGAAATAAAATGGACCATTTTATTGATTTACGACATTTGCAAATATTGAAGGGCAGTCGAGAAGTCAAGCTGAGATAAGTGATGTTTATTATGTGTGTTATGCAGATGATTCATCAAATTCATCAGCATCGCAGCTGGGGTCCAAAGTTCGCAAACCCGTTTCAGTCTCAGGGCCTCCGCTCCTCCCTCATATATTGGAGGCAGGTCTGAAGTGGCATTTTGCATTGATTTGTGCTTTGTTTACGTTTCTTTATAGCAAACTGAACAGCATAATAACCATATATGTTATATGGACATATATAATATATATACTCATGCGATTTATTTGCTTTGTTGTTATTTTTGATTTTCCGGTTTCGCTGTATTTGGTTTTTGTTTGTATTTCAAGCACGAAGTTATCAAAGTAGCTGAAATTGTCGTTTTCTGTTTTTTATTTAGTTTGGCTTATGTATATATATTTTCATATTGGTCATGCGACAGTGATAGACAGCGGCGGCACTCGGCGAGCATTCGGTGTAAAAATGTTCAGCAGGTTGATCTTTGTACTTTGCTTACGCCTTTTAATTTCTATATGTCTGCACTTTGCATACGATAAAGCTGACACATGGGAGAATGGGGAAATTCGGGGAAAACTCAATGAATATATGCTCGAAATAGATATATAAATAAAATTATGTTTCCATTCTGTATTCGTGACAATATGTATTTAAGTATTAGTTAGTCATCTCCTGAAAGATAAATAATTATTCCAATTCCGGGAAGTGATGGTGAGTGTTTGTGCTTGGATTTAATCAAAACTGAATTTGCTTAGCATATACTAAATTATCTGCTATTTATGTCGAATTTGATAAGCCTTAAAGGAAATCTTTGTAAATCATATTCAATTAGAGAAGATATAAATGAAGCGAAAAGTGAAACAAGGGAGGGTGTTCTAGTGGGGAGTGTCCAACTGGGATATACATATAGAGAGAAATTAAATTTTTCCTAGAATATATATACATTATATGAGGTCTGTCAGGCCTCCTTCTGTCTGTTACACTCAATTCCCATTTTCAATAATTTCTGGGTATAGAAGTGTACAAAACATTTCGTTAAACACACTTTAAGCTGCAAAAAAACGATGACATATCAAATTAAAAGTAAATAAATAACATCAAATAAAAGTTGTCTAGGGAACAAAAAATTAAGGCTTGTTCTAGCTCGAGCGCCATTTGCATATGTGTCAACCGAATGTGAATCATCGCGCTGAGAAATATTTCCACACAAGCCGAGCCTCGACCAAAACTGAGCTTAAAGTTCACTTTGAAATTTAATTCGATGTTGTTGTTGTTGTTGGTGTTGTTTATCGTCTCAGCTGACAAATGTCGTGACACAGAAAGTGTTTCGAAAAGTTATTGACCCGCCTGTCAAATGTCAATTATATGATCCGACAGTTGATGATGATGCAATGCAGCTCATCCTCGGCCCGCTAAGGGCGTTGTCAATTTGTCTGCATAATTTGCTTAGTCTGGAAACATTGAGAATTGGATAATTTATTGTTTGTGTTCAGCTCTTTAGCTGTTGCAATAAGTCCGCGCAAATAATGGAATCGACTTCACGTTCCCGCAATTTTGGGTCTGACTTTGAAGTGGGGCATAAATGGCGTCTCGAATTGTCATTGGGCTTGCTTTAAATCGCCAGCAAATGTTTACATTCGGCTCGGCGTGCTTTCGAAACAATTAGCCATAAACGCTAAGTAATGGGCAATTGGAGGCCACGTGCCAAATGAATCGGGCCTAATTGCCATAGTCAAGGTGGGGTAAAAGCTAAGAGAGAATTTCAAGAACAGAATTTGCATGCTGAGGAAAGCAGATGGCAGAGCAGAGCACAGTTTATAAACGACTTTGATTGTTTATAAAATTTATTTAGACAAACTACTTAATAATAAAGACCTTTGTGTTGACTTGATGCTCGTCTGGACGGGTCTGCTATTGCTTTGCTTCCTTTCACATTCAATGCAAGCAGAGAACTCATGTATATCACAAGCTAAATCGTATCTATTATAGAACCTAAATTCGTTTTTAACCATATTTGGGTTGAGGCCCACTCTAAAGTCTACACTCAACGAGCTTGACCATTTGTGATCTTCAGTTCATATAGTTAGGGTCTGTGTAGGTGTTGTTGTTCGCACAGTTTGCAGCTCGTATCTCGCCCAGCTGTGTTTTCTCATACAGCAGAGGACGCAGTTATTGACTCACGTATTTTTATATACGTATATAATATAGCTTTTATACCTGAGCTGAGGTCAAGGTTTAGGAGAGCACGTACCTAAACGAGCTTATGACACTGATTTATCGCCGAGAGTAGATGACTAGCAAAACACCCGCATGGCCAAAGGTTTGACCAGTGGCCAATGGCCCCCACTCATAAACGTTCAAAACGTGACATCAGTTATACGAGCGAATGGCCAAAAGCCAATGGCCAACTGGAGATGATGAGAAACTGCAGCATCATCCAGCAGAACAACAGAACGGCCGAGAGAGAATGTGGCGCAAACCAATTGCGCTAATAGACCAACTGGGCGAACCGGTTGCCAGCAAAGCTCATGTATTGGATAACTGTCAGAGAGATAATTGCCGGACTGGTTCGGTTTCCAAAACACAAAGCAATATTGCTTTCGAGTTACTTTGTCTTGTTCGCTAGTTAAGATAAAACATACAAATCTTTTGGCTGATCTGAGTTTTGCATATATTAACAAGATGGAAAAGAGATCAATTCCTTAACTGGATTAATGGGATACAGAAATTCTTCTGATGAAAGTAATATCTTTTCTGTGAAGCTGAAGAGTGTTATGAAAAAAGATATGCTTAATATAGTTTATTGATTTTCGTAATAAGTTCAAATTGCATATATTTCAAGTAAATTGACCTGGGCTCAATTACGGACTGGCCCCTGGTAAGAATTGCATTGTTAGCTTTTCTCCGTTGATAAACAATGCATACACCATATATGTATGTGTGTGGTCTGTATATGGCAGAGTATGTCATAAAATATGCAAAGGCGGATACCCCTTAGTTCCGCCTTTGTTGAGATAATTGTCTGGGCGGTCAGACATCGTGGTCCCAGCCAAGACAGCGTGGGCGAGCATTACTTAATGCAATTTTCTAGATAATAGAAACAATGAAAGGGGACCCCAAATGCTTGCGAGACATCTCGACAATTGTTCCTACTGATTGCATTCCATCTATTTACAGGAAGTGTTTTTCTTGTTATTTGTGTGTGTGTGTTTTTTTTTTAAATAACAAAACAAAATCAACAAAAATCAGAGTCCAAATAAGGGGCTCGGGACTCTGAATCATAATGAAACACACAAAGTACGATATCACGTCGCACTCAGATCAACAAATTCGTCATGCAGCCCATTCTGATGATTAAAGCATATTATCAGAGCGAATGGAATGGACAGTGGGTGTGTAATCAGTTCCAGATTCGCATGCGCCCAAATAATTGGGTAATCATTGAGGTATTTGTGCCGAAGGGTAGATCCCTTACTCAGCTGCACCTGATTATGGTGTTCAGGTGTTCATGGGTTAGCAGATAAGAAACTCAAATAATCAATACGGTCAGGTGTTGTCCAGGTGTTGGTCGAAATATTCATATATACATATGTCTGTCTGAAGATCCATAAATAGTTTTACCGCCTCTAATTTTTACCAGGAACTTGTTGAAGTTAAGGGATACAAATATTGTTATCAGAATTGAATTTATTTCAGTATTCACAATTTGTTTGGTATTTTACTAATATATCAAAGTGTCAAGTTTTCTGCATTTGAGCGCTCAAACTACCTGTTTTTACCTGTCACAGCGGAGAGGTTGTTGCCGCTAATGACTTGTTCGGAAAACGCAAATTCATCGCAGTTTCATTTGTTTATTGTTTGTCTTCCATTTAAAAATCAGAGACTAATCACGGAATCCACTTATCTCCCAGACAATTTAGCTTCATAAATTTTCTTTATGATGCTGATTCATGCAGCCTACGTAATTTCAGACTTGGAATAAGTTATCTTAAGTATATAATTAATATTAAGGTGCATATCAGCTAACACTTATTTAACATTCTGTTAAAATTGTGCCGCTTTTTTATTGAATTCAGCCACTGTGCAGATAACAAAATTCCTGATTGGCGAAAAAAACAAAAACAAATGATATCTTGTCAGTCCTCAAACGCAATTATTCGACTTGCCCGATAGATAAGAATAGTTGTAATTAAAAACCAATTGCAAGCTCATCAGCAAAATGCAAGCCGAATATTGCATACCTGAAATACAAGTAAAGGTAAACATTTCTTTTAGATACGATAACAAAGGTGCTAAAAAAAAGTTGACACCGTTTCATTTTCCCACTTGTGACAGCTTCAAGTTCTTATCTGAATCAATAACAACAAAGTATTGCGACATTTGCTTGTGTAGTGCCCCCACCAAGTGAATCATATGTGTATACGGTTCACACCTGTATGCTATACCTTTCCGCCTCGAATTTACAAATAGCTCACTTCAAAATACCGTATAATTAGCTCAAATTCGAAATGTGAATTGTCATGATGCTCTGGCCTAATGGATTAAACCGAAACCACTCGAATTCATTAAAATCAGTTACTGGATTAAAGAGCACCAACAGAACTCTATTACTGTCCACTATTTACAATTATTAATATTGATTTTAATCAGGTTTTTGGTTATTATTATTTTCATTGTGTTGATCAATATTTAAGTTGTATTCGAACTGGTAATGAGTATTATTTAGTCTATTGCCCCCAAGTGGAATGGAGCTAGTATTTGAAATAAAAGAATATTTGGCAACAAATCTATATATTATATAGATCTGTATAAATATGTATACTCTATTCAAAAAAGGAGAGAAGCTTTTACTTTAATCTTAGTTAGATAGAACTAGTATATTTCGCTCTCTAACTCTATCTTTGTCTCTTTCTTTTTATACCCTGAACCCATTAAAAATGGGAAATCAGGGTATAATGTTTTTGTTGAAATGTATGTAACAGGCAGAAGGAGGCGTGGCAGACCCCATAAAGTATATATATTCTTGATCAGGATGACAAGCCGAGTTGATATAGCCATGTCCGTCTGTCCGTCTGTCCGTCTGTCCGTCCGTCCGTCTGTCCGTCTGTCTGTCCGTATGTATGAACGCGTCGTTCTCAGAACCTATAAGAGCTAGAGACTTGAAATTTTTTATGTAGGTTCCTGTATAGCACGAAAAGATCGAGTTTGTTAAAAAAAATCGATAACTGTCTTAATTTTAATGTTATCGATTAAAAACGAAATCGATGCTCAGTTATATAAATCTATATAATTCATCTTTATAGCTAGAGTCTTCAAATTTTGCACTTAGTGTTATGTGAGCCTTATACAATTTCGGTTTTTGTTAGATTTTGGATGCCACGCCCCATTCGCCTCAAATTTGTAAGTCCCGTATTTCAAATACTAGAGACTTGTGCTTTGGCACACACATACATATGGATGACATGATCACGCCCAACAAGTTTGATCAAAATCGTTGCGCTAGAAAAAAAGTTATTAAACATTTAATTTCCCATAGCATTGCCATGCAAACAGCAGGCAAAGAACAGCTGACCCAACGACTTGCGCTTGTGTATGCGTGCGCCTGTGTGTGTGTGTGTGTGTATGTTTTGCTTGTAATGAACGTACAAGTGCATGTGTATATAAAAGAAACGAAGAATGCAGGGTTCAGGGTATACCCTAGTCGAGCGGCCTCGACTAGAGTTTTCTTACTTGTTTTTAGTTTTATTTATGTATCTCTCTTTTTCCGCATCTCTCTTCCCTTTCTGTCTTTTTCAGCCCCTTGTCCCTCTCTCTCTCTCTCTCTCTCTCTGCCCCTTTCTCTCTGTCCCTCTTTCATTACCATCCTGTCATTCTCTCTCACACTCTCGCCCTACTCAGTCTCTATTATCCTTTCATTCTTTCTCTCCTCCTCTCTATCTCCATAAATATCTTTCTCTCTCTCTCTCTCTGTTTCTCTCTCTCTCTCTCTCAGTCTCTCTCTCTCTCCCATAATCTCTCTTTTGTTTTGTCCCACTTTTTTGCACTCAAGTCTTTTTGTTTGTTTGTTACTTCCTTTGAGGTTGCATTTGTTGTCGTTTTAAACGACTGCAGCAATAAACCTCTCATAGAGTAATTTAATACTACAAGTTGAGGTAACGTCGACAACAACAATAGTAATTTTTGCATAAACAGCATCGCGTTATGTATTGAAGTCTCTTGGGCAAATCTGCTGGCCAAGCAGCGCCGCTACGTGCCAGCCAAGTTCAATGGTTGACTTTAGGACTGACCTAGCTAACTTTTAACTTATTTGGCTTTTGTTTTGTAGGCCAGCAGCGATGCGAGTTGTGATTATGTTTTACATAAGCAAAGTGCTTAAATTTGATATAATCAACATGACGTGTCTAATCGAATTATATAAAAGAAAACTTCGCAACTCGTGTTGCCAAGCATGAAACCACACTGATGATAAAAGTAATTAGGCGCAACTTGACTGCTTTCTAGCCAAACGCAAAACTTAATTTCACTACAGCTTATCTAGGCAGCCGACTTATCGCAAAGATATAAAACGGTTGATTGTTCAAGAACACTAAAATGGGCATCCATGGGGCTTTAGAAAGTAACCCCTAAGGTCAGGCCATAAGACTGGCGATGTCGTTGATGTCTGTGGCGCATTATCACATTGAAATTCTAATGTTAGATCTTTTATGTGTTACTTAGAATCAACTGCGGTTCTTTATATATATTTAGAAACCAGCCATAGTCGCGGCGACGCCAGCCGCGCCGTGACCTTCACAAATAGTTGTTGCGGGCGCAGCAAAGGGGCGTGCGGGGGTTGCAGCGCAGTCAGTTGAGAGTATATATAGTATATAGTACGGACTGTACCTACAACACATTTATAGACTTCAAACCTGATGTGGACAACAAGACTCGGTTGGCCAACAAGCTACCCAAGACGATGATGCTCATTAGCAAATAGCTGTGACGCTCTCGCGCATAACTATATCTAATAAATGCAAATCAACAGTCTCACATGCACACACATTATGTACTTAGACAATTATCATCTCTAGCTAGTTCTTAGATAAATAGGAATTTTCCTGCTAGTCATGCGGAAGTTGTCGTTGCTTTTGATTGATAACTGAATCGATTTGTAGCGCTGTACGAAACGCTGACGAGTCACTGCTCATCATGCGACTGAGTCTAATTGGCCCGTGATAGTACGCCTCAGCAGACCCTATCTGTGGCCTCAGCGCGCGTGGCGGCGGCGTCTCAAAGTGCAATAACCCTAAACACAATTTAACACGTTTCTTGTTCTTGTTTTTGTTTCTGTTTATAAATTATTTCAATATGCGTCTTTCATTATTGGCACTTCTTTGTCAGAAGGGTTATTGTAATATTATCAGCAACTGTGCAGCAGCTTTATTATATTCCTATAGAAATAATTAACACTGGTTCCGTAAGGATATTTAAAATTCGTTGTTTCATTTTGCGTTGGTGTTTATTTCTTGTTTAAGCACAGACACTACGAAGAAAGCAACTGGGGTGAGAGGTGTAAACAACAAAACAGCAAAGCATAAAAAAATAATATAAAAAATGTTACAAAATGCGATGATTATCATTTTGAAGCAACCACAGGTGAAGTGAGGGGATCACACAACAACCACAAATGAAAGAAAAAAAATAACCATGATAAAGTGTGGTAACCGAGAGAGTTGGCTTAATAGGCCGGAAGGCAGGCGGAGAGAGAGAGAGAGAGTTTCTCCTGCAGCTGGAACGCAGTGAAGTGCAGATGAGCATTTGGGTTGAAAGCGCAGTCGAAGAAATTTGTGTTAAGTCAGAGCGCTTTAGGAAAATGGAAAATTAAAGCCCGAAGCCATTGAAGCAATGTGGAAAATCTTTCCAAGAGATTGAACTTCAGTTATATATAGATATGGATAAAGATGGATACTTTCTTTCGCTAACAAATTTGGTTTTTGTATCCCAAGTCTATACGACTGTCTATAATAGTGTTTTCAATTGTAAAAGTTATGGCAATATATGATTTGTCAGGCGTCTCGAAAAAATCCTCTCACTTTCTCAGAAGCCACAAAATTTGACTCGTAATAACATAACAATAAAGATAAAACCGATCCGATTTGAATCACGTATACTACGCAGTCGCGCGTATCAGCCTATAAAATAATAATTACTCATGAAGGATTATAATAATTTATCGCTTTACAATTGACAATAAATAATGTCCTTTGTTAGCTATCGTGCAAGACTGATGGCGAGGGGTCTCGAACTGATGAACTCTAATAACAAGGCGAGGGAAGAAATACAATATTTAGACTAATTAAACGTTACTCGTGCAGCTAAATATTTGAATAGATTAGTTTGCCTTGCATTAGCTTGAAACTGTAAATATAGTTTGTGAGCTTGGAACACACTTCTGTTGCAAACAGTTGCAGTAAATTCTAAATTATTTAGAATGGCTCAACCTTGGGGCTCGAAAGGTTGTTCGCTAGCTTAGCAAAAACCACATTTTCAGCTTCATTTAAAATGAAAATTGAGCACCCTTTTTGTGGGAGGCGGAGTGGGTCTGCCTCCTCTGCCCACAAAATATACGACGCTGTTAGATTTTGAGAACCGTAGCACATGCATCGGAATGTATGTATATACTGTATGTATATATCGAGGCAGGAAAGCAAGAAGAAATGAAAAGGGAAATGTCTGGAGCGTTGCTATATAAATATTTATAGTGAATTATAAACAATTGTTATCTTTGTATGCCATCATCGCAGCGCTGTCATCGGCATACAATGCACGGCACTTGAGTTGTGTATTCCCGTCTCGATCTGAATGAGTCTCGACTTCAGAGCAAGTACATATCGATATGTTGTCATAGTCGGGAGACCTAATACAAATCCTTATCAGGTGCATAAGTACACTTGAACTGTGTGCCGCCAGTATCGATTGTATTTATAGCTGACAACCGGCCGCAAAGCGTCGCACGTCAGCCAATTGGTATTTGGTATTTGGTATTTGGTATTGATCGAGCCACCTAACTCGGCCTCTGTATAAACAAATGATTTAATATTATGCTATATATTTTATATATGTAAACAGTGCAAAGGTCTCGCTGTACCACGCACAGTGGGTTGAATTAGAAGAAGAATGAATCGAATTGATTAAATGAGTAAATGAAACTGTTACAGAATTCATTCAGTGAATCAAAAAGGTTTAATGGTATGGAAATAACTGCTGATGTAATTTCTACAATGAAAAGTCAGCAATGGCTCCACTGTGCTTTGCTTTCCGTTGCAGCTGACAAGTGAGTAGTTCGTAGGTTATTTAACAATAATTCTCATTATCGAACTCAGATAAAATGATTAAAGTTAAAAAATAAGTAATAAAGTCTATAACAAATTTAGTAAATAAATCTTTAATATTTTTTAAATCAATATAATTGAATTGATTTATGAATTTCGAATAAACTTCTGTAACGACCCTCGTTATTTCCGTGGCATGTGTTTTCAATCTGCCGGCACGGAGCACAGAGAACGCGTCCAAATATGTGAAGAATTTGAAAATTTGTTGAATTATTTCACTATGAAATATTACGAAATGCTTTGGTATGCGAAATTGGCAACTGGGCGAGCATTTGGTCCAGTTTTAAGCGATTCTGATTGTGGGATTATCAGCGGCTGAAGTTGATTCACCTTTTGACTTTGGACTCGCCTCGCGATTGTTTGTTTGCTCTAGCATTGGGCGCAATCTCTCAATGACAATATTTAATAATAATAATAATAATCGTCTTATTTTCTGTTCGTGTGTTCGCAGGCCACCATTGAAGGCAACTTGTTGAGATCTTTGCCAAGCAACATGCAAATATGGATTCGTTGCCACCAGTGAGCCGATCAGATCAGATCACGTGCCGGGATCATTTAATGCTCCAGCCATTGCAGCCGCTGCGCTCGTCTCGCGGTTCCAGTTCCAATTTGCGGGCCAGTCGTTCGCCCTCAGCCACCAGAAGCAGTGAGCAAAGTAAATCTAATTGTAATTATATTATACCATAATCTTTGGCAAGCAAACACCAAAAGCTCACTCCTGTTAGACATGCGCTAGACTTAATAGCTTAATCACTTGGCCCATACCATAATTGGTTTAATGCGACACGCTCATCAACTGTGTTATCAGCATGCTTTGGCTCACTTTGGATGCCATGCTGCTTGGAATGATAGCCAATCTCTGCAGCTTATTCACTTAGCGCTTCCGCTGCTGATAATTATGTTGAGAGGATTTGTCGTCATGCAGAAGCCAATAAACCTTAAAAGATTAACGAAGCTTAATTCAATTCAAAATTATTCCATAGATAGCTATTTTTATTAGATGATTAATTTATAAATTCAATTTAGCTGCAATCATGCTAATAAATATAAGATTGTTCTATATATGTGTTGCTCTATAATCTGTTGATATTCTTGATATGTTATGAATATTATTCAATTTTTACAAATTATTTAAAGCATTTCTTATAATTTTAAATTTTTTAAACAAGGACTTAGTATTTTTTATCTTTTTCGTATATTTATCGAATAATTTCAGACTTATATTCTATACTCCACTCATTATATCTTTCAAGAATTTATACAAAATCCCATTCATTAGAAGTAGCTTAGTTTTAGGGCTTTTATAAAATGATTTATCATATATAACTAAAAAGAAGAAAATCATTCAACTTAACTTTAAAGGTACATATTACCTTATGCATATCTGCAAACATAAAAGGAAACTTAGAGTATGCTCCAACAGAAGTCACAAGAACCCTTTTATCCTAGTTAGCTTATAACTGCGTGACGTCAAATAAGAATTTCCTTTTAAATATTTATTCCAAGAAGATTATTTAGCTATATGTATTTAGTTTTGTTGCACTGGCCTGCCATATGACATGAAGGCTGTTTTAAGCTGCTTTGAATCATACGCATATTTGTTTGCCGTATTTGTCCACTTCTTGTTTTGTAGTGCTTTAGAGAGATTTTGTGGCCAAACAAATGGCTTAAGGGCTCACGAGTGCAAATATGTGTTGTGTGCTTTTAAGCGTTTCATTTGCCCTCTGTTTGTGTGTTTATACTACATACATATATACTAAATACATATGAGTATGTATTTGCTTATTTTGATTATTGCTGCTGAAAACGTATTTATTATATGTGACTTTTGTGTTCTTGCTTATCGTTCTTTGTATTGCATTTAACTTGTGTGTGTTGATTATCCTTTTGTTCTCGTTTCTCTTTTATTTCTTTTGTGTCTTTAAACAGCTTTGTAACCGTTGACCGCACTTCTACCCATACATACGTAGACACACATATACATACATAGACAAAAAGGTATAAAAATAGCAAAAATATTTCTAGCTGCACTCTCTATCGACATATCTCACACCTAAACTCATAGTCAGACTCATACCTATATCTCTTACAGTTCTGTTAAAAATAATAGAAACTACAGTAATGCACAAGCGCTGTTTAATCTGAGATTAAATATACATACATACATATACATTTATTAATTAAAAAGTATAAATTTCGAATGAAAAAAAGAAGAATTTTCATTTTGTTAAATCTAAATCTAAATTTGCTAGGCTCTTTGCCAGTGCTTAACGTTTTCTATCATTCCTCACATAACTGTAGTAGATCTATGCCAACATACACATACATACACGCACTCATTTACACATACATACATACTTACATATGCATACGCTCACACATTTCTTGCATTTTCCACATTTTTCTATTCACAGCAACGCAGACGCGATTTTAAACGCTATTAAATCGCTAACACTTTCTGCTGCTGCCTTTTAACTGTTCGTCTTTCTCTCACTCTCTCTCTCTCTCTCTGTATGTGTCTCTCATGCTTTCTCTCACTGTCTCTTTTGACGCACAGCTGTCTATAAGGCTGTCATTAATATACACATATGCACACACACGCCTACAAGCGCAGCCGCAACAACAATAATAACAACAACAACAACAACAGCAGTAGCAGCAAATTGAACTTTTTTCTTTGTGGTATTTTGAGACTTGGTTTTTGTTATTGCTTTATCATTGTGCTTGATGTTATCGTTTGCTGCGACTGCACCTGTGCCTCGCCTTCATCCATTTGACAATTGAAGTTTGAGCCGAGCTAAAGCCGTAAACTACATAAACGTACCGTACATACTTTCTATGCGCAACAACTCGACAGTGTCCAGGGAGCGCACCAGCGACTCAGCGACAGCAGCGTCTTCGGGGACAGCAACAACAGTTGCACTTGCAACAGCGACGACGACGACATCAGCAGCAGCCGCATCAGCAGGAGGAGGAGCGTTGGGTACGCCGGCCACGTCGACGGCAGCCAACAGTAATTCGTCGGCCTCGTCCAGCACAGTGGCAGCTGCACAGGCGGCTGTCTATAGCGGCGGCAACACGGTGACCGGCAGCCTGGGTAGCAGCGGGGGCGTGGCAGTGCGAGGTTTTCGCAGCCACAGCCCCACGCACCGGCGACGCAGCCGTGAGCGCCAACGACGCACACATGGTTCTGACCAGGGCGGTCTCCTGGCCTACAGCGGCATTGTGGGTACCGGCATCGGAGCCGATATGACAGATTTTGGCGTCGGCCTCGGTCTCGGCGGCGGCGGTGGCGGCGGGAGCGCCGGCACTGGCAGCGGTCTAGAGGACTCTCGCTTGTCCGGCAATGAGGATTTCTATGCGTCAATGGCATCGGATGAATTCGATGGCAGCAAGAAGCTGCACCATCGACGCACCCATGAGCGCAGCTCCAGTGTGCAGGCCATCGATCGCCTCAATACAAAAATACAGTGCACCAAGGAATCCATCAGACAGGAGCAAACAGCCCGGGATGGTGAGTACAGCTTTCATAGCATACTTATTGGGAACAATATTACATTTTTATATTTTTCCCTCACAGATAATGTAAACGAGTATCTGAAACTCGCAGCCAGCGCCGATAAACAGCAACTGCAACGCATTAAGGTAAAAATCAAGAAATAAATTCCATATTTGTTGCGCATTACTAAAACTTTGTTCGATTGCAGGCAGTGTTCGAGAAGAAGAATCAGAAGAGCGCACACAGCATATCGCAGTTGCAAAAGAAACTGGACAATTATACCAAGCGAGCCAAGGATCTGCAGAATCATCAATACCAAGCAAAGAGCCAACACCGGCAGCCGCGCGAGGTGCTGCGCGACGTCGGCCAGGGACTGCGCAATGTGGGCGGCAATATACGTGACGGCATCACGGGCTTCTCCGGCTCGGTGATGTCGAAGCCGCGCGAATTTGCGCATCTCATTAAGAACAAATTCGGCAGTGCGGATAATATAAATCAGATTGGCGACGCCGAGCTTCATGGCATTCAGTCGGCAAATGCAGAGGCCTTGGTAGCGGCCAATGAGCGATTGCTCCATCAGCCCGGCGCTGGCACCTCCACAGGCTCAGGCGGTGGCAACAACATGAACAACAATAACGCGGGCACTGGCAGCGGCACCGGCAAATTCAACAGCGACAACGGCAGTGAGTGCAGCAGCGTCACCAGCGAAAGCATACCAGCGGGGTAAGTGCAAAGAGTATAGCCAGATGAATCAACATAGATTACTACGTAACTCTTCTTGTTACTGCAGATCTGGCAAGAGTCAGTCGGGCGCCAGCCAGTACCACATCGTGCTCAAGTCCCTTCTCACTGAGCTGTCCGAGCGGAAAGCGGAAACTGAGAAACTTAAGGAGCGAATCGAACGTCTTGAGGTTGGTTTTTAAAAATATATAAACATACTTTTGTTAATATCAATTATCAAATCTCCTAAATTTTAGACTAGCCAAAAGGAGTTTAACAATTTGACCGCCACTCTCGAAGGCGAACGCTTTCGTGCCGAGGGCTTGGAGGAGCAAATCAATGACTTGACGGAATTGCATCAGGTTAGCTTCAGCAATTCAATTCTCAATGCTTTCACAAATATCGTTTTTTGCCTCCTTTTGCAGAACGAAATCGAGAATCTGAAACAAACCATTGCTGACATGGAGGAGAAAGTACAATACCAAAGTGATGAAAGACTACGTGATGTCAATGAAGTGCTCGAGAATTGTCAAACAAGAGTAAGTTCATACTTGGCTGTGACCTCAATGCTGGAAAATGTAAAAAAAAAAATGTAATCCATTGCCAATAGATATCGAAAATGGAACATATGTCTCAGCAGCAATATGTCACCGTCGAGGGCATTGACAATTCGAATGCTCGCGCCCTGGTTGTGAAACTCATCAATGTGGTATTAACGATATTGCAAGTGGTGCTGCTGTTGGTGGCCACCGCAGCTGGCATCATAATGCCCTTTCTCAAAACGAGGCAAGTACACGCCATATATAAATGATGATATTTGTTTACTAATTTATAAATTGATTTTTATTTATAGGCTTCGCGTGCTGACCACATTTCTAACGATTTGCTTTATAATCTTTGTGATACGCCAATGGCCGGATGTGCAGGATATAGGCGCAGGCCTTGTGCGGTATCTCAAACAGTCGCTGGTGGTAAAGTGAGACGGCGACGACTCCATCTTCGACTAGTAATTTCTTAATGTTAATAGTATTAGGTTAAAACTACATATTTTGTATATAACTTATAAATACACAAAACGTAATAGTTTAAAATTGAATTAGTGTCAAGACAAAACACGCATCACATTAACGAATCACATATACATATTCATATATATATCTCTACAAATATATATATTTATACATATGTATATACGCATACATAACTACATACGAATTGTACAAATAAGGTGGAAAACTATATCGCACACATCTACACATTCATACACACATAAATGTATACACTTAGTGAAATTCGATTTAAAAGCTCTGCTAACGGTTTAGTCCAATAACTGCAATGCTGACACGATTCTGTGCATTACTCAATACTATAAATAAATATGTATATCTAAATACTATATATGTATATGAGATCTGTTTATAGTTACCGTATACATTAAAAACATTTGTATTTGTACAAAACCAATTAATTAGTATTTTTTGTACTTTTATTGTTTTAAATTATATTCTACAGCCATTGCCCGCCATATTTCGCTCAATTATTTACTTGGCCTTTATAATTAAACAGAATGTCTCACAAGCCTATTAAATACACTTACAAGAGCAATCATATTAATATAGAGAAATAACGTGCAACTAAAGCAGCTGTCGTATTTCACAGAGGAGAAATATATAGCAATAAATAATAGCTTGTTAAAACACCTGCTGCAGTCGCTAGTTTTCAGCATTTTTATTGGGCTTATTTAAAAACCAAGTTGAAAAAGACTTTCTGTTATATTATTGGCATTTGATTAAGTTTCTTAAAAAAAACTTAACTTAATCTAGTAAAATAAGTAAAATAAACTTAAATAGAAGTTTGGGCCTTAAATTTCACACAGTGTTGATTATTGAAGTTGGATAGGCATTTTCCACAGATCCTTGCTATTACGGCATAAGTCCTACCTAAACAAAGATCTTTGTTGGATAGTATAGCATATAGCATTCAGCTTTTGCCTGTATACGTTGAGAGCTGCATACTTTTAGGCAGCGATTAGAAATAAATAAATATATAATGTTTAAATGATATATCAATAAAGAGAATACTGTACATATTTTAATGCTTCAAATATGAATTCGATACTTCAGTTTGTTGTTTTGTTGTGGTGGGCAGGACATTATTTCAATGTCGTCAATGTAGTATACATAGACCCTAGTCGAATCCCCAATTTTCATTTGCCAGTATTAACATTTTCCCTATAAACTAAAGATCCACAAACAAGCCCCATTTAGGTATTTGGTTTACATCAATTACGTTTTGTTTATTGTAAATTAACTTTAGATTACACATTGAAACACATATGCTATAATGTCTTTATGTTTAATTGATTCCGTTTTACAATATTCATATTTATAGTTGTGAACAGTTTTCTTTCATATATTTGATTTTTTAAGAAAATAATCACAAACTAGCACTTACCTTAAAGCTTATGATTTCGAAATTTTCATCTCTACAAAGTACATAGGTTTTAACATGTGATTTTCTTATTATTCGTATGGCCTTTTTTAATAAAAAATCGAATGGGAGAATTTGAATATATATTACAAAGCAAAACTTAAAATTAGTTAAATATACATTAAAATCATACAAAATCAATGAATGAATTGCTTATTTATGAAAACTTCGAGTTCCTGGCCTGAAAACAACTTTCACGTGCACATTAATATTAGTGGCTATCAATAGGTTTAATTACACATGTTTGATTAATTTTCTTCTTTTTTATTTTACTTAGTTTTTCTTGGAGTGTTCAGTGGTTAAAAACAAACAAAAATTAATTATGTAATCTGAATCAGGTAAATAATTTCAATCTTATACGAAGATAAATGGTATTTTCTCTTTTCATGTTCGCTTCAACTTTAGTTATACAAGCCAATAATGTTAGTAATATATAAGGTATATAAAATAAATCACAATTTGTATACGCATATTAATGTTTGTTTGTTGTATATGTGTGTGTGTGTGAATGTAATATGCTCTGGGATGCAAAACATAATCATCCATGATCTATGATTCATGACAATGATGATTACAAATACAATTACATAGTATGTGTATTAAGGGTAAACATTTGTTAATTGTTTAAAACAAAGCAGCTGGCAGCCGCAGCTTCGCCGCTCGCAAGCGACTTCTACTTTACTACTCCCACTAATAGGATTTCTGTTTCGTCGTTTTGCCTGCTTCGTGTGACCTATGTCCTAGAAAATTACTATACTTTCTTATTCGCCTAAACTCATATTAGAAATTGGCGATCTTCACCGCTGTGGGGTAGCGCGGCAACTCCTATACCGCCCTGTGTGGGCGTCTGTAGAAACGCCGAGTCAGTAACTGCAGCCGCACCTGAAGATATAACCTGCTCTGTTGTAGGCGCACTAATTGCGATAGGTTCGTAAATTGAACGATGCGGTGGCATATCGTCATCATCTTTGAAAGAGCCGCTTAAATTCGGATTTAGTATGTTGTTCGATGTAGGATTGGAGATAACAGTAATCTGTGCCGCTTCTGTTATACCGCGAATAGCCACATCACTTGCACCGGACTCAACGTGATCAAGATAAGGCGGCGCTGCAACGCTAATGCTTGTGGGCTCACGGCGAAACAGGGAGCTACGAACAATGTAAAATGATATATATACATATATATATTTAATTGATTGCAAACTGCAAATAAACTTACCTGAAGCTAATGCGCGACCAAAGTGAGGGCCTTGGCTGATTCAGCTGGTTTGCCAAATGAGCTGGCAAATTTATTGCCCGATCGAACGGATTGACGCGGCGTTGGAACGATGACGATGCGCTAGCCTGAGGTAGGGTGGAATCCAGTAGCGCTGTATTTGGCATTCACCAATGTAAGAGGCATTTAAGAGAATGTTATTTAATTGTAATATTCAAAACGCCCCCTTTTTTAATTTAAATAATAAGCCTGAGAATTTTAACAATAGCAATTAAACAATGAGTTTCTTGTATAACAAATATGTTAAATTCCATATCTCCGATGCACACAGAAAACAAAAATATGAATTTACGCTTTTTAACTAAGCTTGTAACTAATAGAGTATTTAAATTTAAGCTTTTAGTATTTCGGTTTTTAATTCAACCATAAAAGTAGTCGATACGCACCGTTTTCGTCGTCAGAGCTTTGATATTCCTGTGCTGCGTTAAGAGTGCGTGCTGTATCTCCACGTCTAAATGTACCATGTCTTGTGGTGCCTTCTGCAGATGATGCGGAATTGATGCTGGCGCTGTTACTGCCACTAGCGGCAGAGCCTGCAGCAGAGGCAGCCTGCGGCTGCTGTTGCAACAACGGAGTGGTATCGTCATCAGTATCGGTGACGCTATCTAAGGAAGGCTGTCGATTCCGACTGGCACGTGCTTCGCCCTTCGTAAAAACCTTCCGTTTACATATTGGACAGACGCGACGATTTTCAGTTAGCCATGGGTCAATACAGTGGCTGTGATAAGCTGTAACAATATAAAAATAATTATAAATTTGCATATGGCAATCGGCTGCTGTTGGTGGCAGTCACTTACGATGCGAACAGGGCAGCACGCGCAGCTTGTCATCCTCGACAAAGTCTTCGAGACAAATGACGCAGGTCTCGTATTTAATGGTGGTATTATTCTTTGTATATCGGAGCACTGGTATCTTTTTGAGCATGCTCTTGGGCAGCCTATAACGACGCAAACGGCGCTGCTCCCGTATGCACTTGTATATCATGTAAACAATCTAGATAAAGAAAATATCACATGAGAATTAACAAAGACTCACTTAACATTCAATTAATGACATACCAAAATAAGGAAACATAATGCAATCAGTATGGAAAATGGCAATATCAGCTGTGTGTTGATATTGAAGGGCAGCTCATCGTTGATAATCAGCACTACATCTGACGTAAAGAAAGATAATAATGTTTTGCCGGTCGTAATGCCCACAAACACGGAGGGTATTGTTATGCCAGTCCCATTATTGGCGGACATTTGTTCTAAAATTAAACAAACATTCAAATGGAGATTGTTGAATTAAGTTTAACATTTGTCCTTAAGTTACTCCCTTGACTTGTTGACTGTCTAGTTATTAGTTTTCATTTAAAGTAAATTTGTCTATGCCATCTCATCAGATAAAGATTTCTGATACACACAAGTTTGAAAATATAAATATTAGGTGAATTATCTGATCTACGTATTTCACGCATTAACTCTAATTTTACTAATTGGTATAGATTGATAATATTATATTGTAAACGGGAACATGTAGCTAGCTAGTTCATTACTTGAGATCTGAGATCTGCGTGTGAGTCACAGCCTTGAACTAAAAGAGAATCGTAAGTGCTATTTAAATAACTTGTCGTACCTAGTTCATCGCTTTCATTGTTGTAGATGATCACAGCGCAATACGTTGCATTCTGAGCCACGCGCACCTTCCGTTCAAATGTGCATTCCCCACCGCTGCGTAAGCATAAAAAATATCTTCATATTTCAGTTGCATTGTCTACGACTTTAAGTATGCTTACCGCGAGACGATCGCCACAAACTTGGCGCCGGGGGGATAGCCAGTGCGTGGTGGATTTTTTAATGTATTGCAAGCAAACGGATTGTTGGCCTCGTGTGGCACCACAAATACCCGAAGATTATTACCAATAATAGAGGGTCCAAAACTCGCTGGCAAATCGTTGAACTCCTCAATCAGCTGCGCGGAAACAAAGTTGTTATTAGTAAATTAGGCAGCAATTTTGTCAGATGTACTTGCCTGTGTGGTGGTGCGCTTGTATACCAGCACATGAGCATCAACGACCGCTTGATGACATATCAAACAGAGCCCCAGCAATGCCAGGTCTAATGTGAGACAATGATTCCTAGCCATGCTGATTTGCGTGGTGCTGCTACTGCTGCTGCTGCTGCTGCTGTTTAGTACTAATCGAGCTCAAGCTAAAAAAGCTGTTGTTGCTCGCAGTTGTTTAACTGTTGTGTTACTACTATTGTTTTATTTTGTCGTTGCTGCGTCTGCTGCTGCTGCATATGATTGTTATCACTTGCACTATTCGGATGTCTCATCTGTGCGGATGTGTGGCGGAGCGTCTGTTTTTGGTGGCCTGCAAAACAAGTGCATTAATGAAAATCCATTAAAAGCAAGCTCATTTCAATATTCGAACAAACAGCGTAGGCCAGAGCACCGCCATCGACTGCTGATAAGATAAACGGTTTTCAATACATGTGTGTGTGTGTGTGTGTGTGTGTGTGTGTCATCTGTTTTATGTTGTTTTTGCTATGCTTCTTTCCTTTGGTTCCGTCTCCACAATCAGCTGTTCGATGTTTGTTGACAGAGACTTAGTGCTGGCATTTTGTAACGATAGTTTCTATGTTATATATTTGTTGCATAAGGAACATTTGCAACATTAATGCAATGAAACCCAGTTGGCAGCGATCGTTGTTATGATTGAGTTTAATTTGTATCAATTGATATCTTGTCGTGAGTTTCAATATCTGCATAAGTCAGAGCTCAAATGAAATGCAGTGCAAATATTTACCGTAGTTAAAACGAACTTTAGTGAAAAGCTTTCAATTTCGCCGGTAAACCCAACCAGACTGAATCATCGTACAATCAGACGATATCATTCGCAGAAAACTTAAGTATTACAAATGCAGTTTTCGTAAATTAACCAAGCCTGTGGTACGGAACGTGGAAAATAGACATGAGCTATAGCCGGAGACGATAATACTTTTGGCATACATGTGGGGCTAGCGTAAAAATGTCACTAATTTTTGTATTAAATGTATAATTAAATAAAGAACGTCATATGTAATTAACACATCGTGCCCAATACATCGAACCAATACAAATGTGACATTAATGAGAACGTGACTTTGTTTTTATTGTATCCGCAAATAGAGAAATATAATCTTTACATAAATAAATAAATAAACACAATACGCCAAAGCGAGCACCTTTTAGCTTCGAATTTAAGTTGCTAGACCTGCCTTATACATATACTAGGCATTCTCTAATGCGATGCTCTTATCGCTGGGTAAGCAACCACTGCTAAAAAGTTATGACTAACGCTCCCTTCTCTCTCCCGCACATAGTGCAGGCATATCACTAACATTTGTCTCTCTCGATTGCAGTTCAAATTCAGCTTTAATCTGTTTATATGTGTATCCGAAGAGAAATTACTCCCAAACACATACACATACACAAAAACAAACACACACACACACCCACGCAAGGAGGTACACGCAGCACCACCCACCTAGTAGTTATACATATACTTTCTGCCTTGAACTTTACACACGCATAACTTTAGCGTCAAGGTTTTTACAACTGTAAATACAGAAAGATACGCAGTTCGCTCCAACAGGTGATAAATGCAGGAAAGCGCAGGAAAACTAATTTGTATTTTAAATAATTTCAAATTGATTTACAAAAACAATGCGAGATTTAAACTGCGTAAGCTTTTGTTATGCTTTTAGTCGACTTTACGCATGTATGTGTCTGTATGTGTATGTTTGTGTTTCGATGTATGTATGGATGTGTATGCATTTGTGTGCGAATTAATTTATCTAAGAAAGCAGCTGGTGCTGAAGTTTAACAATCGATACAATGTGTAATGCTGCTACTCACTTGTTTATATTGTTTATTTTAATAATTCTATTGAACTCGGCAGCAACTGTTTGCTGGTCGCTGTACTGTTTTTTTCTTTCCTTTTCTTATTTTTTTTAACACTCGCTCATTGTCATTCGTTTTTCTTCGGACTCGTCGCCATTGCAATTGCGTTGCAGTTAATTGGGATTTTAATACACTACACACGCACCACCAATTGTTGGCCTTAACAAATGGGACAGGGACTCTTGCAGTTTAGCTGATTACACATTTTACAGGCCCTTAACTTTGATTATTTAAGATGTATTGTGGTTTAGAACTCAGCGCAGGCCTCGAACTGCCCAATGTGACCATTGTAATATCGATGTTTCCTTTGCACTAGTTATCGATATATCGTTACTTTGTTATTTTTATGGGCTTCCCGTATATCCAAATCAATATTTAATTAGTTCCTTTTTGAACAAATTCATTGAACGAGACATTCTTAAAAATCAAAGCAAAATTTTCCATTTAGGCTTTTTAACTTAACAAATTTAAATAAATCTGTAACGTCTCAATCAATTTTTGTACTGCATTTAAATTCTTAATGATTCTCGAAAAATTATGATCTGATATCGTTGTTGTTACATGTGACATCGATATTATTATTGTTTAACATCGCCTAAATCTTTAAATGGACCATTAACTTACCGTAAATACAAACATCTTAAATGAGTTGGATGAGCATTGAAAATTTAGTGTTGAGAGGTAGTTTTTTGTAAAAAATATTGAGATATATTTTTTATAATATATATATTTTTTAATAAGTCAGTTTCAAACATGCACTGACAAGGAAAATGTTCAAATATGGAAATATGGAGCAAACATAAAAAAAACTAAAATTATTTGATCCATAAATACATTTTGCCCTGAATGGTATGCTTGACAGGATTTATTTTCTTTAGGATCTTGGTCATGGTCTCGACCAAGCGATCGCTCGAGACTCCTGTTTTTTTGTTCTTGAATTTAGTCAACAGCTCAGTAGCTGTCAACGGCTTGCGCTTAAGGTATCGACGTACAGCTTCCTCGGTAATGCCATAATCTCTGTAAAAATAAATCGTAAATAAGCTCAACATATTTTTCTTACTTTCCAATTTTCTACTAACTCGACTTTGTTGTTTACAACGCCTGCAAATGATGATGGCAACGAGTTGCTCAGCTCACTCTTAGGGCGTTTTGCTGGTGTGCTGTTGGGACTGTTGCTGGTGTCCGATCCTGTGAGGTCGCTGGGCAAGCTGTTCACCTTGCGTTTGTTGGGATCATTTATTAGAGTAGGCGTTGCCGAGCGCGATTTATTTGCATTGCTTCCACTGGCAATTGCCTTCATAGCAATTTCCTTATCCTTGTCTTTATCTTTGTTCGATGATGATTTCTTTTTGGGCGGTCCATTGCTGAGATCATCCTCGCTGTCTGTGCTGTCTGAACTGAGATCCGAAGACGAATCGCTGCCATTTGTTTTTGATTTCTTGTCATCTCTTGAATGCTTCTTTTTCTTCTTATCCTTGTTGTTTTCATCCTTGTTCTTTTCCTTCTTCTTTTTGTCATCACCCTCCTCTTTATCTGACTCATCAGATTTCTTTTCTTCATCTTCTTCCTCATCCGAAGTGAGCAGCTTACGGAGTGCATCTTCCTCGGCCACCCCTTTCATGTCCTTAACAAGCTTGGACTCCGGATCAGGTTCACTAAAATCAAATTAATGAAACTCAATCACACGGAAATTTTCAATTGCAACTTACTCTTCACTGGAACTTGTATCGTAGTCCATTTCCCGTCCCTCTTCGTCTCCGTCGTCGGACTCCTCAAAGGCCTCGTCATCTACATCGCGTTTTTTCTTCTTCTTATCCATGCCTTTTTTGCCCTTGCCTTTCTTGCCAGTACCATCGTCGCTGTCCTCCTGCTCCTTTTTCTTTTTTTCCTCCTCTTCCTCGGAATCGGACTCATCCTCAGAATCAATCCACTCGTCCATATCGGTTATTTTCAGCTCCTTTGACTTTTTGGTGGCGGCCTTCAACAATTTGACTTCCTCCGGATCCTGTTCCTCCTCTTCGTCGCCTCGTAAACGCTTCCGCAACATAAGAGAGAAGTAATTCATCACCTTTTTGCGACGTCCAAATTCTTGTTCGGCCTCCTCCGCGGATAGGGACTTATAGCGCTGAATGGGCTGAAAGTTGTACCATTCATTGAGAGGATATGCTTCGATTGCACCATCGGGAGCGTGTGTAAACACATAAAAGGCAGCGTTTTCGCCAACTCCACCTTCCCGAATGCCCTTAAATTTTTTGCCCATTTTTCCACCAACTTTAAGAATCCATGGTTGAGCCTCAGGTCTATACTTGCGCGCTATAATACCAAATTTCTTACGACGTGCTTCCTCACGCTGGTCTCTATTGTACTCCGAGCCAGCGCCAAATTTCGGCTGCTCTTCGTCGATGCCGCGAAACTCTTTCATGTTGTTCTCGCGCTCCAGCTTAACATTTCGCCACTGGGCGAAATCAACATTAAGTGTGGCATTGAAACGCATAACATGATGCTTTTTGCGCATCTTGGGTACGCGAATCTTAAACTCCTGGACATTTCCGCTGCCTGATGCCGATGTGGACGCTACTACACTTGCGGACGTGGTACTTCCACTAGCACTGCTGCTTGACTGGAATTGGAATAATAATGGATCCATTGTGTGAAGCTTTCAAACGTAATTCACACTCTACTTACTGACGACTTTACCGCAGCTGACATGTTCAAATTATCGGAAAAATTTGACTTAATTTTATTGCTTGCTGAATAGAAACAAAAGTAGTGATAGACCGATATTTTGGTATTATATTGTAATCGAATTTGATTCTTTCGGCACTTGTAAATATCGATGTTTTTCTTCGTTTGTGTACCAATGCATTCATCAATAAAAAGATTACATTAAATATTCATGCATATATGTTTTAAATGTAGTTTTCTATACATATTAACACTATATTTTTTTAAAAGTTCGTTTAAAATACTACGAATATTTATTATAGTATTTAATTAGATATGACCGATTAATCGGTTGCCAAAATAAGACGCTTATCAATATGTATGATAGTCTCATCACTATTTTAATTGAAATTAGATTGTGGGTTTGTTTGGATTTAGCTCAAGCTGAAAATGTCACGAAATAGCGTGCTGACCGATGAGCAAAGCAAACTAAATGCCCGCCTGGAAGCCCATATGGTCTATATATGCCCAGAATGTGGCAAGGCGTTTCGGACACAAGCTGAATGGCGACAGCATTTGAACTCGGTATGTTTTGACCATCATAAAGTAAAGCGTCTTTTTTATTCTGTTCTTTATTCTCATAATCAGAAACACGACTACCTCAAAAAGACGTATTCCGACTTTAATTTCATTCAAATCGATGAGAATTTCCACGAGTGCCAGCTTTGCTTCAAGTGGGTGGAAAATGCCCACAAAACAATCGCCCTGCTGCAGTATCATTACTTCATGCATCTGGATCATCGGGAAACGTATCGATGTGTCCATTGCCGTCTGGCCTTCACTCGACGTCGGGCACTAAACGAACACCTGTTGTCCACACATTTGAAGGAGATTGAGAAGTATGAGGCGAAGTTGAAGCACGCTAAACGAAACCAGGATGATAAAAGGAGTAAACCGCGTAAACGCAATGATCTGTTGCAAAAGGCGCTTATGGATATTGACCTACAGGTTGAAGAACAGGATGCCGCAATGTCTTCAGCAGTATCGGCAGGAAAGGCCAAAGCCAATAACAGCGAACAGGCGCTAGATCGCTGCCTAAACGCCTACGATGACATTGTGCGTAAGGAGAAGCAAGAGGATGGGGATTGCAATGCAGATTTGGATGCACTGTGTCAAGAATTCTTTGAGGAGCGACTGGAGGACACTGATAATACGGTAAAGCCAACTGGAGCACGCCCACAGCAAAGTAAGGAAGTAGTGATCATTGAAATAGATGCTCTCGGCGAGGATGAAGTGGATAAGTTAAAGAAGAAAATGAAAACAGAACCGGAGACAGATACAGAAAGGTCACCACCGTTCAAACGGCGACGTGTATCACAAACACCCGAGCCAGAAGGTGACGTAGATGTCCCTACCAATGGGCTTGCAAAGCTCATTTCGTATTTGTGTCCAAAGTGTGGCAAGGAAATTGAGTCCATGGATGACTGGCGTTGTCACGTCTTTAAGAAGCACAACTTCGAGCATTTTATTGAGAATAGCTTCAAGATCAAGGATCGACAAAGCACTTGCCTGCAATGTCACGAGGTGATGCAGACCACCAAACGCAGTCACCTACAAAAGCATTGCTTTAAGCATTTACCATATCGGTCCTATCTGAAGTGCACCTTATGCGATAGGACTAAGACAAGTATGTCCAAGATGTACAATCACATACGCTACAATCATCAGGACGATCTTCATCGCAAGAACAAAACCCAATTGCTTATAAAGTCGGAGCCCAAATGGACGATGCCGCAACGATCAGTCAAGCCGCACGAAAGTCCTGTACCTGATCGCCGTTTAAGTGATCAGGATGAGGAACGCATCTGCAAATATTGTAATAAGTCGTTCAAAACGCTTTGGCGTTTCGAACGCCATGGAACGCTTTGCAAGTCGCACATATTTCCGAAGTCACAGGATATATCAGCGGATGCACTGCTTAAGCATTTGCGCGAGGGCCGATTACGCGTCAACACCATTTGGAAGAAAATGCAAAAGGAGATCTATTAGTCTTGCATAGGCAATGAAATGCCAAAAGCACAGCTGGCAATCACAAAGATTGCAATAACGTTTGAAGTTATAAATCTATATAAGATTGCTATTCCATATAGTATCAAAATGTGAAATGATAATCTTAAGTTTCTGTGTATGGCACTCCAGCAGTAAACTAGCTCAGATGTAATATTTCATCATAAATCAAAAGATTTATTGATTTTCAAAAGGATACTTTATTGTGTACAATTTGAAATATGTAACACTATATATATACATATATATAGATTATTCCTCTTTTATACATTAGATTACTATAATTCGGTTTTAGGTGTATCGGAGCTGAGAACGTCCACATTAGAGTTGAATGTGTACAACCGAACATTCCTAATGCTTTTCTTATTTGAAGTCTTATCAATAGTGGCCAAAAATCTGCTAAATTTAGCTCGCCACTGTTTGGCTTCGTATTCCCTGCTTTTCTCTATTTTCTCTAATTCTTTTTTATCAATTTTTTTATATTCAGGTAGATTTCCACTTTTCTTCAATTTTATGGCCTCACTGTCAGGCCTTAGCAAAGGTTCAGCATTTGGATGATCCGTAGATCCGCGCTCCGGCTCATCCGCAATGCAGAGACCTTTAAACAATTCATGTTTCTTAGAGCCTTTGCAAATGTCTTTTGGGTGGCTACTAGATTCGTAGACTGGATGACCCTTGATTGGCGCATGATCATAATTGCACGTGAAAAAGTTTTGAGCCCATCCATTACTCGATTGCTTCAGGTTGGCGCAGCCAATTCTACGCACCCTGTCATGAATGAGTTGAAAAAAGTTATGCGGTGGCGAACTGCAACAAATAATAGCGTAATATAAATTTCGGATAGCGTAATATAAATTTAAAAATCTTAAGTATCTCACTCTTCGTCAGTTTCGGATCTAATAATATCTTTCATCACTGCCAATGAGCGCTGGTCAAACCACCTATGTATATGGAGACCAATAAAATCCATATTAGTACGGGTTTTGTTTCGGACTCCTCCGTAAGCTATGGTCTGTCCGACATTTTTACTCCTCTCTATATTGCGGCAGCTATCACGATGAAGCGAACACTTGCGGACATTTATCTCTGCAATAAATGCCAGCTCGCGATCCCACACGACGGCCGACATGTTGGAGGCGGCGTCAAAACCTTCTAAGTTGCCGAGTGCCACATCATTGCGCAGCTTATTAATGGTGTGTACAATGCTCTCCCTTTCGTTTTGTTTTAAATGAATTACTTGAGCATCGAGAGTACAATGAGTTGGGTCGAAATGCTGCAAGTATACCATACCGAATCGTATTGGATATCATTATGTGGCACCTGAGATTTCAATTAGTAGGTACTTACATGTGGTCTCACTCCGCAGGCCACATGCTTTCCACGCCCCTTGCACAACTCACGACCACAGTAATCGACATTAATATGGTCAGCTTGCGCCGTCAAAACGATGCAGCACAAATATACAATTGCTCTTGTCAAAGACATTTTACCATTTGATGGCATTAGTTTTTCTGTTTTGAATCGTAAATAATCCGTGTAATTTCGATTTTCAGCTTAATTTTCTATTGATTCGTTCAACTTTACTTCATAAAGGTTAGAGCATGCTGTACACATGTACATTCATACATACATATGTATTAACACTTCTACTAAACTTTAACTATAACTTTAACAATCAAATAGGAGAGGATATGATGAGATTATCCAAATTGATGTGGTTTATCAATTAATACATCAACTTCCATATGTCTATCTGTGAATGAGATCAACAGTGAGCACCCTGAAAAGTTTCGCGAATCTAGTTTTAAAATAGTGAACGATATATTTATACGACTATACTTTCATTTGTATCTGGAAGCTTCTTATCTATACTATATTATTCAAATTACAAATTTCGGTTATATTTTTTTAAACACTTTTTAGCTATCTAGTATTTTCAGTATTTTTGAGTATGAATTTAATTTTCAGTTTGAAGTCGGTGAATGTCTGTCAATTTCCATAATCGATAACAACGGGAGACAAACTGTCTGCAAATATCGATAGCGGCAAAAAAAAAGTTTGTGGAAAAAATTTTCTTTACTCTTGTAGATGCTAATTGAATAGACTTTGTTTTGTGACAATTGTGCAATGGAAACAAGTTTGGATGAAAGCATGGATTCTGATAGAGCTAGTCCAAGTCCGCAAGACTCCCAATCGCAAACTTCTCCAGCCATAAATGGGAAACCTGCTGGCGGCGGTATTGGTAGTCAAGACGGCATAAACGGGGTGGCAATTACTAATGAAAAATCAAACGCCAGCGAAGTGCAATGGTAAGTCTTAGCATTACTCGTCTTTATAGCTATACCACATTATCATGGTGGATTGCTTTTTAATTTTTGTAGGAACAAACCATTTAATGCATTTAGTGGTCGTCCCATGGGTGAACACACGCAAATGCAGCAGCAACAACAACAGCAGCAGCAAAAACAACAGCAGCATCAGCAGCAGCAAACTGCTCAACATATGCCAAACAGTCAAATACCTTCGGGTGTCAACGGGGTAGCACCAGCTCCAGAAATTTGGGTAGAAACTAAAGCCGACGACGGACGTTCGTATTATTACCATGCGGTAACCCGCGAGACAACTTGGACCCGACCGGAAGGTGTAAATGTAAAAATCATGACACAAACTGAGGTCGAGGAGTTGGCTAAGCGACAGTCAAGTGCCGTTGCCAAACCTGAAAAAAATCAAACCGATCGTGCCGATATATCATCTGGATCAGCTGCAGTCCCCGGCCATTCACACTTAACTTCTCAACCACCGCCGCATCTATTAAACCAGCCACCTCCAAATGCTGCGGCGCCATTGCTTAGCCAGCCACCTCCGAATGTGAGGCAGCAACCGCCACCGATGTTCCAGCAGCCACCCGGTATGCAGCCGCCGCCTGGATTTGGTCAACCATCACCATTTTGTATGCCTCCGCCCGCTTACGGTTTTCCCGGCACTGCTCCAGCTGGGCCCTGGGGTGTGCCGCCATGGCAGCAGCAGCATATGCATGCACCACCCGGAGCGTCACAGGACAAGCCTGCCAAAAATCTAATCATAAAGCATGGCGTCATTGACCCGGCAGTTATTGCGCGCGCAGCCGAATGGTCCGAGCACCGTGCGCCGGATGGTCGGCCATATTATTATCATGCAGCCCGCGGCGAAAGTGTATGGGAAAAGCCACAAGCGCTTCGCGATATGGAAGCGGCACGCATGGCAGCTCACTCGGGCGCAACACCACAGACTCCAGTTGGCCCTCCGGCTGGCATGCCGCCTCATTTGCTACCCAACCCGCTAATGCATATGCCGCCGGGTTCAGCACCAGGATTTGATCCGCAAATGGCATTTGCCGCCGCCGCAGCAGCCATGAAAGCTAATAGTGAAAACAACAAAGCTGCACAGGCTGCAGCTCTGGAGAAAGAAGCTAAGAAGGCAGCCGAGGAGAAACGTAAGAAAGACGAAGAACAAAAGAAGCTCGCCACAGCAGCAGTCACTGCAAAGCAAACTGACAAATCACGCCCGGTTACCAGCACTCCAATTGCGGGCACACCATGGTGTGTGGTTTGGACCGGGGACGCACGTGTCTTCTTCTACAATCCATCGACACGAACTTCTGTTTGGGACAGACCCGAAGATTTGATGAATCGCGAGGATGTCGACAAGGCGGTGAATGAAAGACCAGAGCAACTAAAATCTGCTGAAGAGAAATCGGCTGAGCCCGATAAGAAGCCCACGGAGAATGTTACTGCGATAGAGAAGTTGGGTTTGGGACAACAGCAACCACAGCAGCACCAACAGGTATACCGCGTAGAGCCAGATGATGATGATGATGATGAGATCATCAAAATACGCACCGAATCGGAGTCAAGCGTGGAGGAGGTACCAACAAAACGTGTGCGTACGTGTAAGTACGACAATCCCTTAAATTATAAAATGATTAGACTCTTCAGCTGGGAAGTATATCCATGTTAAATTCCTTTATCCATTTTGGCTACACATATCAATGCCATAAAAATGTCTAATGTATTTTTCTTTTCTTTGCAACTTCAGTTACAAAGACCAAAAAAAATGAGGATGCTGTGCTAGAGGCTGAACAGCGTGCGGCTAAGGAGCGCGCATTGGTGCCGCTGGAAACGCGCGTCACTCAGTTCAAGGAGATGCTGCGCGAAAAGGATGTGTCCGCATTTAGCACCTGGGAGAAGGAGCTGCACAAGATTGTGTTCGATCCGCGGTATTTGCTGCTGACATCGAAGGAACGCAAACAGGTATTTGAAAAGTATGTGAAGGATCGCGCCGAGGAGGAGCGTAAGGAGAAACGCAATAAGATGCGCCAGAAACGCGACGATTTCCGTAAATTAATGGAGGAAGCCAAGCTGCATGGCAAGTAAGTAGTGAAGCAATTAAAATGTATATTTATTTAAATACAGATAATAATAAAAAACTTCTTTGCTCAGGTCTTCCTTTTCGGAGTTTAGTCAGCGGAATGCAAAGGAGGAACGGTATCGTGCCATAGAGAAGGTACGCGAACGCGAGAGCTTGTTCAATGAGTATATCGTCGAAGTGCGTCGTCGCGAGAAAGAGGATAAACAGCTAAAGAAAGAGCAGGTATGTGTTGGCGTCGTGTGACTCGCTTAGCACTTACGTATCCATATCCATATATGCATATCTATTCTTATATATGTTATTGACTTACCATATTATTTGTATACAACGTATTTATATAATATTATTGATTTTTGTTAATTAATACAACATGAAACGATCTGAACGATTGCCCCTGACCGGTTCGGTTGCAATTTCATGTTGCGAATTGTGTGTGTCGGTCGGTACGATCAAATTTTTAGATAAGAGCTAACAGATTACAGCACAAAAGCACCCACCAAATGCAAACACCAAATTCACACACTGCCGTTGATCCTGTCGTCATCGTTGTCGTCCTCATCTCGTTGTCTTCATGGTGCCCGTTCCCGGCCAAAGTTGATAGCTCAAGTTCACCACGCACACGCTTGCATAATCTGTCTGTGTGGTGAGTTCAAACTAAAAACAAAAACAAAAAAATTTACAAAAAATTTGTTTTTCTGCAAATAAGAAACAAATTTGGAATAAACAAAACCATACAACAATATAAAACAGTCACTAAAAATCAAAAGGTATGCAAAAATTGAAAATTACCTGATAATCGTTGGTGTGATTTCCACTTCCCGCCCCGCCCTGCGTCGCACGTGTCGCCTAGGAATGATGTTGTGCCAATGATGATGATGATTATCGATGATCAATGATGGTGATGATGATGTTATTTGGCGTTATTTGTTCGTAAGAGATGAGCTGTTGATGTTGGAAGATCAATGTTTGAGCTAATGGAAGCGGAAGCAGCCACTCATCACTGAATAGCAACGGCAACAACAACAACAACCATTACAGAACGCCAGCAACAACAACAAATCGCGTACAGGTGGCTTCGAGGCAGAGGCTGAGCAAACAGTATGAATAATACATAATTTAATTAAACCAATATTTCTTTTTGTTTTATCGAAACTTGTAAATGGCAGCTTCCACAACAGGAGAACCAATCCACCTAATTAAAGCCTGTGCAGAGCAACGTAAGAACTGCCTAATGGGACTAGTTCGTCCTCGCTCTCTACCTCTCTCACATTGCTCTCACAAGCTTTAGGCAACGGCTTAGCACGTTGATAGAATCTGTCTCTCACTCAGACACTATTTAATTTACTGTAAATTATGTATTTGGTATTTAGTTTTATGGTACTTTAGTTTTATGACTTGTACACTTCGGCCCAGCTGAAGCGTTTCTTCTGACCAGAACACGATCTGTTAAAGAAATTGCTTTGTGCTCAAACAAAAAGGGCGTCACTCCTTTATTTTCTTCGCTATACATAAACATATTAAACCTACAACGGCCACTTTAAGCATGTAGAAAAATAGATATGCAAATTGTAAAAATTGTCTTAACACATACATACATAAGTTTTGTTTATTTTCCTCACATAGTTTTATATCCGATCAAGTCTGTTTACCGACTTGGACCTGCTTGTGTACTGCATTTCCTTAACAGTCTTGTGGTCAGAAGTTGATGTACTTTTCTTTCAGCTAGGCCTACGCCAAAGCTAATCAATATTCTTTTTCAGCAAAAGCAGAGCGTGTAACTATGTTTGTAAGATATAAGATTATCTAGTTATTAAGGCAAGTTAAGTTAGTACCGTAAGTTCTAGAGTTTAAGGGAAATTCGCAGTAGTTTCAGAAGCGTAACTAACTTATTTTTTCAACCGATTTCTTTTTTCTTCCGCATGGCTGTCATGTTAAATTCCATTTTGAATCTTTAGATACGCAAGGACTTTATGGACATGCTTCGAGAGCGTCATGACATTGAACGTCATACACGCTGGTATGACGTCAAGAAGAAGTTTGAATCTGATTCACGGTATCGGGCAGTAGAGTCCATCTACCGAGAGGAGTATTTTGAGGATTACCTGCATATTATGAAGGAGGAGAAGCGCAGAGATCGCGAACTTCGCGACCAGCGTGAAAGGGATCGCCAACGTGAGCGGAAAACCGACCGTCGGGAAAAGGATAAGGACAAAGACAAGAGCAAAAAAGACAGTCGCAGGGAGCGCAGCCGTTCAAAAGAACGAGAACGCAAATCATCACGAGACAGGGATGAGAAGGTCAAAGATCGCAAGAGGCAAGAGACGCCGGTGAGTAAAATTTAAAAATTTTAAATTTGAAAAAATAATGTAAGACTTACTCCTAGGAGGAGGGTGAACACCATGAAGAATCGGAACAGGAAGAGCGGGCAGGTAGCGAGGACAGCGAACTGGCACGTCAGCGCGAGACCGAGGCAGAGCAGAAACAAAAGGACCGTGAACGCAAGTTGCGTGCAGAGCAGAGCATCAGAGAGCGCGAAAAGGAGGTGCATCGCACACTAGCCGGACACCTGCGTGATCGTGATAAGGAGAGGGAGCATCATAAGCGCGACGAGTGCATTGGACACTTTTCAGCCCTCTTAACTGATCTGGTGCGCACGCCCGATTTTACCTGGAAAGAAGTAAAGCGTCAGCTTCGTAAGGATCATCGCTGGGAATTAATTGAGACACTCGATCGTGATGATCGTGAACGGTAAGCATACTTAGAATGAGGTATTATAGTAGCGTATTTTAACTGTGTCTATCGCGCAGAATCTTCAACGAGCACATTGATAATCTGATGAAAAAGAAACGCGAAAAATTCCGCGAAATGCTTGATGATGTTAGCTCACTACAATTGACTAGCACCTGGAAAGAAATTAAGAAACAAATCAAGGACGATCCGCGCTATCTTAAATATAGTTCAGATAAAGGCGAGCGCGAGTTTCGAGATTATATTAAGGATAAAACCATTCAGGCTAAGACAGCGTTTCGTGAACTATTGCAGGAGTGTAAATTTATTACACACAAGAGCAGCGATCTCATCAAGGAGAATGTCAATCACCTTAAGGAAATCCAGGACATTCTCAAAAACGACAAGCGGTAAGTATTTGATTGCTTTGTTTTTAATAAACTAATTGATAAATATAAACATTTATTTAGTTACTTGGTGCTGGATCATTTGGATGAGGAGCGCAGTAGTATTCTAGCAGCTTTTTTGGAGGAGATGAACAAACGTGGACCTCCACCGCCACCAACAGCCTCAGAGTCCACACGTCGCAATAAGTGATGCAGCAAACACTATTCATAATGAACAACTCAATCCCCACTTATGTTAAGCAGTGAAATAATGTAGCACATAAAATCATATTTTAAACCTTTCAAGTGCGTACCACAATGTACTTTACAATAAAAGCAAAATGAAAATAAGAACTCAAGTTTCTTTTTATTCATATATATATGTATATATATATTTGTTTTATTCATCATATATTTTATTAGATTTGTGTTTTACATTTAAACACACATCTATATATATATATATTTTTTGTATATATATATACACATTTCTTTTCTTTATTAGATTTTGTTTCGCAATTTCATAATTCTATTTCTATTTCTATATATATATATGTACGAATGTACTTATTTTCCAATTCATCGCTACCATTATTGTATTATACAGATTTGTTCTGCATTTTTGTATTAGTTCTCTAGGTACTACAAAATACTTTAGTCTCTATATTATAATTCATATTCGTTTTCAACGTCGTCGCCACATTATTTGGCGTTCACTTTTAAACATATAGTTTAATTCAATGTCAATACACACATACACATTTATATTGATATAAATGTGTGCGTGTCTATTAGGAACTAATAGCGAAAATAATGCGCTTCGTATGAGCTTTACAAAATATTTTTCACATAGACTTATTATTGGTGTTATTGAGATGTTAACGAAGATTTCAACCAATTATTCCGCACACTTGTATATTGATAGAAATAATTCTATCATACCTAACAGAGCTAACGCAAACAATCTTCGTAGATTTACTTCTAAAAAGCGATCAAATTTTCTGACAATTTGGGTGAAGTCAATGAATCCGATCAAATAAACGATGACGGTTTTTAAACCTAAATAATATTAAATTTTTATTCAATACCAATAAATATGCAGTAAGTAAACTTGATGTATAATATTCTGATTTAGAAACATAACACAATTCAAATTTTGGGGTTTTGCGTTAGGACAAATTATTAATAAATGTGTCTATTGCTGGTTATTTTCGAAACTTAGTTAGCAAGTATAACATTTTTGATTTTCTTTGTCGCTGAGCTATAGTTGTGGCTGGTATTTAAGTAGTCTGATCTACACTACGTTCTATGTTAATCTATAATAGTTCTTACTATTATTTATCTTGCTAATTGTTGTTTGTTATGTTTGGTTAGGCACAAAGTAACTGATTTTTCTCATGGTTACACGCTATTTACTTGCTAGTTATATTTAGTTGCTATACCCAATTTATTGAACTGTTGAGAGTGTTTCTCTCAAATTTGTTGTATCGTTTACTATTCTCTATGTCTATAATGATTCAAAAAATGGCTATAATCTCTCATCATGATAAACCATGTTGCATTGAAAAATATAGGCTCTTCTAATATCATGGAAAACTACTTTACAATTACACTTTACCGTTTGGATTTACAATTACATATTTATAGACATGGTACAAAAAGGAAGGCTGTGGCTGTGTGTGAGCGGGGAACAAAGCTTGGTAAGGTCTTTGGTAACAACAAAGACAGATCCTTTCTGAAAATGAAATCGAATAATAATTTCAAAATATTCATGATTTTAATCGGAAATGATAAAATAAACATGCTTGAAAAGAAAAATATATATAAAAAATATATATTTAGGTTTTTATTAAATAAAGCAGTTCATGAAAACTGATTGAAACTTTGACTGAATGCAGCTAAAATTTGTAAACGAAACAGTTAAATAATACTCTTAAATGTGTTAAGTTAGTGTTACAGCGTTTTGCGCAAGAATTTCGTAAGTGTGTTCGCTTTTACTTAGTTGTTTCTTATAGAAAATTATTGATAAATTAAAATAAAATTCATGATTTTGTTTTTCTTTATACAATTGTTATAATAAAGTATTACATTATTATTTTTATATTCTCTTTAAATGCAAATGCCAATTATTATTAAATGTATTTTTTTTTAAATTTGTTGAATGAGCTTTTGTCGAATCATTAAAATATAAATTCTGGGCATTTAGAATGCCCGTTAATTTGGTATAACAAATTTGCAAAACTTATTTTGATTGGAAAAATATTGAAATTTTCAGAATATTATTCGTAAAATTCAGCAGTAGACTGGAAACCCAAATTGTTGTCGTGTGAATTCAACTACGCATACTTGGCTACATCTGTGCTGTAGTCGCTCATTGATTTCTGTTTGTTACGAGTAGTTAATAATATATATAATAAGTATATATGTGTTTGTGTATAAATACGTTAATATAAATAATCATAATAATCATAAACACTTATAATTTATTATCTGTTCATCGTACGCATAAATTGTTGCTATTGTTGGTGTTGTTGTTCTCGCTGCTGCTTTTGCTTGTTGTAATAGTAATTCATTAGTAATGGTTAAATAAGTTGTTGTTTTTTGGTTGTCAATCAGTTGCCCTTGGTCGCCTCCTTGGCGGCCATAATCAAAGGCGTCAAACTGGCCAATGGGCGCGCCAATTTTAGGAAGGGATGCTGTAAATTAAAATTTATTTATAATTTGCATTATACATTTTTCATTAAACAGTGAGCTGATCAGACCTTTAGCAGATCCATGGCGCTGGCGCGCCGCTCCACTTCCACTTCTAGACACTGATCCAGAAAATCTTGAAATGCAGCCGTTAGTTTGTCTTTTTCCTTAATCTCCGGCTTGCCATTTGTGGCAATGAGGTACAAGGCTTTCAGGGGATTCTCGTTCAAATACGGTGGCTCGCCCTCGACCATTTCAATAGCCATAATGCCCAGCGACCATAAATCGACCTGCAATCATGAAGATATTTTTGATTGTATTTCATTTTTGTAAAGATGTGTTGTAGCACAATACCTTTGGTCCATACTGCTTGCGTGTAACTACTTCGGGTGCCATCCAATAGGGTGTGCCGACCATAGTTGTGCGTTTGGATTGTTCCGGCGAGATTTGCGCACAGAAACCGAAATCAGTCAGCTTGACGGAGCCATCCAGGCCAAGCAGTATGTTATCACTTTTAATATCGCGATGAATTACCTGATTGGCGTGCAGAAACTCAAGCGCCTGCAACACCTCACGGCAAACGGCCGCAATTTGCCCCTCATCCATGCAGGTCTCGGTAACAACGTCCGTGAGGGAGCCACCAGGCAAATACTCCATAACTACCCAGAGCTCCTCCGATACCAAATAACTATCCAAGTAGTTAACCACATTCGGATGTTTGTTCTCTCGCATTACTAAAATCTCATTGATGATAAGCTCCTTCTTGGGCTGCTGCGATAAATTCATCTGTTTGATGGCTACTTCCATGCCCGTCGAGGACTCAATGGCCGTGTAAACAGTACCCGAAGCACCTTGGCCAATTTTCTCCATCTTGGTGTACTTGCGATTGGGATCGCCCACAGAGACAATGGTGCGCAGCTTCTCAAGTATTTCTTCGTCAGACATTTTCTTCTTCTTGGCATTGGCGGCTCTCGTCGTCGTCGTCGTCGTTGTAGCAGCCGCTGCCTGCTGCGGCACCGCAATTTGAGTGCCCGCTGCAGGCGTAGCTGCCAGAGCCGAGGCATTGATATTGTTGGCCGTCGGATCATGGTACAGGTCTGTGGCAGGTGTTGCAGGTGTGACCATCGTAATAGTTGGTATGGTCGTGGTGACAGCGCCAGAATTGCGTGTGGAAGACGTTGGTGTTGGACAATGTATCGAGGGCAAAACGTTGGCGGTAAGCGGTGGCGTCGCATCATCATGAAACGAGGGGAATGATGAAAAGGAGGAAGCAGAAGAGTGGTGATTAGTCGTCGTTGCTGTAGATGCAGCTTCTGCTGTTGCTGTTGGTGCAGCAGCAGAACACTCGAAAAGCTGCTGCTCGTCTCTGCTAGCAGCTGCATTTATTGTAGTAGTGGGAGGACAATTAGTAGCATTTGCCAAAACAGACAAAATTTGAGCAGTAGCAGCTGTTGTTGTTGTTGCCTCAACGCTTTCTGTATCTGTTGTTGTTGCTGCTGTTTCTATGGTTGTTGTGGTTGCTGTTGCAGCTCCTACTGGTGCCGCTATGGAGCTGTTCGCTGCCGTCGCAGTTGCACTTGTTGCTGATGTTGCAGTTGTTTGGTTGTTAAGCAGCAATTCAAAGCAGATTCAAAACAGAACAGAACACAGAAGGCGATACAAAATGACAATAGCATTAGCATTAAACAGTACACATAGCGCATCAATCCACTGATTACTTCAAATAAAACAACAACACGAGAACTGAAACCATCTTCGAACTGCACCGAAGCAGTTTTTTACCCTTGCAGTAAACTAGGCGGTACAAATTATAGGAATTACAACTTAAAAACAAATTTGAAGCTATTAGTTGCCGAGCATCACAAGCAACGCTTTACTTTTTAAGGAGTAAAGTTTCAGTTAAAGCACTTGAAGAATTTATATAAAGCCTCGTGAAATGCAATTGTATATCGAGTAAACTTCAAGGTCACCACTGTTTCTTCTATAAACATTTGATATTTCGGACAGATTTTTCGATTTGGTATACAAAAATATGAGGTCCATTTTTGTGTGTCTTTTTATGAATTCCCCGACACTGCAAGGGCTTGAACAACTTTAAATTTAACCAACTGAGGCGTTCGCCTGTCGAATCCCTAAAATTACTCACTTGCATTGTTCTTGTTCTTGTCCAGCGTCGTTGTGGCATTGTTAAGCATGAGAGGCGATGGCGTCACCGTTGCGGTAGTTGCTTTGTGGTTTTGTAGTGGCGTTGTGGGTGTTGTTGCTGGTGCCGCTGGCAACGGCGCCGGCTGCAGTTCCTCAATGGGTCGCGTATAGATTGACTTCGTGCGCTCCGGCCGAGAAGCCACAGGGGGTGGTGGTGGTTGCTGCGGCGCGACTCCCATATCTACATACATATCGTTCTCATTGGCAGATGAATGTTGCGAAGCGGATGAAGAGGCTGTGTGCCCAGCAAAGTTGTACGAATGCGATTGACTTAGGCCAATGTGATGCTGATGCTGGTGAAGCTGCTGGTGCTGTTGCTGCTGAAGACTTTGCAATTGTTGCTGCTGCAGCAAATGCTGCTGTTGTTGTTGGTAGTGATTGCTCAGCAATTGGCCCGCTGCGGAGACATTGTTGGCATTGGGACCCAGTGTCATGCTACCCAGCTGCACACCAATCAAGTTGCCACCACTGTTCGAGCCATGCAGCTCCGAGTCTGTGGGCGTGCTGCTGGGACTACTGCTACTCACGCGGCTCAACGAAGATCCTAAATTCAGTGGACAAAGGGAAAATTTTGTTGATTAGAAACTTTAATATTCGAATATATTATCCTCTATAAGCACTCACCTGAATGCGTTGTTATAGCATTTGTCATGTACTTTGAACTTGGCCTCTGTTTGGTTGTGTTGTCAAACCATTTGAGCACATCGAGCACTGCCTGCGGATTCTTTTTCTGCTCCTGTTTGCTTATGTTGGAGTTCATCAAGAGTCGCGCCCATGCCTCCGGCATACCCTGTAATATGCAGAAACTTCGATTAGCATATAAGTTTTATAAGAGCAACAAAAAAGGGGCCCAGCTAGGATGGGCACATACACAGATAAAGAGATAGAGAGCAGCAAGGGAAAGCTGGATTGGAGTTATATTTGTCCAATGATGTCTGGGATTATTAGGAAGCCGAAGGCGACTAAAACATTTAAACTACAATAATTAAGCTCAGCCATCGGTAATTGATTAGTGTGGTATTTGGGTTTGGTGTAGTGTAGAGTAGAGAACACATTTATAGAAAGAATCGTAACAAAATGTGAACTATGGAAGAGCCGATCTCAAAACAAACAAATGGGGAGACAATTAAACAACAGATGATTGGAATTTCACTAAGAAAACTGATGAAGGCAAGCTCCGTTGCTTAAACGATATGTTTACTTACTTTCATTGGCAGCTTGAAATAATAATGGATAATTCAAAATTGGTATAGAGCATATCTCGAAAGAGAGAATCATAATGTGTACAATTGAGTATTTAAAAAGGGTAAGCTGCAAACACAATGCACGAAACTGTATGCATATGAATGATCGAAACAGGTTCTCTTTATAATGAGACACAATTTGTGGTAGTTAGCTCAAGCAAATCTGTTTAAATTATGAGTTAAGCCCATAACTTGAACTCTTATGCTTAACGATTATCACTGTTAATTTTTATATATTTTAATTTGGGTTACGTTTTTAGTGAGGATTTGGAAGTATCTCCAAAAATGTATTCATATTGCTAATGAAGTGGCGCCTTACAAAAATGAAGTTATATATATTTGAATATAGTGATATTACAGTGAGTATTAGTAATCATCTATATACATATATATTCTCTAACATACTAAAATCTGTAGTCTTCATATTTATATATGTATCAAATGAGTACTAACTGTTCTTAGACTCACTTCCTTTCAGATCATTTATTATCCCAAAAGGTACACGTAGTACTCATAATCATTTATTTAAGCCCATATGAGTGCTATTTTTAGGTAACATTATCTTGCTTGATTTCAATTTATTCTACATATTTCCATTTATATTATGTGTTTCAGTGTGTGTATTAAAATTGTTGTTGTTCATATGGAACTGGCAAAGCACAAAAATCTATTGGCAACTGATTGTATCGCTTTGCTTTGGCTATAAAACAAAAATGATTGCGAAGCCAAGATGCAAGCCACGAGAAAGTATATTAATACTTCCAATGAATAATCGCGAAAATGTAGTCGGCCTTACCGTAAATTCGCCGGTGACTGCATCGAAGCCCACGTGGACTGTGTGCTCAAAGTTTGTGGGATACGAGATATTTGGTTTGGAATCCATGTGCGACGGCTTGGAGCCTTTTATCTTGTTTTTCAACGTCTTCTTTTTGCGGTCCGCATCGTCCGGCTCTTTGAGTGAAAGTAGAGAATAGTATATTGTTGATCGCACCAATGGCATCCACATACTGAACCGACTTACCTTTGGGCAATGGTCGCATATCAACGGAAGGCGCATCGCCAATGCCGCCGGCTCCACTGCCAGCAATGGGCACACGCTCGATGCCAACGCCGCCTCGATTGCTAGTGAGACGCACTGGCGGCGCCGGTGGTTTATCCTCCTCGCTAGACATCTGTTCTGCTCGCTCCACTGGCTGCCAATCAAACACCTGGTTGCCGTTTCAGTTTACAGCGAAACAGCTGAAACGAAAATAATAGTAACAGTAATATTAATTTAAATAATAATTGCAATCGATATGCGGATGTGCCTAAATGCAATCGCTTAAAGCTCGAAGCAACAAATATTCTTCAGTCATTGGAGCATGCGTCAGAGCAAGGGCAGGGACAAGGCCTTTATCTACAAAAATTCTTATCTAACTTGACTTTTTACTGTTGCTTTAGTTCTTCGTGTATATTTCTTTGTATTTTGTTACTTATGTACATAATATATATATATATATATATATATATATATATATATATATATATATATATATATATATATATATATATAACTTGGGCTTAGCCATAAAAAAAGTCTAGCTAAATATCATATATATCATATCATATATACACATACATACGTATTTTTTTCGTATTTATATGTTTTATTGTATGAACGTTTATATAGACGGCGACTTGTTTCAGTGAAATCCGCTTATTTCCATTCAATTTTTGTCTTCTTTTTATGATTATCTGCAAAATCACTTAAAAATTGTGTGCTCTTAATAAAAAAAAACAAATTTGTTTCAGTTTGGCACACAAAAAGTTGTTGTTTTTGTTTTGAAAATGGTTAGAGCACCCACACAATTTGTATATATGTATTTATATATCTATATATATGCACAATATATATTTGTTGCAACAACAACAACAATTAATATCAATATGGGCCAACAGACGAACTGACTCTGGCAGTTGCGCGGCTCGGACTCGCTTTGAGTGTCACTGCCACTGCCCGGCAGCGGTGCCAGCAGCAGCAGCAGCAGAAAAAACTACAACATTGTGTGCGAGAGGAAGAGACAGACAGAGAGAGAGAGAAAGAAAGATCGTGGGCGCCAGCATGGGAGAAATATTTGACACGAACTTGCACTCAAAATGTATGCGATAACAAGAGCCAGCACAGCTGTTATCGATTTGCACGTTAATAAAAACAACAACAACGACAACAACGCTTTAGTCACGCTCTATAATCGGTATTTTAAATATTTAAGAGAGCCTAATAAATAATAAACCGTAGCAGCCAGCAACAATACATATGTCATAGAGATACTCGTACACACATACATACATTCCGCTCTCCTGCTCTCTCACACTTTTTATTTTCCCTCTATTTCCATGTCTGTGCGTTTTGCCGGTGGCGTTGACTGCGCTGCTTTTATGATTCATTATCAACGTCAAGCGTCAAAAGTCAATGCAGCAACAGCAAAAACAACAGCAGCAAATAGTACAATAACAACCATGCATTATGTGGCACTGGGTGTGAAAATTATAAGCAAACATTTTTCTTTTTTGTTGTATGTCTATTTGTATGTTTGTTGGCTGTCTGCCCAACGTCAAGTGCTCACTGATGACGAACGTGGACGATAGGTAAAAATTGGTTTTCGCTCCTTCCAAACAACTCCCGAGTGCAGCGAGTAGGCGCCAAGAACTGGGTTAACTTTTATGTGTTGTTTCGAACTTTAGTGCCCCCTCTGCATATATGGTTTGGAACACATATTACACACACATATATGCTAACATATACTATAACATATATATGTAGAGATATATATCTCGTAGAGTATATTGCAGTCGGGTTTTCTGCAAGAGTTAAGTATGTTCTTTAGTTTGTTGAAGTTCAAGTAAAATCAATAAGACATATGTATTTATATATATATATATATATATATATATATGTATATGTCTGGGTATGGCTTTTGCAGCTAATGCAAATTATACCCTAATGAGCGTCAGCGCCACAGGAAACTCGGCAACACTTGCGGCATTCAGATTAGTGTTTGGAATGGCAGACTCCATTCTCCCTGCGCCTGGTCAAGTGGCTCAAACAGACATGCATACTTAGTTGCATGTTGCAATAAAAAAGAAACAACAACAACACCAACATCAGCGACAGCAACCAGCAACTGCAAGTGCATTGAGTACCATGCCTCCTCCAAGTGCCCAGAGAAGCCACAAGCACAAACACACACACACACACACACACATACAGCCATGCATGTATAGAATAGATATGTATGTACATACATACATATATACATAGGCACGTATGGCAACAGCAAAGACGACGACGACGTATGTAAGTGATGCACAGTGGCACCAGCGTATAGAACTTTAATTAACTTATTATATTCTACATTGCGGGGCGTGGGTTTTTAATTTTATTCGATTTAATTGAATAGAAATTGTATCAGGTATATATCTACATTTATAACTGAATTAGAAGTTCATCTGTAATATAGAAAATTCTAATTGAACCTTAATTTATGCTCGATTGATAACTATTCGGAAGCACTGTGCGTTGTTGTCTATTTTGGTTGTTCGCTACCGGACGGAAATGTGTCTTCTACTATTTCCATTTTTTGTTCCCTTCCATTCAGTCGCCAGTTGGCGGTTTGTTTTCCGTTTTACCTTTTACATAAATATATTTATGGGCATATGCCGTTAACGCAGAGGCCGCTAACCGTTTAATGCTAAATTGACTGCAAAGTGTGGCCAGTCTAGCAATATAATTATTACACACAAATACCTTTGCACACAAATATATATTTACATATGTATGTATGTGTGCATATGCTTGTATGCATGCATGTAAATTCCTTTTTATTTGCTGCGCTTTGGCACGTTTTGCTTGTTCTCGTTGTTATTTTAGTTGTTTGCATTGCTGGCGCTTCTCACTACACGTGCATCTGGGGTGGGGGTTCCTGATGAAGATGGAGACGGTGCTGGTGGCGACACCCTGTATATACGCTTGTTGACATTTTATTTTGTATTTTTTTTAGGGGTGCATACATTATGAATGCGGTTTATTTTTACACCAAAATGGAAACGGAACAGCAGCAGCGACTGTAGTAATGCGTTAATCGCATATAATCCGAAAACAAAAAAAAAACCATAGGAGCAGCTTTCCTGGCGCACACACACACGCACACATACACAGGCGATTGTAATGTTGGAAAAATCAATCCACATGTGTGCAAGTGTTTGTGTGAGTGTAAGCGCCTGGTTAGGTGTTGCCAAACAGCTGCATGTTGTTCGCTGCTTGGCAAATATTGGAATTTGATGCAACGCTTGCAGTTTTAATGAATGAAACTTTAAGCAATAACAAAAACTCACGGGTATGCGTATTGCAACACCCTGTATGCTGACGTCGCGACGTCACTCTCTATTTGTAATTGCAGGCAGTTACCTTCTTATGTATTTTTTTTATACTTTTCAAGCTCACTTCAACACTTCACTGCACATTTGCTGGGCGTTTATGTTGCAGCTCGCGACGCGTCTTTTCACCTTTTCACTTATAGTTGTAGTTTCTTGATTTAAATGGCCGACTGCAAAGAATACCGCAGCGGCTGCAGGTGATGCAAAACCAGACCGAGATATTGTATATGCAGATGCAGTGATGTTTGACCGTGTATATGGATAACTTGCATTCGCGTGACTTTAACGCTCATTTATTATCAAATAAGCTTACATTTTATTTTAAAAACGTTTCTTGTAATAAATACAAAAAACATGACACATGTAAATAGTGTGACCGCAACTGGTTGACGATAAAATACTCAATAAAAATACGCTTTTATAACATACAAGAGCAACCCTTAACATCCGCTGCAATGTTAACGGCGGCAAAGAAGAAATTGTTTAATAACTGCTCTTTGGCATACAATTACAAAATTAAAGCTGTAAAATATTTCTTATTTTAATATTTTTCAAATTTAATAACTGCTAATTAGCTTAGCTATGAAAGTAAACAAATACAACCAGCTGCTATTTGAACCTAACAGAAACTGTAGTAGCTATGTTAAAAACAAACTTTCTGATCGATTGCAAAAAATCGATATGTATGATATCGTAACAGACTATTTGAACTTGCAAAAGACTTAAATTGTTTTAGCTTTCAAGATTTGTTAATTATGCAGATAATTACATTTTAAGAGACTTACTAATTATTTATTTTGATTATATGTCAATAAAGCGTTCCACTAAACTAAATTCATATATTTGAATTCGAATTCATGATTTAACTAATAATAATAATTCGTAGTGAATTTTAATACTATAAATGAGAATTAATAATGAATATAATGTAATAAAATTGCTATAGTATCAATACGATTGCAATACGATCATCGTCCCCTCCCTGCTTTTGCTACTCCAATTCGTTCGCAACCCCTAATTGTCAGGGCTTGGACTTTGGACTCGTCCTGCTATTTACACAAAACGTCAGTTGAAAGCACTTTGGATGACACTTCTGACCAATCATAGAGCACAACAATAATTGTTTACAAATTGTTAACGCGCCCGTGTTGGCCCGTGGCAATGATTGTCACTTTTGACACGTTACGCCCCCCTTTCTAGCGAAATGCCAGCTTATCCTGTCCGCGGCTGCTTAATATAAGTAAAATAAAAACCTCGAATCATGTCCTGGTGAAGTGTCTTTGATTTGCATATCATTTGTGTTCGCCCTACTGTATCTGGCCATATAAAACTGCCAATAACTTGGCCAGCGTGGCTTAGTCGAGTCGGAGCAGTTGCCACGTCCATGTCCCTCGCGTCGCTATACAATGCCTGCCAGGTGTGCGGCGATCAGAGCTCCGGCAAGCATTACGGAGTCTCGTGCTGCGACGGCTGCTCCTGCTTCTTCAAGCGCAGCGTCCGCAAGGGCAGCCATTACGCCTGCATTGCCGTCAAGGGCAACTGTGTGGTGGACAAGGCGCGTCGCAATTGGTGTCCTTCATGCCGCTTCCAGCGCTGCCTCGCCGTGGGCATGAACATCGCGGCCGTGCAGGAGGAGCGTGGACCTCGCAGTCACCAGGGCACGCAGAGCAGTCAACGTCTGCTGGCGCTGACGCCTCCAGCTCCGCTGTCGCCAGCTGGACCGACCGTCCACTTTCAGATACTCGCACAGATCCTGGTCACTTGCTTGCGCCAGGCGAAGCTCAACGAACAATTTCGTCTGGTGGCGCGCGCCCAGCAGGATGCCATTCTGCAGGTGGTCTGGAGCGAGTGCTTCATATTGCGTGCTTCGCACTGGTCCTTGGATATCAGCGCCATGATCGAGAGCTGTGGCGACGTCCAGCTCAAGCTGATGCTATCGGAGGCTCAACAGATGCGTGCCGATCTCATGGAGCTCAACTTCCTGGAAACTTTGATTTTGTGCCGCAAAGGTGTGTTTATGGTTCCCAGCTCAAGAAATATCCATCACCTATAGCTTAATCATATCCTTTGTAGAGCTGGCTTTAAGTGCGGACTATGCTTTGATGTTGGAGACGTACTCAAATGGGGCACTTTGCTCCTTGGCTCGCTACACGCTGCATCGATCCCATTGGCTGCGCTTCGGGCAACTTTTGCTCGGATTACGTCAACTATGCCTGCAGCGCTACGATTGTGCCCTCTCCTGCATGTTTCGCAACGTTGTTCGTGATATACTGAAAACACTTTAAGCCCAAAAAATATAGCACAAATATTAAAAAAAAAATAAATTAATTTATATAATATAAATTTATTTAAAAAAATAAGACATAACATAATAATAATAAGACATAACATAATAAGACAGACTTTCTTCTGTATTTATATTTTCTTTACAGTTTAATCAAATTAAAATGCATAAATTTAAATTATGCGCGGTTTTAACAGCTGCTTTGCTGCGTTCCATTTTCATTCATTTCACAGCGTAGCGTTGAGGCAATGAAACGCAGACAATTTTCACTGCGCCAGTGTGACCAAACACCAAATCGATATAATGCTAAAAAAAAGGTTTTGTGGTTTATTAAACAGTGTTTACCTGAGCTCGCCGTACGGCATTTCGAGCATTTAATTAAATAAACTCGTGGGCGCGCTTAAAATCTAACACAAATATGGCAGATGACACTAATGAGGATAGCTGGTTGTATGGCACATCGAATCAAGACTCAACGACAAACGAAACATCGAACGGCAGCGATGCATTAGCGGCGGAGCACGAGGCGCTTGCAGCTGTGACCGGTGAAAAGCCTGGGGCTGGTTGCCCGCTGCCCGCCTTTCCCAAGGAGGAGCTGCTCGAATATGCCGATTTCGAGGATCCCGCCAAAGAAATGGAAGAAGATGAAGAAGCCTTGCCGGACACAATGGATAGCAATGCGCGAGCTGCATTGGGCATAGAAGCAAGCGGCAGCAGCTTGGATGATGCTGGGTCGCAGGACGAAGACGCCGATATGACGGACTTGACGATGGGTGCACCTGGTCCAGTATCGCGGAGAGAGCGCAATGGCTCTGGCTCCGACGATGATGACGATGACGATTCCGATGATGATATCAATGTGGTAATTGGCGACATTAAGTCGGCGCCCAGCACCTATAACATCAAACAACGACCAAATTTGCTGGCAGGCACCACAGCGGCGGACAAAGCAAAACCGACGGCGCAGGCCGGCAAGTTTAGTATCGAAGACTTCGAAGGGGCAGGAACTATCAACGGTGTTGCCGTGCATGAGTTTAGCATTGACTCGCTGGAAGAGAAGCCCTGGCGTAAGCCTGGCGCAGATATTACCGACTACTTCAACTATGGCTTCAACGAGGAGACATGGCGTGCGTACTGTGAGCGTCAGAAGCGGTTCCGTGTGGCCGAGAGCGGCGTGGGGCTGGCTAGTCTCACCCAGAATGTGAATCAGGGTGCCACGTCAATGGGCATGCCGGATGGTGGCAGCGCGGCCAATATGGGCGTTGCCATGGGCATGGGCGGCCCTATGCATCATCACCAGCCAATGGTGGTGCTCGGCGATGGACCCATGCAAATGCCGCCGCCTGGCATGCCGCCCATGATGCAGCATCAGCCGCGCCCAGGCATGGGCATGATGGCGCGTCCGCCGCGTCCCATATCCACCACAGGCGGCGTCAAGGAGAATGCGATACAAGTGATGACGGCAGAGTGTCGTGAGTATTCGCGCGGCGGTCTGGGACCTATGGCACCCAATTTCCCGCCACCGGGTGCCGCCGATGAGCCCTTCTTCCATGAACCAGAACCGTTCGACTATGGCTATGAGCCCACCCAGGAATCACAGTGGGGCAACGACAATGCCGGCTGGGTTCCCACTGGCATAAAGGAACTAACGCCTGGCCCCGCCCATCACCCGTCTCAGCAGCAACAGCCACCGCCCCAAATGGGCGGGCCACCGGGCATGCCGCCGCAAATGAATGTTCCACCGCCGCAGATGAGCGGGCCGCCACCGCAGCTGCGGGGTCAGCATGCGCCGCCCGGCATGATGCCGCCCAACATGCGTATGCCTCATAACATGGGTAAGCGCTGCTCAGTCAGCCGTATATACTGAATGCTATATATATTTTGATATCTTTTCAATTTAGGCATGGGTCCGCCGCCTGGCATATTGCGCATGCCGCCCAACCTCAGTAAGTGCCCGCAACAATGCCTACATATTCCTTTTGCTAACTGTACCTTTCACTTACAGATATGGGCCCACAACAGAGGATGCCCATGGGGGGCAATGGCGGGAACGGCAGCTCCAACAATATGTCGTCTTCATCAGATCGCAGAACGGATGGCTACGACGATGATCGTGAGAGACGGCGACGTGAAAAGGACAAGCAGCTTAAAAAAGAGCAGGTAAGTGTTGATTGATTCTCTATTATCCCTTATATTTGTTTATTAATAATTTGGTTTGATTTTTAGCTACGCAAAGATTTTCTGGACATGTTGCGTGAGCGGCACGATATCGAGCGTCATACGCGCTGGTATGATGTCAAGAAGAAATTCGAAGCAGATCCCCGTTACCGGGCGCTGGATTCAGCCTATCGCGAGGAGTACTTTGAGGATTATTTGCACATACTCAAGGAGGAGAAGCGTAAGGAGCGCGATCACAAAGAGCGCGATAGGGAGCGCAGCAATCGTGAAAAGGCGCGCTCACGTGATAAGGACAAAGACAAGGAGAAGGAAAAGGAAAAAGAAAAGGAAAAAGAGAAAGATAAGGACAAGGACAAGGATAAGGATAAGGATAAGGATAAAGAAAAAGAAAGCTCACGACGTGAAGGACGTTCGCGATCACGCGACAAGTCCAGTCGCCGTAAATCTAAATCTCGCGAAAAGGATCGCAGCGAGCGCAGCAGCAAGCAGAGCAGCGCCACATCATCCGGCTCATCCAGTCGAAGCGACAAGAAGAAATCACATCGTAAGGAGAAAGAAGAGGAGGAATAGCATTTATTTAGGTATTACATGGAAGACGAGCAGGCCGCGCCTTGAGCGGCCACACACTACAACACACAAAAGCAAACCATAAAGCAAAGAAAAAAAAAAAACAAAACAAAACACTTCCAACAATAAACAGCTACAACTTAAGCAAAGTGTGAAACTGTAAAGTCAATTTAGTATACGCTTTCAGCATTGTATTTGGAAAGCATTTCCTTCGGCACAGGCAGTTGTTTTCAGAGTGATATCATTAAAGGATATAGGTGTAAACTATACTTTACATATATTAACTAAGATATGATATCCATAGTAGCCTGGGTGTGCAATCCGTATAATCCTGATTCAGTCACACAACTTATCCAACGAGGATTGAAAAGGAGGTTTTTTTATTCATTTGCATTCATTATTGATCAAGCTAAGTTTTTGGCAAATTCACGTAAACTTTCAGTTTGATATTTTCAGTTTCTATATGTTAAACGACACTTTAGTAGATATTTCATTGGTGTTCTGCGGCAGGCAACTGTATCAAGATGCATCAAGGAATCTGTAAGAGTGGAAAGCTCTCTGATTTTATGTTTGCATATGTTACATAGCGAACATATGTATTTATATAATATTCCACAGCCCCATTACACATTTTTTAATAAATTTAAATAGCATTACTTAGGTAATGAGGATTTGCTACATCGAGATTGTCTATGCTTTATCTGACTGCTCCCATATATAGAATACACAATTTCGTTCCATTCATTAATATATACTTTTATTTTTTTTTTAAATTTACCGTTTATAAATAGTTATGCAAACGTTTAAGGTAAGTATTTAAGTAATAACAATAATAGAAACACACAGCCGCAAAATTATCTGCATAATTCAAACACAATAAACGCTCCGATGAATAGAAAATAAATAAAGGAAACCAGAAAAAAACGAATGAAATCAGCTGAGTAATGAATGCCCCTTGTTAAGCTTTGACATAATTGACAATGGGTTTTTTCTGTTATTATGAATTAAAAAAAAATGAATTTAATATAAAATTAAATTAATTGAAAAGTCGCAAAACTATTAGTCAACTGAGATGGATTCATAAAATGTTCGCAATAAAATTCGATTAGTTTATCTGTTTGATCTTAGAGCTAGGCCTATATAAGTTATAAAAGTTCTCGCGTTAGTGGGTTTGATTTCAAGTTGAATTATATTCTGGTAGAATTAGCTATGGACTTACACACAACAACTGATATTTTTACTTGAATTTATTAACTTTTTTATTAAAAATATATATATATATATAAATATATCTATCTATGTATATAAATATATATATATATATATATATATATTATATATATATTTATTTATTTGTGGTAATTAATACTTGACACATAGGATGAGTAGTTTACATTCCGACTAGTCTACCATACATACATATATAGCTGCTACAAATCTCTTATATAGATAATACGATCAACTAATGGATCGTTAAATATTTTTTTATTAATTTTTATATACCCTTGTAGACTATATTTTAATTTTGGATTCCAATTGCAATTGTTTTTATATGATTTTTTATTTGTATTTTTTTTTTTAGTTCCATTATCATCATCCATCAGCAATATCGTTAGTATATCGTATAGTTTTACAATAAGAACCGGATATATACGAGCTTATTTCTATTGAGAAATTATACAGCAAAAGCTTTTCAAATTATTTCCCATAAAATATACCTACAAGGGTATTTTCATTTTTCTTCTTCTTAATTTTCGTTTTTATTATAAAATTAATAACGATTGTCTTTAGAAAACTAAATTCACGTATAGTTATAATACTTATTTGATATTTTGTTTTGTCATCAGAAACATTCTTAAGTGTCTAAACAGTATTAACGGTATTTACATAGTAGAATATGTATTTGTATGCGAAAGGAACTTTAGTTTGGAATCGAAAACACATGCAAGATGGATGAAAGGATCAGCCGAACCATTTAGTTCGGATAGAGTTTTTAGATTACGCTCGTAGAGGTGTCAGTTCTGAAGTTGCATGCAGCTAATAATAATTTTGATTAGGCTTTACGATTAACACCTTTTAATGGGGGCGTAGTAGGGTAGCGACAGAGCAGGGTTCTCTTAGTTGTATTTATAACTTTTTTTCTATTTATTTTATTGCTTCCAAATGAGATTGGAATATTATATATGGATGTATAGTTATGGCTATATTTCTACTTTAAGTCCTCTGTACGAACCATTTGAAAATAAAGCTAGACGGGAGTATGTTGTAGTTCGAACGTTAATTGGCTAAGATTGACATTGACTAGTGTGAGAAGCCGGTTCGAATAAATTCAATTGATCGATGGACATCACTAATCATCAACTAGGTTGTACTTTCATTTCGCTGCTGGAACCAAGTTTTGCATGCTTTGAGGTACTTTACTTTGCAGATCACAACTCTAAAAATTCTCGGATATTTTCTTATTCGAAGACGACCTCTGATCTAAAGCTTTGTAAGTTGACTTCGGCGCATTAGCCTAAATCGTGCCCTATCTGCTAAGCAGCTGCTCCACGTTGAGCACTATCTCGGGGCTGGGCATGTTGTTGTCCTGTGTCGGGTTGGCGCTGTCGGTGCTCGCGCTTCTGATGCTGCTGCTGATGTTGTTGTTGTTTTTGTTGGACCGACTGTGCGCGTCGACGCCATTGAGGGTGCGCGACGGTGCCGGCGAGGTAGGCGCCGAGAGCTGCGGTGGACTGAGCGGGGCACCCGAGGCGGGCATAGTCGTCACCGTCACCGACGGCGATTGAGCCTCCAGCGTGGATGGTGGACTGCGATTCAGATTGCTGTCGAGACTGCTGTGGTGCTGCGAGGAGGCCGGCGAGAGCGGTATTTCCTCGATCTTCTCCAAGTCCTGGGCTATGGACGCCGAGTTTTGTTTGTGTGCTCGCGTCAGAGTGCCTTTCGGACTGCGCGAAGTGTCGTGCAGCATCGGTATGTCGAGCATGGAGCTCTTGCTGGCATTCATCAGGGCCGCATAGTTGCTGGCCTGCAGCGAGAGCTGATGCTGCTGCTCCACTTTAGTCTGCTGATCGTCGCGGTCCAGACTGAACTGACGGCGCAACAGGCGGCTGGAGCCGGGCTTACTGTCAAACTTTGAGGTGCTGCCGCTAACGGAACAGCCCCCACTGCCAGTCCCGTTATTTCCGGCGGCATTGCCCCCACTGGAGTTCCCATAGAGATATTTGCCATCGTAGAACTGGGTCAGGTTGCTCTCGCTGGGACTGAGACACTTGTAGTGGTTGTACGGCGAGCTCAGATCCATCATCTCCTCAATCTTCTTATACAGCCGAGAGCTAGAGCCGCCCGTAGAGCTCGGCAAGCGATTGAAACTGTTGGGATTCAGCAGACTATCCGGCGTCAGCTCTGATAGCTTGCGCGACTGCGGACTGGTGCTGCTGGGCGTCTTAGTGGGGAACTCCGGGATTAGCGTTGTGTTCGGGCTAATGGTGTTCGTTGAGGCCGAGTCCAGCGAATAAGAGTTGGGCAATATACTGGAGCCCATGTCCGTGTTGGCGGGCGGCGTTATCTCCACCTTGACCTCAACTGTTTCGCCAGCCAGCGAAGAGCTTTGCGACGATGAGGGATTCGTGCTGGTTCTCGACTTGTTCGCCTGCGCCTTCAACGTAATTGAGTTGCGTATTAGTGACTCGTCCAGTCTGTGGGCAAAATTGATGACCTTACGTGAAATGTATAGAATATAGAAATGAAGTTCACCTACCCATGCGACTCCCTGTGGTACAGCGTGCATTTATTGAGATAAAAGAGAAAGTTGACAATCAGATGTTAGTTTGGATATTTAATTAGTATTTCCAAGTTTAATTTTGAACATAGTTAGATAAATTAAAAATTAACAAGTAAGAAAACTCTAGTCGAGACCGCTCGACTAGGGTATACCCTGAACCCTGCGAAGAACCGCTATTCCAAGCATTCTTAATTTCTTTTATATACACATGCATATATACGTTCATTACAAGCAAAACATACACACACACATACACAGGCGCACGCATACACAAGCGCAAGTCGTTGCGTCAGCTGTTCTTTGGCTGCTTTGCATGGCAATGTTATGGGAAATTAAATGTTTAATAACTTTTTTCTAGACCAACGATTTTGATCAAACTTGTTGGGCGTAATCATGTCATCCATATGTATGTATATGCCAAAGCACAAGTCTCTAGTATTTGATATACGGGAGTTACAAATTTGAGGCGAAGGGGGCGTGGCACCCAAAATTTAACAAAAACCGAAATTGCGTAAGGCTTACATAACACTAAATGCAAAATTTGAAGACTCTAGCTAGAAAGATGATTTAGATAGAATTTTATAGCTTAATTTAGATTTTCGTTTTTTATCGATAACAATAAAACGATAACAGTTATCGAATTTCTGAAACAAACTCGATCTTTTCGTGATATACAGGAACCTACATAAAAAATTTCAAGTCTCTAGCTCTTGTAGGTTCTGAGAACGACGCGTTCATACATACGGACAGACGGACAGACGGACGGACAGACGGACAGACGGACAGACGGACAGACGGACATGGCTATATCAACTCGGCTTGTCATCCTGATCAAGAATATATATACTTTATGGGGTCTGCCACGCCTCCTTCTGCCTGTTACATACATTTCAACAAAAACATTATACCCTGATTTCCCATTTTCAATGGGTTCAGGGTATAAAAATCCTATTATGAAATTAATTTAAATTGGATATTGATGTAATTAGACAATTAGACTTGACGTTTTTATATATATTTGCCCTACCCTATGATCGACTTACCCAATGGGTGGTGGAACTGGTAATGGCTTCTCAAAGCCTTTTTTGCCCAGCAGCCAGAACGTGTTCATCATGCCTTTGCCCTTGATGTCGATTGGACCGCGAGGCTCTATCGAGTATCCGCCGCGTGCCTCTAGCCGATCGCGAGTTTCCTGCGACATGTGAATGCGCCAAGAGGAGCCTGTGTTAAGCAGATTGAAGCATAATAAAGCAAGTAGTCTCATGCAATATCTTCTTTGATTAGTTTTACCTGTTGATTCCATTCTGGAGGCTGTATTGACCGTATCGCCAAAGAGGCAATAGCGCGGCATTGTGAGGCCCACAACGCCCGCACAGCAAGGTCCCGTGTGCAGGCCAATGCGCAGCTGGAGCGGCACACCCGGCAAGTGCTTGACATTGAAGCGTCCGCTCTGATGAAGCAGATCAAGGGCCATGGTGGCTATCTGCTCGGCATGATCGGGTATCTTAACTGGCAGTCCACTGACGACCATATAAGCATCCCCAATGGTCTCCACCTGAGGGTGAGAGAGGCGAATATTGTAAGTGAGCTTCAATTTGGACTTCTTCATGCAACCTACCTTGTACACATTGTAAGCATTGATGGTGGCGTCGAATATGGTATACAGATCATTGAGCAGATCCACCACCTGCACTGGACTGCAGTGAGCAGCGATTGTTGTGAAGCCAACAATGTCGCTGAAATAAATTGTGACGTCCGAGAACTCCTCTGGATCGACGGCCAAGCCCATCTTCAGCTTCTCAGCAACAGAACTGTGAAGGTGAAGACAATTTTGTAAGTTCTGGACCAGATGAATGAGCCTCGTGGCTATCATACCTGGGCAGCATGCGATTCAGCAGCTGCTCAGTCTTCTTTCTTTCGATGTCCAACTGATCGGTGCGCTCCCGTATGAGTTCCTCGAGATTGTTTGAGTATTTCTCCAGCATTTGAAACATGGTGTCCACAAAGTTGACCTTGCGTCCGTGATTGAGCATTTTGAAGCGCTCGTAAACGCTGCAGGTGAAAATCGGTTTAAGTAAAAGATTCAATGTATTATATTGTTTCTAATGTATTGTTATTGTTATAAATATAGTATGTTGGTTGACCTTCTAGTATTCAATTTTCTTTTTACTTAAAATTTGTTATCTTCAATGTCGTAACTTAAAATAAAAAATTTGACTGACTGAATATAGACGTTTTCCAACACCGCTTGTCATAAATTAAAAGCAAAGAATCTCAAATTAAAGCTTGAGCCATCATTATGAGCAACAGTCTGCTGCAAAAGCCACTGAGCAATGAAATACTCTAGATAAAAATAAGTAAGAAAACTCTAGTCGGACATGCCCGACTAGGCGATACCCCGCTACGCAGTTAATAAATAGTTTAAACTACTAAATACATATGCACATATTTATAATTTAATAATACTTACGAATTAAAATCGGGTCTCATATCTGGCTGTTCGGCCCAACACTGTCGCATTATGTTGATGGCCTCTGGTGGGGCAGCGCCCTTGGAGACCGACGGTCTGATTAGGGGCGGTGGCTTTTTGAGTTTGGCTATAATGTCGTCTGGCGAGAGTGAGAGCATGCAATAAGGTTCACCTCGCACCACCACCTCCTGCATGATGATGCCGAAGGAGTAGACGTCGCCCAGCTGAGTGCCCATCTGGACGCGCCCATGCTGATGGTGATGATGATGATGCTGATGCTGCTGCTGGGTTTTCATGGTGCGCAGCAGCTCTGGCGCCGTCCACAGGAGCTCTTTGTTGCTGCGTGGCAGCTGCGACAGGCCCTGCGTTTCGTAAAACGAATTGAGACCGTAGTCGGTGATCTTGAGGACCCATCTGGCGTCCACAACACAGTTCCTGGAGGTCAGTGCGCCATGGATGCGCAGCGGCGAGGCGTGCAGGTACCGCATGCCTCGCACTAGATCAGTCAACAGACTGAGGCGGAAGGACCAGTCCAGCTTAATCTCGTCCATGATGAGCACATCCTGCAGCGAGCCTCGTGAGCAGTAATCGAAAACCATAGCTGTGCGACTCGGATCCGACAGCCAGCCAATGAGCGGGTTTATGTTCTCGTGTCGCAGCCCGTGAGCCATAACTAGCAGGTCCATGGCCTTGGATCGCAGCTCTGCCGAGCCGTTCAGGTGAATCTCCTTGAGCTGCACCAGATCGCCATTGTAGCGTGCGCGCATGTCGAGATGGGCTGGTTTATGGCGAGCCAGGCTGCCCGACGCCGAGGAGCCACTCTTGCCATTAACAGTCGCCGTTGTCGTAGTTCCACCAGCTCCAGCTATGGCGCCACTGTTGCCCGTTGCAGTCGGGCCAGGAATCACAAAGCCCAGATTTTTAAGCGAGCCAATCGAACCCTTTAGCAAATCTGGCTTATCCACCTCGGGACCGCCAAACTCCTGCAGCTGTTGCAGCCAACAGCAGAGCATGGCCTCAATGCCCTCGTCCACCTGTAAAAGTTTTAATTATATTTGCGCGTAAAATTTAGATGAAGCTGCGTTCGCTTACCCGACGCGAGTCCACGGGAAACACAAAGTCACTGGCCGAGAGCACAATCTTGTTGGGTCCCTTCGACAGTCTTTTGCGCAGAAAGTAGTTCCTAGATATTTGAATAAGTAATGAGCGTAATTATGAATAAGTTATATACAATATATGATAAGATATTGAGGAGAGTTTTGTCTATCTATTGGCGACTAGAGCAACTGGAAGAAGTATATAGTTAGCTCAAGGTAAGCTGCAATGACAAACTTGTTAATACCTTGGAATCTATCTAAATATTTCTTCAATATATATATTTAAGTTATATATTTATTTATATATAGTTAAGTGTGGAATGTCCTCTATTTGTTTTCCTTATTTTCTTGTTCCCTTTTTCCATTGTTATTCAATCAAATTAGTAAGTTTTCCTCATCATTTACTTCTGCTTTTCTCCATTACCACAAAATGACCTGCAGCATTTTTTTTGCAGCTGCAACAAAAGCTTGCAACTACTCTGAAGTAGTCTGGCTCAATTAATTGTAGCATGAAATCAAGCAAATTCATTGTTGCCGGGTGGCTCTGGCTCCATTTGTATGCCCTGCATAATAGGTGATAAACGGCATAATAGTGCTAAGAAACTAGAATTGCAGTATATATAGTATGTATGCTTGACTCTAGTCATAGTTAGCTGGGAAAGATTCAAATATGCATGTGAATATTTCCATATGTATATAATAAATTTCGAATGTCGCTTATCGCTATCTTTTGCCACGAATAAAGGGTATACAAAATCAAGCTGTGCTCTGTCCTATGCTCTTACTTGCACTTTTTTTCTTTTATCCGCTCTGAAATGTATATTTATTAGCTTAGTCAGCCACTGGCCGTTGGGTCCTGCGGTTACGTAAATGCTTACCTACAACAGTTAGTTGACAATACAATAGAACAGTCGGCGGGACGCCCACTGTTGCAAAATTGCAAATTCATGGAACAATTGTTAAGCCAGAAGTTGACCAAGTTGTGTAAGGTTAAGTGTATTATGCGCATTAAGAGGCATTAACTGAACCTAGTCGAAAGTCTTTGGGCACACGTGTAACGGCTGCTAAGTAGCCAACCCCAAAGCCATTAAAGTTTTTCTATTTACGGCACAGCTTACGGCTTAACCACAGAAAACTTTTACCTGTGCGTTAACCAGGCTGATAATCAACCGGATCGTTCAGCATAAAAACAGTTTGCGCGTGTGCATCATTTTATATACCCTGTTCATTTACGAAATGGGCCATACCAGACAAGCTTGACGGGTAAGTGGAATACTCTATGCGATTGAGCACAACTTAGATTAGAGAAAGAATAATTATAAATTTTGACAAAAAAAAAAAAATACAAATTTTATGTCATTTTATTTTGATTATTACTCTGGGCTTGCGTTATAGCTTTTCATCAAAATCGAATACTCCAATGCGAATAATATATTTTATTAAATATAAATAAAAATACACCTCGTGAAAAAGTATAATAATCATAAAAATAAATGATAATTGAATATACTAAATATTGATACTATTAAAGTTATATTAAAGTCATACACATATCAAGTCTTTTTTCGATATAAACATTGATTTTTAAATTCATACAAATACCTATTTTAAAGGTATAATTTAGAGACTAGGGGAACTAAGAGAATAATAAATAATGATAAATATTTCAGTTTTAGCTACATTTCCGAATATCTGCTTAGGCTTCGAGGCATATAAACAGGTTTTTTTTTTATCACTCAGGGTATCTCCTAGTCGTGCACACTCAACTACCGTTTTTTGTTTGTCCTGGCCGCTTTCTGTTTGCTGTCAGGCCTGTTTTGTTTTGCCCACGCTAATTAAAACTTCATGAGTTGCATTTCAAGTGGCGGCAAAAAAAATTGGTTTGATTGCTGCGTTGCGGCTTTAATGTCGGACATGTAACCAGTTTTAAAGGCTCCGCCTATCAAATATACTTTTTACTGTAATAATGGAGGCTCTCATGGGGAGTGTTAATAAGCCAGAGAATAAATGATTCGCTAAACCACACTTGACATATTTTTACCTGAATTTTACATATAAATCAATTTATTTGTGTGCTTGTGGTGTTTAAATGTCAACTCTAGTGTCTTACGCTTTGATGAATGTAATTAATTTAATGCTCGTTTTAATGGATGAGGCCAGTATATATACATAAACATATATATATATCGCTGTGTGCTTTAGTTGTAATTCGTTTGCGGCTTTTGAATTGATTTTCCCTAAATTACTTTTGGCCGAAACAATTTTAATGCCATTCTGGCTTATTCACGCAGTAGTCGAATTCCTCAAATTCTTGGAATTTTGTTCTGTGATAGGTTATTATTATATCAAATTGATCAATGGGAGACCAATTTAACAATTGAATTCAAATGTTGCCAATTCCAGCTACAGCACAAGAAATCAGTTTCTATTGGCCTTAATTGAAGTGAAATGCAAAGCAAATTTATAATTAATTTATTCATTCGTGAGTGCGCCGCACTTAATAAAATTAAAAGCTATCTAATTATGCGCCATGCAAAAACAAAACTAACATTTCACGAAACCCGAAAGCTTCAATGCAATGGCATCGGGCAATTAACAACTTGAAATGGAGGGAGCGCGAGCAGCAGAGTAAAATCCTAATGATGAAAATTAAAATGGAAATTGCCACGCGCCGCATATTTTACGCCCAACTCAATGGCGTGGGCGAAGCTTTCAAATCCAAAATGGCCCTCTGAGGTGCCCTAATTGATTATGCCAATCTTTTGTGGTTCTCCCGGCGTATTACGCCGTAGAAGCTAAAAAAATAAACTAAAATATTTTAAAAGCAAAATAAAAACAGTGGCAACTACCTGCGAGTCTCTCTTCACTGCTTAATTTCTAACTGAAATTTAAATCTGAAATCGCGAAAATTATAATTTTATTACCTAAGGCAATATGCTTTTATATGCTGGGACTTTAGCTTCTTTTAGCTTCAATAAATTCATCTAAATATATTAATAAACATCCAATCCATAATTAATATCATAAAATGTTTATAAAGCTATAAAGCTACTGAGCAAAGTTGATGGCTAAACGACATTGAATGCTTAATTTAATTTCTTTTTAATAAAATTTTTACAGTAAAATTATAAAAAGCTATTCACAGTACTTAATTTTTGCAGTACAAATATAAGCTTCAACTGGCTAAATTAGTGCTATACAAATTTAGAGCATGGCCTAAAGTGTTTTAACGCAATTGAATCAAACAAAAAGAGCAGTCGCCATTGGCTTAATTCCACACCACACCTAATATATATTTTGATTAGTCGTAGGTGTTTGTTATTCGTTTACCTCACGGCAATGCCGGCAGCGACGCTGGCAGCGACAATGATGATCAGGAGGCCCATGCATATGGCTGCAATTGTCCAGCAGATGGCGCCACAGTGCCACATCTGAGCATTGCTGACCAAGAGCCATTCATCGTAGCCCGGTTGAATGGAGTGCGTTATATAGCTGCCAGATTGCCCCAGAGCCTTGTCGCCCTCAAGTATGAGCAGCGGGCGCCACTTGTATGTGGCAAGTGCAGCGTCCACCACAATGTCCAGAACTAGGAAATCGTATTTGGGCTTGGCAGCCGTCGCATTGCCAGTTGTAATGTGCGACAGCAGTAGATCGTAGAGCGAGAACAGATTCATAAAGGGACGCAGCCTGTTGAGACTGGCATTTTGATGAGCCAACGCCTCCATCGTCGCCTCCTCATCATTCAACAAAAGGTCAGACGCTGGCGCACGAAAATTATGCACCATAGCCATGCCAATACCGGCCGCATTCAAAAAGTGTCGATGCTTATCGCTTAGCAGAGTCAGCACCAGCAGATTGCTGGTCACCACTCCGGACACAGGCAGCTTCGGTATGTTGCTACTATTCCCAGTCTCAATTCCATTGGCGCTGACACTGTCATTGCCATTGCTGTTGCTCTTGTTGTTGTTGTTGCTGCTGCTGCTGTTGTTATTACCATTACCACTACCATTGCGAGTGGCCGCATTGATGCGTGCCAAATATTTGTAGAGTCGATGCTCGACATTCAATGAGCTGGCTGCCATATCGATGAGCAATACTCTTGTCTGCTGGTCCCGGTTTGCCCACATGCCGCTCCGCAGCCAGCGCAGTGTGCTGTCATCGTTCAGGGGGGCCGTAATAATAATTGCTAAACTCACGCATATAACGTGTGGTCAAAGAGAAGAGCAGATTGAGGAGGAGGAAAAGGAGAAGGTGTAAATGCAGATTTTCGTTGTCGATCTCCTCAACTGGCCATTTTAATTGGCATTGGCATTGGCATCAGGCACCTACGCAATATACATACCTCTGCCAGGCTTATCCCGTTCATGCAGGTCACGTATTGTGCCGCCAATTTCAATGCGATAAGGTATATGTAAGTTGGCCGCAATGGCCAATGGTAGGCCCCAATTGTCGTCTGCAAGTAGAGAGAGAGAGAGAGTGAGACAGAGAGTGGGAGAGGGAGTCTATGCAAATGAAGCGGAAGTAAGAGAGAGAGAGACTGGGTTGAGGGGCGGGGCAAGGCAACTCAACAGCTGTGACAGTCTTTGCGGTTGCCTCGCTGAAAACAAAATTGTATTTTGCTGCACTTTGGAGTCGCTTCCAATTGCCAACAGTTGCTCACTCATTACGTGTTATATTGGCGGTTGGTAATTTTATAAGTTAGAGTTGCGTTTCGAGCATTAGTTGTTAAAATAATGTTTGGAAAATATTAAGCAGATGACCCTATTGCTGCAGTTTTACATTATCTATTAACTTATCTTTGCAAAATGAATCTGATATGCTTAAGCCATTAAGAAATTTGGTAAGTTTCGCATTTCAAATTGTGAAACTCATTGTACTCATCATTGTAGAGTTCAGATATGGAATGATAATTCAAATTCTTATTACTATTATTATTATTATTATTTATTTTTTATTAATATTATAATTATTATTTTTATGTGCTTATTCGTCTAAAGACATGGTTACAATAATACCAATTTATTATTATTTTATTTTAATATATTTAAATAAAATTTAATTTAATATACAAGTTGATGCTTTGCAATGGGTGATTACCCATTTTTTTTTGCATTTAACTTACGGACTAAGTTAGAAATTCATTTTAAATATTCCTAAGTTTTGACTTTTGCTTGCAAAGGCGAAATCTGTGGTAAGACATAAATGATTTATGATAAATCCCATATAAATTATTTCACTCTCATTTATGGCATCACTTCGACTTGCATTGCAAATTCTTTTACAATTGTTTAAATGCAAACTTGTGGCTGAAAATGTTGTAAAGTTTTACTAAAGCAGCAAATTTATTCATTTTCAAACTGAGCTTACATCGTTTTGATTTGCATTTTTATTTATTGAGTCAAGCGCAGCTTTATCCTGAAGTGAAGATGATTTCAAGGGTGATAGCTGAATTGCCGCTTTGAAAAAATATAACGGTAATGGAGGTGCTAATTGATATTAGTTTTGACTTGGCTTAACATCGACTTAGTGTGAGTCAGGAACTCTGGCTTAGTAAGTTTGTCAATCAATGTGACACTATTGAGTTTGTTCAACCAACCAACTTCCTGCAAGGCTAGAGCAATTAAGTTTCGGAACTGAGCTAAGCTAAACTAAGAGTCCGATGCCAATTCTAGGCAATAATCTATGTTCTATTTATCAAATTCATACCACTATCATCAGCTTTTCAACTGTTCGACTGAACTCTTACAGACAGCTTTGGAGCTGTGGTTAATTAACTGGGAACAACAATTGCCTTCATCGCCTTTGGGAGCCTAATTTTGAAAGGTGTCAGTTGACTCGGTTGCTGTTGTTCACGTCAGTAATAGTATTGTAGTTGGTAGGTGCCGCAGCACATTGTTGCTGCTCATTTTGTTGACGACAAGTGACATGTTGTTGCCGAGGGCTGTGTGGCCATTGCATGTACTGACAGCAGTGTCAGTTTTGCTGGATAATGGCTCGATATTTAAGGTCAACTGGGCGTCATATTGCTGTTGTTTCCCAGCTTATTGTTGAGCTTCCATCAGCAGTCTTAAGAGGGAATGATGTAGCCAACAAGGCAGATTAATTTCATCGCTAAGTAAAAGCTGTTGCTATGGCTGCAAATGCCTTAACAAGGTGCAAGTAGCTACGCCGATAAGAACCAAAAAAAAGAAAAGTCGAGAACTAGTTTTTTCTAGAGAGGTTTAAGCGAACGAAGCACCACAACGACTTTTAAGGCATCGGCTGTTTCCAGTTTGAAGTAGACAAGAGAAAAGAGTTTTTTTATTGCCGAACCCATTCGTATTCTCGAACTTGGCACAGCTCAATTTATTGGGATGCTCTGTTGAACTAAACACGAAACGCTTAACTTGTAGTATTTAACTCAACTGGAACGAGATCGAGATCTATTACTAAACGTCACATTTGCAGCTTTTGAATGCCTCTTTTTGGGTCTTTGGCTGGCTGTCTCCAGCTCCTGCTTCGGCATCGGGTTTCTTGGCGGCTGCTGCTGCACGGTCACAAGCCTGAGCCATCAAGGCGCAATCTTCGCGAGCTGCCTTTGGATACGGACAGCTGTCGATTCCGGCCTTCGCGATAAGGTCGTCGAACTGCTGCTGACTCATGGGCGGCTTGGCAACGTATTTGTTTTTGGGGCAGGCGTGTATTTTCCAATTGGGATGTACAGGCAGATAGTCCTTGTATTCCTCCATGAACTCTGCGGCTAGCTGAATGCATACCTCTGGATCGTCGATAGCTTTCAACAGTTTCTTCTCGAAGGCCTGTTCCTCCTCGGCCTGAATGCGTTTCATCTCGACAATTTGCTCATTTAAGTCCTGGCATCTCTGTCGCTGCTGGCAACGTATCATAGTCCTTGTAACTGGCGGATGGACGAAGCGATTTTCGAGCATTTTGTTTTCGTGCACCTCGGCTTTAAGGCGCATTTTGCGCTCGATTTCCTCGCAGATCTGCTTCTTGAGATAGGCGTGACAGCGCGCCACTGCCTCGCGCTTGGCGCGTGTCCTCTCGGTGATGTTGTTCTTGCAGCAATAGTCGACGTGGAAGAGATCGTCGGTGCGGTCGTTCATCATCTTCTCGATGCCCAGCTCAAGGTTACGCATGCGCCGCACATAGGCAATGTATTCGTGGGTGGCGCGCGCCAGTTCGCGCTTTGTCCGGCAGATGTTCTCCTTGGCCTCTGCCTCGAGGCGCTGCGTTTCGCGTATGAACTCCGCATGCTCTGCCTTGTCAGCCTCCCATTCAGCGATCTGTGCGCATTTGCGGCGACGAATCTCCTCAAGTAGTTCGTTGCGATACTTTTCCTTGTCCTTGTCCTGTGCACGGTGCTTGTCGTCGAAGTCCTCGAGCCGCAGTTCCTCAATCAATTTGTTCGCTTTGATAATGTCAAGACGCTTCTCTTCGAGCTGTTTCTGTCGTACTTCTTCATGCTCCTTCAGCTGCGCTGCAAGCACTTGGGATGTCTGTGCCATCATTTGTTTTCGCATACGTTTCTCACACTCAGCCGTTCGATCGTACTCCCTCCAGCGGCGGGCCTCAAGCTCAAGCCAATAATTTTCTCTTACGCATTCGCGACGTTTCATGCGCTGATTCTCCAGCATTTGCTCCTCCAGGATGATTCTGGTGTCTTCGCGATCCTTCTGGCGGATTGCCTCGCGCAGCTCATAGCAATTTAACATGACCTGCTGCATACGCTTTGCATCGATGAATTCCTTATGGTGCTTTTCGTCCACCGCCTTGATCTGGTTTAATCGCTCCTGGCGATCGCGTATCTCGTCATCCAGGCGATTCTTCACTTTGCTGGCAAACTCAAACTCAAACTGCTTATCCTCCTCGTCGAGAATTTTCTTCAAGCGTGCGCTACGCTCCTGCAACTCCTCGCTCACCGCCTGCTGTGCCTTGGCCACAAGCTGGCCAATTTGCGTGTGGAGACTCTTGCGGTCTGTGCGCTCCATAAACTGAAAGTGTTCCTCCCCTCTGCCATGATTCTGCATTGTGATGAAATTTTAACAAATATAAATAAAGCTCTACGCAGGACAATCAGTTTGTCAATTTATGCTTCTGGCATTTTGCCTATATATAGCAATAGCCTACTGAATTTTGTTGGGTTGGCATCAGTTAATTTAAAAGCTTGAAGAAGATTTTACTCGTCAATCTCTCTCCTGTGGGTGGTATTGATTTACCTGACCATAAAATAATTGTAGCCAAAAAGTAAATTTCAAGCCTCTATTTGCTTTCTGCGATAGTATATTTCCTTCAATCAAACAGTTAATACAAATATATATATATATTAATACCCATGACTTGACTCATAAACAATTATAAGGTCTTCATCTTGCATTGTCACGCTGATTGGAGTCATTTTTGGTTGCCAAAGGTGCATAATTAATGAGCATCGGCGAAGGCGACAAACTCACTTGGCAGCTGCTGCCAACGCAACTCATTCAGGCATTTTATGGTTAAACATTAATTGCCAATGAGCTGGCGAAAAGACGGCGCTAATAAGATATTACCCATACGTCAAGTTGCCAAGACCATTTAACGCAATAGCTGTGTGTGCGCCAAAAAATTGAATTAAGTCTCTGTTCCCCCTCTCTGACCTGAGCTGAGCGGAGGGTAGGTGCATCAAATATTTACAACGTTCACGACTTCAACGCAAACTGCGTTCGCTGTTTGTGTTTTGGTTTCTGTTGCCTTTTTTCTTTCTCGTTTTTCTTCTTCTTTTTTTGGCCGTGTGGCATGTGTGTTAGTTCCTCAGGCTGTTTTTCTTTACAAAAAGCATTTGGCACTTGCCGTTGTTGATGCTGCTGCTGCTGCCGCCACCATTGCCCTTAACTCAATTAGCAATGCAACTGACACACACTAATTAACTCAGCTGCGAGACGAAAAGCTGCACAACTTTTAGCCAGATGCCACACCTCTGTTTTGCCACAGTTACGAGTAGTAAACTTTCTGTTGCCCCTGCTCCGGCTGTTGTTGTTATTTCTGCCGCTGTTTGCGACGCGTCTTGCTGCGATTCTCTGCAGCTCTCCAGCTCTGCCCAAATATTGGCAAGCGCATGTTTGCTCAAGTGCAAAATTGTGCCATTACGCAACTGCGGAGGGCCGCTTTACTGTCATCACACAGTTCACTTCTTGGACACATGCACTTTGCACATGATGTACCTTGTGTCAGCATATTTTGAGCTAAGCTAAAGTTGCTCGTTGCGCCTTGAGGCAAATTTAGTTGAGGCTTTGTCTGCAGACTAAATGTGCCCAACGCTCAGCACGTCAGCAGCCTAATTTGTAATCTTCGGATAAGATTAAGAAGAGATAAAACTATTATGAAATAAAAAATAAATAAAAATAAACAAAATAAAATTACATAAATAAATATAATAAAATTTATAAATTTAAATGAATTTTGATCAAGACTTAATTCCAAATAATATTTTTGTTTTTAACTAGAGTTAAAATAAATTTATTTATAGCTATAAAACAGAAAATACATTTATTAACAATTTGTTTCATACCAGCAGATGACCTTTCCACCTGTATTGATCGGTAACATATTGTATTGTGTATCAAAGCACGCTAAAATTAAACTTTAATAACCACTTTAATCCTATACTATTACAATATACATATATAAGTGGCATATAGGGACCATATTTATATTTTCCACATAAATAAATAAATAATACAGAAAGGTAATTTGATTTTCCTCTATACTACTGTCCCAGTTTAAAAATAGAAATTTGTTAAATATTCAGTCCTTGAGGCATTCATTTTGAAATAAATTTTAAGCTTGTAATAAACTCTTTTATTTCCAATATACACTTTGATATCTTTGACTTTAGTTGAATGGTTGCTTTGAACTAGAATTTAATATTTATAATATTTGAGCGAGCTCTTTAATTACGGAGAACTCAAAAGCAAATGAAAGTCTAAAAGTCTCTTATTTATTTGTGCTTCAGCCAATAAACTTGCTACAAAGCACACACACAGAATCTTAATGCATTTGAATGCAAATACCATAACGCATACGCCACGTATGACATGTGCGCTGATTGCATTTTTCTCTCTATGTGTGTGTGTGTGTGTTTGTTAGCATTGGTATATGTGTTTGTCCTCCCCATCGCTTACAATGTGCTACAATTTCAGCTTTGGCCAGGTGGCCATTCCAATTTATTTACCTGCCTGCCCATTCATTTCATCCTGCAGTGCATTTGCCAAAAAAATATATTTTGTTTTGTTTTTTTGGCCTGAAATTTAGTTCACTTGACCAGGCCTCATAGCGAGCAGGTCGCATTTATTGCGCGTTCGCTTCAAATTTGATGTGCGCAGCAGATTAGTATAACCGTCTCACCCACTCGCTGTTAGAATATAGATTTTTCAATGGGTTCGCTTTTTGTTTTTTTTTTTGTTTTTGGCGGTTCATCCCCTTTTCCATTTTGTTTTAAGTTTTTTTTTTCAGCTGATTGTAAACAACGTCGCTTGGTTGACCAAATCCGCAGACTAAATAACAAATGTACAAAAGCACGAGGGAACCGGTCCGAAAACCGAAAAGGCATTTTCATGAAACGCTTGTGCACTTTGTTGGCCAACACACACACACATACTAATATCTTCCCACACACACACACGCAGCACATACAACCGTACTGATGTTGATCCTAACTAACTCACACAGCTGCGGTAATTTAAATTTTAAGCAGCCCATGAATATTTAAATGCATAAAATGAAAAAGCACAAATGCAAATACATATGTGTTAGAGCGCACACATAATATAATACTACTATACATGTGTATCTTCGCGTGTGTGTGTGTGTGTGAAGCAGCGCATGCCGTAAGCATATGCAAAGTGCAGACAGTTGGCGCTAAGTATGCGCTCTTACCTGTTCTACGTACGTATGCTCATAGTTGCGATGGCCATAGAATACGCCATTCCTTGGCCTTGGCAACATTGCGATGCAACAATGTATTTGTGATGTGTGTGAGAGTGTGTGTTGTCAGAGGTAAATAACATAAGCAACCACAAAGGATGTGCGGCATGCCATGTGCGGCATAAGCTTGCAAAATTTTCATTCTCATCAAATACTAAAATATTATAAATTCTTTTCAAGCTTGCTTGAAACATTGATTTCAGTTTGTTTGAGTTAGCAACAATGCTGGAATATTCAAGAGAATTTAAGTATTAATTGAAAATATGTTTTAATAAATGAGAGTTGATAGAATCTTCCTTTTCAGATAGCTTCAGCTCTCAGCGGATATTGCACAAAACCAATATAAATATTTATTATTATGACTGCAAACGATGGCCAATAGACTAATAACAAAAGAGGGAAGCCTTAAAGTTACGCTAGATATTTTTTTGTATTAATAAGTAATATAGATTGTGCTAATTATGATGCTCCAGTAACATCAGTTTATGTATCAGATAAAGCATTAAGTAAGTGCTTAAGTGCTTTGGCGTCAAACAAGCTTAAAGCGAACAAATCCGCCTGGCATAAATTGTTTGTCGCAATCAATATCGGTAGTAAGTACTAAAGCAATTTGGCATGGTTTCATTGCCGCTTTCATTGCTGTGCTGTCAGAAGCGCTTTAAAACTGAACTTAAACGAGTGTCAGCTATAATATGCAAAAGTTTAATTTAAAATGTAATATTTATGCACACACTCAAGAGTGAGTTGAGGCGCAAATTATAATTCACTTAATACGCCACAAATGCTCGCCTGCGCCGAAAGATATGCTACATATTCGTAAAAGAGCCCAGCTAGAGAAATACCCTAGAGCACACACAAAGTGTTTGAACAGATGACTCTCCTACTTTAATTAGCTCATTAAAAGGAAATTATCGAAGTCGATAATTATTTGTGGCAATTGATGATAGCACATATGTTGCCGATCAGAGTCACTGTAAAGGGAAATTAGCAAATACTTTTGTTAAACTAAGAGCCTGACACAAGCTGCTCTGGACTGAAACCCATCCATTCATTAATTCAACTATGCAATAACTAGCTACTTTATGGCGCCTGGCTCTTATCAATGGGCGACACGCCGGATGCCAACTTCAAGTTAATTATGCAAGTGATTATTAAGTTGATTAAGTGTGTGTGTGTGTGTGTGTGTGTGAGTGGGTGGGTGTGTGTAGTGGGTGCCAGAGCTTGCAACATTCTTTTGCACTTAAATATGTAAATAGTTGTCAGCCGAAGCAGTTGGCCGTCGCCGATATTGTAAGGGAAAAGTTTTCGCAGTCCGTTGAAATGCAATTAAAGTTGAAATTGCTTCTTTCGCCATATTGCGGGAGTTTACATAATGCATAAGATGAAATCTACTGCGGGATAGTTTCAAACTAACAGCGCGATTGATTGAGTTGAGAGCTGTTGTTATGCTTGGCATTTTATACTTTGTATATGCCGGAATACTAAAGCGTCAACTGCGGAAGCAGCTGAATTTGAATATTGATGTGTTGACTGCTGAATGTATGTTATTGAAGTCAGCCTCAAAGTCAAACTCAATGTCAAACCAATCAGGTCATAACTGCGGCAATCAAGTCTGGCATATGGCTTCTTCGGTTTCGCCAGCACTTGGCCACCTTTTAGGGCCCAAGTCCATTAGCTGTCACTTAGCGTAAAACAAATCATAAATAAAATGTGCTTTTGGCCATGACAAGCAATCGGGCAACAACTCGACCTAATTATGTTGTCGTAAAAAGCAGCCGAAAATGATTTTCCTAAGCCCCATTGAGGAGTCTGAGCCCCACAGCCAGTCTTAATTGCTCAACACCCGCGATTAATATCAGTGCCAGACCGACAGCGAAATCTTGAGAGATATACACACAAATATCTCTCAGTGTCTATAGACTTGGTCTCGTTTACGGTCTATTTATGGGCAACGGTGTTGCCTCATTATTCATAAAAATGTTTGACCAGAAGACGCACGAACATTCCCCAAGGAATTGCTATTACATACAGTTTCAGATGTATATGCGCATGTGTATGTGTGTATAGCTGGGGGTGTGGGTACATGAGTATAAATCAGCGAAATGCGGGTGTGGCCTCCGTTTGCCCAACTAAACGGCCATGAGGGCCTCGGCTCTAGCTGCCCAATTTCACAGCTGTGCGTGCGTTTCTTTGTTCACATCTGACTGAATCACGTAAAGTGGTTCGTTAAAGAAGTTATCAATATGCTATACGAGATGAGTTCATTTCTATTACATATATGTAAATTGTACATTTGAAATAACTAACCAAAACTCTTCACTTTAGCTCTGCTGCAAACAAAGTTCGGGACTCTCCCTAAGTTCAAAGTATCAATATTTATTTTAGGTAATATATTTTTGTTGTTATAGCGATAAAAAGAAATTAGTATAAATGCACTTAACAAAAACCTATTTTAACAAAACGAAGAACTTATATCTTTAAAAGTACTCTTGGCTGTGGGTTAACTAACTTTATGTACTCCTGTTAATATGCTTGACTTAAAAAGTATAAATATATAAATTTATTTAATTTAAAGACATGAAAACGATGTCGAAAGCATGGCTTATTCATAATAAAAGGTAAAAACCAATTTAACAGTCATAAAGCCTTTGATCTGGCTCGCATGCATATATATATATATATATATATATATATATATATATATATATATATATGAAAATCACATGATTTCACAATAGAGAATCAAACACTTTGATAACTGAATTCTGCTCTGAATGCTTTCTGCAATTTTTCCACGACTGTGGCTGCTTTGGCTCCTGCCTGACTGATTTTATTGGCTGGCAATGGAATGTTTTCTGCCGCCCCGCTCCACTTATATTTTATACGTAGTTCCCATATATTTATATATATATTTATATATACATATATATGTATATATAGTTATAACGTCTCAATGCTGGGGATTGATATCGCTCGGCTGCCTGGCTAGTGAATTTACATTTTTCCCTGCCATTCTCTTTGGGTATTTTTATGGCTCTGAGCACATTTTGGGTTTGTTTGCGCTCCTTGGAACTAGCCGCTGCCACTTGCCGTTGAAGCTTTATTTTACAACTTTGTTTTTACACAGTTTCTCAACTGTTGTCATACAATTTTCAATGTTTGGGGTCAACAACCTGAGCCACGCCAAAAAAAAGGCAAAAACAAGACGATGTCTTACTGCAAACAAATAGCATATGCTTGCAGATAAGGCAAACAACATATGACGCCGTGAACTCGTCTTTATCAATAAACTCCGCTTAATTCTTAATATTTGTTTGAGTTTGCTCAATAACAATTTTATTTTATGGGCCGATTTGAGCTGCTGCCTAATTAATTAATAAAAGAAGAAATCGTCCATCGCAGCCTTCGATAGCCGTATTTGGTTTGAGCTTTGAGTCATGTTTATCTTGATCTTTAATTTTAATTAGCGCCTTGGGGCAGCATCTGGCTTTCTTGTTTTCAATTAATTAAGCATCTGATGCTGCTCTGACAATGCGGCGAGCCCTTGGCCTTGTCTGCTGCTGCTGCTTGTGCTGCAGTTGCTCATGAGCTTAGTCTTTGTCACCTAATTAAATTTCAAATGCAACAGCGCAGCCATCTAATAGCTGTGTGTATTCCACTGTTCCACTGCCCGACTGTCAACATTTGCGAGCGTGCACACTCACTCACTCGCACACAAACGCTGGGTGGGCCACAGGATACAAAGCTGAGCATTAATCATAATAATGTCGCCACTAATTGCATTGCGTATACGCACACGTGTACTGTGACTTAGCTACAAGCGGCGTCAGCTGCGCTCGCTTTCTGTCTTAATAATTATCCCATAATTCGGAGTTAGGTGGGCCGTCCATCGGAGACCCATTGCAGTATCCTGCGCTAGGCATGGGCTTATTTAACATAATACAGCCAGCCTTGGCTTCCGTGTAGCCAGCTGAGATAATAAGCGGGCTTAGTCCCTTGCATTGGCGCTCAGTGAATGCGGAAGGTGAAACAGAATTCCTTTAACTAACGAAAATCTGTGCATTTATGAAGACCACTGGGCAGAGAGTTTATCTATTTTTTTTTTTTAAATTTTGATAAAGTTTTAATTTCTATAATTTATATAACTATTGAAGCTATAAATAAAGACTCTTTGCTTCGCTAGAGCTGCACGTTTTTCACGATTCGAATATAGGTATTTTCAACTGCCAATGACGCCCGTAAAAGCTCTTCATAAATAAATTCAATGTCTTTTATACACAATTTATACTTTCAATTTCAATTTAAAGTTTCATTTGGTAGTCATTTCATTATTCCAAAGCATCTGCGGACGGGCGTTAAGAAATAAATTCAAATGCATGTAAATTAAATGCTGACACTGTGGCAGCATCGCGACACTGGGAATCATTACAACTATCTGTTTTTTAATCGGGAAATAAACGTTTACTTACCGCCCACATAGATGTCAACGTGCATCCAATTCAGCTTGCTGGCAATGCTCTGCACGGCCAAGGAAATTGCTTCAAATGATGGCAGAAAATTGCTCGAGATCTGTGAAGGAAGATATGAAAATGTAAAAAAAAGAAGAAAACACTTCACAGCACAACCAACCCTACAAAATATATATGTATATAAATATATACGGTATATAAACGTAAGTAGGTGTGTTTGTATGTATATACTGCTTGTCAGTAGCAGTAGCTATCTCATGCTCATCTATCTATCTACCTTATCTACCTTATCTAACATTTGATTTCATTCCGCTTTACCTTTTATCTGACTCAGTGCAAATTAAGAGCTGAATATCACTTGAAGTACTTAATTAGTTGTTCACTTGGTATACTTTAAGGAAATTAAATGCTTAAGCTCGAATTTAATATTGTTTCACTAAATTACAAATAAATATTAAATTTATAAACGAATTTAATGATATTTACTTTTATGGCCCAAAAGTTAACCTTTGCCTGCTTTAAGTTCTGTCTGATCTGAGTTATTTACGAGCCTTGTCAGACAGCCAAATCGTTCACATTACTATAGACAATTCAATCAGGTTTAATCAAACCATTAAACTCAATGTGTGAGTGTGTGAGTGTGTGTGTGTGTGTGTGTATGTGTGTGTGTGTGCGCCTGTGTATGTTTGTATACTTGAAAGACACAAGACACAACAAAGTTCAATCAATAATCAAGTCTCACACCCGAAAATATCATCGCAGTCAGGCATAAAAAGGTCCCTGTCCATAGCCATTGAATGGAAAGGAAAAAAATATTCGATTTTGTATTGGCAGTGATGAGGGCCAGAGTGTTGTTGTTGGTAGTAGGAGTTGGCCAAGGGCCTGCACGTAGCTTAAAGTTGTTTGGTACCTTTTTGACCTTTTTTTTTATTTTTGTATTTTGTATTTTTGGCTGTTTCTCACATTAGGACTAGGACTCATTTGTTGACTTGATTTGAGTTTGCGCGCTGGACAACTGGCCAAGTTGCCTCGACTGGCCGGCTGGCTGGCTGGCAGGCTGCTTGGCTTGGCTACTCGACTGACTAAACGGTCCCCTATGTTGCCTGCTCCATCTGCTCTTCCTTTTTGTATGTAGCAGACGAAATAAATTGAAAAACGTTGAATTGTGGAACACACAATTTTCTACAAAATTGAATTTTAAACTCGGTCCCAAGAACAACGGAAGCAATCAACTGAGCCAGCAGTGGGGACTGGCTGATCTGATTAGGCAATGATTTGCCATTTTATTTTTGTCATTTTGTTGTTTAAATTTATATTTTAGCACATAAACATAAAGCACAACAATGAATGCGATTACTTTTCCTTATTGGCCAACTACGCGTATACGTAACCGAAGCCTAAGGAATTTGGAGAGTCTTTACTATCTACAGAGTATAGAGTATATAATTTCTGCAAAGAGTGAACTAGAAAAGCTATTAGTTAAAGTCGAAGCTTGTTATAAATATTTATTATTGGAAAGTTTTTTAATGATTAAAAAAAAAGCTTAGCTTAAGCCAAAGCATACTCTATCTGAGACTTATATATTTTATATTTTTTAAATATTTACACACCAATATAAAATATATATATATATATATATATATATATATATATATATATATATATATATATATATATATATATATATATCTCGCTCGTCTTTTTGTTACCCTATCCTTGCTTAAGTTTTGACTCGTAGTTAAAGAAATAATTAAAATTCCCTACTTGAGCTGAAAAATGTCCTGCAACTTTGGCTATTATAACTTTTACTTTATTTGCTTATTTTTCATTTTTGAATATTTTCTTGATTAAGTTAAAGTTTTTTGAGTTTAATTAGCCAGAAAGTTGCACTATATATTGCTTCTGTGTTGCAATGGCTCTCATTTGCCATCATAAGTTTGAAGTAAACTTAAATTTTAAGGCAAATTTCATTTCAAGCTTCTATTTTTGAGTGTTATGGCATGATACTCAATTGCGTGCACTAGATAAATAGCATTTGAGCACTCGGAACTTATCCTGCCAATCATCAATATGCAGCACAGCTTGAGCGGTTTGTGTGAAAGCTCAATAAAAAAATGGTCAGCAAATTGCGGCAACAGCTGCAAGGCTTGGGATCAAAGTGCATTTCGGACGTCTATTGACACAACGTGACCAGGCATGGCAACTTGGCTATTTACTCGCTCAGTGTGACCACTTTGCCGGCAGCTAAGTGCACTTGAGCCGTTGGGGGAAACCAGAAGATGAATTTGAGTCTCATTGTTTGGCGCTCGTGTTTGACGGCACTTTGTTTTATTGCTGGATAAATTGTTAAACATTCAATCAATTTAATTAATTGCCACACAAAGGACCACCGAAATAAAATTCATGCTAAGCAATCGAATATTTTTTTCCTTCACAGATCTTTTTCATTCTTTCTTTTTATTTTTATTGTGTACAGAAAACGAATTTCCGCAGACGACGTTGCCGTTGCCAGACCGTTTTCTTCCCTGCTGTTACAGGTGAATGGGCCCATTAGGCGGTGCTAAGCGGCCAAAATCCCATGCAAAGGGCCAGCACTGAGCGCAGAATCAACATTAATCACAGCTGAGCAAATATTTGACATTTGTATGCCTCCCAAGATTGTTGGCCCTTTGCCCTTGCCCTTGCCTTGGCTCATCCTTATTCTTAACTTTTTCCTCAAAGAGTCACATTTTTTTCATGTCCTGATTTTCGGGAGTGTCCTTACAGTAAAGCAAAGCAATGTTCATAATTCAGTTAAGGGGTTTTACATATTTATACAAATACGATTGAATTCCTTGTGCTCAGGACATTCAAAAGTTTGCCAGCCTTTATTCTTCTGCTGCTCCAATCATCCCTCACCTCTTTCTACTTTAATGCTAACGTAATTCGTTGCACAAACACAGACAGCTTATTTATAGCTTTATTGGTTTAACTTATAAAGCTCTTAATTGAATTTAGTTTGCAGCTCATAATGTAAATTTTATGTAATTTCTATTATAAATATTTAATTATCGATTGATAACTCCATCAATTAGTCAAACAAAGTGTGCATAAATTAATTAATAGATAAACATGACTGAGTAAACCAAGTTGGTTGACTATATTTAAATATGATAATAGTCTGAATTTTCTGATTGACCTCAACTTATGTCGAAGCAGACGCTTAATGGCTTATAATAAGGAATAAGGCAAGTGAAGACAGGACTCTAAGGGCTTGCAAGACTTACTAAGATTAAATTTTAGGGAAAAATTAATGTGTTTCATTATTTAATACGCAAAACTTTAAATTTTGATCTCTTGCGTCGGAGTTCAGTTCAGTTATCACAGAAAAACATTGTATTCATCAGAATTTCTGTTGTTTTTAAACTGAGCGCAAGGTTATAAAAACTTAACAAAATATATTTTTATAAAAAATCTTATAAAATATTCATAAAAATTTTTTTTCCCGAAAATTTAAAGGTTGATTTGCCTTGGGTAAAATATTTACATTGCCTTTAATCCTCTTTTGTAAAAAAGGTCTTTATGATTTGCACTAAAAACCAAAATTGATGTGCTTTAAATGAAAATGTTTGATTAAGAGCTTCCGCACTTTATTTGTATATTAAAATGTTTTGTATTTTCGGTGTTCTCTGCCGGGTTCAATAACAAGCAGCTGTCGCTTTCAGATAAATATTAATGCGCGCACTCTTTTTATACAGTCATCATTATCAATATAGGACAATAAAAGGCGAAACTTGTGCAGGACTCTTAATTTGCTGTCATTTAACTGAAAATAAATGGCCAAAACACGCGTCTGCAGCAGCAGCAGAGACAACGGAAACCACACATTAAACAAGAGACAGAGAGAGAGAGGGAGAGAAAGAGTGAGAGGGAAGGCGATGGCTTAGGCAGCAGAAAAAATAGGTTTTACATGTGGCCCAGTTTATTCAGCTCTTTTTTCGATTTGCTTAAGCAGAAATGCAGAATAAGAGAAATAACTATGTTTATTGTGTGGCAAAGTGGCAGCAAACACTGAGGTGCTATAAAGTTACATAGCACAGCTGGCTACTGGCTACTGGCTGCTGGCTGGTTGTTGTCTAACCAAATGACTGTCAGATTGAATCACACAAACACACATAGGCACACATAGACACAACTTCTCACACGCCCATGCAAATCACATACGATGCGCACGTGCTGCTATTTCCAAATGGTTTTCACTTTCGCTTAAGCACATGGCAAATTACTGTTTTCCGCTTTTGCTCGACTTAAATTGAAAACACTTTGAGTGGCGAAATGTTAGTTTGATATGATTTTAATGCCTGTCCACTATTTGTTTGAATCTCATTTACGATTTATGCCCATATTAAAGAAACCAGTCTGTCCATCCGAATATTGCTACAACATTTGTTCAACGTCTGCTGTCCGTTAGTCACTCTCCTGACTGCTGTAAGCTGATATTGCTCAAGTAAAATATATTTAAGTTGTCGTCTGAGTTGTTTACTCTAGCCGACTATTGTATAACACTGTGTGCTTTCTGGCTTTCCGTACACTATCTGTTTCATGCCAGAAGACTGCGCAAATATTTACACGTTGCTTTCATGGCATTTCGTAAGAAATTATTATATATTCAAAAAGGCCCTCAATGCCATTAAAGTCTTAGCTTTAATGGGCCATAATTATGTTCTTATGTACATTTCCGTACACAGCTGCATAAAGTGCTTACAATTGAGACGGAGTTACCGCTTTGGGTTTGTATTGAATACAAGTTTTGAATGTTTTTGTTTGATTAACTATGAAGATGTTAAAGATCCAAAACCCATTGAAAACGGGTCAATCAACTAACAGACAAAAGAGAGAATATTAACAAAATATTTTAAATTAAAATATAAATGTAAACAATTTAAATAAATACTTTTAATAATTCCATTTAAATCATTAGCATTACTCAAAGGCTTTTGTAAATTAAAATAAAAATAGTTTTGAAATAAAGAAGAAAAATCAAGAAAATTTAAGATAAATTTAAATATCACTATCCTCCAACAAATCCTTACGCTTGCTGCTACCTGATAATGTGCTCCTTATAAATAATTAAGGGACATTTAAGTGAGTGTCCATTTGGGTGGGCAACTTTTTAGCCAGGCTGAATTGTCAGAAAAGGGCCTTAATAAGGATCATTGAATTTATGATTATTATTGTAAACATCCTTGAAAATGTTTGAGCATTCCCAGAGGTCATGTAGATAAATGCAGCAAATTGGGTGAGTTTTCCCCGAAGTAAAGGCTCCTAGGATATCTAGCGCTGCGGAGTATTTCGGGTGGAAATGGGGCAAATGTTTTATTTGAGTATGAAATGTTCGCAGAATGGGCACACTTGTTATTCTCGCTAATTGCAATTCTAGACAGCTTGACATTTGGCCAAGACCACACGCAGCTGTCAGGAGAGTCAGCTTGTAAAGTTAACATAAGGCAAAGGCAGAGGATAAGTCAGCTGCCAACTGCGGGCATCGGCTTACGATTTCAAAAGACGCCGCGAAATGCCAAAAGCGAAACTGTGCACGGAGTTGGATAAAGTTATATAACTGATTGCTTTCTCGGTTTATTATTACCGGAAGGCTTACCTGAATGTGAGCGTGTCAATGTCTGTTAAAGTGGCTAACTTTGGTGCTTCAATTATGTGTAATATAAAGCTAAGATACGTTTGGCATTCTCAAACAATGGGCTATTCAAGGCTTTAACTATTATAGAACCAAAGTGAGAGCCTGAGCTGGATTTCATTAAACTCTGACAGAGATGATATAATAAAACAATAGTAATTAGGTCACTATTCTTCTATTATAAGTATTGCATGGCAACTAAAGATAATTGCCGGCTGTATAAGTGTTTGATGAGACAATTAATGGACCATTCGAATTACGCTTGCCACAGAGAGGTGTGAGAATGCTAATGGGCGTAGACATGCATAGCTTATGCAGACTCTTAAGGCAACTGTTTAACACTTTCACTTTGGCAAACACATACTGTGGGCATGAGTGTGTGTGTCAGCCGGGCTATTGCAGGCGTCGCATTAAATATGCATGCCACCCACAAGCTGAGCCCGCTTGGCTAACAAGCTGCTGACTTATTTACACCTGCATACGTAGCAGCCACCTCTTCTCACCTGCCACACTGTCTGTGAATGACTTTTGATGTGCCTGTGTGTTTGTCTGCCGATTTGTGGTCCTGAATTGGTTTTCGATGCGTGTCACGCAAATTAAGAACAATTTCATTTCCATTCGGATCGGCTCACGTGATTGGCATATTTGATTAGAGCTTGGTAGAGGGGCCAATAAGTCAGTTGCATGGCAAACCGAATAAAAACCGAAACCAATTTAATTCCATGAAATTAAACTTTCGTCTGTTTTTCCCACAGGATGTGTCTGTCGTCTTGTTCCGAATACGAGAGAAATAAGTAAAATATTACGTATACGCACTGCTCTGTCCGTTCGAGGGGCCTTAAATATTTCCACATATGCGTCTCATGTGCCATATATCACAATTAATGAATTTTCAATGCTCTCGCAATGACTATTAAATTACCGGAACAGCAATTTGCACTTAAAGTACACTTAAGTGCATTTGTCAACGGAAGCCAGTTGCAATTGTCAAAAGCCAGCTTAATTGCATAGTTCAGAGTCGTCCTAGTAACTAGCTAATTAACTTTTTTTAAATGAAATTTCAATGAAAATGTTATAAATGTATGAAAAGTGTGTATTTATCCTATTTAATTTGCGTTTTTTTTAATAATAATTTATTAATTTAAATATTTGCTTCAATAATTAATGCAAAAATATAAGATATGTTGTTATGCAGATGTTCATTTGAATATCAATTTATATATGTTTTTAACTGTGCAAACATTGAAGATATGTACATACATATGTCTTAAACAGATGTTCATTTACAATCTTTAAAAAATTGATATTTTTGGATATTTTTAATATTTTTCATCAAGCAAATATCGATCAATTTATTCAAGTGTATTTTACCTCGCTGTCAACTCATCGCCGACTGCCACGAGTTGCCTTTATTTGTATTTTTCTCTGTCAGACACAATTAAAATAAATATCGTTTTTATACAACAATTGAAACTTTGCGAAATGTCACAGCAGTTGCTTTTTAAATGAGATGTTTTAAAACTTTAGCTGAAAATCTCATTACAGTCAACCACTCGAAAGGGTTATATAAATTATGCACTCCACGCATGTTGCAGCAACCACTCGCTAAATGATTAGTTTATATAATAAAGTTTGTTTGACTTTAATCTTCTATCCAATTAACTGGGATTATTAACAGCCAGCTCATAATAATTCGTTGATGCCATACAGTTTTATGGAACATATTTAGTTATTTGAAGTTATTTGAGCTAAAAAATTGCTTTAAATTCAAAGTCAATAAGCACATATGAAATAAGAGTGTGGAAGACAGTTAAGCTTAACGAGATTTTATACTTTCCACCTATGTGTGCTCAAAACAATATTAAAGTCGCCTTGGCTAGCTGTGGCAAACGTTTTCATCGTGTGGCATAGGGCGTGGCGGCAGGGGGTGCAATGACCCAAGAACTTATCGTAGCGTCATAATAAACAAGCCAATTTCAGCGTTGAGCTGCTGCTGGCAAAACAAAGCTCCATTTGCTTCAGCATTCACTGGAAAGCATTGCGTATACGTAATGTGTTTTTCTTTCATTCGAGCGCTTGACGCGACAAAGCCAAGGAGATGGCGAACACAAGGGTGGGAGAACGATAATATGCTATATATTGTGGCATTCAAACAGCTGCGTTGCAAGTGTACTTATTGCACACACATACATACGCACCCATCGACAAAGGACATTGCACGCACGAGTGCACTTAATTGTGTTTGTGTCTGGTGCGTCACGCTTACCGTCAACTGAGCTGAGGTAGCCTCAGCGAATCCAAAGTAAAAGCAAAAGTTTAAGAAGATTAAGAATATTGATAAAGAGCAATGCTGCAAATGCGCCAGCTCTTCAGTAATATCATATAAAAACCTAACGAGATGTAGCACAACAGCAAAGAATTTTTTTCTAATATAACGAATGATATTTAAATTGAACAAAATTTGAACATTTATTTGGATTTAAGAATTAAACTATGTTGTATTGGCATATAAAATGGAACAGCAATTTGGACGGCAAAATATTGTAGAGACTGAATATAAAACTTGACTAAACCAATTTAATATAGCTAATGGGGAAAAGGGTAAATTAATTAAAATAGATCTTAAGTAAGATATATTTCGATTATGATTAGTAAAATACAAATTATTATTTTAATTTAAAAAATATTTGGAAATATAATAGTTGAGTGCCACTGATAGAGACTTGAAATTGCGCTCACACTTCATTCATTCCCGACTTCAATTATTCACCTGAAAATGTACTCAGCATAGATTGCAAATGCATATTCTGATCGAATGCAAACAACTATATACTAAAAATAAAAATAAATGTATCAAAGTTGAATATTTGAAACCAATTTAAAATTTGTTTAAACTTATGCGAGCCTGGTCGGTCATCTACCGCTGTAATATTTCAAGCAATATTTGGAATAGTGATTAAATCAAGTTTGAGTAACCTTCTACGAGAGTTTTAATCTAATAGAAACGAGCTCTGCTCTCTACTGCGTCCAACGCTGGCTTATGCAACTGCACATAGGCGCTGGTTCCTCGCAGCGAAGCAATTTTCATTAAAATGCCATGGATAGCCTGACGCTGTTTTGGGCTGGGTCTGCTGCAATAAATCGAGATTGCAGCCCGGCTGCTGCCACCTGACATTGCCCGAAAATAATGCCGGCAACGATATTTGAATGCATGAGAGCAGCGCGAAATCGAATTACAAAATGCCTGCGCAAAAGACTGTTGCAATTAAAATCCGGTCGCTGAGGCCAGCCAAGTGAAGGGAAGGCGTGTCCAGGCGCGTAAACAGCAATCAATCAGGATACAGAAACGAGAGTAAGCAAAAACAACGGCAACAAACTCAACAGCTAGCGAAAAGCGACAAGCGAGGCGCCTGGCAGCTGCTCTCAATACGCTTGCAGATAGCGAGCGCAGAGCTGAGCTATTGTCCATGATTTAATAAACGATACGCGCTATCGAGCACAATTCTCAGCTTGAAGGCAGAACGATTTCCATATCTCACTGGAATGCTTATTGAATACAGCATTTGCTACGGCATTCTTAAAGTTAGGTTTCCAATGCAGCATGGTTTTACACTATATTGTGTAATAGTAATATATAATATAATAAGATTTAATATTTCGCATTTATTTACTATTGAGCCCGCATTGTTAGGCCATGCAAAATGAAAAACCACCCCAAACATGTTTGTGCATAATGCATGAGTTAAACAGAGCAAAAGCATTGTTGACAATTTAATTTCATTTTGTAAGCAACTTTTTAAAGTTTACATAATGCCTGAGGCTTAGCTTATTAAACCCACGCATTATTGAACAAAAAATGTAATTAGTAAATAGATGTTTAAACTGAAAAGAATATATATATTATATATAAATGTATAAAGATGTATCTTAGAAGAAAAAGTTTGCCCTACATGTAAATATTATGATGTATTGCAGCTGCATAGCTCACTAAACACTGACAATCGTTGAATGGCTGGAATTGTTATCTGAAAGAGAGCTCAGAGCTTCCGATGCGATTGTCAGTTGTCAAACTGATTGAGTGAAAGCAAAATGCCGGCTATGACCGACTCAGATGAGCAATTCCCACATACATGGCCACACTCTATGCCAGTGCATCAACTCACTGGCTGACTGGCCTACAATCTGGCTAACTGACTAACAGATTGACTGACTGGCTGACTGACTGAATGAAGGACGAATAGCATTACTACCATTGGCTCTTGGGTGCTGTGCAACGTATTCAAATGTGCGTTCGGAAACGACAATCTTATTGTGATGCGACATGTCTCGGGGGCTTGCATTGTGAAATGCATTAATCTTCATTAAGTTGTTTGCATGTGCTCACTGGGATTAAGCGACGACATGCAGAGCGTGGATGCTTGCAAACTGAATTCACACATTATTTACTCAAATTCAAATGGCGCCCACCCATACCGCATCGAATGGGATCGAATGCGTTTCGCCGCATTAAGTAATTCGAGCGGCTTAAACCAACAGTTCACAACTGTGAACTGACAGCCAGGCCTTCAAATGTGCATCCAATCATGTGATACCCTATATGCAGAGTGGGACTTAGCGCGACTTAAGCGGAGTAATGTCAAAGTTGAACTATTACTGATTTTGTCTGATTGCTCGAATTTGCTTTTAAACTGATGTAAAAGTATTTTTTTTATAGATTTAAGCTAGTTGACTTTTAGAGTTACCTAATATTTACAGGAAGGATTCTATACGACTTTTTACAGAATAAATATTTCATATTTATACGCCTATTAATTTGGTTATTTCAATATAATTTCAGTCAGTGGAGCTGCAACTAAATTTCAGTATAACTTTTAAATATATATGTGTACGATTGCTTTCCATTCAGACCATACCCATTCACAGCCATTTTGCGAAGCCGCAAAAGTTTATCGCCGTCAATTCGTATTGCATGCAACGCATGTGGGCAAATAAAACTGTAGTTAGTTGGGCTGATCCTTCAAATTCAATGAATAGCAAATTAAAACTAAAATGTATTTGATGCGGGCTGCCCATTTTATTTGGTATTTGCTCCACATTTCCGTGCGAATTGAGTGTTGGCTGTGCAAATGGGATTATTGTTTTATTTGCTCAACTGAACAATGCAAGAGTCGACCACTACCGAATAATTTAAGCAAGAGCAATTATGTTCTGTTCAAATATGTACAACAATATTGCGATTTAATAAATTGATCAAATAAAAAAGTCAAAAGCTAGCTGAGCTACCTAATTACAATATATGCTGTGGATTTATCATTGAAATTCGTTTTTATACTTCTGCTAAAGCAGAAAAGTTTTAAGAATTAACGAGATATACTTATGTCATAAATTATGTTAAGTATCGAGAGTTTAAAATATATATGTTTAAATAAAATTTATAGTCACAGTAAATAATGGAAATAAGTAGCTGTAATCCTCTATTTAGTAGGTTTATGGTTAAAAGAACATTATTAATATTAACAGCTTATCACTTTATTTAACAATTATTCAAGCTGGGAGTATGTGTGTATAATACTATCTATATAAATCTGTCAATTAACATGTTCTGCAGTCATAAGATAGTCTGTTTTTGGCCAATTATCGTTAGTGTTATACTATAATTATTATAAAAATTTTCAAACTGAATATATTATAATATCAGCTTCTGTTTAGGGGATATCTTATAGTCTTGCCTTGCTGACTTAACAACTTTCACTTGCCGTAGCTACTTCAATAAGTAATTTTGGAAAAAACACGAAACTCTGATAACACAGCGACACAATGAAGAATGCAAATTGGATGCCTGCAAATTGGTTTTTTCGCCATTTTAGTTACCTATCTCCGGCAATAGCTGAGCTGAGCGGAGCTGTGCACAGCTGGCGTGCAGGGCGTATGCGCAATGTCGCTTTAAGCCCATGCTGTTTTTAAAGTATTCAAAGCATGCGAAAACATTTGTCGCAAAATTCATTTCCAATCCCAAGGCGACTTCAACATTTTGCAAGTCTCTAACCCGCCCATTCGACCTGAGCGCCAAACTGAAATTTTTTTCGTGTCGCTGATTTAGGGCGCGGCCGCTGTCCGCTCGCTATGGGCTCAGGGCTCTGGGAACTGGTTTTCCAGCTGTAGGCGTGTGTTGCCATTTGGACACTCGCTGCATAAATATTGGTCAGGGCAGGGCATAAAAATCAGAGTTAATTGCACGCTTTGTTACTTTGTTACTTTATTGTTCACTGCTTTTGATTTTACGGGGATGCTTTGTACTTTCGGTATACTCGTTCGCACCAAAGGCAAACTGTGTATTGATTCTATATCGTCTGCTGAATGCACAAAAAGCAGAAATATTTAGCTTAAATTTAAAATGCTTTTCATTGCTGTTAAGCTAAATCTATTAATTAGTCTGCAACGTTTTTATCTACCCATTTCAGTTCAGATTGGCTCTTGCCCCACATGTGTTGCATACTTTTCAGCGGCCGAGCTGCGCATATGCGAACTTGGCTTGCAACATTTAGTGTTAACGATTGTCGTTTTGTATGGCCAATTAAAAACTGTTTTATCTGTAATACAATTTCGAAAGTCCGCTCGCACGGTCGAACAGCGCGCACTGAAGCTTAGACACATGGAAAAAAACTCAGTTGGCGCAGTTGTGCTTGCGGTTTAATGTGCGCCCATGTGTGGGCGTTGGCTGCACTTAAATATTTACACAGACATGAGCTTAGTTTAGTGCAGTTTACTTTTATGTGCCGTTAATTTTAAACTGATTTATAGTTAAGTCTCCGACTGATAGAGCAGACAAAGAAGACTCCTAAAGAACAAACATTTGCTACTGGCTCAGCACTGAAGACTTTCAAATGTTTAAAGTCTTAACTGATTGGAGTTTCGCTGTTAACATTTATATATACATGTATACCTCTTCCGATCGAAATAAAATCTATAGTCAGTCAAAAAAACTCATTTTACATAGATAAATTTTTAAATTCCCTGCTATTCCAACATGTTGCTGCAATGAATAAAAAAATTAAATATTAAAACGGCGACTTAATGTTTGTGCAGAGTCTGCAAAATGGGCAACGCTCACGCAACACACAAAAAGTTCTCTGGCTTAAAATGTGGTCCATTAGGCTTAGGGCAGCTTAAATTGTGCTGAACGTGCTTGTATAGTTCATTTTTGTTGATTTTCGAAAAATTGGTGTATGGCTGGCCTCTCAGCAGTGAAAGAGTGAACAAATATAATCGAAAATACCAACAAAAAGAATATTTAAATCGAGCAAATACATTGTGATATGAAGCTTTAAAGATGAAATCATATTGCACTCTCATTTACAGCAAATTTAGATACCTTTAGTTACCAAGTTGAAGCCTGTGTATGGAAAGGCTTTCAAGATCTGTTGACGACTCTCAGCAACAACTAGCTTTAATATACGTTTCATGAAATATGTATTTTGTATGAAAAATCTTATGAAAATAAAGTCAACAAGTCCGGCTCTACTAGTTCAAGAATGCAACTTTATTTTATTGTAAGCCTCACCGCGAACTAGAACATAACTTTAAGCTAATAAGCTCGAGCTTAAGCATTTTATTAGTTGGAGACAACAAACAAGTTCCGAGCAACGCTCACACAGTGTTTATGGACTTTCTTACTTTCAAGTGACTTTGCCTGCATTTAATGTTCATTTGCATATTTTTTAATAACTGCGTTGGCAGTCTTTCATTCGCTTCAGTATGCAACATTTCCATAAACTGGACGGTCAGACTCAACGGCTGACGGCAAAAGCGGCCCATAAAAACCAGACAGCTGCCAGGCTAAGCAAGGTTTTTGTTTATGATTGTGCAGCAGTTTTATGTTAACGCAACAAAATGTACAAAAAAATCAGCTCAAAGGCAGCAGCGATCAACAAACGTGTCACCAATCCGCTGTAGGCCAGAACAAAGGCAACTCTGGCAACGGCAACGGCAACTGCGCCGGTAAAGGCAACGGCAACAGCACGCGCCACACCGTGAAGCCATCTGAAATATGTGCATTTCAGTGCAGCCACGGGCTCAGCTGTCCTTTCCTGTCATTCTCGAACTGAGTGATTTAAATGAACTGGGGACTAGCGGCCATTGGCGTTCAGAAGAATCTGAAATTATGATGCTTTAACATTGTGAAATATTGTTGCTCAGCTCGATTCAACGGGAGCACATGGCAGATCCATTAACATCTTCATCCCCATCTTCAACTCCATCCCAATATCCATGTCTGAGTTTATTTCCATTTCCATACGCAGACCCATTCATCTCAGCTTGACTGTCTCATTGGCTGATTTGCATGGAAATGATATGCAATTCAGTTTTTGCTGCTGCCTTTTGTCTGGCTGCTTTGTTTGGCTTGGCTTTGGCAGCTGCTATTTATCTGGCAACTTTTCGGCTTTTGTCTAAGCTGCATCGGTCTGACGCAGAGCTCTTCCCGTTCTCGCAGCTCATTTAAAATCCATTGCTCAGATTAAAATCCATTGCTCAGATTAAGCACTGCTAACCAGTCGTACTTGTCAGAAGATCTGTCCCAATTTGTCATCACATTTCGCAAACTTTAAGTTTTCATTAATCATTTTTCAGAATTTTCAACAAATTTGCTCCGGTCAATCAATCCTTCTAACTCGTGCTCATAAATAGTCAAATAGGAAAGACGGCTGAAGAAGTTAAGATTTCCGAATAATTATGATTAACTAATTTTCGTGTATTCAAATTGGATCTGCCTTAAACAGAGAACAAAAATCTATATGTGAAACAAAATATGTTTCATAAACATACAAATTTTCCATAAGTCTAAAACTTCTACAGAGAGTTACACCCACAAGAAGTTTGCTTAAACTTAAGCTCTCTCTTGGCATACACATATTTCGCAAGGGTATTCCGGTTTTATGACTATTTGACTTTATGTCAGTTGCCCAGAAGGAATTGTAACTATGAAATGCTTAAAAATTGCGTACTACAATTTCTGAACTTTGACATGCACTTTAAATGAAGTGCAAATAGTAGTTGGAGAAGCAACAACAACAACGACAGCAACGACAACGGCAACAACAACAGCAAATTCTCTTACAGTCGCCACAAAAAGTAATTTCATACAGTTGCCGACTTTTATCAAGTATTTTGTTGCAGCATATTTGGGGCTAGCCTCCCTCTCGTTCTGGGCACTTAGTTGCTGCCTTAACTTTAGTCTCTTTGCCATTTCCATTCTGGATTTACTTCTGCCAGCGGCCCGCCATCCCGGTTTAACTTTACTGAGCTGCTCGTCTGGAGGGCCTTGTCAGAAAATGCAAAATTTCGGGAACAGAATGATGGTTAGCTGGCTAAGCATTTGTGTGCAGGTTGATGCTGGCACCGGCTATGGTTGCAATCTCTGGCAAGTGAACGGACGCTGCTAATTCGCTTGGCTTGAAGCAGAAATTGTTACATCAAAAATAATTGCTATTAAAACGTAGCATCAACTGCGAATTCTTAAAATGGTTTAGCCTCAAATTCCACTTAGAGTGGAGATTCCTTATGCAAATCGCTCGATGCCAGCTTCAGGCGCACTGAGAGCGAGCCTTATCAAACGTAATACAAATTGAATTGTATTACATATGCCCTGTGTGCTGATGTAAGTGGTTTCCATCTATGTGGTGCTAAGTGAGACTTAATACTTTCTTTGCAAGCGTTTACTGGGGACTATGACAGAACAGAACAGAAAACTTTGCATTTCCCAGTTTGAAAGATGGTTATAGAGTGTGATAAGACCTCTCACTCCCACTAAAATGTGATTTCTTATCATACTCTCCCCCACCTAAGAATTAACTATTATTAATTAGGCAACAGAAACAAAGACAGCAAAGTTTGTATACATACTTTCATTTGCGGGCAGGGCCAGAAGAGCGCGCTCTTATTGTAATCGTAAGCCAGTTGCTCGGCCAGCTGATGACAGTGAGCCAAGTTGCTGGTATCCGGATGGTGCCGATGCTGCTGCTGCTTCTCCTTCTCTGGTTTATCATTGTGTTGCTGTTTTTGATGTTTCTGCTGCTGTTCCTTTGGAAGCTCTGTGGGTGCTGATAAAGTGTCTGCTGACAACTGTTTCACTTGGGAACGCTGCTGACGTGGCTGCTTTGTTGGGTCAACGCCATCGCCATTGCCATTGCCATCGAGGCTCACATCGGTGTCTATATTAATGCCCGCATTTAAAGTCTTTACAACGCTCGTGTATTTGGGTAGCTCCAGTAATTTAATGAAGCCACTTAAATCTGCGCGTCAGCAGCGCCATCATCGAGCCAAAGCAAAAAGCAGAAGAAAGAAAGAAACATTTTATGTAGCATGTAAAAATGGTTGCATATTTAAGTTCACTGTTAGTATGCGTGTGTGTGTGTGTGTGTGTTTAAGAAGTGTAGTAACTGTAACGGCTGACGAAGCCAGTCAACTAAAAGCATCCTACTCAGTCTAACTGCAGCTCTGTTTAAGTGCTTCTGAGTCTCTCCACAGGGTCTGCTTATGCGCAACTCGTAACTGATGTGAGTTGTCGTAACTGTCATAATTTACATGATGTTACATAGCTCTATAAAATGCATGTACTTGAAAGCTAGCTAGTACACGCTGCTCCTTTACAATAATGACACTTGATGTTTCAGTACACCTGACGGCTTTGATAAAGTAACGACGTTGTTTTCAACAGAAAAGGAAGCTGTTTACTACATACATGTCGTCCAGTCCGTGGACAGCTGGTTTGTGTCTCTTTCCTTTCTTATCTCTGGCTTAGCAAGAATTTCCAGTTTTCGTTTGAACTTAAAATATTTTAAAATATTTTTGCTTTCTTTAATTGTGCTAAGCCGGACTTATTGTACCGGGTTTCTGCACGAGTCTTATATTTCTTACTCAACGCAAATATTACTTTTGTAATAAAAAGCCGGAATTTATGTTGTCTGGGACGAGGACGAGGCTGCATGTTGAGCAAATTAAAGCACAGATGCCCAGCTCGGGCAAGTCGACTTTATTATTATTCCCATAGCAATGTGGCCACCTTTTAATTTGTCGCCTTTGCAGCACAAAAGGCAATCCATGGAAATACAATTTATACATTCGTCCGGCCTTCTGGGCCACCGTAAATGCTGAGAGTCCTGGCCAAGTCGCGTGGGCATAAACCATGAATTCACTGGGCCAGCGTAGGGAAATGCAGGACAATAGGTTTTCTCCTGCTGTGCTCATGTGGTCGGGTCGTAAATTGAGGTAGATGCAAGAGGGAGGAACTAACTGCAACATATGCAACTAAAATCAATTTCAATATTTTTCAGCATAGAACCTGGCACAATGTGGAAAGAAATTACGGAAAATAGAATTTATTTTGCATGCGGACAACTGCCCTGAGATAAACGATAAAAAGGGACAACGGTACGAGCTTGGTTATGAAATTGAATTTCTTTGTGTTTGCCTTTAATTAATTTACGTTCTCAAATTCAGTCTCCACAATTTTAAAGTCGACCCATCCATCAGGTGAAACAATGAAACTTTCAACGAACTAGCGATATTTAGTTTACATTAAATAAATCAAATCGAAACTTTTGTTGTAATTGGCAAAACTTTGGCGCCAAATAAGTGGGTAAACTGCAAGTTTTCCATCAGCTTCTTGTTTGCTCATATGTAGTCCTCCACGTTTACTTTGAAACTAACTGAACGAATGAATGAAAACTGTAAAAATACAGCAAATCGCCAAGCGGGTGGGCAGGCAAACTGAGAAACAAGTGGCGACTTAGGGAAAAACTTTGATGGACCAACTTAGGCACTGGCCGCAAATAAAACTAAACAATTTGTCTCCTCTTGAGTAAGCTACAGCTTATCGCGATTTGCGATAATTCATTAGCAGAATTTATCATTATGGCACACATAAGCACCCATAAGTATTCAGTTAGCTAAACCTAAAGTTTCCATACTATCGATTAGCTGGTTGAGTATTAATTTTCTATTGCTTGAAATATAAGAAACTTGAGCAGCCCATCATGGAAAGTAGTTCTGAAGCCAGATAAATATTAGTCCACAACTAAAATAAAATTTAAAATTTTACATCATTTTATATATATGTATGTATATATCTGTTGGTTTTGTCTACATCCAAGCCAAACTCGCAAGTTTAATATACGTCCAAAAAATTTCAAACTTTTTCTTGATCTATAAAACATTATTAACTACGTGATTTATCGGCTCGCAACTTTGGACAATGGGCGGAAACTGTTTACGTTTTCATTTTATCGGCTAGAAAGTAACTTGAAATTAAATCAGTAATAAAATCAAAAGGAGCATCGACTGCATCGATTCTCTTTTTTTTTACGCTGCATTCATAATAAACAAAAAGTTGTAAAATAAACTTGAAAAAATATATTCATCTCAGTCCGTGCAAGTTTTTGTCACGGCTGAATAGATTCCAATTCCCTGTTGATGCAATGCGCAAGTTTTGTGAATTTATTATGGAGTGAATCCAAAAAATCTAAGAAAATCTGCCAAATGCAAGCAATCTTAGAATAAGATTGTAAATTTAGATATCAATGGAAGTCATTTATCAAGAAAGGAAGGATGACTAGGGAACTTAAACTATTTCAATTCATTGCAGGCTTTAAGCTGCGTTCTGCCTGCTATAGGCGTCTGGACAAAGACGTAAATCCGTTTTCTTTGGGTTTCGAGTATAAAATTCTCATAAGTCAAGTGCAGCTATAAAGGTTGCAAGCGGAAATTGTAAGTTGTCAGTTGCCGAACAGAAATATTTATGACATAGATGGGCAGCTGGCAGAGGGCAGGAAACGAGTCCTTTGGCCCGACATGCGCGCCTGCATCGGAAAGCAATGCAATTAAGGTTGTAAGCACATAGGAAAACATTGAAAAAGTTACAAAGACGCAGCATCTTTGCTTCGCCACTTGATGAATCGTGCAGGCCAAAGGCGAAAAGGCCGGAGACGTGCTCCTCGCACTTTAATTAGTTTAAATACCATGAAAAGATTCACATTTATACTCGTTCACAAATCGAAAGGAGTATATTTGCGCTTGTATTTAGCACTGAGTCAGAGAGTTGACATTTGACTAAGCCTAGAGTGGTCTGTGCAAATTTGGAATACAATATTTAAGAACCTCGGCTACTCGAACGAGTATTATGCAGTTAGTCATAGTCGACTGAAATAATTTGACTTGCTTTGCATCGGAGCACAGTCTGCGCATAATGCATGCAAATTGAGTTTGCATTGAGGACAATTTTTCAGAATGATAAAAGCAATTCCTATGCAGAGCCGAGGGTGCTCGACTTGATTGTAGCTGATGAATCGCAGAAGATGCCCTTTTAACTGAGTTTGCAACAAGTTAACTATGAAAAGAGAAACCTCTTGACATTTACCATAACAAAATTGCCTTTGATCAGCGAATCCATTAAGAATTCTTATTTGATTCAATTGGCACTCAGCTCAGAAACAAAGGAGAAATCAAATAAATCAAGTCTAAAAGAAATGCATATTAGTTCAGTTAAGTTGCAGTTAATTACTTAATTAACCTTCAATGAGAATTGACAGATTTTTTTCATTTTTGAAATAATTTTTGCGACATAACGACACGAACAAAAAAATCAAACTTTAGCTTGTTTTAGTTTTTCGGTCGCAAAAACTGTAATCAAAATGGCTAACAAAATAAATCGGATCGGGCTATGTGTGTGTTGGTGATACTTTGTGTGTGTTGGTGTTGATTTTGCTAGCTGCGGTTGTTTACTTACCGACATCGTGTATAAAATCGACGCTGGCGTTAGATAAATTCACTTGAAAAAAGTCAACGAAGTACTGGAATCCCTGTTGCACTTGCATCATATCAATGTGCAGTAACGAAGGTATTAAAACGGCAACACGCTGAGCGGCGACAGCTGAAGCTGTTGTTGTTTGTTGTTTTTGATGTTGGCGGCGTCGGCGTTGTTGTTGCTTTTGTTGCTGTTGTTGCTGTTGTTGTTGTTGTTGTTGCTGTTTTGCGGTCTCTTGCTGTTGACGTGCTTGACGTACCAATGCTCGCACATTGCTTAGTTGTTGTTGCTGCTGTTGTTGTAGTTGTCTCTGCTGTTGTGCTGCTGTTGCTGATGCTGTCGTTGTTCTCAAAATTGAATTGCTGCTAAGTGTTGTTGCTGCCGCTGTCGTTGTCGTTGTCGCTGTCGCTGTCGCTGCCGTGGACGTAACCGCAGTTGTTGCAGTTGCATTTGCCAATGTCTTGGGCACATTGCCAGCTGGCGCTGTGGTCGGTGAGAAGAGCTGTTGGCCGGGTGAAAAGACGTTGCTGTTGGTGGAACCAGAGGTGATATTCAAGGAGGTAAAGGTGGAGGAGGCGTGATGGGAATTAAAAAAGAAGAAGGCTGTCAACAGCAGAAATAATTTAGCAATTTGACAGATTGTTAACTTCATTTATGTTGTGTATTTTGTTTTGTTGTTGTGGTTGTTTTTTTTTTTCTTCTAGTTCTTGTCGTTGTTGTTGTTGTAGCTGTAGCTGCCAATGGTTGTTGCTGTACTTTTTGTTGTATTCTCTATTATGGTGTCTTTAACTTTGCTGGTGCAGATCTCACGGACCCAGTTGTCGAGTCCTCCTCTAGCCGTTTACATTTTGCTGCCGATGATGTCGTTGATTATCGTGGCTGTAGTCGACGTTGTTGACGTTACTGTTGTTGTTGTTGTTGTTGATGTTGCTGTAATTGCTGGTAACGAAATTTGCTCGGGCTTCACTCGGTTTGCTCATAATTGCGATTCCTTGGTAACCAAATTGCAGTTGCCTGAAAATACGCGGAAAAATACGCTGATTCAGTAAATGAAATGCAATTTGCAGCTGTTTTTATATAGACTGCGGACTCAATACGAATAATAATGTGTTTTTAATCTTTAAGGAGGCTCGAAAAGTTTGTACAGTAAGACATTCAAGCTCAAGACATTGATCACCTAACACTGTTAACAAATGTTGGTCAGAGAGTTACTCCCTCACTTTGAAAGCAATCGTCATTCACGCCTAGGAGTTATCTGCAGTAAAGATAAGCCCTTCAAAGAGAAACATAATTTGATTAAGTATGCCGCACGAAAATTAATTTAATTAAAATTGTAAATTAGTTAAAGGTTCTGATCGAATCCACACATGACTCCATGCTGCACCCTCGCCCTCGCCTTAACACACACACACACACCCGCAAATTTGTTTGTTGTTGTTTCTGTTGGCTGGCAGCGTTTTCATGCACGTTTAAGCACTCACCCACGCACAGTCACACAGGAAACAGTTAAGCACATGCACATACACTCACACACACACACACACACTTGCGAATTTTCACAGAAGTGCGATGCTCTGCATAATTCGGGGCGCGAATTCGGCTCACGAGGCGTTTGTTGGTGGTGCCCTCTTTTGTTGCCATAAAAACCGAATTGCCATAAAATTGATTGCGCCTAAATAAACATTTTGTATATATTTTTGTCGTTGTTGTTGCTCCAGGGGCACGTGTGTACTTTTCTCCGAACTCTTTGACTTTATTTATATTCGCTGCGCTTCGATTGCTTTGCATTTCAATACTCAGCACCAATCAAGGGTCGTAGGGTATTCTACGTTTGATCGCAATTATGAAACACTTATTCAAAATCGAATTGTTATCAAATCTCAAAGCCATATTTGATGTATTATCTTTAGATATTCCCATACGTTGAGCTAGTAGACAACATGAATTAATTTGCTTTTTAGCCTAAGACCATTGTTTTTTTTTAGGATATACTCAAGGCATCTACATTGTTCCATAACTGCCACGCCCGCCACCTTGAACTTAAAGTCTAAAGTTCAGCCAACTTTTTGTCTATTCATAGAGCTGCTGCTGTTACCATCTGCCCCACCTGTCTCAGTCTCTGTTTGGTGCTGCCTACTTCATGCTTGATTACCTGCGCAACGCATTCGTGCGGCAATATTTCAATTCATCAGCAATGGCGCCAATCTAAACTTTCATTAAGATATTAAATTTGGTTCTCCTATCGCCAGCAATCTGTCGCCCGACGGCTCCTACTCCCTGCGTCACCCATAGCCATCCTCATTCGATTGCCCGGAAATGATTGATCGGCGTTTCGCATTGCCGAAATAAGCCCAAAATAAATAATCTACAATGGCCCGAGGCACATTGTCGCACATTGAGCGTTTCCCTGATTACGGACGCTTTGTAAACTCTGTTTTCCGGCACAATGGGGCCAATTGGGCAAAGGTTAAACGAGAGGCATGTAAACTTGATGTCTATTTGGGATTGTCAATTGTTGCAGACTTAATATGAATATGAACTTAATATGAAATGAATTATTTAATTAACCAATATTCTTAAGACACATTTGAAGTCTTAAAAATATTGGTTAATTAAGTTCTTACAAATACTGACCGTAATAAGAATATGTTAATTAAAAGCGATGCTTGCACGTAATATAATTACATGCTTAGAGGGCAAACAGACAGAAAATGTAAGCTGCTTTAACTGACTGCAACTCTGGCATCATTTCATTATCAAATGATGAACCAAAAGCCGATTGTAAAATCTCTCAATAATAGAACCATGAGCTACTTGAAATGGCCAGACGGAAAAGCGCCTTACAAATTGAATGCCGAAACCTTGTTATTGTTGAGTCAGCTTAGAGACTGACAGCGCATATTAATTGAATATGAAATATAGAACTGAGAATTAAATATAAATATAATAAAATTACACTTAGCTAAGATAATAGCTAAGATAATAGATTCGATCAACACTTTATATAATTAACATTGCATTAACTCTGATGCTGCAATCAAATTCCTCTTAGCTCCTTAAGCTTCAAGTATTTTTTATATGACAAGAGCAGCATTATATGCTATTTTGAGGAAAAGCTTGACAGTTTACACTCTGTAGCTGACCTTTAAGCCTTTTTGAATACAGTCACCATTTTAATGACTGCGAAGGCGAGGCGCAGGGAGAAGACCGAAGGGCGTTTGGCATAGTCACGAGCATCTAGTTAATCGTCAAAATGGAAAAGTAAAAGTGTTTTCAAGAGCAAAATTGCTTTGAATTTTATGTGATTTTATGAGGAACATAATAAGCGCGTAACTAGCAGAGAGGATTGGACCAAGGAGTAGCTGTGGCACCCGCAACAGCAGCAGCAGCAGCCACAGCAGCGACCAGGAGCGATAAACAACAACATTGAAGGCGCGTCCTAGCACGCTTATATAAATAAACATATTAAAAACTTTCAAGGATGCGAGCAATAAAAGCAAAAATAATAAAAATAAAAACAAAAACAAATACGCAGCACGCTGCTTGATAGGGGGTGCGATGTGGCTAACTGGGCAGGCCTCGAGCATTTTTAGTGTACTCGTTATATATTTTGCTACCACACTCATACATTCACATACATACATATTCACAGAACGTACACTTATGCACACCTCATCGGTCTTTGGTAAACTCTCATCTCGTGCTCGCTGCCCGCCTCATCTCGCTCTCTTGTTTTTGCCGTCATATTCGCTTTCATTTATTTTATTTAACTCAATTTTTTGCCGCTGCCTCTGCAGTTCTTGGTCTGTTGCGTGTCCTTTCTTAAGGGCATTATTAGTAAGGCACACACACCTACATCAAACTCATGCCCTGCCGCTCATCCATATCCACAAGCACACAGACTGACTCCAGTAAATACTTGCCTACACACACACACAAACAAATAGGAAGATGTGCGTGCGGATTTACTCTTGCTCGACAGCTTTTGGCCTCGATGGCGTATACATAATATTGTTGGCAAACGGCAGCTTCCTTGAAAATTTATAACCACTTGTTCTCCCGCTTATTTACATACATATTGACACAGAGCAAACGGCGGTTAGTGTGCGAGTGAGTGTTTGCTGGTCTATCTGGAGCATCTTTAATACGCATACATATGCATTGAGGGCTCACACACTCGGCCGGGCTCTCAGCTCGGCGGCATCTTCGCAACTAACAACGTGCGGTAAGTGGTGACCGGTGCCAGGGAAGCAGCTGCCACTCATATCCACACTTATCAAGTGCCTGTTAGGTGTCTCTCTGAGCTGCTAAGAGCGAGACCATCTGTGCGCGTGTGTGTTTTATTTACCATATGCTCTGAATGCCCCTGCAATATGAGTGGGCCCCGTAAGCACTTTAGCTTGGAGTCCAACATCTTGAAGGGTTTCTGATAGTTCATCAGCCGAAATAACACACGCCTCAAGGCATATTCTACAATACATTCAATTGCGCAAATATATATAATAATAACGTAATAAAGATGTTTAACTGCCAGCATAAGCTTAAAAAATTAAATAGTTTGAAATGAAAAAGTACTTAGTTTGCCCTTGTAACAATATGTTACTATTTTAATTTTATATTTGATGCTCTATTTGAAGTCTACTTTGAATTACTATAAATGAAGGGTATCAGCCGGTCGAGTTACTTCTTTATTTTTATACTCTGAGCCCGCTGCAGACGGGATTTCGGGGCATACTTGTTTTGTGAAACTGAATGTAACAGACAGAGGCTGGGTGACAGTTGCCAAGCTGAGTCCTTCTATATGGACCCTAGTCCGTCTTAATGTCTGTCCATCCTGCGGATATGTAAATAAGAAGTGTATAATCATTGGAATATCAAAGTTTTGCAGAGTTCAGGGTATCTCCCAGTCGAGTAGCAACCACTTATAGCACTTTTACTTGTTCCTGTTGTTCTTTGCTATTGAAATTTGCCAGCAATGAAAGCAGGTGTAATAACTCAATTACGTGGTTGCTCTAGTTACCCAGACAAATGATTCAACGCGTTTTATTCAGAGCTGGATGCTGTTGCATAAATTGCTTTATGTTGTTTTGATGGGCAACAGGAGCAGGTTGCTAAGCAGCTGTGTGCTAATTGCGCTCAACTCGAAGCATTTCGCAACTTTAACTGTATGTTCGGCCTGAGGCGAGGCAGGTAAGGGATAGATTGTGAAATTCTTCCCTTTTTTTTTAATTTTACTAAAGTAAAATAAATAAATTCTTAAGGAAATGCTGCACCTGAAGTGTTTATCAACATTGGCAAATACAGACATTCTGCTCAGCTCGAGCATTTTGAATTCCGAGCGGAATAGCTTAGTTCGGAGTTAACTTGTAAAGGAGTTGCGGTGCTCCTTCCTTCACTAATTTCAATTTAAATTGTGGCAAAAGCAAACTTTGGGCATTTGAATAAAGCCACTGTCATTGCCCGCATTCGTTTGTTGATTGTGGTTCGGTTAAGAACGAATATTGGCTGAGGTCTGGGATTTGGCTTGAGTCGTTGTGTAGACTCTTGGGCTGAAAGTTCGGTGGCAAAATATAATGAGAGTAAGCTAGATTGTAATTTATGGAGAACGAAATAATGAAATCTTGCCAATTCGACTTCCAATTGTCTTTCCATAAACAAATTCATGCTAATATATATAAAAACTTATTCGTTTTCCGCTGGGAAATAGAAAACCCAACTGCTGGCTTGCAGATAAGTTTAACAGAATAAATTAAAATCAGTTCTGTATAAAATATTTGATTAGCCTGAGCTAAGAGAGTTGCAGATATAGTATTATTATAAAAAATAAAACTTTAATTTGTTCGATAAAATCGAATTGATTTTATGCCTTTGTATATGTATATGCTCTTGTGTAGACTGTACAGTGTCGATAGTATTTGGATTGCACGTGCCTTTTGTTACTGGGCATGCAAAACTTGTGTAAAGGAAGCCCAAAATGTTTTACAGCCGGGCTCCCGAGCTCTTGACATTGTGGACTGCAATAAGTATACGCCGCGTGATTTTCTTTTTCTCGATAACCAACAGAAGCCCGTGTGTGTGTATGTGTGTGTGATGGGGTGTGTGCAGTGCTTGCAGCATCGCACAAAGTTTCGCTTGTTCTTTGTGTGTGTGTTTTTTTTTTCACTTTGCTACTCTTTTTCCATCACGCCTGCTCCGCCTACTCATGGCGACAAAAATCTCTTGCGCAACACACGCAAAGCGAAGGATTTTCAATGCTTCAGTTGTTTGTTGTCGTTTTTGTTGTTGTTGCTGCCTTAACTGCTTGTTGTTTATTACCGTTCCAGCTGTTGGCCATGTTATGTTGATGTCTTACTGTGTGTGTGTGTGTGTGTGTGTGTGTGTGTGTGTGTGTTTGGGCTTTGAGTGAAAACGTCGTCCTCGTTTTTTTGCTTGTGCAAAAATTAGTGGCGAGCAGAGCAAAGACTCAATATGAACTTGAATTTGTTGGCGCAATTTCCGTACACACATAGATTACACAGATACACTCTCACACAGATGTATGAAAGTTTTCCATTCTACATGCGAGTACTCATATTCGTACGTACATACAGACTAAAGTGATTTTCTAGTTATCTTTGATTTTGTTGTCGATGTGCCGTTGATTGTTGTAATTGTATTCAAAAAGTTTCGTGTCGTTAGTAGTATAGTTGTTAAAGTCGTGTTGTTATTGTTGTTGACGCGGCTGTCAGTTGATTTACTTATTGTTGTTATTGCCCTTCGAGTAATTCGATTTTATGCTTGGGCTTGGGCTATTTGATTGCCTTAAATGCCAATTGGCAATAATGGCTTTTCTGTTGACCTTGCCATATCTTTCGAAAAGCCATCTATTGTTTACCTCAGACAGGCTACAGTGCAAACAAGTACTTACATTATGATGCTTCAAATCATAATAGTTATTGCAATTGATTCGAATTGCAGTATTCTAGCCACAACTCTTTGGCTTTAACCTCAGGCTGTGCTGTTTATCGAGTGGCAATGTTGCTTAAGTTTCTAAAGAGCATAAATTATTCGATATTTTTAACAAAGCAATTTATGCTGTTAGCAGCTTTGTCTGAAATTTACTTTCTTACCGCAATGCCAAGTAATTAAATTTCCCAAAGCAGCGATGGAAAATTTTAAAAATAATTTACATTACATTATTTGCGCAAATTTATGCAGATTTTTGCTAAGCACACGCAAACATCGTCCACGCACATAAATAAGAGCAGATATACGCACATACAGCCATACATACACTTTCAGGCCCATTCATCATTAAAATGCTGCCAAAAATATAGAAAAAATAAAAATAAAATAAAAAGAAAGAGAAAGCATGGAGAGGGGCACGCAGAGAGAGAGAGAGAGAGAGAGAGAGAGAAAGAGGGAGGGAGGGAGGGATGTTGAGAGAGAGGAAACTCAACCAGCGGCTAGCAAAAAAAAATTCCAGTCAAAAATCTGCGCATAATGTCATATATATATATATATATATATATATATATATATATATATATATATATATATATATATATATATATATATATATATATATGTATATACATAAATATATGTAAATATGTATATTTATGCATATAGAAATGTTTATGAATTCTGTCCGCTGCTTGAAGGAGAATCTCAGACATTTTAATGAAAAACACTTGCGGGCATAGAACTTTCTGCTGCTATATACATTTGTATGTATAATAAAATATGCACACATATACAAATATACATAACATATTTCTTTATGTGTATATATGTATATATATCATTAAGTATATATGTAGCAGAGGTATGTACTAATACACCTGCTCTAAAATCGGCGTTGGGCACGCGTTTTATGTGAAGCAAGAATCAGAGCTAAAAGCAATTTGCATATTCGAGTAAACGAAAATTCAGAGCGCTTTCCACTTAACATTTTTATTCGCATTTTATTTGATTTACGCTCAGCTCAGAGTCTTTCTTACCTGAGCTCTCGCCGGCGTATCGCTTACCCCACTTGGCGACGTTTGAGCGACCGACGACGAGTCGCTGAGTCGCTCAACACTTAAGTTGTGTAAGGGTAATAAACCAAAAATCTCAGAAAATCTCGCTTTTCGAGAGCCACTTTCGCTGCTCTCCAACTAGATCGATATGCGTTCACACACATATCCTATATATGTAGTGGCGCACACTACTATAGATTGCGATGATAAATGATTTACGACCTTTTGCGCACAGTGTCAGCCAATTACATTAATTGTGTTATGTCGTGCAGATACATACGTTGAAGTATGTGTTATAAATATTAATTAAATGCTGCCTTAGCGTGGGCTAAACAACCTACAGATGTCTAATTTCAGCCATCAGAGGCTAATCTTAAGGCCTAGCAAGGCTCACAAGTCTATCCAAGTGGTTTAGCATGGTCTTTGGGCACATCTCATTGAAATAGACAAAGCAGCAGCTGACATCCCTTAAAAGAACAGAACTGTGTGATTAACTGAACCTGAAAGCCTTAATCTTATTTAATGTCGTTTAGACCAAATAATATAGGGTAAGTTTCAAAGTAATGGAGACTGTTTCTAGGAATGGAAAGAATAACATTAGCCATACTTGACTTGAAAAGTTATGTTTTTGAAGCAAGCTCATTCGAATTAGTTTAAAGAATAAATACAAAAATTCAAACTAATCAGTTAGCTAACATCTATATCCTTCATATCGCATACAGCTCCAATCTGCCGACAGCCTCTATTATGCAATAACAAACACACACACACACGCTCACAGGGCTCGCCGGAAAAACTATACGAAATGAGTTCGTTTTAGTAAATTTATGCAGACAAATTTGTAGAGCGAAGGCTGTCCATAAATTTGACCAGTCGAGTTTCGGCTCTGCGGACGCTGCTGGCCTGCTTAGGGTCAGCATAAACATTTCCCATTATATACCAATGGCTGGCAAAGAGATCTACAAATAGTCTCCCATTTGAGTTGCTACTCACACATATACCAAAATTTAATTATGTACCGAAATTTCTTTTTTCCTTTTGGACTTGATTTTTTCGTCTCTTTTGTGCTGCGATTTATATTGCATTGCAGGAATTTGTTTTGCTCGGCTTTGGTGGGTCAGCACAACCCTTTTTTTGCGGGTTCTGCCTATGCTAAGCCCATTTAATACGCTTTGACCTTGCGCGCTGCTGTCGCTGCTTTCTTTGGGCTTTCATAATAATGAAGAGCATATTTTTGGGGGAATTCCGACGGCTAACGAGTGGCTGGTCTAACCGGAGACGTCGTTCAAGTCCACCAATTGGGTTAATTGAATTTCCAGTTGAGCTAGAGCCACAGCGACAGCCACAGCTCCAGCTTCAGCTCAGGCACTTCAGCAACTCAGCTCGATAGAGAGAGAGCTGCTTGAGGACAATCTGGCTGTCAACTAATTCTATTTCGGACCTAGCCCGTTGCCATATTGTTGGCCCATGGCCCAGTTTTTGGCACCAGCCGGATTATGAGATAAAGTATACAACTTGTTATTTTGGGTTGTGTTTTCAAATTCTCTTCTCATACATAAGCAAAATTGTTATTTGTCTTGGCAAAATTATAAAGTGCATAAATGAGAAAAGTAATTTGTTTTTATAAAATATGATCTACCTATATGAGAATCTGATTCATAACTCCAATTGTTATTGATTAGTTAAAACAATTTAATATAAATTTTATTATTAAATATTTAATTTATACTTAATAATGACTGAAGTCAGTTATGAAACTCGCTTGGTCTGGGTATTCTTCCTAGTTGATATTTTGTCCAATTTCTGCTTTCTAATTTGTCAAATTTTGCGTTATTTATCTCTGTCGCATTACCAAACAGACATTTTGCATTGCGGCAAAATTCGCGAATATCCTTTGATGCTGCCAACATGCGACGACCCCCAGCGAAAGCACAAAATTTGTTCAGTTCTCTGCTGCTGCTTGTGTTTTCTAATTGAAATACAGTGAAACTATGCGTAAAACTCGCACAAAAAGTTTGTGTTTTTTCTTTCACAAATGGAACTAAAACTGTTTGCTAAGAGATAAACACACATGCAGCGACTCTAAATGCGCGCACACACACAAACACACACACACACACATATTCACAAAGACACATAAATATGCATATTAGCAGATACCGTGATAAAGCTACTTTGAAAAAATTTACCTGTGGAAATGATTTGAAATTAAAATGTTGAACGTTGAAAAGTTGCCGCTAAGGCGGCATTGCGATGTTGAAGTTGCCCACGGAAGTGCATGGGAATGGATGAAGAGGATGCTAAAGGATGTGCGAAAGTTATGTGACCAACAATTACCGCTAAGTAGCTTATTTGAGTATGTGAAATAAATACGAACAGAACTTTTAAATAAAATTAATACTAACAGATTAAAGATGAGTATGGTGTCAAGCTTTAATATACTTTTCAACTAAAATATTGAAAGCTAAAATTTAATCTGAGCAACTTAAAGATAAAGAAATAAGTGCATAAATATAACGTCGTTGGCTTGTCACAAAATGGTGCAAAGGCAGCCCATATGGCTGAAAGTCCTTTAAAGTTGATGTGCATAACTGCATTTGTATGCATAGTGCAGCAGGCAGGGTATCGGGCATACTCGAGCCGCAGGAGTGGTGTACCTGTGTGAACGTGTGTTGCTGCTGTGGGGTGGCACGTGTCTTTTGCCCACAGAAATTGCCACATTCGCACCTCTGTGGCCGTTGAGTTAACTCATTTACATTCAAATTGAAAAGGATTACGCAGCGCGAATCACGAAAGGCGCATATAATCCTTCTGCCCGTCGGCCATTGGCTGTCCGGTTGAGAGTTTTGTGCGCAAACTTTTATTTTGCACGCCCAATTAACAGTTGGCCACGAGCCACGAGCCACGGAGCGAGTGTACAGTTTTCGCCCTGGTGTCAGCCCGCCAGTTAGTGGTAATGAGCTAAACGAATTAATTCAAGCTGTGTGAGCATTGACAAACTACATGCGGCTCCAATTACTCACAGCCACGCATATCCACATGCATATGCAGAGGATATCGAGTGCTGAACAGAATGGCTTCTAGCCAAGTTAGATGTTCGTGTTGGCCAAGATCTCGCGCAACTTCTGCCTTAGCAAATTCTATACTTTAGCTCAATTCCGCGTTCTACGTGATGGCAGCCAGCCAAATGGAAGGCGGCAAGGGTATGGAAAAGCATTCGCAGATTACAAAGTGTGTGACAAGTTTATGGCTTTTTGACGGCGCATCGGATTAGTCTCTATGCGGCTAAAGCCTTCTCGGTCGTATGTCATGAGATGTCACCCATTAAAATTTCACGTTCGCCGAGCGTTGAAGTTTTGCGGTTTACCGAGCGTTATAATGAGTTCACTGAACTCGCTTGCGTGACTCTGATAAACATTTTGTTGGCTGACACTCTGAGCTGTCTCAGTGCGGTTATCTAACCGAGCATAGACTAATTACAGAATGTAGAACATTATAACATATCCAAATACTTTAGGCTTTTAGCTTTATGCTTTCGAATTAGAAGTGACAAGTCAAATAAACAAGTATAGTTCGATTCACTTCCAGCACTTCAGTTTCACGCTGATCACTTTTCATCCGCCTTCAATTGGAAAATTCATTTAACTGCCAAACTGATTTGGCCCTAGCGAATGTCGCAGCAATTCAGCAAATGGCCCCACCCACAGCTTCAACTTAACCCTTTTGCTTTCAACTCCCACGGTTTTTTCTTCTTGAGCAATCTTCGAGCTTCCTCTTGTTATCCCGGCGTACACAAATCTCTCAAGTTTACGAATTTTATTTTTGCACAAAAATCAATTCAAGCAAATGCAGCTATAGCTGAGAGTGTTTGACTAGAGGATACCCTAACTACACTACTGTTCAGTCTGTGAGCAATCAGAAATCACGAAAGCTTAATACCAACTTATACTTACCTATATAAAATCATTGTGTAATATAATAAATGAAAAAGTTAGCGGAACCTTCTGTTGAATTTGAAAAGCCTTGCAATAACTTTTTCTTCCTCTAGGTACTGGGTATGAAATAAGTGAAAGGCATAGCACAGCTTGCGCTGCCATATTTACTGACTTTCCCCAAATTCCTTCCGTTATTTTTCTACTCCTTTTACGTTTTACATTCACTGGGCGCGGTTGGTGTTAGTCTCCTTCCGCCTAGCAGAGGCTTGTAATTGCTGCAAAATGGTGTCCCGATTTAGCCAGTCTTGATTTTGACTTCAGCCTTGCTCTGTTCTTGTGCTTTGGTTTAACTTTTGCAAGAAATTTAAGACTTTTATAGAATTCTTATTGTTGTTCTTCTTTAATGCTTAGCTCTGCAAATATCAAGTTTGCTTTCCTTTCAAAATAACATTTATCCACAGAGGTAGATTTGGGTTGTATCAACAAAATTGGTTTTGGTGCATTTTCAGCATAAAATTATTCTCTGAGCGAAGCCATTCGCTAATTAGAAGCAACTAATGAGATGCCCGTCGAGTTGGCTGCCGTGGCCACAAAGACACCCGGTCGCAAAATCGTGACGCAAATTAGTGACCACCAGCGAGGAGTATAATGATAGCGCCTTTGCCATTCCCATGGCCAGCCAGCCAGCCAGCCATCAACAGTTGCCACACGAATGCAGCCCGCTGCGATGGCCTAAACACCTGACTCTGCCACGCCTCCTCCCCACAAAGGACATAAATCAAGGCTATGGCTGTGCAGTGACTTGTCCTCATTAATTTGCTCCTTGGCTGAGTTTAATTTCTCTGAATGTCTCTAATTGCAGCGGCTCTTCATCGTGGCAGACTCATTCACTTCGCACCGATAGAAAAATGTTTGCACACAACTATCTGTGTTAATTACTAATAATTATTAGATCGAAACAGATGCGTTTATTATGTGAGAGTTAAGTGGAAGTAGCAGTAGATAATCGACAAAGATTTGTATTTAGTTTTCAATACTATAAAAGTCTATAGAGCAGGCAGAGCTATTGGTGATTGTCTTATGAACTGGTTCGCCAACGAAAGCATTTCAAAATATTTTATAGGGTGGAGCCTTTAGTTCATTTGCACGCAGTCAAATTTAATGAACAGTAATGATATATACCCTGGCAAGTTTGATTAGACTTTAAAGTACAAATTAAATGCGAGTTAACTTAGATATTTGCATTTGCTAACAAGCAAATTCATCAGCGGCAATTATGAGGCATATTACGTATACGCCACTGGCATCACAGTCTATTTTGGCTTTTCAGCTATCAAAATATCATCAAGGGTAGCTCATGGTCTATACGAAATGAATATGTATTTTTCAAATTTATGTCAATTTTAAATTTGTATTTATATTTTTGTTGTCATATTATAGAATTTACTTACAAATATTTAAATAGGATTTACTAACTGCTCTAATTGGCAATGAATTAATTACAATTTTATGTTTGTATAATTAAAAATATGAATACGGGTCAAAGGGAAATGAGTTTAAAATGATTTATTTCATTTATTTATATTACATAATTGTGCTTTATTACTGGCTGTTGATAATGAGTAAATATATTTCATATATTTAATTTATGCACTGAACTCATTGGAAATGCCGTTTTATGGAAATATCGGAACTGTCACAGGCAAGGCTCTAAAGCAAAGTAAGCTGTTGCTAGTCAGGTAATCATGAGTATAGATATAACAGGTAACCACAGATTAAATAGAAATAAAGTAAATTTAATAGATTCAATGCTTAGAATTCATTTCAAGGTAATTTATGTAATCAAAGATACTCGAATGAATCGTCTCAGATTTAAGTTTATGTCAAAGCTAGCCAAGTCTTTGTATACAATTTTTAAATTGATTTATTTTCCTGAAAGCTGACTCATTTGAACCAATTTGTCAAAGTTCTGCAACGAAATCGATGAAAGCATTTTTGTGAGTAGATTTGTAATTCATATGCAATCGGTAAGTGCATTTCAAATGCAATGAATAGCATCGTTTATCACTTGGTAAAACAAATTTGCTTTAAATTGCAAAATTGTTGGAATCGCAAGAGGATGGTTGGATTGTGAACGGAGGGGGTCGTGTGGGCGGTGCATAAATGATGATGCTGCGGCCGCTGTTGCTGGTGTTGCAATTTTTGTTGAGATAATTTGTTGCCACAAGGAAGTGCATCGAAAGTAGCTGCCCGTTAGTGACTTCATAAATATGAAGCCAGACAATTGTGCAGCGGGAGACACAGGCAGGGCGAGGTGGTGGCGACTGGTGCATATACGGGTGTGGCGGACCATTAAATCATACCCGACAAGATAAATTAGCACACAGCAAGCAAATGCGAGTAGCAGTAAAAATGAAATAAAAAGCAACTGGCAAATTCAAAAAGACATAAATACGGTAAAAATAACCCACACAGCCGAACGTTGCCCACTTTGTTTGCTCAGCCAAGCAAAGCTCTACTCAAAATTCGCAGCAAGTTTTTCGTTGTGCTTTTCATTTTATTTTATTTCATTTTACTTTATTTTGTGTTTTCATTCCTTTGTTTTGCTTCTGCTTTTGCTCTTGTTTTTGTTTTGTTTCGTGTTGTGTTGTGTTGTGCCCTGTCATCTGGTGCTTTTAGCTCTGCCCCGACGTTTCTCTTGATGTTTTTCTTTTGTCTATTTACAGCGCCATTTTATTTTTAAAATTTTACTCTGCTTCCGTTCGGCGTTCGTTCCTTCGTCAATGTACGCGGCGCGCTGTTTACGCATTCGCCCTACGCTGGTATTCATATAGGTTCTGCATATGTGTGAGAATGCGTATGTGCGTGTGCTTGTGTGCGTGTGTCTGGGTGTGCGCCTTTTTCGTATTCAATTCCATTCAGCTGCCTTAATATGGCATTAAAGCAGATTGAGAGCGATGAAGTCTGTGTGTGTGTGTGTGTGAGTGCATATGAGACAGCGCCAATGTGTGTCAAAAGTAAACAAACAGCACAGTGCAGGGTATTTAATTAGATAAAGTTATTGGGGAGCAGCAAGTGTAAACAAGCCTTAGCATAATTAAGTCATATACTTTCGATATGAACTTACAAATTATGAAATTTCAATTCAAGTCGGCTAAGTCAAATAATTTATCTGCGCTTGTTAGACTACAAACAATTGTGTGGGGGACTAAGCAGTTTTTTATACGTCTGTATTCTGAGGTATTTAATTATAGCAAAAATAATTATTTTTAATGGAAATCTCTAAGTCAACTGTTCAATATGAAATTATATTATTATATAATATGTATAATAATATATATCCTTAATTAACCAAAATATTTGTGTTTCGCACTTTGAAAATAATTTTTAGTTTAATTTCTCATTAATTGAAAAATTCCGTGTATTTATTTCCCTCTCCTGCTTACATTTCTTGTGTTGTGCGAAAGAAAATAATAAATTGATGGATTTATGGGCAGCGTAAATAAATAAATAAATATTTAAAGCAAACAAAATTGTTGGCGTCGTAAAAAAGTTGAGCTGTGTTTTATTTTTCTGACACTCATTTATGAAGTGAAGAGTATATTGATACAGAACGTTGGAGTTCTGACTGTCAATATTGTTACTGGAATTCCTGATCGAAAATTGTATATTTTGCTGAATTTTCCCCATAACTTCAGGCTTCGATATTCACGCATATTTCAATTGAGCCAAATAATAAAGTCAAAAAGAACTAATTTCAATTGGTTGGCAAATTGTAATAAATATCCCAAGGATATAATTTAGCTGAAATATACAATATTTGCTTAAATATTTACAGACCATTGACAAGTTTTTTCAACTATTTCAATATATTTTATTTCAATTTGTGAATTGCATTTTGAATGTGACATTCATAGAGCATAAATATAAAATGGCAAATATTTGCTCTGTGGGCGAGCTGAAAAGTAATATTAATCGACGCTGCTGGCCACAAAAGGGCCTTTAATCGAATCTATATATATGTATATATTTGCTATATAGGCTATAGCCGTCACAGTTCGCACAATTGCAGTTTAGAACAATGGGCAACAAATCGGCATATTGTTGTGTATTTTTAAGGCACGCTGTGGCTCGATGACTGATTTGATTAACATTTCAGCACATTTGTGCTGCATGGGTGGGCGTGGCGAGGGAAAGGAAGCCCACTTCGTTGACAGACAAAAGGAATCGAAAAGGAATTGTACTGATCACAATGGCAGTTGGTTAGCCGTTTGTTTGACATGCACGCATGTACAGCTCATCTTCGAGTTTAATGACTACAAGCGCCGACGCTTCCAGCCCCCACGTCCCAGAGCTGCGACAAACTTTGCTTGCCATGTCGAAACTGAAATTGAAGCAGATGTGAGTGTCCCTCGGCGGCGCGCTCGCTCTGTGCTCTATTAAAGCTCTGCATTTTGCTGCATACTTTGGGGCGCGCCTATGCAAAAACTGCCGCTAAGGACGCTTAAAGCCGAGCCGGAAGTTGTAAACGGCAGCGAAAACAAATGTTTCACTTGCCTTTTGACCGCCCCTCGTGAAAGCCAACTAGTTGTGGCCTCAACTCCGAAGTGCAAATAAAAAAAATATAAAACAAAAGTTTGTTGCTGTCGCATGCTGATTGCCGCGACTGTGTGCGTGTGTGTGTTAGATTTATGCTCTGTGTGTGACAAGTTGAAAAGCCCAAGCGGAATATATGTATAGCCAAAGTTTGGTAAAGAAGTTGAAACATAGTTCTGTTTAAATTCACTGCGGCTGAGATGTTGGCGCGTAAGCCGGGCTAAGAGATAAGTTAGAAATATTGGAGCTGAAATGTTGAAAGAAACAACTTAATTTATAAGTTTTGCGAGATAACTATTTGCAGTATTCCAAAAACTAATGTACTCTGAGTAGCTTTATATAATGGTTGCTAACATTGTTTATCATATACATGATAATAGGTAAGTTTGCAAGCCGAGAGATAGAACGAGAGAGAGAGAGAGAGAGAGAGAGAGAGAGAGACAACGCAATAATATATAAGATGCAATAAATAATTAACTATTTATTTTGAAAGCCAGAAATTAAAGTCTGGAAGGGTTTTAAAGAACAGATTGGAGAAAATATACTTCTAAATTTGGAAGGAAAAGCACATTCTGATAGACAAAGCTCGCATATACTCGTAAATTTTCTATCGCTGTTGACGCGCCCATTCTGTCTAGTCAAGTTATTTATTTGTTTGAAATTCTCGAACATCAGCTAATTAAAATGCTGTCTCACCATAGCCATAGCCAACTCATTACGAAGTTCCGATGCTAAGTATCAAATGGCATGCAAATCAGATAAATTCCGAAACTTATTTTAAGGAACTCGTCCCGCTGTTTGTCACAAAGAAGTCTGTAAGTGTTGGTATTTTCCGTTAAAGTTCATCAGAAGCCATCATCATATACACACATACATACTCGTCTTATATATAGCGCATGACAGCTATTTTTTTTCTGTTTCCAATCTTCAAGTCGGGGGCGGCACACATTTGTTATTTGTTCACAAATTTGTCAGCACGACTTTCGTGTGACTTTTTGTCTTCATCTCGCGCGTGTCTTTCATTTTTCTGCGCGCTGAGTTTTATTTTGTTCATCAAGTTGATTCTGTATGAAGCTCTGCTTATAGTTGCAGGTCTCACGGTGGGTGGCATTTGATTGTCACAACAAGTGCGTCGTCTTTGGCTAACAAGTGAGCCAGCGCCAGGTGTCTGAATTTTTGCAATTTATAAGTTTCAACGCCTAATCTAAGAGTGTGAGAGGCTGACTGTGTGAGTGTTTCCATATTTAAGTCGACGGTATTATTCAACTGGTCCCAAGTGCGCAGCATCAGTCAAGCAGATTAATATAAGAAAATATTCCGATTCACTTGATTCGTCGGAGTTGTCTAACAGCAGTACTTATTTTCAATTTCATCAAAACTACTTTTAGAGCATTTAATTACACAAGCGAGCTATAATTGATAAACGAACAGTCGATTAAATCGACTATGAGTATTCAAACTCTTTAATTGCTTAAGTTCATTCATCATTTCCCTGCACATATATAACAATTATTTCTCAAAAACCAATAAAATTTGCGGTTTTTCTATTTTCCACTTTAACCAATTCACAATTGTTTATGTCTGCATAACAAATATCTTCAAAATTTCATAGAGAATGCACAATGAATACCTGAAGGGGGCTAATAAACGACATTCCATAGATTCTGCAGCAAGTGGCTTGAGCATTAGTTTCCGTTTGTGTGTGTGCACAAGCCAAGCTGACATGCTGGAAGAGACATTCAGTTAGTTGTGAACTGTCATTCGTATTTGCTTAGATTTAATTTGAAACCATATTTGGTTGAACACAAATAGTCGACAATTAAAGCAGCAATTGAGATTGGCATAAACAAGGCTTTGTTATCTTAAGTATAAGATAGCTGTGGGTTTTTAAGTCTGAATTAAAAGTTTATGTTTTCATAAATTATATTCATTGAATTACCTGAACATTGTTTTTTTTTTTAATTCATTGTGTGGGTGAGTAGCTCAGTAATTCAGCAATATATTTTCTGTGCATTTTTATTGGTTTTCTATTTAAATGATAAACAATTTCTTTTATATATTTGTTTTTCATTAAAAATCTTGATGAAAAGTTTATGGAATATTCAAGAGCGCATCAATTATCGCTCCGCGGTTCACGTGACGTATACGTAATGTAATTATGTCGCTCTTACCAGCGTATTGCGTTCATGTTTTTGCGAACTGCGCTGATTGTTGCATAGACAGAGGTCAGCTGCCTGCCAGCAATAGGTGTCGTCTGCAGGTTTTAAGCAGCTTTCCCGTCCGTCGGCTAGACAGGCGACTGAGCCCAATGGTGCTGCTAAACTCAGTTGGGTGATGTCCCTGGCTGTACTTGAGTTGCACGCACAATTCAGTTAAACGGCTTACTCGTTGAGGGTACGCAGTAAATCCCTTCAGCTAGACACAATTAAAACGTTTTGCTGTGGCCTTTTGACCGTTTGACTTACGCCTCGGTTCGAGTGCCCTTCGAAATGAGTTCTCTAATGCTCGGCAAGCACGTGTTTGCTCTGAAAGCTGAAGCTGAGCTAAGGCTATGATTTGAACGGTTCTCTACTTTGTTTTCGGTTCGGGTTGGGTTTCAACCCCTAATGCCCGCACGTTGCGTTCCACGGCGCGCTGCAATTTGTGAAATAGGCCTGTAAAATTTTTAAACATCGACGGCGGCACAAATATTTCGGCAATTAAGATGCGCCCCAGCGTCTGCTCACGGCGCGTATACGCGATGCTGGTAACGGAATTCCTTAATGTAAGCAGGCGTCAGTTGGCTGGCGTGTGTCGCCTTTAATGGCAGCCATGGCGTCGGCCCCACTGGCAGCGACACAGCGACCATTTCTACAGAACCTATGCCCCCTGTCAGAGGTATGTCATTCTTGTTAATGCCACTGCTGCGGGCTGCTGTTGGGCTGGAAGGTACTCATGTCGTGCGCCCCTCTAGCTTGTCAACACTTTTGCAGCCCGGGTTTATGTGTGGCTTTGCTTTAGCCTGCCCTAAGCTTTGACTTCTATTCAGTTACCTATATACTCGATATATTATTTCCGAACAAAGCCTAGCTGCCTTTGTTCCTAACTGGATTTAATCTCAATTGAATTTGATTTTCGAATGGAATGCATAAAATTTAAATTGTTGCAATGTTGAATCTTCTTTTGTTTATGCACAAAGTACTTTAAATTGAATGCATGAATGAATGACTTTTTCTCCAATTGTTATTCGTGAATAATAATCACCGGCCATCATTTGATATTTATATCACCGATAAATTGCATATTTAATAGAAGGCCAATTACAATTGCCATTTGAGTATATATGTATATGCATTTACAATAAATATGTATTTTATATTTACTGCTGCTCTGCGTAATTTGACTTTGTGATTTTGACTCTAAAGACATTTGCATTAATATATTGCCAATTGCAACATAATCAACTATTGATGCATGTCGATAGGATGTTTAAACTGATTTAATTCATTGAATAATAATAGCTTCCAATGATACAATTTGACGTATCTTGTTAGAGCTGAATACAATATAACAATTCCTGTGCATCAATTTAATGAAGCTCCAAAATTCAAGCTGACAGAGCTCTGAAGCCTGTGTGAAGCCTTTGTGATAAGTACTTCGTAAGTATATTATCCTATAGATGTCAAAGTATTAAGCCTCTTCCAAAGAAATGTTAAGAATGTGGCATCCCTTGCTATCTCAATTTTATATACCCTGAGCCAATTGAGAGTGGGTAAACAGTATTTTGTGAAAATATTTGTAACGTGCATCAAGATGACTAACTTTAAACTAGAGCTTATGGTTTCTGATGTTGCTGGGTTTTAGAGACATGCAAATATGTAGCAAAAAATAAGAAATTTTTTATTTTGCAACAATAACAATCATCTAACGACAAGACAGACATATTTATGACTTTTAAATTTGCCAAACTTGAGTTTATTAAATAATTCAATTTCTGTAATCTTAGAGAAAATCAGCGGAAAGTTCACACCCATCAATGTGCGTGTTTATTGTATTTTTGTATACAAAGAAGTAAGCACATGAGGTGCAGGGCGTCTCCTAGTCGGGCTCTCCCAACTAGAAAATTTCTATTGTTTCGCTGAAAAACGCAACAATGTAAAGAATTTGTCAAAGGAAAAAAAGAGTTTTTTAGTATAGATCATTTTTAAGAAGTTTGAACTGTGAATAAGAATTAGTCATATGAGATGTTTCCAAGATGAAAGAAACTCCATTAGCGTAAGAGCCAAATAAATATTTTTTGTTGCTTAATTTAAATATGATAAATGGAAGACATAAATAGTTTATTGCGCCAAGAAGCAATATCTTTAAGTGAATTTGTGTGATCATTAATATCACAGGCTCAATTTGAGCTGCGAACTGCAAATGTTTTAAGGACCATCGGTCCATGGATTCTGCGGCGGCAATTGTAGCTCATTAAGGCAAACACCAGCTGATGCCAATGAGTTTGATGACCATGCCATGTTTTCGATACGAACTGAAACGAACTAAAGCCATGCTATAGATATGCCAGGCACGCCATGGGTTTCAGACCACATCCCACAATAGCCACAGTCGTCGTGCCAGTTGCCTTAGCTGGCTGAATTCATTCATAAAAATCTTACGCTTGCTCGGGCGCTAACCTACTAACGCTGGCTGTGCAGTGCGGCAGCCTTAAGCTTAGACAATAACACGCAAGCTGCAGACACAGGAACTCTCTCACCCAGACACACACACACACACACACACACATACACTGGCACAGAAGTTTCTACACACAAAGAAGTTAAGGAACTTTAAGTTGGGGCTGCGGCTGCCACTTGACATCGAGTAGTTGACTTGGACCGTTCTTGCACAAGCCGCGTTGCCTACTTATCTGGGCCGCCCAGTAGAAGACCAAAACAACAAACACAAAGTACCTCAGCAGAAAGTCCGCACGCGACTTGCGCGCGTTGTAGCTGTATTTTTCCACTGAGTGACACAGAACTGAACGCGTTGAGGTTGTCACGGGAACTGAAATTGAAATTGAAAAGGCAACGCTTTACAGGCGGCCGCCAATCGTCCTTTCTGCCCTCGTTCTCGTGCTCCTCCTCGCCCTCGTGCATACTTTCGGCTCTGTTCGCAACGAAAGTGAAATGTAACGCATACGCAACGTTGACCCGCTTGGTAAGTTGGGATGCGCGGCAGCTTTTGAAGTTAACTCGTCGAGCTTTCGGAGAGCGACAACCAAACAGCTGATTTTTGTTATGGAGCTATTTGCCGGTCGGCCTTTGTAGTCGCCTTGTTTTTCTTGTTGTTGTTGTTGGCCTGCGTTGTTTATGTATTGACAAGTCTTGTTTATGCCAAGATTTGTTTGCAAAGGATTAGGTAATTTATTGTTTTGATGGCTAAACACACATATGCATGTAGATATATTGTTTGGCATTAAACTCTTTAGCTTTCAATAAGTACGTTGTTGTTCTTGAGGATTGATTTAAACTAAAACAGAGAGGAGCAAAGATATACTAAGATTTATTTACGATTTTTCTTCAGTCCTTTCTATTCTCACCTCGGAATCGATATTACTAAAATCTTTTAATTTTAAATGTAAATCTGAAAAAAGTAAAGAAAGTATTTGCCTTCGGCCATCTCGATAGACTATGCAAAGTACATAGGACCTGCTGCTTCCCCAACATGGCCACCCCAAAGGATCACGCTGTTAATAAACGACACTTCTGTCTTAATTTTAAATTGTGTCTAGTTATTGTAAAAGAAAAACATCCTCGAACATCGTAAACTGAAAAATATAAATATTGAAAGGAAACAAACAGTCACACTTGCTTGCATTTATCTTCTGAACCCCCACTCCAATCATTGGTCCTTTGAGCCAAAGTCGAACCAGTTTACATTCCATTTTAAATTTCAGTTGTACATATTTCGTTAAGTATCAAATTTAAAATGTTTCAGTTGGTTTAGGACTCGGGTGGGTCTAATGCTTATATCCGCAAACTTGAAGTCCTAAAAAGCTTTGGAGCTTGACATGTTATGGGAGCTTCTTAAGCTTTACCTAGTTCAGCAACCTTTTACATTTTTCCTTTCAAAAAAGTACAGTCCTGTTAAAACATGTAAAAAGGTACATATATAATATGCACGAATATAATAGATAATATAATATATAAAATGAAAAATAGATATGTATATATGATTTTTTAAGAGGTTTAATATCTCCACCCACTACTTATATGCATCTGATTATCATGTCCGACGAGGGAAATAATACAATTATCAACTGAAGCAGCACTCGAGCCACGACAGCAGGGTGGACGTTGCACTTAACCACGAGAATATAATTACAAACATCAAAGTATTTTTATTTGAGGGCCCTGTTGGCCGCACACCACCTGTCAAATATCAATCTACTCCACGTCTCATTCCATATTTGGTTCTGAATACTATATACATTCCTGAAAAATATGTCTAAAATACTCGTTGCTTTTTGCTTTTTTGCATCCAATGGCAAAATACTCTTGCTTCCGCAGCCTCGTCAACAAATTGTATTGAGTTAAGTCCTTTATCGCTGCAAACCTTTATTTTACGTCACTTTATTTGTGTTTTTGTTTGCCCAGTGTAAATTTTATTGCTTAACTTTCTGACACGAAGCCTTTTAGCAGCTGGCTGACCTTTTGGTAGCCCTCGGAATGCCCACAAAGTTTACTCAGGTCAAGTCAAAATATTTTTGCCGAACATATATGACAACTTCTTCTTTGGGGCGTGGCCGCCTGCCGCCCACATTGTGTGCATGCCGTGCAACAAAGCAGAGAGGCCGAACTTCTATAAAGGAACGCTTCACGAACCCTTTTAAAAATCGGATGCTGTTGTTAAAGGGCTTGGGGTTAACCACCGGCCGCAAAGTTTGCAACTTATTCAGCTGAGCTGAAAACGCTTAAAAATCTACTTAATTTTTCACCATTGATTGACCAAAATGTTTTGAGCCATGCCTTTTGAAAGTATGCGCAAAAAATCGCAGCCATCTGCTTGATTAAATTTCATTTCGTTCAATTTGGCTGCCGCCTTAGATTGGCTATCTGCAACTCAGCTCAGCTCTCTTGCGCCCTGGTTACGGCTACAGGTGTAGCGCAGATATCGCTTAAATAAATTGAAATTTGTTTACCGCTTTTGTTTCCGCAGCCGCCAGAAACCGAATATAATTAAATGGCCTGCTTTACGTAATATGTGAGCATTGGCCAAAAGAGGAGCTTGGCCCCAAACTGGGGTGGGACTGCAACAGCTGAGAATCGAACACGTTTGCACTTACCCAGCCGCTAGCACTTACATCCTGTTCCAGTTCCAAAGTTTCGGTCAGCTTCCTTTTGCCCATATCAGCGACATTCTCTTTGCATGCCAGGCACATAACTCATTTTGAACAGCACGCTGTGGGCTTAAAACCAAACACGGCAACTTTTATATACATATATAAATATGTATAAATATTTATATATATACAAAGTTTTGCAGCTCAATGTACATTCCAGGACTCACTTTAAGGATTTGTATAAAAAAAGCCTCATTGTCTGATATTCGCTTTGAGCAGGTGTATTTACCGATTTCGGGTTTTCGACTCTCTGATTGGCAAACTTTTCCAATGAAACTTATGCTTATGGCGCTGCATGCCAAAAATTGCGCTAATGAGAAATTTCGTTATTTACTTCACCGGATAACCTTTAGCTACGGCTCGTGAAACTGTAACTCACTCGAAAAATTCGATGTTTAATTGACTGTTCAAATTCGAACTTCCGCAAGGTTAATTAAGACTGCATTAAGTCGAAGAAAGTTGGAAAATTGCCTTAGACTTGTTCTGTTTAATCGGCTATGAATTAATTGAACTTGGAATTTGAAGATATAACATGCGCCGTGAACTCAAGGACTACTGGATTACTGCCGGTGCACCAGATGCCACACACTCTCATATTGTGTCAGTTTCGGCTGGTGCATTCATTTAGCTTTATGGCTGCCATTAAGAATATATTAAAATCAGCAATGTGGAATTTTTATGAGCATCCGAAACAGTTGACGCTGGACATTATTGGGCCGGAAATAAGTGTGAAGTGGACAGCGCACAATGGCATGGCGCTAGCCCAGCTTGTGCTCTTGACTAGCTCGTGGGCAGCATGTCGCATACGTAATTGTGCATACGCCACGTTTTGCGTGGCTATTAAAAAGGGGTACAAGTGCAAAACTTTCAGCTGAATTCCGGCACGTCTCACTGGCCACAATAATTTACTACATATAACAGCAGCGTCAATTCAACAATTCCTAGTTTTCCGCTCCGACATAAACGTGAGAGGAAAAAATTTAAATAAAGGAAGTATTTAGCGACTATAAATTTGAAAGCAACTGCCATAACAGCTAAAAAGCTTTCGCCTTTATTTAATTTATCTAAATACAACTCACATTATTTTTTTATAGAGCTCCATGACATTATTTCTACATATATAACACAAAAAAGAAGTCATTAAAATGTTATATGTAAATTATTATTTTTAAGTTAATAGTCAGACAAAAGAAACCAGCAATATTATGTTTTGCGTGCATTCGCCTGCAATTTATTATAAAATACTTTTCATTTGCTTAAGTCCTTGTTTTTACTTTTCGAATAAGTGAATAAGCTGTCATCAGCAAAGTTGACATTTTGGCTTGGCTGAAACATGCGCCGTCTTTTGCTAGTCATTCCTGAACTGTTCGCTGAGTTGCGTGAAGGAATTTTTTTGACTCGTTGCAATTTGCAAGTGACTGTAGAAGGCCGAAAGCCATTAGGCAGTTGGCAGCCAACTCACCAACTTGTTGCCGCTTCTTTTGAAAACACGTAGCACATAATTTAACATTTAATTTAGTATATTTCTCTGTTAATTACATTAAAGCTTTAGTTACTTATGGGCACAGAAAGAATACAAGATAAGATAAATAAATAGGAATATATAAACAAATAAAATTACATTGCTTGCAGAATATTTTCAAAAGCAGACGAAATTATAAGTCGTTGGAATTTTCGTAGTAAATTTCCCGCTGGGAGAATGAAAACCAGTATTTAAGAGAGCGAAAGTTCACAAAACTGGTTAAGAACTCTCTTAAAAATATTACAAGTCCACTTGCCGAAAGAAACATTGGTAATAGGATTACGTTCGACTAATGGTTAATTAATAAGAATATTAAATCAAAATTTGAAAATCTATTTTATATCTTATCATTTATTACCATAAAGTAAATGCCATATATAAGATAACCTGTATAAGTAAAATGTACAAGGCTCTCAGGATCTCTAACTCACTATTGTGTATGTTAGCTATTGCCTATTAGGTAATTATCTTAAAGAGCAAGTGCTTGGCAAGTATCAATGATTAGTGCAGACGTCAGCCGTTGTTTAGTTGTTTATCCCTGCGGAAATCATAACAATAACTACTCAGGATACTTGCCGTCCAATTAGCAGACAATCAGCACATTCTTCACAGCAATCATTTGTGTCAATTTCGTAAGCGAAGGCGCCACAATCAACAAACTGCGTGCCCTTGCAGAGGAAATCGCATTCCCCTCAATAACAATACACACAATTTGAAGGCCTATCCCCATTTTGCCGACACACGCATCTGAGGGTCACTCAGTCGAAGGCTATGGCAAGTGTGAAAGTTCAATGTCCATAAGGCTACAGCAGGCTATAGCAACAGTAAATAAATATAATGTAGGCGATGCCAAATACGAAATTCAATTGATATGCTTGTCGAATTGGCAGACGGTTATAATTTGCCATCTGTATAAAGAATCAAGATATAATACACATATATTTATATATGTATGTATATCAATATGTTTGCCCTACTACAGTTTTTTTATGCATCTCACATTGCCTTTTGCACTTATCACTTTTTCTATCGTTGACAGTTTGCATACCCTATATCCGTTTAATAGATCCGCTAAGCAGTCATGATGTGGTTTCATAGGCGTATGTCATATTTATGAATATAGTCATATATTAAATGTATATCTTTTTTAGCTCTTATTGAAGAAGAGGTGGTCCACTGCGCGACTGTCCACTAGCAGATCAGGCATCGACTGTAGAAACACTACTCGCCTTTATACATGACGAGCCAGCCACTCGAGCTCGACCTGTTGCAGAGTTATTTTGTGAGTTCGATCACAGGGCCTTCGAGTTTATGTTGTTGTGTGTGTTGATACCAAGGAGAGAGTGTTGCACGCATAGAGCCGAACTTTAAATGCTCTTTTTCAGCTCTTCTATATTCATATATTTGTGGATCTGCTTCTGGCTCTGCCTTTGGATCTGTTCTGATTCTGATTCTGGTTGACTTCTGGCTCATCTCTGGCTCTGCCTGTGGCTCCACATATTCCTCTAGGGTATCACAGCGTAAACTACGTACGAGGTTACCGTTTAAGCTTTTCTTCTTTGCGAACCTTTTGCTTTTTATTGATAAGGTCATCTCTTTGGTAGCACTTTGAGCGTATCTGCAAGTGGCATCAAAGCTGCTTGGCGCAAGGAAATGTGGCGTCTCAGGATGAGCGTGCAGTGTCCTCGACATTGATGGCAGTTTATCCACTACTTTGATTGACAAACATTTATAATTGGTTCCTGTGGCGTATTAAATTAAGTTTCATCTGCCAGGATTGTACGTGAAGATAGAAATCAAGGCAGTAGAAAACGAATTAAAATTGGCCGAGCAGCTTAAGTCTTTCTCGAAACTTCTTAGCCTTTCATATTAAATGATTTCAATATTTATAGTTTTATTCTTGGAATACCTATTAACGTGTTTTACATTTGTTGCATCCGTAAAACAAGATTCTTTTCCTTTACGTATTTACCTCTTTCCCATTTGCCGAAATATCATGCGTATATTTTATAATCCTACATATTTGACTACGGCTCACTGATGCGTTTTCCAATTGAGAGTCAAATGCACTCAAATAATTCATGTTACAATTGCTATACACCAAAAGACATTCCACAAGTAAAGGTTCTACTGCTGTGGCAGCTTACACTTGGCCATAAACTTTTCCCTGTCACTTGACTGCATTCGCAGACTTATGCTTTTATTCTATGCTATTAAATCATTTTAGAGCACCTAGTTGGGAGTGACTGGCTCTGATATGCAATTTATTTTTCAGCGAAAAAAATGATTTTGAATTATTCAACAAACTTTTGGAGATTGCTTATTATTTTTCTGTTCATTGCATTCACTCGTAATATTCGATGTTGCTTCAAATGAAAATCGCTTGTGTTTGGATTATATTATTGTATGCCTGCTAGCGCCGGGCATTAGGCATAACTCGAGTATTTAAAAAGTCAAATACAAAAGCCATTACCTCTCGAATTGCTTGCAAAGTAAGTGAAAGAAGTTGCGCTGCGACAGACGAGTCAAAAAATACCCTAGATAATATAATCTATTATAGCTGTATATAAATAAGAATTTGTTTTTAGGTAAAGAGTTAAATAATCTTCAGTTATTATAGTTTGCATTGCTGTTTGATATAGTTACTATTATAATTTTATATTATGAAAGCTACATTGGTACAAGCATACTCTCATATGTTTACCTACATAGTCATATATATATTTGTTTAGCTCAACTTTCAAGCATAGACGGCCGCTCATTTAAGAATATCAAATATCCTTTCTCATAAGTTGACCCACACTCGATCCATCACACCCCAAACTAAACATGTTCAATGGGTAACGCAAGTTCTTGGCCATCTTCCAATTGCTGAACATATTTCTGCTGGTTTAGCACTCAAGCAAGATTTCATTATGCCAATTGCAAGGACAATAACGAATTTGGTCACAAGCAAAATTCGTCGACAATTCGCATTTACAGTTTGCATTTCGCTAGCTGCAAAAACTTTGACGCCATCTTTGATTTTCTTCGATAATAATTTCTCAGGCTTTGCTTTACCTCAAATGACAAACTTTTTACCTCCAAAATATATATGATATTCATACAGGCTCAACGAATTTAAGAAAACAGTCTGCTACAGGCGTAACTAAAAGTGTTTTGCCATATTTCCTGATTCGATTGTGGCGCACATAGAAGCACATAAATTTTTCTAAATAGATTCGGGCAAACAAAATTGTTGTGAACACGCAATTTGCGACACACTTTTCGAAGCACGTCGAGGCCATCATTAATATTCATATACGTTTATTTATCGTGTGGTCGCCAGCTGGCACTCGCCACACTCAGCCGGCTCCTGCTGCTCCTGCTTCTGCAGGAAACAGCTAAAAAGTTGAGACATGACCAACATTATTTTATTATTGCAATGTGTCAAACTTTGATGCACTTTAATTAAGATGCAAATTGTTCCTAGTTTCGCTTTGGCCCCTGAACAGAATTTTTCTCTATGCTGCCTGCATAGCGTATAAGCAACGTTTAATTAAATTCTGTTGAGATTCCACAGTGACAGTAGCTCCTTTACATTGGGAACTTTTTAATTGAATTATTTATATGCATTATGAGCAAATGGATTGAATCAAAAGTTACAACTTTTCCACTGACAAATGCGTACCCAGAGGCCAACTCTTTTTTTCTTTTTTCTTTATTACTTTCAAGAGAAATTTGATTAAAACGCATGTTTTCCAATAAGGGCTGATGCTCTTTGAAAAGAATCGACAGCCCTGGGGCGTGACAAAATGCATACAAAAAATCTCAATATGAAAAATATTAAAATCTGTAAAATTGATTGCTTTGATGTGATGCACTTTATGGTTTATTACTGCTGCATCAATAAGCAATATGCTGCTCTTTTTCGATACTCAAAAAAAGGCAAGAAAAATATATAATATAATAAAGTAAATATAATATATAAATGTATGAGAGTAAATATAAGAGTAAATATAAGATATTGGCGAAATGGTCGGAGATATTTTATATTTGATTACCATGTCAATTTTAGCCAAAAGTTGCTTGATGCGAGTCACAAGCGAAGCTCTTGCTTGTTTCCTGCTTGAATTGGCATTAAATAGTTGAAGAGATATAAACTTTTTTTAATTAGATTATTTTTTTCGCATTTTCCTACAGCAACAAAATGAAAACCTAATTAATGAGCATTTCGATCCGTCAAGTGGCATGCCCTGCCCTCGAAAGCCTTGGTCAACTTATCATCGGTATGCTCAAACTGAGTGCCCTGTGGGTTCATTCGAAAGCAATTCAAATCCTAATCCGATGCAGGTAGCTCCATTGAGCACGCAAATGCTTTGCCATTTTTCCCATTTAATTGGCAAATAACTGTGAGGAATTTAGTTGATGTGGCTTGGCTGGTCGAGCTCTTCATATTCTAATGATTGTGGGTTAATTAAGTGCTCGCACGCACAGTTCAACAGTTGAGTAGTTGAACTGTTAAACTGATGGCATACATACATACATATATACTCGAGCAGACAGCTCGCAACGAAGCACGGCATGGCATATGCGGGCCATAAATTTTCACTTGACCCAACCTGGCGGCGCAGCTCGTGCAGATTTGCGGCATGGCTGCCTGCTGCCTGCTCAAATATTGTTCCTCCCACTCTAAGGTCGGCGTACGTGTATTAAAAACATGCATGCGTGTATAGGAGTTGCCACTTTGCACCTTTAAAACTTTTCCTGGTATGGACAGTAGGGTGCACACATACACACACCCCACACACACACACATGCATTTGCAATTGTGCTGCACTACAACACGCATACATAAGCACAAGTGACAGGTAATTTGTGCATAAAAGCGTGGAGCACAGCTACGTTGCTAGCTGGCAGTTACCGTTGCCGTGGCACCAACCTATGCATACACATATATTATACATTTCGCAGCCAGCTTTTTTGTGTCACTTTCCTTTGTATTTTTTTTTTCTCCCTTTTTTAGTGCTCTTTTGACAAATTTACAATTGTCCTTCGTTGGCAGTTTCCGAGAGCTGAGCATTTTACGTTCAATGCATTTTGGCTTGCGCACCTTTCGGCAGATACTCTGATAACGGCTGGCTTCCTCCGACAGTTCGATTTGCGACTGAGACTATTAGCAGCTGCCTGTCAAGCATTAAGCAGCTCTAGAGTACGAAATAGAATGAGAAATCAATGTGGCAGACTATAACTAAATGGCAAGTCTATATCAATTAATATTTAAATTTAATTTATTAAGCAATTCAAAAGCCTTAAAGCTTGAAAATACTCTGACTGACTTGCCTATAAAATATGCCTTTGTTAAATCTTGCAATTAAACCACTGCTAATGGCATGTTGCTGAAGCTGAGTTGGTAGTCACAAACTGCAATTAATGTTGCGCTGTTTGATTGTCGATTTGATTGCAACTATCTCGAAGTTGCACGAATCCCAGAAATTGTCCATCTAAGCGAAAGGTATGGGCTCTATTATGTGGTTAATTTGATTTGTGGCTCAGCTTGCAGTTAGGCGAACATTATTAAATTGTAAGCACAAAGGGCAATCAGAAAATCAAATGCAAATTAAATTAGGCTCCTCGCATCGAACATTTCATTAGTAATTGTGTAGGCGACGTGTCCGTTTCTAATTACCTGCGTGCTGCCCACACAGAAACCAGCGGATTTCTAACTAAATTGACAGCTGGACAACATTCGCATTGATAAAAGCTGGCAAATTTCTAATTAAACATATTGCATATGGAATTTCACAAAATAATATCACATACAAAAACACGAACATCTCCCACGTCTGACTACATGGATAATCGGTTCTTGGACTTTTATTTGGCTTAAGCAAGTCGGTATCAAATGCTTCGCAAATCAATTAAATGCTTCGAATTGCACTGCAAACATATAATTCTTGGTATATTTAATATATCTCTTTTCTAAAGCTGTAGTATTTATACGACAATTAATTTTGGCTTTCGGCTGATATATTATTTCCTTTGGGATAAAACAGAATGGGTTCTGTTAAGTCTAAAAACAAATATAAATTTGTTGTGATAATTGGAGTTCTGTTTGTCTATAAAATTAATTCCAATAGAGAAACATTTCTCTTAAAATTTCATTGTATATGACTAAACAGTATCTAACAGTCGAGAAGACTTCTTACGTATTTCAGTCTTTCATTCAATTCCGAAAATCGTGCGTCCTCTGGTGGTTTGGGTGCATTCTTGTATGCTAGCGAATATTAATTACATTTATTGTGTTTACAGTCGTGTTCTGGGCTTTCGTTAAATACGAAACCGCCGCTTCAAACGTAACAGGCAATACTGCTGGAAGTCGTATAAAGTGCGCGTAAATAAGTCACAAGTAGCTATAGCTTTATAACGTATACGCAACGTGGCATGACGCTGATGGTTATGAGACTGCCGTGGTTAAACTTTGTGAGCCCACAGTGTATAAATACTGGGGATCAACTAAATTATGAAATTTGCGGCGGTTTTACGACTTCAGATGAAACTTTTGCATGCACATTCACCAGGTAATCAACATTGTGCAAATGCTTGTTTGTGGGTATGCATAAACTCCCCTTGATAGCCACCCACAACAGGTGTATGTTTCATTCGGCAATGCCTTCTCCTCGCAAATTTGTGCTAACTGCCATGGTCACGCCAGTCGTAATTTGTAATTTGAGGCCATTTAAGCAGCAACGTTAAATTACACCGGGACATACAGATTACTAAATATATGGCCAGTGCCAGTTGTAAATTTGAAAATGCGTGGCACTTGCTGGCAGCAGCCAGACTGGCCAGGAAATGTTGCATGCAGAAATATAGAAGAAGGCTGCCAGCAGGCGCAACTGACTGCGTCATTCGGATGCTGGGAAATCAGTTATGTTTAACATGTAGATGTAATGCATAGATATAGTTGTGGAAGAGATAATTAGAGGTGCAACTGTATAGCTTGACGATGCTAACTTTCATTATGCCGATCCCGATAAATTTCACTTCAATTACTTAATTAAACCAATATACCCTTTCAACTGCGCAATCGAGCACCACAACACGTTTGTACTTCAATAGCATGTGGACAAAACCAATTAGCTGACAAAAAATGTGACATAAAGCGAGCATCCCAAACTATGAAACGTTTCAGAACAAATTAATTGAGTTGTTCACGCGAGTAATGCAACGAATTTGGACACCTTCATTAAAATGTAAATAATATTTGACGCTTTAATATGGTAGCAGAGCTGGAAAGTCAAGTTCAATTTGATAAATGAGTTCACGCGTTCATGGCTGACTGAATCGTATCGTTCACTGATCACTGAATAATTCAAAAAGTTCAATCGCACTTTCATTCAACTTTAAACAATTTCTTTGTTCTCAGCTTTGCAACTTTATGTTTTCAATTATTATAGCAATATGTTGCATCAGGAGATTCATTGTCAACTAAAGAGAGGTGGCAGTTAAGGACTCAAAATATTAAAGGGAGTATAATAAATAATATTAAAGTGAATATACATCTATTTTAGTATTCACTTTAGATTTAGTTGGAGAGTTTTGCTATGTAAGTCAATTCTAAATTTAAAATAAAGCTAAATAGTTTTCTTAAACATAAATGGATCCGAAGAGGATTCTAGTCGGCACAACTGTCCTCACTTGTCCAGTGTTTACATTATTTAGCTTATTGCTCGTTTAAAACTCATGTTCATTAGTTTGATTAAGATCTCTTGAAAAAGAAAACTTTAAGGATCACACAAATAGCAGCGGACTAAAGTATGTTTGCCAGCTTATGCAGCTTCCGCAAAAGTTTTAAAGTGCTTGTCAGTGTTAGTTGTGGCAAGTGAGTGTGTAAGCGGGGCTAACTAAATGCGTCCAAATGAAGCTTTCTGCGGTAAGGACTTTTGCAGTTTCACTTTTGCATGCAGCAATTATTGCTTAAGCTCTTGTCAGACCAGAGCACACACGGATAATGCCTGAGCACTGAAAATCGTATGGTTGGCTACTGAAAGGACTGAGAATGTCTGAAAAGAAATGGCTGCTTAGTAATACATGATTTCCTATCCTGATTGCTATCTAGACTCGCATTCTTGCGTGTTTACACGCTACACCTACACACTGGAGGCGTTGAAAAGAGGTAAAACAAATTTAACTGTTGCCAACACCGACCCGACCCTGAGACCACTTAGACTGAGACGCCTTCTGCGTCAGTTAAACCAAAACAATTTTCTTGTGTACCTGTGAGGCATTTGTAGCAGCATTTGCTCTTTCGAAATTGAACTGCTGTCATGCAAATGCAGCTGCCGTGTTCTTGCCTCACCGGTGTGGCATTCAACTTGAATACATGTTGTGTCGGTTCACTCAATTACAAACTGCTTACCACACACTATGCTCGAAAACGTTGGCAATTGAATGTCGAACAAGCCGGAACGGACGATGTGTGTGTGTATGTGTGTGTGTGTGTGGCGCCCTTTGTACCCAGCATGTGCAGGGCCATGAGATATTCGGGTATTTACCTGGGCTGAAACGTGAGATAATGATAAACAATAAGTTACTACGGCAAGTTCGAGTCTGCATCTGACTATTGTCCGGCTCGTTGGCCATTGTTTGATGGTTGTGGCTTTTGTTGTTTTGCCGAAAAGTTGGCTGTCGGTCGCTTTGCGGCCGGTTGTTTATCTTTGGCCAACAGTTGCCGGTTGCTGGCAGACGAGTTTCCCTTTTATTGTAATTCAACCAAAATAAAATCCCAAATTGTCGTCCTCTGCCCTTTCAGGCACTTTTGTGGCTGTTAAATGTAGCATTTCTCAGATACTTCAACTTGTGCCTTTCTCCCTATTTGTTCTGCACGCCATCGGCCGTGTCAATTGACATGCAAATTTCGACTAAAAATTTCTGCAGACACTGAAGAATTAAGCAAACTCATGTGTCACCAATTAACACTCGCCCAAATTGGCAAATAGGCAAATTGCCCGGCCAGGCCTCATTTAATGTTCGCACACAAAAACTATTCAAGAACTGGTTGTCCCACATAACACGTACAGTGCACAAATTGCACAACAATAAATATTTACATTCTCATTAAAGTTTTCATATTAAAATAACACTGGCCTAGCGCCAGCCGAACAGCATAACTACACCCGAATCAAAACCAACGGCAAACATAAGGCTTAACCTCGCAGCCACAAGCTTAAAACTTTTTCGATCTCCTGTGCAGTGTTGCTCAGAAGGAGAATGCTTTTGTTGTTGCCCTAGCATGAAATACTCTACATAACTATATTTGTATCCAAATTATAGAATATGGGTGTTATTATTATTAGAATTGACATTAGTTACATTTAAAAATTAATTAATTTAATGAATGCGAAACATGAATAGCTACGATCAGAATGCAGAGTTCGACTCTTTTTTTATCTCACAATGCTGTTCTCGCTGTATTACTGACTGCTATGAAACTATCTAGATAACTGAGTGAATTTCTGCAACTCATTTAATAGAATTCCTTTATAAATATGTACACATACAAAAACAATATCAAATTTCTATTCATATTTTAAACTCATTTATTGAGAGCAGCAGAAATCGAGAAAACATATTTTACAGATGTAAAGAATACTTTATAGGCTCTCTGGACTTTGCCCAGTTGAGCATTCTATTAAGCTTTCTGGAACGCACTTAATGGGTATTAGAGCGTATTAAAAACTAGGTAAATATACATAAATTTTGCTTCTTTTTTTGCCTGCGCAGGGCGAGACCTCTGTCAGCGCCGGGTGCTGTGCTCGGGTCACGTGCCTCAACGGCTGCCTGCAAAACGACTAAGAAGCGAACTGGAGCTGCTGTGCCGGACGTGTCGGGCAACAGGGTCAGAGCTGTATCTTTGCTTTGTGGATGCTATATACAAATGACTCATTATATTAATTGTTCTAGTCGAATGAGAAGCAATGCCTCCGTTTAAGCCTTGTGATCGATCTGTGTGAGCTTGGTGCTTATCTTTTTGGTAAGAGTTTCATAGAGACGGGATTTGCTGTTGATGCTTATCGGCTATAGTCTAGCTGCAGCTGAAAACCATCTGCTAACTTTCAAATCCAGTTTTGAGTTTGAGCCAACTGCACAGGCAGCTGCTGCTGGCTTATTTAGCTGGCGCTCTCGGATGCTGCACGCCGGCAATCTGCGCGTTCATAAATCATAATTTAGTTCTTGTCATGCTGCTGCGTGTTCGTTGTCAGAATGGCTGCCAGGGAGTAGACGCTGAGGCAGCGGCAGCTCGCAGCTCGCAGCTCGCAGCTCGCTGCTCGTGGCACTTGCTACGTACACCTTGACGTATGAGTGATTTATGTAAATGAAATTGTTTGTTACAGACCATATAAAAGTCGTTAGCTTCATTGAGCGTATTGAATTTTTCAGCATTTGCAAGTGCTTCGCTTCGATTCACACACTGCAAATCAATAATCTCAAATGAGTTGGCAACAATTTGATCCCATTCTAAATGGATAATACATTTGCCACATTGCAAACCAGTCGAGTGCAAGAACTTCATTAATTGAAAATTCTGTGCCCGGACTAAGCACTTGACCACTTCACCATGCCACATGCATATTTAAGGATTTAATTTACAATTTAAACGCGGCGCTAGTGCAAATTGTTGGGCATTGTTAGAGCGCGCCATTGCGGCTGCTAAGCAGAGCCATGAAACATTTAAAGCGCTTCGCATGTGTGTCCTTGTGGGTGGGGTGTGCTCTGCTTATGTTATGGAAGTGCATGGATGTGTGCCTGTCTATGTGTGTATGTGTGTGTGTGTGCGTATATAAGTGGGTCTGCGAATGGGGGCTGCTGTAAGCCTTCATCAAGTGCGAGCATGTTGATGGCCAGGCACAATTAAGTGTTTTTATGCACGCTGCCTTGTTGCCAGCAATTGCTCAAGTATGCTAATGACAACTGTCTGACTGGCTGGCTGGCTGCCCATCTGAATGTCTACGCTGTCTGCAAAAAGTCCCTTTTTAAAGAGCTGTTAAAGCTAGCAGAAAGGAATAACAAACTCACGCTCACATGGCTACTTGACCCCAATAGCCTCGCATGAGAGAACTGAATGTGATAGTAAATGCTAGCCAGCAGACACACACGAGCTGCCACTGAGACAGCTGTGTTTCACATACTGCATTAGTTTGGGATTGTATGCTTTAAAGTTGAGCCGAAAATAATTTACACAAAACTGTCTCCTCTTTGGCTGTTCACAATGGCTGGCACTTCGACCCTGAGGCATCCCAAGCATGTCATGTTGGTGTTGTGCCACAGATGCGCCTTAGATCATGCCTCACTCTATTTCGATTGTGTTTCATTGGCATCTGGAGTAGAGCATTTCTATGTTAAATGCTGCATTCCAATGACTGACACAAATACAATCACCCTCCCTCTCTCCCCCTCTCTATGATAGATAACTGAAGCATGAGGAAAGAATAGAAAAAGCTTTTTCCATAATTGTTAGGCGCAAGCTAAGGATTGAATCATTTTTTTGTTACGATATATAGAATAAATAAACAAATGTATTATTTGATCTAACGCTTTGTAGTGTGCTCAACAATAGCTATGCTCGGACCAGAGTGTTCAGGAACTAATGGAAACATGTCGTTGAAAATGTGAAAAAAAAATTTATATAAAATACTATAATAATATACTAAGTCAAAATCAACTTAAACTTGTAATAAAATATTAATATAAATTTACAAAAATAGTTTCAAATTATGATTAAGCAATAGCAATTACAAATTCTGTTAAATCCTAGCAATACGAAGTAAGTGAATACTCTGTTTTAACTCTAGTTTTCCATTCGCATTTCATAAGCTTTAAGCCTTTGTGTCAGCTCACCAACTGCACAGCTAGGACAAAGACATATTTGAATAATTACGAGTGTCTGTCTCAATTATATTTTCATTGTGGAGCAATTAGTTATTTAATAAATTCAATTTTGTCACATGAAATCAAAATCAAATAAATGTGGACGGCAAACGCGACTGTGGAGATGGCTTCCCTGCTTGCGACTTGACTCATTGCCTTTTCAATGTGAATACAAAGTCCTCTGATTCAATTCAATATTAAATAATTGCGCACAACAACTAACGTATCACGTTCGAGTATAATTTATGCTCGGCAACATGGAGCCCACCCAAAGAGCATTCCGAATCGAATTATATTTAGTCAGTTACTTATATATGATGCATATGTATATGTATATATTTATTTTTAATTCACTTGCAATCTGCCTTCGATCAATAACTTTTCCCAAGCCCATTCCTCTTGTATTTGCTCTGCTTTTCTCAGTTGCACAGCGACTCCCATAATTGTCATCTCTTCCAACTTTGTGTTTATGTAGCTTACGCAAATGATATTCGACTTTTCGGCGAGGCAAAGAGATGGTAAGTAACGTCGAGCACGAATGCAAGCGGCACATACATATTCCATTACCGGAGCGAGCAGCTGATACGCTTCAAGGCAGTTTCCATACTTGGGGGGTGGTGCCATCGCTGTTGTCGTGGTGATATTTACATAAGTGGGGGAGCCTTTGTGACTTGATTCGGTGGTCTGACTGCTAAACTGCACCATGTGGCAGGCTGTGCTGGCTTGCACAATTATGAAAATGAATACGCATAGGCACATCAAAATACACTCAGCACCATGTTGAGGCTCTTCGCTCAATGTTATCGCTGTCAAGCGCATGCAAATATCTGATGGTATTCCATTAATGTCTCTTAACCGTAGACAGTTGACAATTCTTGATTTCACCGAATCAATAAAAGTACAACACTGACGTGACAAACAATGAAGCGCAGTGTCTTCACTTGTCAGTCATGCAACAACGTCGGCATTCTTGTGTGGCATCTTAAAGGCCGCCTTAAAGCCAGCGCAAGGCATAATTAATCCCGCCGTGAAAGCAGCACGTGATGCACAACACATTAAGGTATTAGACAGCTGCTGCCGCTGCAAAAATTTACTAAAATTGTGCTTTAAATTGAAAAGCGTGCGCCGCTGCCAAATATTTCGTTGCAGCGATTGCAGAGATTATAAATACTGTGCAGAGTAACTAGCCGCTGGGTTACATCAAGTAAATGGAAAAAAAATTACTATCACTCAGTAAAGTGTTGAAATTAAATTAATAATAAGTTAAGCTTTAAGCTTTCGGTAAAAAATACTTAAATGATTATATTATAAATGACATATTCATACTCTAACATTTCCTATAAGTTACCTTCTATATCTATAAACACCCATCAAACTAAGGTACAGGGTATGCAAGGCAGCATGCCACAAGCGACGCTCCGACTATTGACGCTGGCTTTTACTCACGCCTGGCCATAAATTTCAGGCTGTCAGGCAGCTGCTGGGGCTTGAACAATGCCAACAGAAACAGTGCTTAAGGCTCTTTCGCTTTGCTTAGTTTGTGTTGAAAATTACCTGGCGTTATATGGGAAGCGCGTTAATTGGGCATTGCGGGGCATGCCACTCTGGGCGGATGCTAAGTAATCAGACTAATTTATTCATGGGTAGCAACCGAGGGTATTGAACTTATTGGATTTGCAAATTGCAAACATATATATATGTATATTTAATTATGTAGACGTTATTGTAGCTCAGCAGAATTATCGAAAGCTGAACACTCAAGCTCACGTTAAGTCGAAATTAAAGCTGAAGTCTATGAGTAAATATATACATATAAGAAGAAAATTGTAACCGACACTCTAGAATACTTTTATATGTATTGTAGGGACTATTTGCATACAGAATATCGGAATATTTAGTTCAGATTGTATTGCTCATGCTTGTGCAGGCACGCTTGATCAATCATACATATAGAAGATTTATATGCCTTCAGTTTATTTATATTACTTGAGCCATTTGCGTAATGTGATTCAATTGTCTTGCTCTGACCTTTACACTCATGCAAATACAATTCACCCACACGAGGACATCTTGTTAATTGTATCAAGGGCAGCGCACAAAGGACAAGTTTATTTATATGGCAATGCAACTATTGCGGCACAATGCCAGCATAAATGTATAGATAATAGGATCATATTAGACACATAAGTAGATAGATAGTCGCACAAATCGTACCTATGCCGGTGCAGATTGCGTGCCTCTTTGAACTTTGAACTAGCACAGCGTGAGTAGCTATCTGTGTGTGGGAGGATACAGGTAAACAAGAGGCAAAAGCCCGTGGGAACTTCAGCACACACTTGGCGCAGCGACAAAGAAAAAATACTCTGTTGGCGTATCAAGTGGCAAACGGCAATCAAAGGCAGCTCTATAGCTCGCCTACTGCGCTGCTGCTGCTGCTGCTTCAGTTCCTGCTAACCCAGGCATGTTACACATTGTTGCGATATAATAATGTTATTGTGTGTGTATATATATATATATGTGTGTGTGGCGTGTCTGTGTGGTGTGTAGGTGTCTCTTTTCTCAGACTTTACAGTCACATGAATCCTCGGCAGGGGTCTGCCGCGTTGGCGGATTTTCTGCCGCATATTGGCTTTTAATTTTACGCGCAGTGTCAGCAGCTATAGCAACAAACAGGAGCAACAACAACAGCAACAGCAGCTCCAATAACAATATGTACAGACTGAGAGCGATGTAAAAGGACTGCTGTTATCAGCTAAATTATTGTTGGGATCATGCATGCAGGATATAATGTATGCAGCCAAAGCGTATTCTTTATTTTCTTCAGTCCCAACTCTCTGCACTCGGGGTAAATACATTTTAATGTTTTGTTATTAATGTTCTGTTCGGCAGTCGCATTCACATTTGTATTCGCATTCGCCTACATACAGACGCACTTCAGCATTTGCATAAGGTGAACAGCGCCAAAAGCTCACTGTAAATCTTCGAGTTCAGTAAGTAGCGCAAAAATGAGTTCTCTAAAACTTGAAATTACATTACTGCTCGACAGCACTAATACACCTGGAGAACACAACAATGGCGGCACGCAAAATGTCTCTGTTTATTTTTATAGCCACAATCACACACCCGCACACACCCACACACACCCAGACACACACACACACATGCAAAGTTTGCTTTAACTGTGGATATCTCTGCGTAGATTTTAATTTGTGGCTTTTTACCACTCGAATGTTGTTAAACTCGACTCAATTCGTAAAATTAACAATAAACATTTTCATATACGTCATTTAAGATTATTAAAATCAGTTGCTGATTACGAGCCTCCATGTGTGTATGTGTGTGAGTGTGTGTGTCCGTTTGTTTGCTTTTGTAAGTGCTATAAGTGTTAAGCACATTTTCGCTGAACCGCATAATCAAAAGCGGCTGCAGTGCTTACAGCAGCCGCATCGCAGCAAAAGCGGCGAGCGCTTCCATTTCCATTTAACCCAATGCCTGTTTGTTGGCATATTAATTTGAAATTATGGAATTTCCATGAAGCTGCCAATGGCAGCAATAAATGAGGAAAATTAATTAAAACAAAAGTAACATCAACAAAAATAAAATGTGAAATAATATTTGAACTGTATCAAACCATAGTTTGTGCACATGAATTTAAAATAGAAATAAAACTAAGTAAATAAATTAAAAAAAAAAAAATGAATAATATCCATGGAAATTTGAAATAATTAATATGACATGGTTCACACAGTATTTATGTTAATCTTGCCAGATGTCATGTACATAAAATAATAAAACGAAAGGAAAAGAAAACTTAAACTAAAAACCTAATTTAATATAAATTAATCAATATTATATGAATTTATGACATCAGATAACTTTCATCCGATAACTAAATCTTTAAATTCTAAGAATAATTGTTGATAGAAGATAATATAAATGACAGCTAACAAGCTGCTTCAGCTAAGACAACGTAAACTAACCTTGAGCTTGAGCTATCTTGCTTGCTGTTTATACAAATTAATTTCATTCGAGCTAAGCTCTTAAACGATTTCACAAAGCTAAGTTAAGGGAACAGCTTGATTTCAACTAATTTACTTAATCCTTTAAGCCTTTGCACGTTGCTCTACTTATGTGAAGGCGAATGAGCTATTATTATTTATGGCCACTGAGTTAGTTGGCCAAGATGCAGCGTCATAGCCAGGACTCTGAAAGCATTATAAATTCTAATTCCATTATACTAGCGGGCGAGTTTAAGGCGTTTGTCATATTTACTTTCTTATCTCATGCGGAATATCATCGACACGACTCTCCCAATTACATTCCAGCCAGTCATGATTTGTCCCAGCTCATCAAATGTCAATTGCACTGATATTGATTTCCACAATTGACACTTAAGCATTAGCTAACAAATGAAAAGAGACTATTGAGCTGCGGCTCCTTTCAGACAACAACTTGGCTTTAAGGCACGCCAATGCAGCTACAACAAAAAGTTCGTTTAATAAAATTTGACGCTTTTAAATTTATAGCTGAGTTACATAGGCTATAAAATTTGGTATCTCCCACATGGCGAGAGGCAGAATAGTAGCCAAAGTACATAAACTCGCCTCATAAATTTAATACCAAAAACTGACCAAATTGGCCGCTGGCCCATATTGTCAAGGGTCTTTAAGATAAATATGACTTACAGTACGGCTCCTTATCAAATTCAAAGACAGCTAGACTAAAAATGGTTGAAGGCAAGTTCTGTTAAATTGAATCTGCTTTCACTTATCGTCATTTTAACAATTCATCCTTAAAGATATGGGTTTGTTCTTTTAAATTGCTCTACTTTTCCTCTCAATCACACAAATTTCTTTATTAATTTTTGGATATTTTGTAGCACACACAAATCACGACAGCTTTTGAGTGCAATCAGGTTTGACTTTGACTGCGGCTTATCTTGTGGTACAAAAGGAATTCGAACTGCCCATTGCTGCCCGCAGCAAAACACACTCATTTTATTCAAGTTACCTTGATTCACTTGCCATGCAGTAAATTCTTTAAAGCTGCAAACGAGCTGTTATAAAATATTTATACCTGCATTGACATTCCAGTGAAGCTCCTGAAATATTGCCAATCTTTATATAGCTGCAATATTCGTACGAAATTCGTTGAAATTGACCAGCAATATTTTCATAGAGAATATAAAGGACATATGCGAGTTAATAAACAGGATTTATTAAGTGCCAAAGGATACTTATGCTTTGTGCTGAAGTCTGTAACGTAAAGAAAATCGATATAAAGTTAATGAAATATTTATTTACATATAACACTGCTTGGCAGTCTGACTGAAACTTTGCCAAAATTTCTTGTTTCAGTACAAGTGCATACATAAATTTTCTATATTTCCCCAAAGAGGGTATACATGTTTCTACATGCCTTGCTTTATTTTTTCTTTGCTTTAATAAAACCTCAATACCATGAAAATATGGTTTTCCACGTTTTTTCTTTTTTTGTGATATGTGTGTTGGAGTGACTCCACTTTGGGACTGCCTTTTTATAGCCCATTTGCAAGTAAATTTTCAAATTGCCTGTTGAAATTGCATGTTGTAGCTGACTACAGACATATAGTGTACGAATGGAATGTTTCGGCAATGGCAACTACAAAGCTCTCAAGTCCTAGTGATCAGCTCCTAATGTAGAGTGTAAATGGCCTTTAAACTCAGCATATGAAAAAGCATAGACTTCAATTCATTTTTGCCCAAGCTTGTGCTTCTTCATGTTGAGCATATACATATGTATATGTATATAAGACAGAGATATTCTAGATAATGTATAAGAAAATGTGTGACCTTTGATAAGTTTGATATGAGTACAAAATGAATCGATTTGGGTCTTTTTTTATTTTGTGGATTATTTTTTCTGAAACCTTTTTTATATTTAACAAGTAAGAAAACTCTAGTCGGGCGTCCCGACTAGGAGATACCCTGAACCCAGTTCTATCTGCGTTATTTAAAAATACTGCATAATTAGAATTTAATATAAAATCGCACACAAAATTAAATTCAATGTATTTTCAATTGTTTAGCTATGTAATAGCGCCATCTATGTTTCGATAGAATAGCGCCATCCATGTTTCGATTCAACTGACCAGCTGATAATTCGCAAATCATAGCGCCATCTACTGGAAATATGTACACCAAAACTTGCGGTTCTTAGAATTTTCTAGATGCACGCAGCTCAATGTGTACATGTGAGGATGTGTGCACATGTATAGGATAACAATTTGCTTTGCGCTGCTGGACACGTGTTTGGCCGATTGGCCAAATATTTAATTAATGAATTTGAATGAAATTTGCAGCTTATAATCAACATATTTTTTTTACATTTTTTTCCAATTTTTAAAAATGCAAGCCATTCATTTATTGGCTTTGAGTGCAACTAACCTCAATTTAAATATTTGGGAATATTTGGCGCCGGTATCCAAAAATTTTACAAAAATCAAACTTACATAAAATAAATATAAAACTAAAAATTTGGCGACTCTAACTTAAAAGACGTGAGAGATATAATTTAATAACTAACTCGATCTTTTCGTGCTATTCACGGACCTACATAAAGAATTTTAGGTCTCCGGCTCCTATAGGTTCTGAGATCGACGCTGTCATACATACGGACAGACGGACAGACGGACGGACAGACGAACTGACGGACATGGCTATATCAACTGAATTTCAGGTGGGATGATATTTTCTTACAAGATAACTTAACTTCTTTTGTCTGTTGCCTTTCTCTCTTCGACTTATTCTGCCCTGTATGTTTTGTCATTTCTTTTGTAATATTTTGTATTAAAAGAATTTAATTGAATACATTTTCCATTAAGACTAATTTTTTAGCTTCGTCTGTCTTACCTTCTCTCTTTTGTATCTGGTTTTGCCTGGGGATTTGCCTGCTGCGCGTAGCTTAGGCTGCGTCTGACACATAACACATAAGCATATTATTACGTGTGTGGGTATGGGTGTATGTGTCTGGGTGTGTGCATGACTAAGTTTCATACAAATGAAGGTACTGAAGGTATCTGTTTTCCATTGTTTCGATGCTGTCTTCGTTTTAATGATGTAGCTTCTGGTTATTGAAATTGAAAACATTTTTAAATCAATTTCCCGTGGCTTAACTTTATTTTGCGCTTTGTCAATGTGAATAATTAAAATCTTTTATTTTCTTTTTAAATAAACGCTGAGAGGAAAAATATTCAAAAGCAATTGAATTAACATTAAATAACTTTCAGCTAATTATAAATAAAAAATAAAATTAATAATTCAATATATTGTTGTTATAAGCTCTCTCATATTTACATGATATATCTAATTTTCGCCAATTTAAAGCTACATTTAATATTAAATTGCTGTTAAAGTTTGCTTTAATTTTATTGATATTTGTTGCAGCTGCCATGTCTAGTTGGTAGCGCTGTCAACTCCCCACACCGATGCCTTAAGCATCTGAAAAGAAACTACAAAAAAAAAAAATGACTTTGACAATGACCTACAATATATTTTGAAATATATTCAATTATTGCAAATAAATCATATAACGGCGTAGCCTGACTAGCTTTACGACCTCAAACGATACGATTTATTATATATAAAATTTCCAAATGTTGATAAGAACTTTAAAGTATTAAAAAACAAAAAAGAGCTCTAAAAAGTTTCTTGTCTTTTTATACATATGTATTAAAATATATTTTTATTTTAGGGTATTAACTGAAAGGTATTAAATTATTTGTATTTTTTGTTCAATTAATTTAATTATGAATAAATAACATATTCTGTGATAATTTAAGCCGGCAGCAAAAATGTTTATTCATATGATCCTATAATTCTTGTGAAAGTTCAACAAAGGCTTTCGACATATGTAAGCTTGGACCCCATATAACGATAGTTAGGCATTTACTTATGTTGCTGCTATTCTGGAGAATGTTTCAGAGCTGCTTTGATAATATTTTTGTTATGATAAAGGAAAATCGCAACAAATATGCAAATATTTAGCTCACCGCCAAATACTCTCTGTCAAACGAGGAAATTGCCAGTAGATAGAAGGCATTCTTGGCACGATAACAACAAATTGCTGGCGGCTTTTTTGAGCAACAAAGTCGCCGAACAATGCGAGCAACTACATGAGCCACGTTAGGCAGACAAGCAGTTGCTTTTAATGTCGATGATTAAACGCTTAAGCCGAGCCTCTTAAATGCAGCTTGTGCGTCGCTTTGTTGCCTATTTTTAGGCCATTTAATCGACAAACAGCTGAGCCAAGTTAGCTTGCCTTTGCGCAAGCATTGAAAAGAGTTTACACAGCAGACAGACTCGCGCAGACAGATTGTTAAATGGGGCGTATAAGTAACGTGTGCTGCCTAGAATTGGCAAATTAATACTCAAGTAGCGTTTGCTTCTTTTTATTTTTCTATCCGTCAAAGTCCACGCTTCCTTCTCTGTCTGTGGAAAGAAAGTTTCATCTCAAAAAAAAAAAGTTTGGCTACGGAAGTCGTGCAGTCTTTTATTCAGTATTTTAACTTTTTTATTAAATTTGCGCACCAAGTTGGGCCAAGTTATTGCCGGCTTTTGTTGATGCTTAATGCCACTTTGCTTATTAAATAAATATTTGACACAACTTTCGGGTATGCCGCCTCGATTGCCCTCGCAGAAGGTACAGGTCGCATCCCAAAAAGTCCAAGGCATAAATTTTCCGAAAATTATTCAATTTAATGACCAACATAAAAATGCCCTCATTATAAAATTACTTAATTTAATGTTGGCAGAGCTTTGTTTTAACGTTTCTTTGATGTAGTTAGCCCCATCGATTCTCAAGTCATCTCCGCCAAGGATGGATCCGATGAACTGTAACGACCTGAGCAGGCAGGCACAGAACTGCAATAAAATTGTACGAAGAATATTGAACTTACCGTGAAGGTGGTATGGATTAAGAGTAAATGATAAAACCTTATCATATTTAATTAACCATATTTCGCAATTAAAATGGTCTCATATTGCGCGAGTCTGACATTATTATATGATTAGCAGCACTCAACTCTAAATTTTATATTAAATTATGGCATTAAAGTGTGAAGTAAAAATGAATATGAGAATCATCTTGTGTGATGTTCATGCATCACAAAAAATAACAAATCATATATAAATAAAATTACAAAACAATAACACAAATCTCTTTCTCTGGCAGATGACTTGGTATCCAAAAGTAAACAATGTGCATAAGCCTTTGGTATTATATTTTTAGCAGACCCAAAGCAAATTTATTAACAATACTCCATACAGGTGGCATCCACAAAAACAGACTCAATTGTTTAGGTTAACAAAGGACCGTATAATTTGAGCCTCTCTCCCACACTCTCAAATTTCATAATGATATTTAAGGAACAATATAAACAGGTAGGCACCTGTTTGGGGGCTTAGAGCAATCGCAGCTGCGGCACCACAACTAAGCAACTAAAGCACAGACGTTTATCGGGGACCACATATCACATACATATATGTATGTGCACGTATGTATATCTGTTTACATTTGTTATTGTGTGCAAATACGTGTGCGAGTGAGATTCAAGCAAGACAAACCCCATTAAATAAAACTGGCGCTCAACCACATCGAATTGTGGCTGGCGCGGTCGCCGCTCTGGCTGCCTGGGCTGCCATTGAGCCGCTTTGAGTGGCTGAAGTGACCGACACTCGGCTTGGAGAACATCTCACATTACGCATACGCCACCGGACGCGTTACGCAAAGTTTTCCGGCTTTGCTTTGCTTCACTGGCAATATTTTTATGACTCGACTCAGACTCTCGGCACGTGCCAACATGAATCGAAGCTTTGTGCAAATATGCAACGAAATGCAGCGAAAATATAGCCGAGTGGAAGCAACAGTTTTGCTCCTGCTCCTGCTCCGCCCGCCTGATACTCTGCACACTCAAATGGGTTACTTAGTCGATGTGTTGAAGCACGTACCGAACACGCGCATGATGCGATACGTTTAGTGAATGCCTCTCTCCATTCAATTCAATTCAATTCAAAGAGCCATAAAAGTACGCTCGTGTAAATACAAGTTATGGACCTTTTTCCCATTGCACTGGAATCCTTCACTTGCTTTCTAGATGAGCTCTATTTCTTCAATGAAGTGTACATACATACGTATATATATAAGTATGTGCGTATTCAGGGGCAGTCGACAAAGACTCTATACAGCACACTGGAGCTATTAAATTCAGTTGTAAAGCAGCAAACGCACTCGTTCATCTATCTGAAGGAATATTTACGAAATCTGCTTATGAAATTCCAAACACGTTCATAAAATATACATAAACATAGATACGCACGCGTGTGCCATATATCTACATACATAAGAGTATATATGTATACATATATATAGGTAGAGCAAGGTACACATATATATTCTTGTTGACACGCCGAAGTTTTTCAATATGAAGCACAACCAATGCACGTTCCAATAAATTACATCAAAAAGGCATACAGAAAGCAGCTGGGCTTGTCAAATTGCCATCAAGGCATTTCAATAGCCCCTAATAGTTGCTTTGCATAAAAAATTTCAGTTTAACTAGACCTAAAAAAGGCGTATTTAACAGTAAAACACGTTCAAACTAAAAAATATACATATCTATAATTAAAAAAGAATATTTACAATTATAATTTTGTTTTTAAACTTCTTTTCGAAAATAAAAAATAAAAAAGGACTCATTTTAGGTTATTATATTTTTTTAAGTTTATTTAAAAAAAAAAAACTATACAATAAATATTTCAAAAATATATTTTGACAAGTTTTTAATTTTTAAATATCTGTATTTTCTCTCGCTGCGTATATAATATCGCTTAACTTTGATTACGTTGATAAGTACGACTTCAATGCCAATGCCATTGAAAGAGCCTTAGAATGAACTCCATACAACAGCCCATATATTGGGGCTCTAACAACCAATGATTATATTCCTCATTCTACAGTATAATTCATTCATAAATACGCAAGAGTCGAGGGACAGGCACAAGCACGTTCAATGTCGGCAGCACAGTGGCGCGCACGTGGCGTCCGTGAAGCAAAGAAAAAACAACCAAAAAACAAAAAAAAAAACAAAAAAACATCACTTACCGCCCTCAGCCGCTCAAAGACGCTGAAGACGGCCTCCGCGATGGTTTTTACACAAACACAAGACGGCATCTGTAGCGATGGGCGCCAAGAAAATTTCCCAAACAAAGCGAGACGAAATTTCCCAGTGTTCGCTTACTCAACGAGAGCGCGCCGAGAGAAAATGCCAAGTAAATGCCGAGCGACGCGTCGCCACGCTAACTTTGACTGCGACGCCGGCATCGTCATCGGCATAGGCTACAGCAGCAGCACTGGCAGCGGCAGCGGCAGCGGCAGCGACTGCCTTTCACTGGCTTTTCAGACTCAATGGACCAGTTTGGAAAATTCGCACTGTCAGTTTGTTTTAAATTTTTGCCGCGTTGCGTTCGCTTGCGAAGCGCTCAACTCTCAACCAGCGGCAAAGTTTATTTTTTTCAAAAATACTTTTCGCGCGAATTATGAATTCATTTGTGAGCTATATTTTGACATTTGGCATTAGTAACAAAAATAAAAAAATAAATAAAAAACAATTGTAAAACATTGTGAAGTGAGTAAGTGAGTAAAGTTATTCAATGCACTCCCAACTAGAAGTACTATGGAAACTTACTATTGAATAACTTAACCAAATTTAAATACATTGCTTTGAGATAAAATATAAAACGAAAAATAAAAAAATATAAATAGTTAAAAGTCGTAAACTTGTGAGAGGTTTTATGAATGCTGATTGCAGTCGCACTTGCAAGTGAAAAACAAAAACAATAATAATAAATGGAAAGCAAATGAGGAGCATTCATAACATTACTTTCGAAGTTGAGTCATTTGAAATACAAATATATAAATAAAAATATATATTTAAATAAATATACTAGTGGCATTTGTGTGTATTTAACTAAATATACCAACAAAATTTAATCGCAAATATTAATGAGTGTCGTTATTAAAAAAAAATACTATTAAATATATTATCGTAAATATTTGCTTGCAAAACCTAAGTTTAAGATGTGCTTTCTTCAATACAAATATATATAACAGATATAGCTACCATTAAAAGTTTACAAAGTGCAACTGACTACGGTGAAATTTCGCATGGAAGAAAAAGTTTGTGCAAGAGAAACATTGTCAAATATTTCAATATAAAAACTAGGTAAGATAACATTATACTCCATTGAGCATACAATATATACTAGAAAAAAATCTTTAAAAATATTATTAATAAGAAAAACATTTTCTATGACCAAATTATTTTATATGATTATATGAATTCATATTTTAAGTGAATTTAGTAAATGAATTAATGTTCTATTTCACAGGTAATCCACTTCATCAAATTCCAATTGGTACTTCTCCTTCTTTATTTATCTGAAACTAAGTTGCACGAATAGTAATTCAAAGTAGAACATAAACTAATTCAGTTGAGCTCAGCTTCGAGACAGAAATTTCATATCGAAACCGATTGACAAATTGAAGTCGTAAACTTGTCACTTCTCGAATTTCACTGAACAGTGAATTGAGAGCATCGATGTACACGCTTTGGCAACAAATAATTAACAAGTGGGCTGTGTTTAGTTTAGCATTCAATGGTCGACACGTGCCCAGGTTGTTAATCAAGCTGAAGCAAAATAATAACTCAACAATAGAAATGGAAAACAGGCATCATTTGCCGATGAAAATTAATTAAAAAACAACAGCATGTGTGCTCTCACATATGCATATATTTACATGTGTATGTGTGTGTGTACGTGTTTGTACACAAATAAAAAACAAATGGTAAATAAAAAAATTAGGGTGATGTAAATAAGGTGTTCCGGCAGGAAGCCAGCGGAAATCAATGCAACGCCTGCCTGTCTGCATAACTTAAACTTCGTAGTGTCCTTCACTCGGTGCTCCGGCTCACCATGCTCAAGCCAACAGCCGCTGATTACGTAATTACATGAATGCTAATTTTTTGTTGTACTTAGCATGCTTTGTTTTGCCAGTGGCACTGGCCTTGCCAAGGGCAATGGCAAGGGGAAGGAAGCGGTAGACGCATATATCAGCAGAGTCACGAACAATTAAGGAAAGGCAAACAGCACATAAAATAATGAGCGAAGTTCTTAAGTGCAGCAGAAAGAGAGACACGAATACCTGGCTCACACACACTTAGCAGGTGCGTGTTGAGGACATTTATGTGCCCAGACTCGACTGCAGGTAAATATTTTTGTAATTAATAGAGAAAGTTAAAGTTGATTGCTGGTAAGATTATCTGCGCTCAGTTTCAAAATAAGTCAAATGTCCGCCCAGCGACCAACTCACACTCGGCCAGCGAGAGCACATGTCAGACGGAGATTTATTACCAAAAAAGCGGAGACTAAAAACCCAAGGGCTACCTTTTAAATGGTCTCGCACCTTTTCGTGCAACTTGAGGTTTTTGGGGTTTCCCCCCAAGTCGTATGTCCTTAAAAGCCCTGTCAGGAAATTAAACTATTAAGCTTTCTTGATGTACATAAAGTTTTAATGCCATCCGAAAAGGTGTTTGGGAAATTATGTTGTACTATCTGTGCCAGCGCCGCCTGTCATTAAGGGAAGGCACACCATTTACCTTTACCTCGACTCGGCCATAGACCAATTCCGCTGATAAGTGAATCCAGTAAAAGTTTAGTGGCAAATCAACATAAAATCGTGTTGATTACTTCAAGTTTTGCAGCCAACTGCTAAGCTATTTCACTGCTGTCAGCAACAGGCACAGAGTGCTAACAGCATCAGACGAAAATCGATATGTCACCTGCGGTCAGTTAGGGAACTGGCTTTGTTTCATTTTCCGAAACTTACTTTGAGCTAGCTTAAATACAGAAGAGTAACTCATTGTAGCTAGCCAGTCATAGCCAGGCGTTGCGAATGCATTTTCATTTCCAATGAAGCAGAATATGGAGATTATATTTCTTAATAGTATGAGTACTATTTGTATGATTGTATGTTCTGCATCCACATCATGAGAACGGAATTTGTTGTACTAACAGAAGAAATGTTTTAAAATAAAATTGTTGAAAAATTACTTAAGACATGACGTATGCAGAGCATTGTAGATGATGAATAACTCAGAGCGTATACTTAATATTTTGTATTATGGCATTGCGGAGAGCGTCTTAAAGAACATATTGAGAGCGTCTTAAAGAACATATTGAGCATTCGTGTAGAATTAATTAAATTGAACGCACTTAATATTTTATTCGTGTTTAAGACAATAAAATTGTTGGCATATTTTGACCATCCAATCATCGTCGTGCTAAGTGTTGCGTGCAATGAGCAAAATATAAATAAGCTGAAGCATTTATCATGGGCCTTATTCAATTATTTTTATTTATAGGCTACATATGTAGATTTATCTATTTTCGAACCACCCACACACACACACTTCTAGATTCGCCTTTGGCCAGATTGCATTAGATTTAATTTGCATTACAGCCAGCGGGCACCATAATCGTTATCGCCCTAATGTAAGCTGCTCAGTAATACAATTTAACAGCATTGCTCAGATTTAATGCTGCCCACTATCTAAATTGAAGTTGAGCCAATCAAAGCTGACGAGTAAACAATACAAAAACTAAAAGAAACAAACACACGAAAGCAAAACAAACACAACAAAAAATATTGAAGCGGCTAGAGAAGAAAAATGTTGAAGTTTACAGACGGCAACAACTTTTTGAGCATTCCCATCGATTGTGGCAATAAATCGCCTGAGCAATTGACAGCCGTTTAGAAGTCGAACGAGAAGTCAAATTGTTGCGAAGTTATGCAAAAAAAATACAAAATCTAAATTTAATTGTATAAATATATATGTATATATATATATATATATATACGGTAAATATATTATTGTGAATGAAGCAAACGTGGAAACAGATTTGAGCTCGTTAATTTCTCAGACAATTTGTAGTAATTTCTCTTAATTGGCGCTAAATTCATCAGAAATAATTGTTTCACAACTGCTGTAAATATTTTTGCTCAAAGATCTGAAACTTTGAACTTGAGGCTAATTGATGTCTGAAGTTATCGATATGGACAATCCGCAATTGTTTGCATAAATATTCATTTCAAACTGCGCTCGACTAATTAAGCACGACAAACACACACAAGACACGCCCCCTCAGTCAGACAGCATTGAAGTAGGCTGTCGTGACTTACAATGAGGATCTCGTAAATGTGTTTCCATGATGTTTTCTCATTCTCAGCTGGCCGCATTTACCGGGCCACTTGACGCACAAAGAAACATCTTCGCCTGTCCACTGCCAGTCGGCTAGTTAGCTATGTAGTCGGTTCTATCTCTCTCACATACATACTTACATATGTACATATAGATGCTTGTATATTCATGTTTATTTAAATTTATATTTTTGCTCAATTACTGTAGCTAATGTTATTGTTGTTGTTGATGTTGTTGGTGTTACTATGCGTACAGTGGCCATCGCAACGGCCACCAAACATTTGCTTTAACTTTTCGCCTGTGCAAATATGCAAAATGATTGACAGCACAATTAAGATGCCGGCACTGAGCTCGCAGGTAATGCAATATTTAAATGAAAAGCGGGCTGCAGGGAGGCCACGTGCCAGCTGCAGCCATATAAGGCTGTAAATTTCAATAAATATGCAGAGCATAATAATACCATTTATTGTTACATCACTATAAGTTTACAAACCGGCTTAAAACAATAAGTAAAAAGCAGTTAAATATATTTTAGATATCCACAAATCTATTTATTTTATTTTTTAATATTATTTTTGGTTAATGTGTGAGAGAACAAGCTTAAATTCAAATTAACATTTACAGTAATTTAATCAGGGTTTTTTACTGCATGTAGAGTCCGAGTTATTATTTAAGGTTCTATAACTTCTAAATTCTAAATCTATCGGCATTTTCCGGCTGCCTAAAATCATAGGTGAACCATATCATCCAATAGTTAACTGGGTTTCCCTCTTTTCCCAACCTTAAATGAATAAATCATTAAAGTGGAATCATTCTGTGGAAAAAGTAAATAGTAGGATAGGGGTGAAGGGACTTTAGTTATGAAACTCTGGCATATGCAGATCTTCTCGATTTTCTTTACCTCATGTGGTCGAATAAATAAAATTTTAAATTATTAGGCTAAACAAAATGTAAGGTTATATTATAATTATTATTTTTATTATTTTTTTTTTATTGTTACTTATCTATTTATTATAAACATATAAGTGAATACATTATAAATTCATTTTTTATATGCTGTAAAGATCAACAAAAAAACTTGAAAATATACTTGATATATGTCCACCAATTAGTTGTATCAGTTTCCACAGTTTATTTGATTGTGTAATTGGGTCGTAATACATCATTAATTAAATGGCTTATGACAAGCTAATTGCTCAATTCATTTTGCTTTATTCTTTTTTAATATCGTTTAACGTTGATTTACTTCAAGTGTAATTTATTAATGTATTTAGAGATATTACTAAGATCTCGTATATCAAATGGCTAATATTTTTATTTATTACATTCCTGTTTTTTACTTGGTAGTTTCGCTCCAATCTAGGCTAAATATTTTTGGGCATACTCTTTGGCTGCCCCTTGGTTTTGTTTTCGTTAGCTTTGGCTGACTGCCAGCAAAGTCAACAGGGAAAAAAAGGAAATTAAACGTAAATGAAAACACAGAATACAAACACGTGCTGTTTTGACTAAGTTTTTCTTTCAGCCATACGTGGCGTATACAGAATGTTGCTTATCATAGGCGTTTGTTTTCGAATTCTGAATTGATTAAAACAATGAATGTAGTCTTCTGGGCATTGCTGATATTCTGAATACGAAAGGTTGCGAATATTAAAGATATGAACCAATTCAGAAATATTTAAAAATCTTTTATCAAGTTTTAATCAATAAGAACTGATTTATGTTTCATGAGATAGATAGACATTACAGCAAACATATATACTTTATTGACCACATTGTTAATAAGTTTGATTTTGCTTAAGTTATTGCACATGTGAACTAAATGAAGCATAGAGTAATAACATTTCAATAAAGTTTTCAAAAAATATCTATCAAATGAAATCGACTCTTTTATTGTTCCCACAAATCGATATTTAAGTCAAAGCTGAGGATGTTCGAAACATATATTTACAAACAAATATTTTGGATGAAATTTGAGGCAAGACTATTTAGCAATGTAGAGCATACGATGAAACCATATATATAATATATATTTACATATATACCACCTTGCTGAGTGTCTATCAAGAACGTTGGAAACTTGTTGATAATTATGCAAAATCGAATGCATCAATTACGCGAGACAAATCAAAGCTGTCAGCCTTTAGCATTTCAATAAAAATTTGCGAAGTGCCGCCCCGGCCCCCCAACCAGCCGAGGTTGGGTGCATTCCTCTTTAATCTAAACGCCAATGACAAAATTAAGTCTATATGTGATTAAAGAAAATAGAAATAAATAAAAATTTAGTTTGAAGTTCACATTTCATACGTTTATATATTTACCGTATCCGGACAACATTTAGCTCCTCGTTGGATTCACTCTTATGGCTATCGATTTTAAGTTATAAAGATATGTTGAAATGAGCAGTGATTATAGTTGAATTAACGGTAACTAAGTGTGCATTGTGATTTACATTCAATAATTGGAAATAGGAAACTAAAATTCACTTTCTGCTCATTCAGTTGTTTATTATGATACGCTCGCTGCACAATTCATAGCGTATAGAATCACAGCGTTAACTCATTTGCATGCCAAAAGTTTTCAGTTCATTGCTCGTTGCGCTTTTAATTTATTTGGTACATATGCATAGCAAAATAAATATGTTGCACTGTTGACAGTATTTGCACCTATTCTATTTGTGTAAGCTATGCAAATGATTGAATACATTACAAGTAGCATACTTAGATTACATACCAAAGGGTAGTGAGATAACCCTTAGCTCTGAGGGTATCAACTATTATGTTAGGTTTCAGCACAGCTTCAATAATGCTTTTTAAGGATATTTTTATATTTTTTAAATACATTAATCTATCATATCTAGAAAACTTTTCTGCTGCTTGGAACTCACTTAGCCGTGAGTACAGGACATCTTACAGTCGGTAATTCTACACTAAAGCAATCATTTGTTCATTTATTTGCTGCTTTTTTTAGTCTGCTGCCCTTTAATGTGGCTGAAATATTTACTGACGTACCAAACTGAAGAGTCATCAATCGAGTCGGCAGGGTTGATCCAGAAACTTAGGACAACGTGTCTCTGTTAACAAATGGGCTTCCCCTAGTGTTGCATACACATCTCCATAGACAGAGAAAGAATGAAATATGTGTGTTTACATCTTATGTATACTGTATTTACTATGTTCATATTATATCTTATATATTTTATATTGCTCCAATTTTTTGCTCTTAAAGCATTCGAGTTTATATGAAAATTTGTGCCAAACAGCCGCTATAACAGCACGTCCAGCCACAGCAACGAAAGAAATTACCAAAATACCAAGAGTAAAAAACGAAAATTTATCGATGCTCACTTCCGCAAACAGCCACAAAAGCAACAACAGGAAGTAATGTGCTTAAGCAATAGCTGTGAACAATATTCAAAAAAGTGGGGTTGCCCCTTGGCGTCGAAGGTGAAATACCCTTTAGAAAGCATTTGGTCAGTATCTGTGAATTAGGAGTTATCATAAATTTGTAGTTTGATCAAATTAAATTTACCAGATTTAAATTAATATTGTCATGGAGTAAGAAAGGATATATAAAAAGAAAAATACTGTACGTTGCATCAAGGTCGACTTAGTTGGCAGACAACATAACTGAAGCATCGTGAAAGGCAAACATTTATAAAACACTTTTGGCCATTTCTCTTCATTAACTGCATGCCAAAATAGCTGGGGAACAGGCCGAGAAAGAGAGCAAAGTGTTTTCTAGTCTGGCGTCGTAGGCTCAGTTGCTCCCCAGCTACTCCCTTCCCCCTCTAGTTCTAGTCCTCTAGTTCACCTATCCCGATGTGGGGCAGGCTCTTGCTTGGCTCGAGCTTTTGGGCGCTGCCTAATGAAGTTTTTCTTAGAAATTTCCGGGCAATTTGACTGTCAGACATTGCATTATTGATGAGGCCTGGCGTAGCGGCGACACTTTAGACAAATCACAACGCCTGGACAAGCTCCACTTAAGTCGTATGTCAGTTGTTGTAGTTGCTGTCTCGGCTGACACGTTCTTTATTAATAATTAGCAATAATTTGTTGGGGCAAGTAAAGTGTTAATGTTGATGAGTTTGGGCTTTATGTTACGGCTGCCAAATGAGCAACCATTTATTTGGATAATTGAAGCAGACCGCTGCTACTTGGGGCGCAACTCCCGTGCCGTGGGCGGCAACATGCTGTAAGCTCGCGAGCAACTAGTTAAACATGACCATAAAACGTTGACAACATGTGGCTGGTTAAGCCGATGAAATTTAAGTCAAGCGCTGCGATGCAACGCACCGTTAATATTTAATTGCATAATTAACCGCATATTAAGGTACACATGGCTGACGACAACAACAGCAACAGCAGCAAACAAACACAGTGTCAACACAGTTGGGCAACTGCAGTTTGTGATATCAATGCAAATAAAACGAATTAAGAGCGCAACAATTGATCTCCTTAGTCATGGCTAGTTGATGCATAGCAATTGCCGTTTGGCCGTTTGAAGCGCTATTCGGAAAAATAAAAAACTTTGCGTCGAGTGTGTCTCGTATTCCACTTGATCAGCTGCCGCAAAAGCTAAAAATAGCGGAAACAAATGAAATAAAAGCAAGTAGATGTGCACTAGCTGAAAGTACTCGACTATTAGATACTCTACATTAGTAAATTAATATACAAATTCAATGAATTTAAGTCTGCATCAACAGACAAATCTTCGAACTTATTTTGCTTTAGTTCTTGTTACTTCTAAAATGCAGTCAAACAATCTCAGTTGACATGTATAGCTTTGATGTGAGACAAACTGACATTCTCTCTGGCCACTTAACAGGGTATACAAATAAAAGCTAAACTATCAACAAATATTGGGTTCCAAGCAAATATTATTTTACCAGTTTTCCTACATTTTTGTCACAGTAGTTTCCCATTGTTGCAATTGCTGTTGCTGGCTGCTTTTTCATTCCGCTCGCTTGCCATCTGACCATGAAGTGAGTTTTTCTCAAAGTCGTGGCGAAATGAGTATATTGGTTTTTAGCATACGTGCTGCTGAAATACCTTATCAGAGATATTTCTGTGCAAAATTACTTCAGCATTCAGCCATGGTAATTGATAACACGAAATTTGTTTTAGCATGCACCAAAGTGCAGGAAACTTCTAATGTAATTAAAGAAGCTTCACTTCCAGGCTTGCTTATTAAGATAAGATTCATGGGAATATCATATGTGGTGCAAGGGCATATTTAGTTTTTTTTTTAGCGCAGCTCAGCCGAGGAAAGTATCAAAACAGTTTAAGAAAAGTTAGTTTACGGCCCGGCTTGGCAGGATAAAGTTTCTAATGTGTCTTGCCAAAATCAATGAGATAATGACTAAAACTCTGCCAGGCATAAGCAAATTGCTTACGGAGTTTGCTGAATTGAGTTGTGCACTCAAGCAGAGGGCACGGTCGAATATACTTGTTCACGGGTAATTGAATCAAAGCGGAATAACGTCTCCTGTACAGAGAGGCAGAAAAGTGCTTAATTATATCACCAAGGCGCAGTTGTGCTTGACTATTTAATATTCGACAGAGCGTGGCTCTCCAAAAATAATGATGTTTCCATGGCTCTGTGTCCTGCAGCACATAAGCCATTTTGCAACAGTCAAACAAAAGGTGCGAGGCGGCTGCCTGGCAGCTGGCGGTAATAAAGTCACTGCTGCTTGCCTTGTCGACTCATTAAGCGACTAGCATGCCGGTGCACAAAGCACCCACACACAAATATCCACGTGTATAGTGAGTGCGACAGGTGGACGGTGCGACGGACTTTAAGTTGCATTGACATCGTTAAAGCTCTGGCCCAGCTGTCTGGTGATAAGCTGAATGGTGAACCGGAATGAGGAGGGGATTGTGGGAATGGACGCTTTTCAAATTAAGCCATCAAAGTACTGTCAGAGCAAGTGCATATGCTCGTATGACGACCCCTACATCTACTTATGTTTGCAGCAGCTGCCATTGGCAGTGACTGGAGTCGAGTGGTGTGCTGTGTCCACTTGGGGCGCGGCCTGTCATCAGGCTGATGCCAGGCTGCCAGCGATAACACCTGGCTGCGCGTGCAACATATCCAATCAAAATTTCATTGCCCGCCAATCCACGGCACCTAACCAAATTTGTTAATTATTGCAGCGACTGCGAATTTAGCTGATTAGCATACCGAACTATTTGTACTCTGGTGAGCACAGTCCCGGGTCAACAGAATTTTAATAAAATAATAATAAATGTGAAAAAAGGAAATAAAATTGAAAATGTTTTCATTCGCTGCTCATAATATGTAGCAACTTTGTAGTTCGGCGTGCGAATAATACTTTTTATTTAATTATATTGTGATTACATAAATCATATATATTAATGCATATATTTGCATAATTTAGTTTACGACTCAAGCTTCAGCATTTTTAAATAAAAAAATAATAAAAAAAAAATATTAAAAATTTCCCAGTTTATCACATATTCGATAAATTCGACTCAAAATAGATGCCTTTTACAATAGTTATTAAATTTGATCATACTTTTTATTAAATTTTCGGCAAAGGCATTTAAGGAAATTTAAATTTGGTGTATTTTAGCACACTTCAGTACAAATCCTGTATTACTTAAGCAAAGCATTTGTAGTAGTTTCATTGAGTGATTCGCACTAAGGGAAAGTGATGTGTCTGTGTGTGCTTGGGTGATTTATGTTAAGGAAAACATTGCTATTCTGGATTTCTGTGCCATGTGCGCTACAATTTTCAGGATACGCGCAGCTACACACTCTTTTGTGACTGGTGTAAGGAAAAAGGGAACAAAATGCAACCCATTTATTTTCATTTTGGCAACGCAAAAATTTTTCATTTCACCAAGCGCCAAATTGCAAATAGCGGTTGGGCTGTGTGCGGCTGTGTATGTATGAGTATGTGTTTGTGTGAATGTGTTAGCGTGCGTCTGAGTGTATGCTTGTTGACGTTGTTGTGGTTGCTCTCGAGCCCCGCACCCGAACCACTCTACAACTGCCTTTGTTGCGGTTCATTGGGCAAATCACTTGCATACAGAATGCGCTTTTTGGCTGCTGTCCTGCGGGGGATGCCACCCACCCACATGACGCACACTAAAATAGTTTCAGAGAATACTTGTGATCACAAAATTGTAGTTTATATAAATACTAAAGCCCAAAGTTGCTGCGACAAACTTTAAACATAATTTAAGTTCACTAAATAGGGAGAGGACGCACTCTCAGCTGCGGCCGCACCATTTGCATAAATCTTCAACGTGGTGCATTCTGAATTCAGCCTTTGTGCTGCTAGTCGCAAATTACGCTGTCAAGGACATGTTTGGGGGAGGTGTGAGCTCATTATCGAGCAAAGGCAAAGGGTCGCATAAGCCAGATATTTCCAAGTCGTCAGTGCAAACAAAAAACGATTTAGGCGCGTGGCTGCTGCTCAGCGAGGCCAGCCCCTGGCAACGAGCAACTAGCGCTTGACGACTAGCGACTGGGAACTAACGAATGGCTAAAGCTGACAGTTGCAGTTAATGATACACAAAAGCCATACTCGTTCAGTGGCAGCTGCGCTTTTGTTGCACTGCCATTCAAATCGCGCCGCTGTTGGAAATCTGCAGCGACGACGCGGCAGACCATTGAGCGCAGATGTCAGCCCGTCGCGTCATGTTGTGACTATTGACAGCAGCGAACGAAACTGAAAACATATTTAAAGCAAGAAATGGCCAGTCCTCTAAAGCAGACAAGCATCAAACTGGAATACCCTTGCCAATAGACTCTTTAAATTGATGTGCGGTTCGCATAGAAAATGATTTGAAGTCAGTTTCAACTGCAGAAATTTAAACTCAAATTTCCAATTTATATATTTTTCCTATGATAGTTGAGAATAATTGGCAGACGTGGGCTGAAAACTATTATACCCCTATGTATCTATGCAAATATAGATTCCCGTGGTATTTACGTTACATTCTCGATGCCTAATTAAGCAATACAGCGAATAGTCTGTGGTCTCTGCAGCAGTGTCAGAGGTAATTTGCAACGCGTTTATTTGCATTTAATTAAAAGGGATTCACCAGAGGAATGAAAAGGATAAAGCTCTCTGTATACATCTATATTTGTATATACCATTCTACAAAATGCAATCAAACTAATCTATTTCACATATATGTATATATTTTTAGAGCAGAAGTAACAATTGGCGGAACAGCGACAAAGGCACAAGCTTAACAAGTTGTTGTTGTTAAACACGCCACACAGCTTTAGGATGAAATGGAGATGCAAGGTGAGGCTGGTCGTGGACCAACAACAGAAACAGCAGCGACAGCGACACCGACACCTGAAGCGACAACAGGTGGAGCAAATACTACGACAACATTCACATCTGAGTCACGCGAGTTCAATTGTCGCGTGGAACAAACGGAACAGCCCGAACGATTTCAACCCTTCATTAGCTGCGAGGCGGCACTGCCCGACGGCAACGATTCCTACAACTACAACATCAGCGCCAGCAGCAGCACAACATTCCATTGCACATTGCAGGACATCCATAGAGGAGAAGATAACGCTATTTATGCGTGCAGCGCCATACTCGAAGAGACCGAGGCGTCCATATTAAAGCCGTGCATACTACAGGCGCAGCTGTTGAAGCCACAACTCGAGGCGTATGCGCACTTCGAACTGGAAATCAATGGGACCGTTAGTGATAATGTGAGTGATACGCTTAGTTTTAGTAGCGAATGCAACCGGCAGTTACTTCTATGTGAGTCCGTTGGAGAGGAGCTCTTGTGTCGGCTGCAGCGAGAGCCGGAATCTGTGAGCCCCACAGCCCCGGAGATGGCGACCAGCTGGCTGGAGAGCATCGACCTGGGCAGTGGACTGTGGTCTTGGTTTAACCTAAGCGACATAATTGAGAGTGTCAGCGGTGGCACCACCACCGAAAATACCAGCGATTTAAGTACTAGCTTGGACATGATACTGTCCAACTACACCGTATCCGACATAACAATGAGCACACCACTAGCAACCGAAGCAACAACGGCAGTAGCCGAGATTGTCACCTCGAGCAGTTTTTTTGACTACTCGCCACATGGCTACGACTGGCTGCTAATCTTCGTGATCTTCTGCATATTTGCCGGCGGCCTGGGCAACATACTTGTCTGTTTGGCCGTCGCCCTCGATCGCAAGCTGCAAAATGTAACCAACTACTTCCTCTTCTCGCTGGCCATTGCCGATCTACTCGTCTGCCTGCTTGTCATGCCCTTGGGAGCGATTCCAGCGTTTTTGGGTAAGTGCAAAAATACTAGAAAATTCAGACTATAGTTTTGAGAGCTGTTTTGATATGCTGAAAAGGAAACTAAGACTAGCCTCGGTCTGGGTTTTGAGATATTATTTATGTAACTTTTGACTTCTCGCTTCATGAAGACAAATTTGATTTTTGAAATTTTGACTGTTGGCAGAAACTTGAAGAAAAATACTCATGAGTGAGCATGAGGGGAAAGAAAGCTGATCAGTACTTTCATGATGAGATCTCTCGATATTAATACAGATTCTGATTTTATAAAATGAAAACATTTGAGGTCTTTTATTATACATTTCTTTAAATGTCTAAACACTTCTAAAAGCTTCTCAAAACTGTAGTCTGATTCTTTGTTACTAAATTCTATTGGTCTTTGTTTTAACACTAAACAATTCATGCAAGAGATCTAACGAATTTCATAATGAACTATGAATTTAAGTATCATTGAGAAAAACTGGATTATTATAAATAAATTTCATTTTCTTTCACCCAAATACGCTTTCTGTTTTATTTCTGTAAAGTAAAAATTCGATATTTCCTATCGTTTGTCATTCAATTGATAATTTTATTATTTTCGAATTTAGTAGAGTAATATTTTTATATTTTTTCAATGCAAAAATGATTATTTTTAAATTATTTGCGTACACTTTGAAAATAGCCAACGGAGGGGGCTTCAATTCTCTGATTCTAATAAAACCTGACACATTGCCAGTTGAATCGGCAAACGGTTTATATAATATGATAATATTTGAATTTGCGCTTGCCTAATTTACATGTGCCACAGATAAGGATATCTGCCTGCTGCTGTTCAGCTGAGCCCAACGTAGCATGAACAGATCAAACGCGCAATGGGCCAACATGATGATAACAGGCCCATAGGCGAAGCCGCCGCCACAGAGCAGACGCAACATGTTACATATACTATATTTAGTGGGTTGCACCCAACCAACCACATTAACCAAACAACATTAGCGAATTTCATTTTATTATAAGCGCATTTGCTGTGCCAGCTACCAACTGTCATTTAATAGAGTCTAAAAGGCTCTTTAAATTATTCTGTGGATTCATATTTTAAGCACTCTTCACAAACGTAAAACAAAAGTCTGAATGTATATATATATTTAAGCTGAAAGATATATTCTATAAAAGATATAGAATACTTTTCTATTGCTTCTCTCTGTATGAACAACTGTCAGAAAATCTCGTGATGGCAATCGAAGCTTGTAAGCTTCATCCAAAATAAAATAAAACACCCATCTCCATCTACAGAGCGCTAAAATGCATTGGCCAGCTTAAGCTGAAAGCTTTTAGTTTTTACTAAAATACAATCTCCTAAAACAGCAATTCGATTTAGTCAAGACAAATTCAACTACAGCCATCAAATAGAACAGTTTCTTTTTGGCTTTGAACATTGCAGAGGATAAATGGCTATCAAATTTGAAGATAATTTTTTTTTAATTTAGCACTTTATGTATATATAAATATATATATATATATACATATACATTAAGCTGAGATAAGTACACGATAGTTTGGTAAATAAGTTACATTAGGAGCGTTTTAGTCACGCTTGATTACATTCATTTTCGCTTTCGTTTCGAGCGCAATTTGAACTTTCAGCTTTTTAGCGCTCACTTCTCGAGTCCGAGTTAATCCTTGGAATATTTCCTTAATTGCGCGTTGCGTGTTGGGCGCTTTAATTTGTGGCATTATTTACTTTAGTGTTTGTTGATATTTGGCTGGTACTGTGGCCGTGCCACGGCTTGCTTTATTCAGCAGCTTTCCACAGCTGCTGCACTTGTGGCACTTACGTTTGAGACGGCTCCTCAGCTGCTGCTCCGGCTGCTCCTGCTGCAGCGAAGGGCAAGGTCTTTGTTTTCACGCTCAAGTTGTTTGTCGACGACGGCAACTAACAGCCTTAAATGTTGTTTCAACCCGCAACATGCCGCCGGGCCAACAATTGTGCTGCAAACTGCATCAAGCAATGTTTGCCCTGAGTTTTTGTGTGCCCGTTTGAATTTGGCTTTGGGTTGAGTTAAATTATTATGAATAAAAATTCAGCTCATCAAAGGAATATCAATGGCATATACCCTTAGCCTGACTGCATCTGCTGTAGTTCAGCTTCCATAAAAGAAAATCGCAACTTTAAAAGCCAAGCCGCTTGATGCTTGATTTCTGCTATATAATATATTTATATAATTATGAAAGTTAAAAAAAATATATATATATAAAATATATAAATTTTAAAGAAATCCTGTTAAAACTAAAGCTGCAGCTGGCAAGCTTTAACGAAATTCAGAGTAGACTCAGAAATTCGTACAATTAGCTAAAGCTTTCCAGAACTGTGTTACGGCCCACGTTATCGCTACGCTTACATACTTACTTCAGACACTTGAGTGGCTGTTCTGGACGACATGTCGCATACGTAATAAATACATTTCCACCACTTGATGAGTATCTGTGAGTGTCTGCGTGTATGTGAGTTTGTGTGTAGGTTTAAGTGACAAGCATATAAAACTAAATACGACATGTGGGTCCGACGGATCTGTTCGTTCTTGTGTATTCGAGTCTGTGTTAAGAGTGCTGAGAGGCCGTTTCTGTGTTCGTCTGTGTGTGTCGTGTGTGTGTGTGTGTGTGTGTGTGTGTGTGTGTGTGTGTGTGTGTGTGTGTGTGTGTGTGTGTGTGTGTGTGTGTGTGTGTGTGTGTGTGTGTGTCTGTGTCTGTGTGTGTGTGTGTGTGTCTGTCTGTGTGTGTGTGTGTGTGTGTGTGTGTGTATGTGTGTGTGTAGGTTCATGTTAGCCAGTGTTCTACAATTAGCAAGCTGAAACCCACGCAGCGCGCCTAATGGCATGTACGGACAAGAGGAGCGACAACAAGAACAACACATTTGAGCGCAATTTGTACCAATTAAAGCAGAATTTGCCACTGGGCATTGGCTAAATACAAAGCCCAAAACTAACTGCACACATTTCATGCCAAGCGAGTGGAAAAGTGAGCCTAGGAATTCAGGTTGCATCAGACTGCGCTTGCCTCTAATTATAGTTGCTGAAATGAAACCCTAAAGCCACAAAGAAGTAATCCAACACAAAGAAGAAATCCAATCTATGTAGAAACAGATACAGATTCAAATAGAGATACAGAAACAGCTGCATAACACAAACAGGACTAATCAATTGCTTTTCATTTAATGGTTTTTCGTCGCACAATATTCCTTGGCTTTGGCTTTGGCTTTAGCTTTGCTTCCTTTTCATTTTTCATTTGGCTTTCACTTCGTTCATTCATTCATTCCGATTTCAATTAACTCTGATTTGCATGCGCTTTCATTAGCATTCGATGGCGAAATCCCCGTCACATCTGTCTGTCCCATTTGGACTGTTTGTTATCCCTTGTCGCTCCTTGCAGGCTACTGGCCACTCGGCTTCACCTGGTGCAACATCTACGTCACCTGCGATGTGCTCGCCTGCTCCTCGAGCATATTGCACATGTGCTTCATCAGCCTGGGCAGGTACATGGGCATCCGTAATCCCTTGGCCTCGCGACACCACTCCACAAAGCGCATGGCCGGCATCAAGATTGCCATTGTCTGGGCCATGGCCATGCTGGTGTCCAGCTCAATAACGGTGCTGGGTAAGACAGATGCTCAGCGGCACGCATTATATGTTTACCTTTAATAAGTGGCGATTCTTGTGGATTTCAGGTCTGATCAACGAGAAGAACATAATGCCCCACCCGAACGTTTGTGTGATTAACAATCGCGCCTTCTTTGTCTTCGGCTCGCTGGTGGCGTTCTACATACCGATGCTGATGATGGTCTCGACGTACGCACTCACCATTCCGCTGCTGCGCAAGAAGGCCCGCTTTGCCGCCGAGCACCCGGAGAGCGAACTCTTCCGTCGGTAAGTGGATTGAAAACTTTTTGAAACTGCTCTGCACACAAGTTAATGCAATTAGTCTGCACGATTGGCTGCAGGGCACAGATTTGTGCCACCTTTGACCGGACACTAATAGTCAGCGGACAACGGTCAGCAGTTGCAATTGGATTTATCTGCCAATCGATATCAATAAATTATGCGCAAATGAAAATGGTTTCGAGCGAGATGCTGAACTCCAAACAGCTGTCACGGCTAGTTACCACACAAGGGCGAGCCAGCGGCCCAGCGGGGCCTATGCGGCGTATGAGTAATTGAATCTAAAACTTAATTCTCACCGAACTGACGTGGAGGGGCTTTGCTAGCGCCAACGACACTCAGGGCGAGATACGGATGCAGTTACACAGAAAAGGCATTTGCAATATATATTCATTTGCGCTCGCACAGAAATCAATTAAGTCAAGACGCAAATGGGAGCTGAAGCAAAGCAATTAGTGCCTGCTAACGGGGCTCGAAATGTGAATATATATTTGTCTCCATTCAAGCTAGAGAATATATTTGAAGCAGACAGTTGATGTAGTGTAGATTGGGAGTAATTCAAGCTAGAGGCATACGCAAATAATACTAAAACTATATAAGTTTACTTTATTTTATACAATTCTCTACAGGGTTTCATAAAGTCATGTTTAAATCATTGTATCGACTCTTAAAAAAAAATCTATTTGAAAAGTGTCTTTCATGGGGAGGCAGCCTGACTATTTTTATGATTAACTAATGCATTTACTCTGCGACTGCCAATCAAAGCAACGTCAACGGAAGCAAATTAGCTTGAAGTCAATAGGAGGAAAGCAGTGCAATCAAGCCATAGAATATTCATCAGTTCCATTCCTCTTTGCACGTAACCCGCTCTTTTCGAATAGGTTGGGCGGTCGCTTCACAATACGCCCACAGCACGGCCAGCAACAGATGCGCAGCAGTCTCACCGGCAGCAGCAACAATTGTGTGGCAGCCGGCAACAGCAGTCGCAATGTGAACAATGCAGCAAGGACACGGAGAGTCAGTGCAGGTAGAGGGGGCAGCAATCTTAGCTCCCCAGATCGACCATTCATGCCGAACCGGCCAACAGCCAATCGAAGCGTGGCCAGCGTCAGCTTTATCAACGAGGCCAATGGCGGCGGCTCCGAGCGCGGCAGCAGCAGCAGCGTTAATGCGAATAATATGGGCCGCACCAACTTCCGGCTAGCTGGCAGTGGCATATTGCGGCAATCGTCTACCCCACCAACTACGACAACAACTATCTCGTCCACATCTTTCTCGACGCACGGCAAGCCAACAACGAGCAGATTCTGGCGGAAGCGTGTCGGCAGTCCCTATCTAGTGGACAGGTAAGCTCTCCCACACAAAACTTTCATTGGCTGCAATGTTTGCCAACCGCTTTGCCGTTCAATCTGCATCCAAATGAAGCAAGTCCCCTCTAATTGCATCTGGCTTAATTAAATTGTCAGATGTGAAAAGCAAATTGTGCGAATCGTCCAGCTCTGGCTATTTGCAATCAATTTAGGCTGGAACATTGTTTCCTAAAATTTTCTCTCTCTCTCTCTAAATTTCCTTTTTTGGGCACTTCAGAAGAAAGGACTTGGAGTATTAGCAAATTAAAAGTGACCTTGGCAGGTAGCCCATGAAATCGCTGTCACACTGTGCTTGATTGCTCATTAGCAAAGATGACAATCGCTGTGTTTTTTCAGCCAATGACTCAACATAACCCGCAACAAGACCCGTGTCATCTGTACCTGTTCTTGTCGAGCAACGCCGAGCCGAGTTGGGCTTGCTGACATTTATTATCAGCTGAGCATACAAGCTTTTAAATTTATTACATTTGTTTACACGGCTCCACACTGCCAGCAAATAACTTTGCAGACTACTTTTCTAAGAAATTTGCATAATTTACATTGTAAGTGCAAAGCGTTTTGGCTTCGCTTGTCCCTGCTCTGTTCTGCTTTGCCTCAGGTTCAAGCTGAATGCGAGGCTGAGACAAATAACAAAAACAAATTGAGTTTTATTTGGCTTTGCCTTCCGTCACAACATCCCGACCTCACCTTCGCCTTCAACCAAATAGTTGCCTTTTTCTTGCGACTACATTGTCAATGCCCTAGACAAAAGGGTATTTGCACTTTGTCACGACCTATGTGACAGCAGAGCTATAAACTGATACCTTAAGCCCAGTTTTTGAGTCGATGACCATACATGAGGGATCTGTTAGCTATATCATAAAGTTCCCTTACAGCAGCTCACTCACATATAATATGTTTGAACCTAATTGAGTATGGAAAGTAATCTCTTCACAACAGAGTATTTAGGCCTCGACGTGTGCATGCTTCAGCCATTCATGCATTTTATATCGGCAACAAGTTTTGGGCAAAGCGCGTCTGAAAGAATTTTCATTTGGTTGCCTTCGGTGCAAATAACGTAAACATGGATTTAAAATGCTTTAAAGGGGCCTCGATTATTGGGCACAGTAACATCTAATCAACTCCTTGGGAACGTCACCTAATTTCGATGACCTTTTTTGATGAGAGCAAGCTCTACATAAATTAATTCATTTTTTGTTAGCCCAAATATATAATTTAGTTTAAAGAAACATCCTATCTCACTTAAATTATATATTAAACTAAATTTCGAATGGATTTATTTGTTTTTAAAATAAATATAATTTTAAAACCAATAGTATTTAAAAAACTGTATATATATATTTGTTTGTAGACGAATTACTTTGGTATTGGAAACATGTGTTCATCTCTGTTTACTTATACAAGTTTATGCTGCTCCGTTAATTCTCCAACTCTGCTCGTGTAGGGGAGGGCAATCAATTACGCATCTTTTTGCAATTAAATGCACATTCAAGTGTCACACAACATGGCGAATACATAATTTCCTTGCAAGCACTTGCAACGCGCCATAAACATAAATCACTCATGCGTCACGTGGTGCAGCACCAAAAACACAAAAACACGAATCTGCTTGTCGGTCTGCGGGCTACTTGCCACATTGTTGTGTGGAGGAGAAAAGGAGATGGAGATGCGGCAACAATAAATAGCGCATAAAATGGCAAGGGAAACCGCAAAGAGGACAGCCACAGACAGAGCCACAGCAAGGGCTGACGATGGTAGAACTGTGGTGCAAGTTCTCAAACGTCGCTGGCGACTATGTTGCCGACGGATGGCTTCTTCTGCTGGCATCCACAATGCTACTGAAATTTGCAAATGTCATTGCTATTTGCTGCAGTTGCTGCTGCTGCTGCTGCTGTTTGCAATTTTATTTATTTTTTCTTTTCATTTTGCATTAATGCAAAGGCGCCAAATTTGGAAAATTTTAGCATAACCAGCAGGGAAAAGCTGCAGCCAGTCAAAGTCACGCCGTGACTTAAGCACGCCCCAAAAAACAGCAAACAAAAAGGCAACAAGCGCCAATCTTTGGCATGCCGAAGAACCAATTCCCTCACAGAAGCATTGCTCAGAAGTGACTGCTCAGCCTTATATACGAAAACGAATTGATCGATAGATAAGTTAGCAGCTGTAAAGTCAGACAACAAGTTAAAAGTTGCCCACTCTCCTAGCTTTGAGATTAGACTAGTTATGGTGGGCAGACAAGTAAATCATATATATATATATTATAAGTCTCCTAGGAGGCGTTACATATTTCCTGGCAAAACTCTGATGCCCTCGGAACAGAGTATTGCAGAGAATGCTAGCTCAGCGAAATGTCACGTATATGCGCTTTGCCACGGATTTACGCCGCACAAGTTGACGAATAAATATATATGAATTTCTAATGAGACAGGCCCGAAAGTTGCCTCTCTGCCCAGGTAGCGGCGGCTGTCCTGAGCATGAGAAAGAAACTTTTTCGTATTTTCCATTTACTTGCAAATTATTAGTTGGACATTTGACGCCACTTGGGCGCCCATTGAGATGTGCTTCTTGTCGCCAGCCAAAAATTGAAAAACTTTTTATTTTATTTGGCGTCCTGCAACAGTCGCAAAGTGCTTCCGAATATTTGCCAACTGCCAACTGGCCAAGAATGTAGCTGCCAGGGGAACACGATGGCTGCACAGGCGACACAACAAGTTGGCAATGAATTTAGGACCAACCGACAACACCAACCATGGTCAGCTCTTAATGCTGCACACAAGTTGCCTAGTTTATTGTCTGTGGCACTTAGCTCAAATATCATTAGAGTTATTATGCATACAACAAGTTTTGTCTCTTGCAATTTGTGGAGTCTGAGTGGAAATGAATCAAATTTGTTGTATGAATACTATTCAACTCTTTCATCTCTACTCAAACGCTCATACAAAGGAGATCTAAATTGCAAATGAATTTTGAATACTCTCGGGTAGAGAAGTCGTCTTCTTTTTATTCATATTATTTTATACTCATATATCTGCAGAAACTACAGCTTGTAAATTAAAATAATATCTTCAGTTTCAAATTAAAATACTCACTTAAAGCATATATTTGAGATTTTCCTGGGATAATACTGTTCATCTCTTGCATGCCAAGTTGAGAGCTGTCGCAATTCATTTAGTTAAACTGCCACAAGTAAATGAGTTGGCATTGAAGTCTGGCAAAAAAATCTTGTTCCTACATCAAATAAGCCTGTGAAATGCTGGGCGCAATTTTATTAAAATACAATTTTATAAACTGTTGCGCCCTGCGTTGGCGTCCAAAAGACCAAAATCTAATATCAAATACTCGTTGCCGCGAGGCAGCAGGGAAATACTATTTAAATACGCGAAGTGGCTTTTACTTACTACCCCCAAACCATTTGACAGTCATCCGAATCGACGGGTCTCGGTGCGCGGCAGCGTCTCGCAGCCACAATTGAGTTACGCAACAAATGGAAATGGCGGACGCGAGGCTGGTGGCGGCGGCAATGGAACTGGCGGAGCAACAGTTGCGACAACCAGCTGCATAAGTACTGCCATCGCTGACGAAGGTGGCCTAAACACAATTTCCATCATTCAGACACAAGATGCTGTAGCTGACGGAGACGGTGGCGGCGGCGGCGGCGGTGGCGGTAGCAGTGGCAATGGCAATGACTGCGGCAACGGTAATGACAATCAGCAGCAGGTGACGACAACGGCGGATGGCCAAACGCGAGCACGAGGTGTGCGGCGGCACAGGCTGCTCCCCTTCAAGCTGCCTTTCAACCGTGTTGCGAAGCCTACGCTCAATTTGAGGTGAGTGCGGGCTGTCCAAATAATTCAATTTCCAAAGTGGTTTCTTCCTCCAGATTTCTGAACAATCGGGCCAAGCGCAACAGTCTCTCCGCGAATGCGGTGGCAACGGAGCAAAAGGCAACCAAGGTCCTGGGCCTGGTCTTCTTCACGTTCGTGCTGTGCTGGTCGCCGTTCTTCATACTGAACATCATATTTGCCGCCTGCCCCGAGTGCCAGGTGCCCGAGCATATCATCAACACCTGCCTCTGGTTGGGCTACGCTTCCTCAACGATCAATCCGATCATTTATACCGTCTTCAATCGGCTATTCCGTGCGGCATTCATACGAATCCTCAAATGCAACTGCGAACGGTAAGCAATGGGGCAGATCGAAATTGGGTAATTTATCTATTTTCATTTGTTATTTTTCCCTTGCAATCCATTGGGGTGCGGCTAGCCAGCTGCCCGCTGAAAACAAAGCATCCATTGTCCACTGTTCGAGCAATTGATGTGCAACGTGACGTATGATTGATTTTCGCCTTAAAGTTTTTCCAAATGAAATAAAGGGCGACTATAAAATAGAAATTAGTATAGCACTGACAGAAAATGTTGGGGGAAAACACAAAATAAAATATATAAATAATAGAGGAAATTAATAATATTATTATCTAGAGTATGAAATGCAGAGTAAACAAAGAGAAGTCATAAAATTCCTGCAGATAGAATTTAATATTTAAAAGTCCATTTCGCTTAAGTCAATTTCTTAAGTTAAACTTTTGTCTGTTCAATTTTATTTGTGCTCATCGAACATCGGAGGCCATTAAAGTTTGTGGCAGCAGCCAATAAAACAACAGCTCTGATAGAAAGTTGGCTACGTTGCCAACTGTAGCAAAACAATAGAATTGATTTCGAGGGAGAGTAAGGAGCTTTCGACTTGCTGTTGAATAATCAAATGTAATATATATAAGGAAGCCTTGTCGAATATTTTCTATTTTATTTAATATTTTCTTAAACCTCTAGATGTTTTGCCCCTCTGCGCATAGTCCCCTTTAACTGACAACATTATAACAAGCAGCGCAACACTTTCATGTCCAGCATACGGGCGCTATAATTTGCCAAGTTTTGTTGGCGCTTTATGAAAAAATGTTAGTAAATTACTAGGAAAACTTGTTAACGACGTTTTTAGTTTCACAGGACACAAGACACATTTTAACAAGACAAAGTTCCGATTGATTAACTAACTTTACAGTTATGTCATTAAAAAAGCATGAAAAAATGCGCTATTAGGGAGTGCTCGACTAGGTTATACGCTGCCATTTGAGGCTGCGTTTCAAGCATACGGATTTTCTAACACATTAATGATGTATCCCTACCGACAGATATACATAGCTAAATGGGCTATACGGTACTTCTGATTAAGTACACATACATAGATATTTTAGATATTGTATTACATACATTTGCGAAAGACTACTATACCCAGATCCTTGTGTTCTGGTCATGCCTTCACCATGGGTCTCATAATTGAAAAATTTGCATATTCCAACCAACCAATATACGTTTTATTCAAGTGTTTACATGAACTTGGTTGATAGCGAAATAGGAAAAACTTTCATATTTTGCACTTCACATTCACATTTTATTGCAGTTCGGGCCGCCCGTTACGCTATCGCTCCGTGACCGAAGGGCGCAGCGCCTTGAGTCTGTGCGCACCCTCCGCCCTGCCGCTGGCCATCTCGTTTCAGGGAGCACCACTAATGACGCCATCCACGACAAATGAGACGCCGCTGAGTGAGTTCCGGAGCAGTTATACAATCAGCGAAGACGAGCACTAAGCACAGTGCTCCGTTGCGTTCAGTCAGTCAAACACGAATTTATGGACTTCGGGTTGGTAAGAAAGTGCAGGTGCACGAAGCAAACTACAAACAAATGGACAGTGGGACGAATTGACGACGAATTCAATAGCCAGACACACTTCAGAATGTACTTAAAGCTGACAAACAAAATGAAAACAAAAATGCGGATACAGGGGAACTCATTCCAAAGTAGAAGGACGTCTAGAATACATAGCCGGACAAAGCAAACAGGGTGACTCATTCAAAATCAACTCAATTGAATAATTATTTAGTGTGCCAACTGTACCCAAAAGACAAAAAAAGCTAAAAAGTGAGAAACACATAACAAATCGAACTTATTGTGCAAGCTTAAAGCCGTGAACTACAGGGTGTTTCATTGTAATTCAAATAATGTACCAAAACATAAAACAAATCTTAACTACCAGACGAAGCCTGAAGAGACAAAACCAAACCACATTAAGATAGTTGGTAACATATATTGAGTGCATCAACTGAACTAATCGAATATAGAAAGAGACAGTATCAAAACCGGCTAAAACAATTGCTCGTACATCAAATATAAAATCAAATATACAAGTTTATTTATTAAAAATATGTGTCTAAATGTCTAATTAGGAGTGAGAACTAAAAGTCAGGAATAAACTAAACTAATAGAATGACAGAAAAGAACGACAGCAGACGGTAGCCATAGAATATATTTAAAGTTTACTTTAAGCATAAAATCAAATAAAACAAAATACAGGGAGATTCAAAAGAAAACCATAAATAGTTGACTAGCTGTGAGCGGGGCAACTGTACCTACAAGTTGCAGGATCAAAGTGAAAGCGGCGAACCCAAATCGATAAACACTCCGCAAACGTGAAGCTGTACTCTCCAAGCAGACGGTGGGTGATTCATTTAAAAACATCAACGTAACTTATATTGATGTTTCAACTGAACCCAAAAGAAACAAAATAAAATCAATATAAAATGCAAGTTGAATTACTCAAAATATGTGTCTAAATGTCTAGTTAGGAGTGAGAACTAAAAGTCCGACAAAAACTAATACCGGAAAGACCGAACAGAATTACAGCAGACGGTTACCCTAGGAAATATTCAAACTTAACTTTAAGCTTACACAAAATCACATAAGAAGAAAAATTACAGGGAGATCCATTCAAAACAAAGCCAGCAATAGTTCTTGGGAGTGACAAAATCAAAATAAAAATATCCGAGGCGATAACAGTAGATAGTTCATCCGGCAAACTTCAGTCTTTACTATCCAAACTATACAAAAACTGAATAATTCAACAAAAAATCTACCCATAAAAAACTAAAAGGGGGCAAGATAAATTACTTTCATTTGAAATCGACTTTATCCAAAAGAAACCTAATTTAAAACAAGAAACTACAAAAAAATCAATAACCGAATAAGTGTTTTGTACAAACATCATATATACAATGCAATGCGAAATTTCTAATTAGGAGTGAGAACTAAAAGTCAAACAAACTCAGAAGAACGACAGAAAAGATCGATAGCAGGCGGTAACCATAGAATATTTTATTTAAGCAATCGGCATAAAACCTAAAATTGTTGTTTCTTACGGGAACATTGTATAACTTGCAGAGTTCAAATTAAAGTAAACTATCCAAACCTGGCGAGTGTTGAATCATTCAAATTCAAGTCTACACCCAAAATAAACAACAGAAAAGGAGCAAGATTCATTCCATTTATTAAAAAATAAAAATAAAAAGAAATTAGTAACTTATATTGAGTGTTGAATTATCCATATTATGTATCTAAATGTCTAATTAGGAGTGAGAACTAAAAGTCAGACAAATATTCAAAGAACGGCAGAAAAGAACAGCAGCAGATGGTAACCATAGAAAATAATTAATATACATATAATTTAAGCATAAAATTACAGGGAGATTCATTCACAACAAAAGCAACAATAGTTCTTGAGTGTGACAACTATACCTTCAAATTGCTATATCAAAATAAAAATGGAAAATAGACGAGGCGAAAACGATAGACAGTTCGTCCGGCAAGCTTCAAGCTATACCATTCAATCTATTCAATAGCTGAATCAATCAAAAAAACATTTACTCACAAAAACAAAAACAAAAAGGGGCAAAATAAATTCCTTTCATTGAAAATTAACTTTATCCAAAAGAAACAAAATATAAAACAAGAAACTACAAACCAAAAGACAGTATAAATAACCAAATAAGTGTCTATTAGGAGTGAGAACTAAACGTTGGACAAAAATGAATACCGGAAAGACCGAAAAGATCGACAGCAGGCGGTAACCATAGAAAATAGTCAATGTTTAATTTAAGTATTAAATCAAATATATATTAATGAGCGGTTCATTCAGCATAAAACCAAATATAGCCAGTTCGTCTGACAAACTTCAATCTGGACTATCTAAACTCGACTACAGCTGAGTCATTCAAATGCAAGTCATAAAAGAAGATTCATTCCATTCATTTAAAAAAAAACAATGAAAATCAAATTCGTAACTTTTATTGGGTGTTGAATTATTCAAATTATGTGTCTAAATGTTTAATTAGGAGTGAGAACTAAAAGTCAGGAACAAACTAAAAGAACGACAGAAAAGAAGAACAGCAGACGGTAACCGTAGCAAATATTCAAACTTTACTTTAAGTATAAAATTACAGGGAGATTCTTTCAAAATAAACCCCTCTACCCACTACAATTTGCAGAATCAATCTACAAACTTCCTTTCCAGCTGAATCACAAAAACCCACAACTAAGAAGGCCTCTAAGCCTTTAAAAGCCAAACCTATACCACGTTAAAAAAGCTAGTAACTATTATTGAGTGTATCAACTACATATATCCAAAAGAATTTAAGTATATGAAAACCAAAAACTCAACTTGAAAAAGACAGTATGAATAACCGGATAAATATATTGCTCTAATTTATTCAAAATATGTGTCTAAATGTTTAATATAAGTGTGGCAACTATATCAATCCAAAACCAAAGCAGAAAAAACCGCAGCAGCAAGCTTAACATCGAGAACTAGAACAGGGTGTCTCATCATCAACTAAAGACCGAATATAAATTTCCGCGCAAAGAAAATCTGCTAATTTACATTGAGTGTATCAACGATACTAAAAAGAAACAAAAGCTAAAACAAGAAACTACAAAAAAAGACAATATCAATAACCGACTAAATGTGTTACTTAAACATCATATATAAAATACAAATTGAATTATTCAAAATATGTGTCTAAGTGTCTAATTAGGAGTGAGAACTAAAAGCCAGACAAAACTCAAAAGAACGACAGAAAAGATCGACAGCCGGCGGTAAATATAGAGAATATTCAAACTTTACTTTAAGCAAAAATCAAATACAAAAAATTACAGGGAGATTCATTCAAAACAACCAAAAACAGTTGACGGCTAATAGGGAGTGTGGTAACTGTACCTACAAGGACGAGACGAAATTGACGGCCAGTTCGTCTGGCAAGCTTTAAGTTTGACTATCGAGACGAAACGACAGATGAATAATTATTCGAACTAAATGACGGTAACTAACGTTAACTAACGTTATGAGTGGTTGAACTGTACCTAAAAAGAGGAAAAAAAACTATTTAGTAAACTCTATCATATCATCAGGCAACATAAGATCGAGCGAAATATTGCGCGCATTAATTAGGTTTAACTGTACCTGTCATATTTCACGCTATCATATTGTAGCCATATGTCAACTGGACTTACTATTTTAGCATTTTAGAAGCAGCATAAATCATATATATCTTTATATATATATATATATATATATATATATATATATATATATATATATATATATATATATATATATATATATATATATATATATATATATATATATATATATATATATATATATATATATTTATGTATATTTTGGAAACTATATAGAAATGAAAGTATTAAAATAACTGCGCTCAATTGCAATGTAAATGTAAATGTTATTAACCGTAGCAGTGTTTGTTAGTCATTTGACCTATTTATGTGCTAATGCTAATGTAATTTCGAAAATATTAAACGTACTGGGCGTTTTCCATAACTGTCAAGAATTTCTATGCTCTTTTGACACCCCCCACAGGGAACTATTCCATCGTCTTGGCAAACACTTTGCTATTATATTTTATTTATGTGATTCGGCTCTATGAACACTATTTCGACATGTGAGACAGCATGAAATAAAAAATTATATGTCTATATATGTGTGTAAATGGTAAAAATGTTAATAAAGAATATATACCTATCAAAAGAATCCTTGTCTCAACTTCTCTAATGGAAATGTGTTTTTCTTCAAAGTGAGTGGAAAAACTTGTAAAATGAAGTTGGGGCTGTTCTTGTTTCCTTTTCTGTCATATGAAGTGCAACTTGAGTCAAGAGATAAGTAAAGATGAAAAAATACCCTGGACTTACTGAGTGTTTCTGCAAAATAAAATATTTTTTTAAATAAATCAAAGATAAAATTTGTGGGGCAAAATGCAATTTTAAGGTGGACATTTCCAGGATGCTGTCTGAACGATGCAAATGCTTTGAATAAACTTGACAACTAATTCATTCAATTTCAGACTAATCTCAGTTACTTTGACCGGAAACAGATACAGCGTGAACTTTATTCCGGTTGCTTCAAAGAGAAACAAACGCTGACGCGGCAGAGGCACATCATGTGTCACGCTCAAGGCACATCTAATCAAGATCTGCTATTGTTAGGTAGACTTAAGTGCTCTATGTCAGAGGGACACACGCGAGCCACCCACAGCTGACAGCTTTGTCTGTGTCGCTTACTTTGCAGCTCGACAGCAAACAGTTTCCGCCTGCCAATGGCATTGCAATCGCCTTTGATACTTTTGTTATTGTGCCTTAACGCATCCTGCCTCTGCAATCGAAACAGGTCGAGCTGGAAGACGTGCAGCAGGACTAGCTGGAGGGGGAGGCAAATTGTCTGTGCTCTCGTGCGTGCACGGTTCGTGCGTGCCACGAAAATTGCATTATTGCCATAAGTTTAATGCAATTCGAATGCTTTTATGATCAGGCAAGCGAAAGTTGTTCTTCCTCTACGCTATTTAATGGAAAATCATTGTATCCAAAATTGGACACGTTGATGGCTCCAATAGGTGCGCGACGGACACGCCAAAGGATGCACCACGAGGTGTTGCAGAAATGAACATTTTCTGTTGCATATCTCGTGGGGCGCGCCAAATGCGCTAAGCTGTTGACTAAGCGCTAAGGCGACGCCAGACGCAAAGTGCACGACAAAATGGCGTCAGTCGGCGAAAACAAGTTGAAGAAGAAGCAGAAGAAGAGAGCTCTGCTAGACAATTATATTGTACGGGCAGCAGCACACAAAAAAGGCAGACGAAAGAGAGAACGAGACAAAGTGAAAAGTAGACATGCATGTGTGTGGGTGGCTGAGGAAAATGTGTGGAAGCGTGAAATTGATTGCCCCGATGGCATTCGCTCAGACCCTCATCCTCAGCCTCAGTCTCAGCCGCCATGCAGTTTATTTGCGTTGTCCCTGGCTAATGGCGGCGCTGGGAATAACATTCTCAGCACTTGGCAACACCTTTGAATCGGCGAACTTCTTCCGAAATTTAACAGCTCAGCATTTGCATTTCCAAACAATGCCGTATAAATATAAACACAGCGGGCTGAACGCAAATCACAGAGGAAACAAGCGCTGATCGCTCAATTGTTCGCACATGCACATTTTCATAAGAAAACCTCATTACCTGCCGGATTTGGCTTATTTATTATGTGACACACTCGCACACACAGCCACTCACTCACACCCACATACGTCTGGGTAGGGAATTGCCATTCAACACTTTGACGCTTCATTAGCTTTGTGTCGGTCGTGCAAAGCGTGAATAAAATCCAAATGGCATTCGCGATGGCATTTCACTCACATACGATTTGCCTTTTATTTCCGAATTGATTTTTATCAGCATTTTTTTTTGGTTTTATGTAATGTTGAATTATCAACATCATTGTTCTTTTTTAGGTATTTATTATTAGTGCTTTAGCAAATTTAAATGCTTATCAACTGCAATAAGGTCATTATACACATACATATAATACCTATTCAAAAATAAATATACTTCAAAGTAAGCTTTACAATTTATGTATCTTTTTACATGGATGGTCAAGAGTTATCCAGCTATCCAGCACAAGCATTGGTGAGTGTAAGCCCTCCGAACTTATGATATATAGATATACATATGAGTAATACATTATATACCAATTTAATATAATATAATGTAAATATAAAAAATAAATAAATATTTCATAATTAATAAAACAATAAAACTACATATTCTTTGAAGTCCCTTTTTGCTTAAAAATAATAATATTTTAAAGAAGTCGACATTTGGTATTTATAATCAGAAACTGATAACGGAAGGAAAAACTTTGTTTTTGCGCTGATTAAGTTGAGTTAGTGCTCTTCTTATTAAACGCCAGCCCACGTGTAATCTATTGAGATGTGATGTTATGTGTTGTGACGAAATTTGCCCACCTGCTAACGGAGTGGCTGTCGCTTTTTGGGCCACAAGCCACTTTTGCTGCGCAGATTAGTCAAATTGGTTTCTCTGCCGCTTTCCCACACAACTTGGCACCTGATGGCCAACTCACGCGCCCTTAAGCCAGCAGGTCTTACGCCACTCGCAATAGACGACCAGGTCGCGGGGAGTGTTAACTTAAAGTCTTGAAATCAGAGCTTGCAAATAACAGTTGAGCGTTTTTTCGTCACGCTCAAAGTCAGAACAGGAGTGAAAAACAGAAAATATTCCACTCTCGCTCTGAGCAAGAGCGATCTTTTCTTGTCTGAGTCGGTCTTCGCATGAGGGTTGTTTTTTGGATTTTTTGCGTCGATCGTTATTGCTGAACATCTGTTCGCGAGCGGAAAATTTTTCTGGTCGCGAGCTGAGCCTCAGTAAGTGAGCAAATGACTGAAAAAATCAATTGAAAAGGTCTTTTGGTACTCTTACATTAATTTGCCTTGTTGGAAAAAAATGATTTTTTTTGGTATTAAGATGTTATTTAACTAGTACTAAACTTATACTGCATATTGTTATGCTAAATAACAAATAATACATTTAAATTGACTGCGCTTATTGAACTTCGCCGTTCATTTAATATGAAATGCAGGGCTAAAAATAAGTTGCTGGTTAGAACTACCTGTGCAAGCGCATTTAAATGTGGCAATTTAAGCTTGATATCATTAAAAAATTAAAATATTTAGTAAATGTAAGATACAAACTTGCGACGCAAGAATATTTTCGTACTTTGATTAATACCATACACAAAGTACGTTTGCATCGCACATGAACATGCATCAGTCGCTCAAAGACCTTTTTCTTAATTTTACTCAAGCGTTCGCTCGCGGTCTGACCGAAACAAATGAGAAACGAAAAAAACGGTTGTAGTCCGAGCGCGAGCGAACTGAGCGAAGACCCGTTGTTTTCGCTCGCTCGCGAGCATTTTCGTCAAATACTCAGTGAAAACTGTTATTCGAAGACCACGCAAAATGCTCAACTGTTATTTGCGAGCTCTGCTTGAAATCATGGCAAAAGCCAAATCACATCGGCTTGAGAAAATGATTTTATTTCATAAATATATGTGAAAGGAATACTTTTTAAATTGTTTATTTTAATAAATAATAATAAACATCAGATTATATATACAATTTTGTTAAAAACACATTTTATAAAATTTCTTTTCTTTCTATTTAAATGAACGGCATTCTTGGCAGAACTCTTGGCACAACATTAGAAACGCGGCCTAATGTCGATTTCATTTTTCTTTCTTGGCAACATCATTAGCAACATTTTTGTGTTGGCCGTGCGAAAAGAGGAGACCCTTTCAGAGGTGCCCAAAAGGTGCGCCCATAAATTGAATTCCCTAATTATGGAGCAACGTGTCGGCCGGCAACATTTACTAATTGCTTATAAATTGTTGAATTGTTTAATGCTTGAAGCAGCTGGAAAAGGGGTTAATGAGGAGCGTCCCATGTGGGCAGTAACTTCGCTAGGACGCGTATTCAGTGCCATTCCATGCAATTAGGATGCGCAACAAATGGTCATTTTGTGTTAATTAGCTGGCTGGCTGTGCAGTGGCTGCCGAGGCTGATGGTGATTAGTTACAGCCATGGCTTATTGATGTCAGTTAATCGCATTGGGCAGGAATGGCAGCAGCAGCAGCAGCAGCAGGAGCAGGAGCCCTGATGGTTGCCGAAACATGTTTCGCTACTTAGTGGCTGGCAGACTGATTGAGCGAGTGGCGCAGCTTAATGAATTGGCACCTGACAACCACAATGTTGCGGCAACTATTTGACTCAGATGCTTGAGGCCACGCACACCGATGGAATTTAATTAAAGCCCGACAAAACCCCATTTGCTGCGGCAGCCCTGCTCAAACAAATCTGTGTCAACACCTGGTTAGCTTCGACTCACACCACACTGCACTTCGCATTGCGCTGTCCTGCAGTCTACCACCTGGGCAATCAATCACAGAAATTAAAAGTAATCGCTGAGCAGATAAAACTACAATCCTGACACCAAAGAAAGAAACGCCAAAAAGATATCAGCTTAAAGCGCAAAAGTGTTGTAGTAGCTGCTTATATGCCCTGCATTAAATTTAAAGAGAAATTTTTATATTTGTGAAGTCTTAAGTAAATACGTCAACCTGGCGAAGTATCTTACTCCCCCTTAATGTAGTTTCTAAAGTAAACCTAAAGGAAAATTAAAGAAAAACAAAAAAATATGTATGTAATGCATATATATAAATCATATACATATTCCAAACAGCTTTACACAACTGCCTCAAACTTTATACTTCGAACTAATATACCCTTCCGCCATTTTAATTTACAGAGTGAAGCAAACCACGAACAGAAAAGAAAAAGAATCGACAGCAAATAAATACATTTATCTTCCAGCGCCACAAGGGATGGTGAGAACACAGTTTGAGTAACTTTTTTTTGTTTTTTGTGTTCGTTCATTTTATTTGCTTCCGTTCGCACGCTGGCCAAACACAAGTAAACAGAGTCGCCCAAAAGCTAATTTCCGGCACTTGGCCAGAAGGCTTGTTTAGTCTTGGACATGGCAATGGCGCAGAACAAATATCACAGAAAAATACACACACCACCATTTAGTTTAAACAAGGAGTCAATTGTATTTAGCTGCACATAATACAAACATTTCGATTGTAATTATGCAAACAGAGTCATTTACTTATACGTTACGCTATTTACAGAGTGCCACCTTAGCGCGCGCTAAAGAGCATAAGTACACCCTTCCGTCCGGTGTAAATTGTGTGTATAGTATTGTACGCTTACAGCTAATTAGTATTAAAGACACAACTTAAAAATTAGTATAAACTGCCTCGCGGTGGTATTCTCCTTGATCTCCGTGCTAAGCGCTCTACTTGAGCAAAAAGTCCATTTCAGATTTTGTGGTTGACATGTACTGATCCAGCTCCTTGTCGAGATCCTCACGCTTGACTTCGCTGCGCTGCGGCTTACCTAAGTGGAAAAAGGCCAAGAAAAAAAGCTCGGATTAATTACAGCACTTTCTAAAGCAGAAGAAGAGCAAATTCCATGTTAAGTCGCTATGCGCTCCCGTCCAGCCTGATGTCCGTGCAGCGAGCCATGCTTGTAACGCTTTTACCTGCAACCGGGCGACCACGACTACGTCCGCGACGACCCTGTTGTTGTTGCTTTAGCTTGCCACCTTCACTGTTCTTGTTGGTCTTCTTGTTACCATTTTTATTGACGCCCTTGGCAATTTTACCACCTGTGCGCTGTGAGCTGCGTCCACGGCGCCGAGCGCCAGCTGCGCCGGCTCCTTTTTTTCGTCCATTTGATGAAACAGCAGTGCCAGCAGCAGCAGCAGCATTACCCTGTCCCTGTCGTGCCCGAGATCTTGAGCGTGAGCGCGAGCGATGCGTGGCAGCAGTAGCAGCATTAGCAGCAGTAGCAGCGGCACGTACAGCAGATCTGCAAAATATATCCAACATCAATATAGGGCATACTAAAAAGGGGAAGATTTTTAACTTACCTGGCACGTGCACGTCCTTTGCGTCCGCGTCCAGTCGATGCAGCTGCCACTGTCTTCTGTGCAGCGTTCGAATTCCGACGCTTCTCAATGCGTCCGGCAGCAACGCCGCGAAGTTGACTATTTCCTCGACGATTACTGCGTCGTTTGTTGCCTGATCCTTTTCCTCCAGCTGCTGCTGCCACGCCCGCACGCACGCCAAGGCGTTGCTTCACTGAAATACGACCCGGAGCACGTCCGTCGCCACCGCCACCGCCACCGCCAGAGCGTCTGCCACCGTTAGCAGATTGCTGACTACGGCGTCCACGGCTCTGAGAACGGCTGACACTTTGGGAGCGACCCCGGCTCAGATCGCGTCCGCGACTTTGCGAACGAGCGCGTGCACGACTGCGTGAACGGCCACGCTGCTCCTGCAATTGAGGCTGCGGCTGCTCCCGCGCTGAGCCGCGCCGGCGTTGAGCCACACGCTCTGCTGCACCACCGACAGTAGGTCGGCGCAGCCCCAGGCGCTGGCGGAGTCCTCCCACCGCGGAGCTCGATCGTCGGGCACTAATGCTGCTGCTGCGCTGTGCGCGTCCATTTCCGGCAATCAGATCTGCGCGCATGCTAGTTATATGTGATTGAGGTTGTAGAGGCGGAATAAGCAGAAAGTAGATGTGTTTTCAATATGTTGTTCTTGTGGCACTTGGCGCTTTGCAATCTTCGACTTTGACTGAATCTGACACACGGCCAAGAACAGCTACAAGTGTGTGTTTGGTTTTTTATGTTGGGGATGCTTACGTTGCCAGGCGAGTACTGTTGCTTGAGCGCACGGGTCTTCCGGTAGGCCCCTGACGGAGCGCTTTGGTTCCGACAGCTGTGGTCCGCAAGCTTCTCTGTAAGATGCATAAGGTTTGTGATGGATTGTTTTTGTTGTTTTGCGTTAAACAAACTGAATGCGACTTGACGCTGCCCAAGCGGTAGCGGTTCAGTGTATGTGAATTCAATAGAAGTCTACTACAAGTGGGTTTACTTATATTGAGGTCTTGGTCTTGGCTGAGCCTGGCTGGACCGGACTCGGAGCTGCTTAGCTACGAAATCTGACTGAATGTCTCTATAGTGCTCTATCGAGCAGAATACTCAAATCCTCTGCTGGCGCTCATCTGCGCTCATTAGCTGCTCTTTGCCATTCGTGCCCTTGCCCAGCCAAACAGAACGTCCCGGTCCCGGGTGAAACTCAAACGCTCGCGTTTGTCAATTGTTCAGTCAGTTCCTCAATCCCAGAATATATATTGTGGCTGTTTGTTGTATTGCTTGGTTTTTTGTTTTGTTTTGTTATGGACACATACGCGCTTCAGTTTGAGGGCCGCCTGCACGGTGTGCTTCCGCTTAAACTCCTGCAGCAGCCGCGAATTGGCCGCCGATGATGTTCCATCCACAATTCGGCGACTGCGACTCCTTGAACGACTGCGGCTTCTACGTCCTCGATGCCCGTCAGCCGACGGCTGCTGCTGGCGCGACTGCATTTGAGTAAAACGCTCATTCAGCGATATTCCTGTCTGCACCATCTTTCAAAGTGTATTTGACTTCCAGGAGAGATATACGATATGTGAGAGTTTTCCGTTTATTTTCCGCTTGCCTTAGACTTTGGCCACAATCGAATTGCGTGTGGGTGTGCGTAGGTTGAACCTTCGTTCAGAACTGCAAAGAAAGATACAAAAACGACTCAGTTTTATACACCTCAAACTGTATTTCAGGTAATCGCATAAAATGCGAACAGGTAGACAAATTGCAGCTGCTGGAAAATGGGCCAAGATTAACAACCCTTAAGGATCAAAACGAAGTTTCACAGATGTCAAATGAAAATTAGGGCAATAAAACCGTTTGCTAATTTCCCTGCAGATGTTTCAAGATAACGAAAGCCATATAAATATGCAAATACACAAGTATAAATTATAGATAAATCTGATGGTTATACGCGTAATTCGGATTATCCCAAATAAATTGCAATTTCTTGAAATGGAATGTCTATTCTGTGAAAAGATTTACTGTAGCAACGGAGCAGACTCCGCCAGTCCTCCCATGAATATGTGTATGCATTTATATGCTGGCGTTGCCCAACACTGCTTTGCATCTCTATGCATTGCATTGGGGTAGGAGCAAATACTATGCATGCTTTTTATGTATTCGTATTTCTGGACTCTTCATTTGATTGGCCAGTGAATCTTATATAGACACACGCGCACTTATACATATATATATTTAGAAATGAGTTCATATATAATACTCGAATGTATTCTAATTATAATACATAGTTGCCACAACAACAAGAGCAAGAAAAAGTAGCTAAACTGACTCATTTATGGATACACACATGGTTTTTTTGTACACTTCCGATGCAAATTAGTACTAAATGCGTTTAAAAGTACCATGCACTACACATCTTTCCATTTACTTACATTCAAGTTGTCCTTTTGTATGCTCTATTGCGTTTTTCGATGGCCGACTGAGCGCTGATGAATTTTCACTATAGTACTTGCACGTGTTTACGCAAGAACCGATTAAAATTTTTCATGCGAACGTTTATTTGCACGCTTTAAATAATTTCTCTCCCTTCTGTAGTTCGATTTGATGAGATTTTTGAAGCACAAATAATATTTTCTGTCAGAGTTTCGACAAAGAATGCAAAACGCAAAAGGTACAGCCTTGTAGAGTTGTATTGAACAGTTCAGAACTAGTTCACTCAGACGTTTATCAAACGAACAAGCTGTTTAGTTCACAAGACTAAATATGGAAGTAAATTAATAGTAATGCATTTTAATTTTGAAAGTAGCAGTGCGAATCAAATTTAAAACATAAAATTTATTGTAATAATCATTTGTAAAAATTCAAATGTAAGTAAGAAATTATTAACAATTGCGTTACCGTAGTTTCTTTCAGCAATATTAAACTATCTGGCAACGCTGCGCTTCAGATTTGACCACTATCAATGTCTGGTCACACCTATTGTTGAGTATTTGTTATTTATGTCTTATTTTCTCAAGCTGTTGCGACTCACAAAAGCGATGCTGCACTTATAGTATTTGCACAGCCGGCACGAGTTACGGCACGGCTGTGCCATCAAGTCGCATTGCTGCACGTTCATTAATAAAAAGAAGATACCCCTATCTCGGCACGCGACTTTTTAATGATGTAAACAAACTTCCCGAACACATACACTTAAGCATTCATTATTTATTGTTGATCGGCTGCTGCTCAGTTAATATTATGCAAAAACTTGTTTTGTCCGGTTATTGAACTTGTGACACTTGACTTTGCCGGCTAGAATGCCTGCGGCGTGATTATTTGGCATCCAAATTCGTATCGCTATTCGAACGTTTCAGCCAATTCGTTTCTGAACTTCAAGCATTGCAGAACTCATAAATCGCCACATGTACGTTTACAAGATGGGAAACCGAGCACCGGAGCTAATTATATGGTAAGTGGTCGAGAAAACATACATCTATGTTTACCTGTTAATTATTGTTATTCACGTTCTCAGCTCCTTCATTGTGACGAGCCTGCTGGTGATACACTTCTTTACGGACCTGTTGCGCGTCTCGCTCGCTGGGAGCTATGCGCTGGATGTGACTTTGTCGCAGCTAATCGAGTCACAGTCGAGTGAATATGCGTGGCTGTTGAAGCTGCTGGTTAACTGCTTCGGCTACAGCTGCGTCTTTGTGCCCGGCTACCTCATCTACAAGTATGTGCAGCGCACGAACTATCTCGAGCGGGGCAACAAGACGTTCCTGCACACGGCCATCAACATGTGCATTACGGGCAACTCCGGCTACGAGCCAGTGGATATAATCCACGTTGCCAGCGGCAGCAGTGGAGCAGCAATTGAGCGAGATCGGCCAAGTAAGCGCACCAGTTCGCAGGAGGCTGTGCAGCTGCTCTGGTGCTTTGGCGGCCTTATGGTCTCTTATTTAACGTGGGGTGTGCTGCAGGAGAAGATCATGACGCAGCACTACCAAAACTTCGCTGGCGAGAGTGCCAAGTTTAAGGACTCGCAGTTTCTAGTCTTCGCCAACCGTATGCTGGCGTTCTTTGTGGCACTCGCTTATCTGCAATGGCAGCCGGCGACATCGCGTCATCGAGCTCCTCTCTACAAGTATTCGTATGCCTCGTTCTCGAATATCATGAGTGCATGGTTCCAGTATGAGGCTCTTAAGTTTGTCAACTTCCCAACACAGGTGCTGGCCAAGTCCTGCAAGATTATACCCGTGATGCTGATGGGCAAAATCATGTCCAAGGCCAAGTACGAGTCGTACGAGTATGCGACTGCGCTGCTCATCTCCCTGGGCATGATATTCTTTATGAGTGGCTCCGCGGATAGCACCAAGGCCAGCGGCGTCACCACCTTGACGGGCATCTTTCTGCTCTCCATGTACATGATCTTCGACAGCTTCACGGCCAACTGGCAGGGCTCGCTCTTCAAGAGCTACGGCATGACCTCGATCCAGATGATGTGCGGCGTCAATTTGTTCTCTTCCATCTTCACTGGCGCCTCGCTCTCCATGCAGGGCGGCTTCATGGACTCGCTGGCATTCGCCACAGAGGTCAGTAGACTTTGCATATGTTTATAGCTTATAATTAGCGGTAAAAAAAGAACAATTTCAATTCAGCTAATACTTTATTTGCTTATGGTGCAGTCTTCAAATTCTAACAGCTAAACAAATTGAATTGTTTATTTTATAGCATCCCAAGTTTGTCTTCGACATGGTTATTCTATCCATATGCTCTGCCGTTGGCCAATTGTTTATCTACCATACAATTGATGTATTCGGGCCTGTTGTGTTTACCATTATCATGACAGTGCGTCAGGTAAGTGGCTCACTCACACATACGCACACACACACACATTGTATACTCATCTGCTTATTTGTGCTCTTTGGTAGGCCGTTGCCATCATGCTCTCGTGCTTCATCTATCAGCACAGCATTACGTTGCTGGGCATCTTTGGAGTGCTCATCGTGTTCGTGGCCATCTTTCTGCGCGTCTACTGCAATCAGCAAATGAGGGCTAAACGCAAACGCGCCGAAGCCAATAAGCCAAAAACAGCCGTTTAATTGTTGCCACGCCTTGGGCTTTGACGCACAAACTGCTAAATATGTAGGCTTAGTTAAGATCTGACTTAAGATCAGGGGCTTATCCATACGTAGTCTATAGGAAATCTATAAAACCGAATCTATAAATTGTACAGTTATGTTTTGTAGTTCTAAGTTGAAAAGATTATGTCAAGAAAGACTTGAGAGTTGAGCAAATCATGCATGAATGCTATAACTGAAGTATATATTTAACATGCAGCTATCTACGTAATATTTAGGGTAGTTACCAGATACTTGTTCACAAGGTTTAATTATGTTAAGTTATAATTTTGTACTTCTTTGTCCGTATAAGCATTTCGACTCGAAACTATATATATATATATATTTATACTTATACAAAATGCTACCTTTAAAGTTAGATTGACTCGATTTTGAAAGCTTAAACTAAATCACATCCATATCTCTAAAAGCATAAGGCAGCTAAGCTTTGACTGAACTGTGAACGCGTATTGTGAAGTCGGTTGCATCCGACTAATTATATAGCAACATGCTTTTGTAAAAAACACAAAATATACATATATCTATGTACTTCCCAAGTTGCAACGTGTATTTAAATGATATGCAATTGTTCTACATACATTTTATATAACAGAAGCGATTATAGTGAAACAGAGAAAACATCGTCGCTAATGTAAAGCGATTTTGGTGTGGAAACATCAGCTGTTACAGCTGATCTTTCTCTGCAGACGCGTGCGCTTCTCGCATCGGCAAGAAATATAATGAACGAAGGTGGTTCCCAGCACTCACTCGTCGTGACATTGACCCACTTGGGCTATATTATTTTTGGCAACACGTTTTTAGTCTTTTTGGCTGAATTCATCATCGAGTTAGAGCTCCTACGGGTGGCTGGTTGCTCGACACAGGTCAATGCACAAGAGTCGACGCGACGGTTGTAACTTGTTTTCTAAACCATGTGGGCGAAACGATGTTGTTCATGATGATCATGATGACGTTGCCCGCCGGCTGCGGCGGGGGTGTTCCAAATTAGCATTTGTATCAAAAAAGACAATGCGAATGCGCTGGAAAAATTCAAGCCAATAAAAAAAGGGAATTATGCAATCGTCTGCCTTCTAAGGGAAAACGGCAAATTTGCCAGTTGTTAGCAATTTTCGCTGTTGTTTTTTTTTTTTATTTTTTCGGTTTTTTGCGCACATGCACAGGTGATAAATTAGGGCGTGCTCGACGCTGGCTACATAGTCCGCTGCCAACACGCCACAGGCAAAGAAGCATCGCATTGCGATCCAACGCGAATAGTTTCCTTTCAAAATGCAGCTCATCAGCCTGCTGCTACTCGGTGCCTTCAGTTGCTGCGCAGCCGCTCCACGAGGCTATTACTACAACTATCCACAGTGGCGAGCACCGCCTGCGGTCTACAACTACAACACGCAGAACACTCGTCATAGCCGCCAGAGCACCAGCACCAACAGCAGCCCTATCTCCGGCGTCAGCAATAACAGCAAGAGTGAATTGGGCTCGGAGAATCCCAAGTTTGCGGGTGCTGGAAACCAGGAGCTGGACGAACTGAGCTCCGATGTAGGTGACGACCGATCGTTGTTGCTCAAGAAGAAACTGAAGAGACTGTATCGACCCTATGCGGCAGCTGCTTCCTACGGCTATGGCAGACCCTGCACACCCTTCGGACGCGACGCAGGTGCCCAAAAGGATCCGGCTGAACAAGGACGTTTCCTATTCGACTTAAATGTGTACAATGTGTATCCAAACGGTGGTGGCTGTCGTGGCTACGGAGGTGGCTTAGGTGGTGGCTTAGGTGGCTTGGCTGGCTTGGGTGGCTTGGGAGGCTTTGGCGGACTGGGTAGCGGCCTGCTGTCGGATCCAGTTGCTCCAGTACCGGTGCCAGTGCCAGTGCGCCCCTATGCGCCTTTAGCAACCTGGCTGTCGCTTTTTGCACCTGGAATTCTGCAAAACAGCCTGGCAGCTACAGTGCCAGCTGTGCCTTACGCAGATCCGCCGCCACTGCGACCAGCGTCCGGCGCCAACGACTTGCAGAGCGACCCAGCCGTGGATCCCAACTTTAATCCAGTGCCCGTGCGTCGTCCTGTGCCAAATCGCGTCTACTACGACTCTGCAGGCGCGGTAAGTCGAACGAGATCTCTAAATTTGAACTCGAGCTCAATTCTCAGCATTTTCATTTGCAGCCGCCAGTGACGCCAGGTCAGCTAGTGGGTGGCGTCTCCACGACCATCAACGGCATCATTCAACAGCTAACGGGCCAAGTTCAGCCTGTCTACCAAACAGGCGCCTATCGCTCCAGAAGCAATCGCAGCAGCTATGGATAGGCTGGACCTCGAAATTTTGCAATCGAATAGTACTTTAAATTATATATTAAGCTATGATTAAGTGGAAATAAAAGACAAAATAATATTTTAAGCCTTTTGTGGCAAAATTTCTTTGTGTTTTATATGTGTATCAACTGCTGATTAAATTGTAAGTAAATTTGACTGCATTGCAGATGTATTTCTTTAATCTTTGAATATTTCTCTGGGTGATATTAAACATGAAGAGAACGCCCTCAAAGAATAATCTTTCACAACAGATTCTGGTCAGTTTCATATTAGATCAGATTGGTTACTCTCACGCTCTCAACTAGATAATGCCTAGGCCTATATATTTATGTAGTGTATACTCATAGGGGGTAGAGGGATCAAGTCTATCATAATTATAACACAAGCTAAGCTGCATTAAGCTACTAAAGCTTCTACAATTTCTGTTATTTATTTTTACTTTTACTGACAATATGTGCAGTAAGCAAGATCACAAAAGTGTAGAGCTTACTCTCGATATCCTACCTCATTCCATTAGTGCTTTAACTTACCAGTCGAATATAGAGACTGAAGAGAATAAAAGTGAAAATATTTAATGTCAATTATAAATACATTTTTTTTTTCGAAAAATGTGCACAGCCATTAAAATATGAATAAAATCTGAATTCAAGCTACAAAAATAAATCTCAGCTAAGTTGAATTAGTATAGAGATGAAATATAGATAAGGTAAATAATTAGGAATATATTAAAAAACATCCCAAGCTTTCAGTCAATTATTCCTCACTATTTGAGTTTATTTAAGAATAGAAGTAAACAAATATGATCATTCGGCTTGAAGGAACGTTCCCATAAATTGTGGCTATGCTGCGCTGCCATGGCTATAAAGCATTAAGTGCGATGAATAATTGTATGGTCCGTTCGTCGGTCGTCGTCGTTCCTCGTTCTCTGGCTTTGGATCTTAGTCATGCACGTACTATATAATTCTCGCATCTTTGGTCATAAATTTATGCACGTCGCGTTCATCCCATTAAAAGCAACAAGAAGACGATAATCACAACAACAAGCATTGCGAGGACAAGGACAACGTATCCACTGCGAGAGGAGAAACCGGATTTAGTCGGGGATTTTCAGGGTTCACATGTTTTGTATTTTTTTTTTTTTGTACTTTACAAACTGGACTTTACAGCGATACACAAATAGATAAGGCTAACTAGAGCTAAAAAATCACATTTTACTTAGATTTTTAACCAAAGAAGCCGCCGCCATAGCCGCCATTGTGATAATTATTGGAGTATTGCGACTGCGACTGGCTGTAGTGCCCTCCGTATGAGCCTCCGTAGTTGTTGTAGCCACCGCCGCCACCACCATAATATGGTCTGTGTCCAAATCCGCTGTAGCCACCGCCTGGATAGTAGCCACCGCCATAGCCACCACCGCCATAGCCACCACCGCCATACCCGCCGCCTCCATATCCACCACCGCCGTATCCACCGCCGCCATGATGATAGCCGCCACCGGGATAGTAGCCACCGCCGGGATAATAACCACCGCCGCCGCCACCGCCGAAACCACTATAGAGACCAGTGTTTATTCCAATGCCTGCGCTGAGTCCCACGCTGCTGCCGAAGCCACCGCCAAGTAGTCCGAAAGAGCGTCCCTCCCCCTTGATAGGTGCCGGCGCAGCAGCTCCATATCCGACAACGGCTAATGCCACCAACAGCTATAAAAGAACACCCGATGAGCAATTTGAAGACCATTAAGCAGACCCACCAATACGTACACAACACAAGCGCGCCATTTCGAGTCTGTGACAATTATGAGTGGATGTGTCGCCCCGCGAATCGGTAACGAAACTAAATTGCAATTGTGAAGTGCTTCGCATTTATATACCCTGCTGTATTTGTGTGCCCACCGAACGGTCGCAAGAAGCGGACGGCGACGTGCTACGCATTGCCAAGTAATTCTACGCGAATTGCAGAACAAACAGAACCAGTTAGTGACGAAATCGTGGAATACCCCTCACTAAACAATGCTTACTTAGCCAGCAGGCCTCAGAATGCGTTAATTTTTCGATTGTCAAAATATATGTGTATATATATATATATTTATATATACATGATTTCATGAGGGTTAAGGCAATTGTCGACCGTAGCCGTAGAAGATCAAGATCACAAAAAACCCAATAAAAATAATCACGCATCTCAGTTTACAACCACGAAACATGAATACACTCTTTCAGATGGATAACAACAAAATTTAATTTAAATAAAATTGTTGAAAATTTTTCAATATTATTTTTATGTAAGAAAAACATATTATAACACTTAAAAATAATAATATTATATATACATATAAGATTAAGTGTATTCAGATGCGAATTACAGTCATGTGCAGCCAACAGCTTTGGGCAGCTTAAGTGCTTTGGGCTAGAGTAATATGACAGCCAAATAACAAAAGACTTAAGCAACAAACTTTACACAGAACGTGCAGCGAAGCATGGGCGCAGTTGTCGGAAATATTTTCAACGTCATTTCCCTCATTAGCACTAGACATTATATATTATATATATATATATTTGTATTTAGTCTGTGATGCTCCAGCAACACTTTGTTTCTGATTTGTCTACACATCTATATGCCAGCGTAGTACGTTGTTAGATACACCTTCACTTTCGTCGGCAGTTTATTCAACTCTGGCTGATGGATGATTACTCAGCGAACGTCAGAGAAGTTACCAAAAGAATATGCATTAACATGAGGAAGTTATTTTCGAGTTGAATACAATAAGCAGGAATAGCAAATGTAATTTAATTTAAGCCAACGAAACAGTTGCGATTGCTGAAATATTTGTCAATAACTAAATTTGTTTTTTATTGTAGTTGTGTTATAAAAGATCAGCTACTTCATTTGAATTTGAATGTTATCTTCAAAGATTTATTTATATATCAAATTGAGATTCAATAAGTATATTTGTCTTCATAATATAATTTTAAGTTGAATAAGCAAATAAAACAAGAAATATTAAAAATTTTATTTATTTAATAATATGTTTTTATCAAAATATATATTTTAAGAAAACATTACTTTATGAATATTTTTGTTTATGTCACTTATATATAGTTTATATCGTATTCATTCACCTTCACCTTTATTTGACTTATTATTATTTTAGTTTATTTAATTATACGCCTAGTAAATTTCCCATTCATCGGTAATTATCTAATCTAACTTCCGTTTCACTTTGGCTTAATAAAAGGAAAATGTTCATAGAGTTGGCTCAGAAGTCTTCAATCAGACGTCAACAATGAAGGTAGGCGAAGTAAGTTCTCTCAGCTTTAACTAACTAACCTAACTTTAATCATTATTTGTTTTTAGATTGCGTTATACGTGTGGTTATTGTTCTGCCTGGGTGGCTGCGCTTGGAGTGCACCACAGTGGCCAGGCATTGGATCCTCGGGCTATGGCTTTGCCCCCTTTGCTGGGTATGGGAATTATGCCTCTGCAAGTGCCAGTGCCTCGGCCAGCAGCAGTTTCCAGGGCTATGGAGGATACGGCTATGGAGGACGCGGCTATGGCTGGCCAGGCTACAACTACGGCTATGGCAACTACAATGGCGGCTACCAGCAGCAGTTCAATCAGTTCCAATACAATGGCTACAACAACTACAATTCTGGAAATAGATTTGGCTACCCATACGGCTTTGGCAAATAAGTATATGCATTCGGATTGCGTGCATCTGTTTAAGTTTTAATGCTGGAAATTTCCGTTTTCATTTTGTTTGACTTCTATCTGTTGGTCTTTGGAGGTCAATAAAACGAAAATACCCAAATATGAACGAGCATTTGATGATTCACTCGATTGGCATAGTCGAATAGAGATATATCTGTATGAGCTCAGGTAGTCGAAAGCCGATGAAAGGTGATTTAGTTATAACCAATATAGATCAATATGCGATGCACGTAGAAGAGTTATGTCAGCAGAACTCATCAGATATATACAGATACAAGGATACGGCTTTAAATTCTAAACATGAATTGAATTAATTTTACCTGAGTCAAGTAATAGAAGTGTCAATTCTACTTACTAATCTGATAGTTTGATGGCGTATAGAATTATATAAGGAATAAATTTGTATTTTATAGACATAAAAAAATAATACAAATATAATTACCCTCTTACCTCGCTTATTATTCTATTCTGTTTAAGGTTCATACCACGATCTTTGACATAGTAACTGTACCCATTTTTAGGCCATAAAAACTGAAGCCAAGAACGCGTATTTTAAGCTGGAAATACCCTCAGAGAGCCTGCATGTTGTGGCCACTCAAAGTTTTCAACCGTTATTAACACTTGTTGCTGTCCTCTTATTTTCCGCAGTTGACTATACACTCTCTTCATACACGTATATTTATTTTATATAAATATATATGTATAAACTGTGTGTTCCATTTATATTTTTTATTTGTTGTCTTTTTGCTCTTATTCATTTTGAAAACCAGAAATTTTCAGGGTCAATTTTGTGAATACAGCACAGATGCCAACATATTAAATAAAAGCTGAAGTTCACAACAACAACGACAACAATGAAGACAAACAAGATCTCATCGAGCGGCGATTGCATAAGGGCGACAATAAACGCGTCGAAAACGCGTCAGTGACATAAAAACTGTTCGCTCACCACGCAGCAGCTTCAATTGCATACACATCGTCGTGGTCCATGCAACTAACATCAATCAACGAATCGAAATTTGAACTTGAAGGCTTACAAGACAATAAGTGACTATTAACGAGGCCATAAAGCCAAATCTTCAAGCTCTGCTAACAAAAAATCAATTTTAAAAACTTTATAGCCAAGTGTAAAATGCAAATCATTGTGAGTACAAAACCGGGTAAAACTATAAAATTGTAATAAAGAAAGCGAAGTTATGTGGACAAACACAGTGCAAAGAAATTTATGTATATAATAAAATAATTAATTTGTATATAAAATTTACATCGTTGATTTGAATAAAAGTAATTTATTTTAATTATGTAAAATAATGGAAAGACATTAATGTATCGTACTAAAATATGATATAAACTCAAATCAATTATTTTTTAAAAATATAAATAAAATAACTTTGCAATTATGAAGTTGATCTATTATACTAAAACTAAATACGACAATTTTGAAAATATTTCATAAATATTGTAGTTATAATAATTAAAAGAAAGTGACTATCAATAATAGTTAGAATACACATTTTACTTTAAATTTCTTATAGCATAAGCTGCTCCTCCTGCTCGGCATCTGCTCAGTGCTACTGCTCCAAAAGGCAACAGCCGGCAAAGTGAAGCTGTTTGCATTTAAGGGTCCACATGCCGGCTTCGTTGGACTGAAAGTTCGAACACCAAAGCTATTGGGTCTTAAGCATGCACTCGGTGGACATGGCGGTGGATTCGGTGGCGGCTTCGGTGGAGGCTTTGGCGGCGGACATAGCGGGGGCTATCATCACGAGGAATATCACCACGAGAGCCACTACAGCAGCGGCGGAAGCTATGGAGGCGGTGGTTTTGGCGGCGGTCTTTGGGGAAAATAAGCACAAATTTTCCCCAATAGCCTAAGTTAGATCCTTAATACATGGTCCTTTTTTACCACATTTACACCATTAGGATTATAATTGTTATTCAGTTTTAAGCTCATATTCATTTGCATACAAAAAAAAATACATAAATATTTAATTATTAAACGTTGCATACCCTAGGGCTGTATCGAAAATGAGAATATGGGGAATATAATACGTTTGTATGCATGGGACATTTTTTATTATTAGGAGACTACAGACATATTCATATTTTCAAGTGGCCCAGCTACCTTGCTTTAATATGCCAAATTTAATTTGTAAAATAAAAATATAATGGAAATATATATTATTTATTTATTTCTGTTGGCTGTAAGTTTGGTATTTTCTGTTGGCTGTAAGTTTGGTATTTTTTTAAATGCTCTTTTTCAAAATACGCATTTTCTCGTGGCTTACTATTTGCTCGAAGGTATTTTTTTATTTTTCTTAATATAACATGAACAATAGATGGCGCCCCATAATAACAGCACATCATGGCAAAAAGTAGTAGTAAATGTATGGGTTTCCGTAGTGTAGTGGTTATCACGTGTGCTTCACACGCACAAGGTCCCCGGTTCGAACCCGGGCGGGAACAATTTTTTGATTTTCAATTAACTGAAGTATTGTATATATTTTATTTAAATAAAGCCCAGTTACTCATGTTGTGTATTTTTTTATTGCTTTAATTTGACATTAATTTAATACGTAGTATCCTGAAATAAATAAAATTAAAACTTAGAGTTCGACTCTAGCGTTTTCTCCTGAAGCCGCCTCCAAAGCCGCCACTATATCCGCCACCGTATGCTCCACCACTATACGATGAAAAGCTTTCATATCCACCAAATCCGCCATATCCACCATATCCACCGTAGCCGCCAAGTCCGCCAAAGCCACCAAGTCCACCGCCTCCGAATCCGCCCTTCCAGCCGTGTTTAAATGGCTTTACAACTGGATAAGGAACTGGCACGGGCTGTGGCACTGCAACAGGAACGGGCACGGGCTGAGGTACCGGAACTGGCTGTGGTACTGGAACTGGCTGTACCACAGGATACGGCACTGGGTAACCGACACTAACGCCTCCGCCAAACTTGGGGCCACCAAAACCATGTGCTTCGCTGGACTTCCACGCCACGCACAGCAGCGCCAGCACCGAGATGATTCTCTGAGAATATATATACATATATTAATTTAGGGGAATTTTCGACGATGACTTTGGAACTCACTCTGTTTGGTCCCATGATGTAGACAACTTCTAAGCAGCTAGTGATGCGAGTTGTCACTTTTATATCATTCTCGGAGATTTCCTGTACTTCCTAATCGCAGCGAGTTCAAAGAACTCCGAAACTAACTTTATAGCGAGAGGAACTAGTTTTATAGCCAAAACATAAATATTAATGCGACTTATTTAGTATAAGCAACTATTGCGAAAATGTGAAAAGCATTGATGGCGTTCAAGTCGCGGGGTTAAGGTCGTCGCACAGTTCCACAGTTCCGGCCTATGTGGGCGTTTATTCTTAGATCTTGTTATAAAAACTGAAGTATCTTGCGGTTTGGCACACAGTCAAGTAAGAGACGATATCCAAACATGATTAAGATTAGCTGTTCCGTAAGTAAATCTTCTGCTAATAATCAGCAACATCTCACAATCCAATCCCGACAGCTCTTGGTGCTAGCTCTCCTCGGCACTAGCTATGCCCAGTACCAATACCCACAGCAATATCAGGGCTCAGATGCCAGTGGTGCCGCTGGGGTTGCCGGCGGTTCTCCTGCTTCAGCTGGAGGCGTCAGCAATCGTATTTTTGGCTTGAACGGTCTGCTGGGTGGAGGCAGAGGTGGCGGCGGAGGCTTTGGAGGCTTGTTTGGCAACCTCCTGGGTGGCCTGCTCGGTGGTGGCCGCCAGCCTTTGGGACAGGCCTATCCTGGTTTCAGCGGCGGGTATCCAGGTTACCCAGGCTATGGATACGGCGGTGCTCTCGGCAATGGCTATGCAGGCGCCTATCCGGGCGCCCAATTCGGTGGTGGCGGCTTTGGACCCGGCTACGGCAACTACTACGGCTAAAAACGTTTACTTGTTGGGCCTCACCGAGTCCACTGAAGTATTATTTAAATTACTAATTACCATGTTATCAATGTATATATGTATATAAGTTGTTGACCATTAAAAAGCAAAATATATAAAAATATGAAATAGTAGAATTGACTACCTTTGTAAACATATTGGCAACCGTCATCGCACAAGGGGATGTAGCTCAGATGGTAGAGCGCTCGCTTAGCATGTGAGAGGTACGGGGATCGATGCCCCGCATCTCCAATAGTAAAATATTTTTTGCTTAATTTTTTAAATTTTAAATTATTTTACAGAGCATTCAAAACTCTTAGTAAAACTTAAAAAAATACCATAAAATGATACAAATATTGATACAATGATACGCACTTAATAGTATAATATGCATATTAACAATAGTAAATATTACAGAGGTTTTCTTCTTTGCTGCATTACTTCTTTAAAATAAGTTAGCGAATCAAACAATACTGCTACTAATAAAATATGTATGCATATATCAACATTTATTACATAAGTCAATGCATAATTTTTGGTACACACTTTTTTCATTTTATATAATAGTTTGATTACATGATAAGTCGTTGAAATTACAATTGTGCAATTTAATTGTTATATTCATTCATTATCTGCTTTTGCAATTTTATTTCATTACAATACAAATCGCGTCTGAAAATGAAGTCATAGTGTAATACCGCATCCCGGACGGCATGCGGCTCAATGGTCTAGGGGTATGATTCTCGCTTTGGGTGCGAGAGGTCCCGGGTTCAAATCCCGGTTGAGCCCGAAGTCCTATTTTATTTTTAAATATTGTTATTAACTAGTAATTATAGAAAAAAAAACTCTTCTTAAAAGTAAAAAACAAAAATACAGATGTAATAGAATATTTTATGTTTATAAAAAACTAATTTCCTCTGGAGATGCGGGGCATCGATCCCCGTACCTCTCACATGCTAAGCGAGCGCTCTACCATCTGAGCTACATCCCCGATGTACTTGTAGGGAACAATTGGCCATTTTGTCAAGCAGCTTGCGATTGCTTGATTTCTGTTTTGAACAGAGTTTAATTAACTTATAGATTTTATGTAAAATTATATTAGTAAGCATTAAAAACATGCAGTTCATTTGCTCTCAAGGGCTTAAATATGGCAAACAATTTTTCTAGACATTAGAATATCAATTAGCCTCTTAAAGTTCACTCTGTCAATTCACAATAAATATATCCATCACATTGATAAATATTCTTCAGTTGGATGCTTGAAACTTGATAAGAATTGGACGTCGGTGGCTCCGCAACTTGAACAAACTTATGCATTTAATTTCCGTTTCCGGTCAGTGAAAGTTTCCCAAAGGAAAACAACAACAACAACAACAACACCTGCCGGCAAATGGACTTCAGACCTGGACGCTGCACTCAGCTCGTTCCAGTTTCATGCGCTATTGTTGTCATAGTACAAACACAAATAAACACGCGGACAATTTCATATGGGGATCTGAAACGGGAGGGCACTGAAGACACTTCGACTGGATATGGATATGGACGCGGTGGTCCACTCCGATCCCATTGCCAACAGCTCATCAGCCGTTACTATCTGCACTTTCACACTTGTGTTTATACAACTGTCGCTCGCTGACGTATTTGTTTGGTCGGCAGCCCCTCGAAAGAGCTACGCCCCGCCTTGTCCGGCAAGCTCTATTATTATTTTCACAAGTTATATAAAAATAATAACAGAGCAGGACTGGGATACGAGCTGACCGGAGCCGGGCCAGCCAGCCATCCATCCATCCATTATTCGCTCCCAGGCATTTATTTGCCAAACAATTCAGCAGCGCAGCGAGTTGGGTTCACGTCTGCTCCTTGGGCAGCTTCAACCACTTCATCAGCATTCAGCATTGGCAGCGGCTTCAGCTTCAGCTTCGGCTTCAGCATCGGCATGAGCATGAGCATCAGCATCAGCAATGTCTGGAGCTATCTTATGGTTTATGATGGAATCAAAACAAATGCCATCATTTCGCTTGCTCCTGATGAGTTTGTTTATGCAGATTGGTTTGGAGTTTTTCGGCGTTAATGGATAAATGTCCATGCATGTTGCGCTGCTTCTGTGTATGATGTCCTATGTACACGCACACAAGTAGCTGAGTGTGAGTGTGTACATACGTATATGTAAATGTGTGTGGATGGCTGTGTGTAAGTGTACGCCTTTCCCACAACTCTGCCCTCATTTCTGTTCACATTTTTACACGTAACCCTTTTTAATGACTAGCCAAATTGGGTTATTGCCGATTGGTTATACCAAATGTAACGGGAATTCAACTGATATAAGGTGTAAGTAGTCTAGTCAGATGTATTCTTGTATAGGGATGTTAAACTGAAGATATATAACAATTATTATTATTATTATAATTATTATATTTATTATTGTTATTATTATTGTGAAAGAGGAAATAAATTTAAATATAAAAACTGTATTTTGAAAAATGAGTTTTATTTCATTTAGTGAATTCATTTTGATAGAAAAAGAGTAACAAATCTTCGCCTGTTTCGATTCCCCAATTTGTTTTCTTGTACAATTTTGCTTTGCTTTTTTGTTGCACACTTTTCAATTAAAATTTTATTGTTTTCTTTTACTCTGTCTGTGTTGTTTACTTAGGCGAGGCTGCTTAGCCGAAAGCGCAGGACAATGAGTTGGGCCCACAGGCTGGCGCCGGAACGGGTCCAGGTCGAGGTCCAAATCCGAAGCTGCTGGCGCTCGCTTGTGGCGGAGGCAAGGCCGGTGGCAGCTGTGGCATCGGTGCTGGTGGCGGCAAAGGCAACGGTCGAGGCGGCGGTGGTGCCAGTGGTGTTGGCTGCCGAGCTGGCCCGAAGAAACCAGGCCCGTAGGGCTGATTGGGCGCAGAGCTAGCCAAATTCTGATCGGTTTGATATATGTACACATTGCTATTGCCCTGCGCCTGTTGGTGCTGCTGCTGTTGCTGCTGCTGCGGAATGGGCGAGGCGTAGTAGGCTGGATAAAAGCCACCGGGCTGCGGCCCAATGGCTGCAGGATTACAGCCATACGACGGACAGTTGAAGTAGCCATTGAGAGGAAAGGCAGCGCCAGCGTAGAGCGGAGCGGAGTTGTGAAAGGCCAACCAACGATCGCGCCAGCGTCGAAACAAGGTGCCCAGAAAAAAGAACGAGCGTCCGTCGATATGTGCTGGTTGCTCCTCCAATTCCTCAGTCGCGTCCAGCTGCATGTCCGCCAGACAAACATCCAACAAAAAAAGCATCAGTAGTACCTGTTGAAGAGGTCCTTTAGAATACGATCTGGTAACTAAGGAAGCTATGCCGCCACCTACCCGTGTGGACATTTTAAGCAACTAAGCGCGCTGGCGTCTGGGAGTGAACTGTGCCCAACTGTTGCCAGCTGAGGCCCCATGAAATGTAGTGTAAGCCATCGCCTCCATCGGCCGTGAGATGCCGCCTAATGAGGCCTGTAATTAACTCTTTGGGCAGCCGCTGCTGCGGTAATCCGTAACACTTGCACCACCCAAGCGTGCAACGCTTCAAGATCGTCACAAAGCACCACATACTGCAACAGACTTCGACTTAACAGATCAGCCTGCTCAGCCGCTGCTCGGCGTCTCTTTGCACATTATATGGCGACGCAGCTTCAGCCTCAACGTATTATTTCAAAATTCAATAAATAGTGTATTAACTCCAGTAAAGCAGATCAGAGCGCAGACGCCCAGCTTCCAACGAGCCGTGGCACGAATTAGTGATGGCAAAATAAGTTTGTTACTATGTATATATAAGTCGATTACTATATGATTATAATAATATGAACATAATCGATTAAGCAATTGAGCTGAACAACATTTTTTAACATCCATATTTAATATAATATAAGCATAAATGATAAATATTTATTTGTTTAATATTGAATTTGGGAACAGTTCTGTTCATCTTTTCTGTTAAAGTAGCATCCGGGATATAAAAAAAGGTACCAATGTGCCTATAAGGAACCAATATATAGTTTGGGGTATTTTGATATTTGTATGCATACAGGCACTAACCATGCAACATGTTGTATGATTAGTGATACAGGGGAGTACATAGTCAAAGTTCCTGAATTCATTTTTCATTTCGAATGATGACTGAAAGCTTTCCTTGCGGGACATGAACTCCTTGCTTTGTTTCAGCTTCAAATGCTGAAGCATCGATTAATCGATTTTGTGTTACATTTAAATCATCCATTGAAACAATATAATCGATTATTATGTATCATATGATTAATCGTGCCATCACTAGGCATAAATCAGCCAAGCGTTTGATAATACGACTCTGAAGTGTTCAGATTTTGTGAGGTATGTCTGTATGTATTCAAATAAATAATTATATAATATTAAAAATTGTGAAATATCCGATTAATTTGCGACTAGTGCTCGTACTTAAAAGAGTCTATTGAAATTTTTTACGCTCGTCTTATAAACTTTTAAACTAGGGACGGGGTGAAATGGTAAATACTGTATGTGCTGTAGTAGAAACATTCTTGTTTAAGGTGCTAGACACTTGAAGTTTAGAGTATTCAAGTGGACCATATAATACCTTTTGGACGATAGTATAGTATTACATACTGCAACATGCTTTCAATATGCACTTAGATTATAATTAATTAGTATAGTATATCTTATACAACGATTTTGTGACTCTCTTTAATTTTATTTTGTTTATTATTATTTTTATCTTCTTTTCATGCACAATTGCACATTCATTTATTTCCTGTAACTTTTATTTTAAATATATTGAAGTGTTTCATACTTGAAACGGGCTCTGCTAGACAAAGTTTTTCAAAATATTTGGCTCCGGCACGTGCCTGCCATTATTTACTGTTCCACAATAGAGAAGTTAACCTGGTTCTCTTTACTTTCTTTATTCTCGCTCTTGCCTGATTCTGTTTTGCCACATTACGCTGTTTGGCCGCCTAAAAGCGAGCCCCGACAACGTTTTGAGTTATGAGCGCTGCGTGTCAGGTGTACTAAAAAAGCTGAAATAAACATGAAGTGGTTATACTGAACGACTAACAAATACCCTGGACAACTCGATACAAAAGAAAATATTAAGAGAATGTAGTGTAGTGTGGATTTGACAGTTAACTATTTATAAATTTATTATTTGATCTATTTAGTTTATTTTAAAATCCTCTCCGAAATGACTCAAATTATAAATAAAGTGTGGTAATAATTTGTTTCTATATTTTTTAGATATTTCTTTAAATTTAGATCCGGCACTCGATGAGCCTTAAATTTGATCTGAATAGTTAATTTAATCTCTTTCAAAGTACAGCATGCATTGAAGCAATCGAGAATAAATTCACTTTGGTTCGAATGGAAGATCTTTCACCTTCCCAAACTGCTTGAATGTGACTTCACTTCCAGACAATGCTTTTTTTCAGCTTCTATTGATCGGCCTGGTTGCATATTCCCTCACAAGCATGGCATGCCCAGCGGGGACTTGCCAATAGATATTGCACAGGTGACAACAATCAGGCGGCAGCTGAATGTGTGGGGTGCTTTTGGCCAGTGTCTGGCAAAACAAAAACACGAAAGCAAATGCTGTGAAAATTCACGCGTCCGTGAAAATTTCGCACGTTTTTATGGCCATGGGCCAGGTTGACGCGGGGGCAGGGGGCAGGAGGCAGTCAGAGGCGAAGTTGAGAAATGGGCTGATAGATTATGCTGACGGCCTGGCATGCGGCGACTTAGATTTCTGCGGCCACTTGCATTTAATTAAAAAAAATATGCAAACTCGACAGAAAACTAAAACGAAATTGCAAACAAACCGAGAACGTTGGCAGGGAAACTTTTCATAAACTTTGCTACCATAAAAACAATAAAAACCGCAATCCTGCCCAGCGTTGCCTTTGTTATCGGCATAAGCACCGAAAAACTCAAACGGACAATGGCCGAGTGTGTCCTTTTTTACGACAAAGCTAAATCCGGCGGAACCACATAAATTATGTTAATGCTCAGCGCATGCTAGCAGCACGCCCACCACGGGTGGGAGTCAGCAGCCAGTGGTCAACTGCTCTGCTCTGCTCAGCTCTCCACGATAATCACAAAAATACACAGCAACACCAAGCAGACATTGTGTGCCGAAATGACGTTTGCTTTGTATGTCCTGTATGTCCTGTCTGCCTGTCCGATAGTTTTTGCCGTCTATTGAGAAAATTGCTGACAATTGCTAAAAACGTTGGGGTGTGAGACTCTGCTGGACATTGGAGCTAGTCGAGCTGCTGAGCTCTTCTCATTTCGTTTATGAGTTGGGCTGGAGGCTAGGAATACGAACAACATGAGCCGCAGGCGTGGCAATTACATGTACACATGTCGTGTTGCAGCTATGCTAATGATAAATGACAGATATAAGTCACAACAGTTGGGATTTTAGCATATGGGAAGATCCCTTAAGCCATAGACAAAAACAACATAAAGGAAAAGCCGCATATGAAAAGAGCTATAAACTAAATAAGGAAATAAGAAAATTGCGGTCAGGCGATAAATAATTTTATTTATTTATAATTTATATTAAATCTTAGTTGTAAATAAGCAAAGATTCAGTTCTACTCGATATGCCATGTCCCCGAGTATCGTAGATATCTATTATATGTTTTAGGTCTTGTTTTCCTTATAGTACTTCAAATATCTCTTAGCTCTAAGTATTCCTTTTTAATACTAGCTATAATTTCCACACACTCCGTCCATATTTAAAACAAATACATTCAGATTAAATGCAAAGTTTTAATTACAACTTTGATAAGAGTTTGCTGCAGTCCGCAAATAATGAGCCTGTTGTCCAGCAGATTAACCCAATCGTCAGCAACTCTCGCATAATAATGCTGATGAGGAAATTAGAAGAGGACATTGCTGTATCCGACGTATAAGGGACGAGCCGGCAACCGCACAAAGGGATTCCAATGTCCTGGAAATTATATCCATAAAAATGATTACACATTGTGCACGCAGACATACAACTTAGTTGGCCATTGTCATAAGTTGTGGTTTACATATTTATTATTTTAAGCATTGTCCAGAGATCGTGTGGGAGGCCCCTCAGCGGAAATTGTCAGCCTTGTGCGTTTGGGTATAAAAAGTAAAGATAAACCCGACGACTGCGAATAAATCAAAACAAATAATGTTGCTGCTGGCTAATTGCAGCATCTAGCCCCGCCCCCAGAGAAATCATTGAAAGCCCGTCGGACACGAACAACATGCGATACATTTGCAAAGCAAATGGACTCCAACCTCCCCCGAGCGCAGAGACAACGGCTAGATAGCCAGTGGAGAGTCGTGCAACATGCTGTCAAACATATCCGTCATGCTGTTTCACTGGCTTCCGTTCTGCAATGTCGCCAACGAGGACAACAGGTGGCAGCTGCTGGCTCGATAATGTGTGGCATCGAGGGCGTGGGGGCTCGACGGCATGCATGCTGCAGTCATAAAGGCGAACTCGTGCCGTTGTTTGTGACACGCAAACTTTCTGTCAGCTGTCATCAATGCAGACGCACAAAAGCAACATGAGCCCGTCGCGGATTGTTGTATATTGTTCAGACTCAAAGGGGATTGGAGAGCAGTGCAAAGCCAGGCACGGAAAATTTAACTCGGATCAGGCGAATTACAAATTTTACATATTTGACAAAATGTGGGTTTCCACAATTACGCCCATATAAATCAAGTTTTTATAACATTTAAAATATATTAATTAATTTATACAAAAAATGCGGTTACCATGGAATTGTATTCGAAAATCCTACAAAGGCCCCGGCGAGATTCGAACTCACGATCTCCTGTTTACTAGACAGGCGCTTTAACCAACTAAGCCACGGCGCCAGTACCATGGCGGGCGGAATATACAAATAGTTTTTTTTTTAATCCGTGGTCGAGCTGTAACAATATTATATTCGATTAGTTACTAAGTTCTATTTGCAATTTTTTTAACATAATTAAAATTTAAACAAGAAGTGTTTGCTACGGAAAAATATTAGAAACACATCACAATCTGTGTAGGCCCCGGCGAGATTCGAACTCACGATCTCCTGTTTACTAGACAGGCGCTTTAACCAACTAAGCCACGGCGCCGCATGATTTGATCGCGCCCAAACAGTAACAACTCTACAAATCTATGAAAATTAAGTTAAATATGTGATTCACACACAATGAAACAAAAGATAAAAATATAATCAGACGAATTTCACAATTTGTATCTATTTAAGATGTGATGAAAATAAACCAAAATAAATACATATATGTGTATGAATTATTGTTTCTTTTCTTCTGGTTTATTTATACAATTATCGTATATTTAAATTAAAATTATTAATTTAATTTTAAAAGTGTTGCATTGAAAACTTTTTTAAATGAAATATAAGTAAAAAATGAAACAGTGCTTGGTAAATAACATTCTAAAATATATAAAAATATGGTATGCATATACATAAAATCTTTTCTTCCTATAACAAAATATAAAAATAAGATTAAATTTTTAAAAATAATACCAAACTTCTAAGGCAGGGGAAAACTTTTTCTTGTGATTCCATCTAGAAGAATAAAAATTGAAAATGTGACAAATTTCACATCTTGTACACATTTGTATATTTATATCACTGATAACTAGGGGAATCCATGCCCACAATAAATATACTTTATTAAAAGACTAACAAGCAATTCGTATGAATGGGGAACTACATCAATATATATGTATATCCATTCATTATCGCACATGCATATATGATATATGCATGAAATTGTATTAGTCAAAGCTTGTGAAGATTGCCAACGGGAATGCACCGAGCTTGTGGTCTGTGCCTTGTATAGTTCCATCTCGAAACGTATAAAAAGAAAAGTTGCACCGCAGAGATCATCAGAGATATTTTAAACGCTAAACCATCAACAGCTATTAAATTATTAAATAATTCAAAAATGGAGTGTCAGGCAACTGGAGATCCAAAGACGGGAGCAGCTTCTGCCAGATGTGGAGTAATGACCGGAGATGAAAATGTCAACGCACGAGCCGGAGTTTTTGCCACAACCAATAGCAGTGCCGGGCCCGTGACAAAGGGAGTTTATGGAGCAGTGAATGCGTAAGTGCCTGAAGCGTTTCTCTAACTAACAGACACTCACATGTTGCTCATTCAATCGACAGCAATGGCCACGGTCTGTCACTGCAGCATGGGCACACGCCGGGCATAGGCAGCAGCACGACGGTTGCGGGACAAGCGAACATCTTTCAGAATAAGCAGGCTGAGCTGAATGCCACTGCCTACCACACTCATAATCGCACCCACGATCAGTTTGGCGGCGGAATGAATATGAGTACCGCCGCAGGCCATTCAGCGGCATTGGGTGTTAACCATGTGCCGCAGTTCAATATGACAACCATGAATGCCAGTGGCACTGCCAATCTCTACACCTCGCCCAGTGGCAATCTCAATCTGGGTGCCACAGCAAATGCAACACGCCACGTCAGCGGACCCTTCAGGGGTAAATCCGATTTTGGCTACGGCGTAAACATGCAATATAAATTTTAGAAAGTCGAAAATTGTAAAAGGATAATGTATACAAGTTTGAAATATAAATGTATTTTATAAAAAACAACAACTTTATAGTATCTGACTTTGTAAAATTCTGAGAAATGACATTTTAGCACGGCGCATTCAGGAATGACATTTTAGCACGGCGCATTCAGGAATGGGGTTGGATTTTAGAACAGATGCTATGTTATATATGCTAGTATATGGCATATAGTAGAATATTCTAGTTATAGATTCAATATATTTTAGAACTTAGTCGCTCCTCTGAGATATACTCAAGGAGCTGAAGTTTTCATTAAAATGAAAAATGAAAATCACTTACGAAATATTATAAATTCGTATTATATATAAATCAAACACAGAAGTTTAACAACTTACATACACTATTGGAATATACTAAGCGAAATCACATAAAATATTTATTATTATATGTACTTCCACAGATATAACAATACATTTTAGCTGTGGTTTAAAGACCATTGTGTCTAAGTCCAAGTCCTGTTCAAGCATTAAAATATTATAAATACCGCCACTCACTCCCATTTGTGGATCATCCAGTGAGTAAAACATGTTTATCTTGTGCCTCGGCATTTGCATATCAAAATCAGTTTGGGGCAAGCCGATAATGTCCCAAGTGGCAATCCGATTATGACCATAATTACACGTCATTACAGGGCGCTCTGTTATTCTGCGGCATCATTCTGTGGGGCCACATTGGCCACGGCTATTCTCAGTTTACCAATAATATTGACGCGGGCACTTTTATTGTGCAAGTCTACCTGGGACTTAGCTCAGAATCCGCAGCTGACATGACTGGGCTTCTTGACTTTGCCGCATCAAATTCTTGTAATTTTTATGGCTTAGTTGTGCGGCGCCTGCGAATATGCAAAGTGTTTCGTATAAAGCGCGTTATTTATGTTTTGCGACGACGACCCAGCTAAATCCGACGCCAAAATTAATAACCCAGCTTGTCTATGTGGTGCCCCCATGTGTATGAGTGTGTGTGTGTCTCATTTTTTCATGATTCGCATTATTATGACCAAATTATACCTTATACATTACCTTATAAAACAAATTCGAACCAATTTTTATGTAAAGCAATTTATTTTGAATTATTTTTATGGCACTTAACGATGCGCCTGGCCACATTACGAATATGCGCCCAGACATGGACGCAGACAGTGCATGGCACTGCTTGACTGAACAGAAATGTATATTGGGGTATATCCGTACCTTTCATACTGTTGTGTATGCAAGGAGAAAGGTTTCTGTGGGTTCAGGATGTTCAAATTTTACCAATTTTGATGATTCCAGCTTTTCGTTTGATTTAATTTGTATTTATCAATAATTTAGTTAATATTAGTATGATTTAAGATTTAAGATTTAAGATTGTTATTTTATGTAAGGTCTTATTTGATCCATGGATCTTAATTATATTTTAGTCTGCCCTGTGTAAGTTGTGATTATATATATTTCAAATTTATTGACTTATGCTCCACAGAATATATTTATATATTTCTTTTGAGTAATGTTGACGCCAAGCCCTGATTCAACTCGGAATGGACACTGAAAAAGCTTTTGAGGCTTATCTTGATTCTCCAATAGAAACGTTGCGGACGATGAAGCAGTCGCTAAGAACAAACTGAGGAGGTGATTGTTTGGAAGTAGAAAGAATAAAGAGACTACAACACATTTCAATACATCTGTTCAAAAAGTTGAATTTTCAACGCACTTGTCACGATCCCATGAGTAGTACAAGATGCGCACCCACAAGAACATATCCGAGTAGTTCGATAATTGGGCAACGGACACAGTTCTTAATGACCAATAATCCATGTCTATTTTAAGAAGTCAAAATTTAGAAAGCGTGAGTTCTGGCTTGTCTACAATCTATAATATTCCCAAACTCCAAAACTGGTCCCCAATGTATACCAATCAGGCTGTGTACAGCAGCCGGCCCATGAAATCCGAAGGAACCTATTCAAAAGGGACAAAACCGTGGAGTGTTATACAAAGCATTTATCCAGTTTCAAGAAATACAAGTGAGCATGCTGTCAATATCATGCCATCAATTCCAAGTAAATTATTTTTTTTTATTATTTTTATTATTTTTTATTGTTACCAAGAATTAATTCTAAATAACAATTTTTGTTTTAAGCCAGAGCGACAAAGGCCTTCAGGCGTACGTCAAATTGTATAGTTAGTTTTATAATTAAAATAATAAGATAAGTTCGCTTGAACCGTGTTCAGAATCACCCAAGCTTGTTATGTTAAGCTTGCAACCCTGCTGATAACGGGCAGGAAGTTGCTTTGGCAACTATGTTTAGTCGCTATGGGGACTCACAGCTTTGTTATGATGCCTTAGTACAAATGTGGTTTTACTTGGCTTCGTTTGCAAAGCTCAGAATCTTTTAGATGGATTTTAGTTACTGTGAATTTCCCAGTACCGTCTCTACAGACACCTTCAAAGCCTATTTCAATCCCAATGATGTCAAGCTGCCCAATGCCAACACTAAATCACTGGACCAATTCCAGCCCGAGACCGGCGAAGGCCAAGCAAATCAGGCGAAAAGTCTGCGACATCTTGTGCTCGATGCCATCGTGAGCAACTGGAGCGGTAAGAGGGCGACACTCGAAGTACGAAATCCGAGATGACAGTCGTCTGCGACTATTGTTTTCCAGAGCTGCCGCTTTACCGTCAGCTGAGGCGACGGCAGGACCGTAACTATATTCTCACCCAGCTGGATACGCAGCTGCCGCTGCAGTTGCTCAGCTCTCACATACGCGACGATTACTTCTGGCAACGCAGCTACGAGCTGCGGTGGCGCATGGCGCCCTTCCAGCCGCGCGGCAGGGAAAGACGCTGGATTAACATTTACATGGAGCGACATGTGCAGGAGTTTATTGAAAATATGCAAACCGGCGACTACGAGCAGGACGGGAATGTGCAGGCCGCCTTGGACATCTGTGCGGCGTACATAAATCAATTGGAGATAAATCGACTACAGCCCGCCCCGCCTGGCAGCGAGAGCAATGGTGAGCGCCCGTTGATGATGAGTGAAGATTGTATACTCTTATTATCTATTGACTGATGACTTATGATAAGTGCCTAATGAATAATGAGTAATGACTAAAGAAAAATGGATAATGGGTGATGAGTAATGGCTGATGACTGATGACTGATGGGTGATGACTATAGGCCAATGACTGATGAGTAATATCTTATAAAAAATGAGTAATGACTAATGAATAATGGATAATGACTGATGAACAATGACTGATGACTAATGACTGATGGGTGATGGTTATTGACCAATGACTGATGAGTAATAGCTGACAAGTAATGAGTAATGAGTAATGATAAACGGATAATGACTGATGAATAATGACTAATGGCTGATTGGCGATGACTATTGATCAATGACGGCCGATAACTGATGACTGATAACTGATGACTGATAACTGATGACTGATGACTAATCATTGATGGTAAATAAATGATAACTTGTCAATAATAGTTGACGACTGATACCTATTGACATTAACTTTTAGATGAGTTCTACTCAACTTCATTTGTTAGAGTATTTAAAACATCTCGAAGAATTCCATGCTATAGATTACAAACATCAGCAATAAATTACAATTACAACCAGTTCATACAGAGTATAATGAGAGTTAACCCATCCACAACAGATCACATTCCGCTTGATTACCTGCTGAGCAATCTGCCGGACTTACGGCGACTGCGGCTGAGCTACAGCACCAAGACAGCTGGCATCAATTATCAAACAGGTTGCAATCAAATAACGGCCCGGGACATATTACTGTTGGCCAAGGGACTCAGCCAATGCCACGAGCTGCGCAAGTTTTGGTAAGCGTTGCCAATGAGATGGCCACACATCTTGGTTATCATGCCTGAAACTTTTTAGCCTTCACAATACGAAGCTGTTGTCGTATCAGTTGCGTTTTTTGGCACACAGCCTAGACAAGGGCTGCCATCACCTGAAGGAGTTGTCCATGCAGCACTGCGCCGTGGGCGATGCGGGCATTCGCTGTTTCCTCGAAACCTGCGGCAAGGAATCATTTGCCACCCTCACTGTCCTCGATCTAACCAACAACAAAATAAGTAAGTCGAAAGTCTATTTTGTATCAGTATTATTGACTAATGCTAACCACTCCTAGCGGAGGAAGGCGCCTACACGCTCAGTCGAACATTGGCTCATGTGCCCCTCGTGCGTCTTGTGCTGCGGCTGAATCCCATTCAAAGCGATGGCGCCGCTGCCATCTTCCACACGCTGCAGACAATGCCCATCAGAGAACTGGATCTGGCCAGCTGCTCTATAAGCGAGAGCATAACCAAGCTGTTCATGATGCTGATATGCCAGCAGAAGACGCTGCTAAGCATTGATCTATCAAACAATGAGCTGGGGCAGGTGAGTACAACACTTTTGAAATAAGTCTCATCGGCTCAACGGTTGTATTTGATAGGACTTTGGCAAGCACTTGCTGAAGATCATCAACTGTAATAAGATGCTGGAAGATATAGATCTACGCAACACGGGCCTCTCCCTGCCCATGCGCCGCCAGTTTCAAGAGATTTTGCTAAAGAATAGCGAGCGAAAAAAACATCAAGCCTCGAAGCAGAAAAAGCGGGATAAGTTCAATTCAATGATCAAACTATGAACTGTATAAGAAGAATGAATAAGAATAAATTTATAATATATGTCAACAACTTGGAATACTCGACTTTTCCAGCGTAACTTCCAGTCGAGCAAAGTGAATCGAGATACAAAAAAAATAAGTGTAAGAAAAATAAAAGGCCAAAAGGAGCTGGCAACTGGTGCGATCGACCAACTTTCATTAACCCTCGACCTTGTTGACTTAGTCGAACAAAAACAATGCCACCCCCAGCCACAACCATTTCAGACCCAAGCAGCCTTTTTCTAATGGCTTTTTCCTACAACAACAACAACAACAACAACAACAGAACAACTAAGTGGCGCTCAGCGAAATACTTGAAAATGAGAGTTTGGGCAAAAGGTAAAAAGTTCTTGAAAAAATAAATAAATAAAAGAAACTCTATTTACGGTTGTTGTTATTGTTATTGTTGTTGCTGTTGTTATTTCGGTTGTCATTTTGGTTAGTTTGTTTGTTGCTTTTGGCGTTTGTTGCCTTTGGCACGCAAAGTGCAAAAATTTGTGGTGCTTTCTTAATGGTTAATGGCCTTCAAGTGGAATCCTAGAAAAAGTGCTCAAGCATTAATTGGAATCATTTTCATAATCTGCAGCAGCAAAGAAAGAAACAGTGTGAACTCAGCTACCGACCTGAAAACTGTATTTAAATTGCCATTCAATTTTTGTTTTATTTATATATTTTGAATGTTATTTTTGTGTTTCAATGTGCAATGGCTTTTTTTTAGAGTTTTACATACGAAAACCTTTCTGTTTATTTAGGGTCCTGCACTGCGTATCTGTTTGACTGTAAAATAACAGCGACAAAAATACAATCACAAAAATCGTAGACATTCTCACACTGACATATACAATATATGTATAAACAAGTTAGGTACGATGTAGGTGCCATATACATATGTATAGAAAATGGTCGTAATTATATGCAATATATGTATATGTAATATAACCAACCGAAGACCGTAATAATGTAATCAATTACATACTTTATGTAATTCGTAATATGAATTACGTTATTTGAATTACGTAATATGTAAAACTTAATTCATATATTATAATGTATATGCCGTGTATATTGTACATATATCTATCCATATGGAATTCATATAGTTCATAACAGAATTCATATTACATTATTCGTATTACATTATTTGTATTACGTATCGTATTGCGTATCGTAATATTACATATTTTCCAGCCACTCACTTTGTGCTTTAAGCGTTGTTCTCTTGCGCTGTCAACAAAGAGGAGAGGTACGTTACTCTCCCCATGCAAAATTTCCTTTTGCTTGCACTCTGCTCTTTCGCATGTGTGTAGGCTGCAAAATGCCTTGCACCTTCGCATTTATTTGCTTGTATGCGTAAGTTCTCACTCAACTAATCGTAAGGCGTGTGTGATCAAGCGAGATGCCCGTTTCTCCCACCAGCTCTCACTATGCCTGATTTTCTCTGGCTTGCACTCACTACTCTGTCATATGTATGTATGTGCATGGGCTTAGTACATGTATTAGCCTTACGGCTCTACTGCTCGATGAGTTCTCCAAACTCCATATTCCTCAGAGAGCGGGAGAGAGTATGGCTCCAGAGCATAAACAGGATGACTCAATGCTTATTATAAACATAAATATGTATTATTATTATACATGTAGGTACATTTATATTTATATATTTAATGACAATAATTACTACAATTTCTTTGAATTATTAACTATTACACTCCAACTTAATATAGTAGTTAAAATTATTAACAATATTAAACTAAATAAATATTTTCCAAACACCACCAGACTGCACGACTGAACACAACAAGATTAGGAAACCAACTGAAGGAGCGTTTCACAGGTTCGCCTTTTATAGGGAGCCGCTTTGCCCACTCCATTCCCACTCCGAGTTGAACTCAACTGTTGAGCCTTTTTTTCCGAGTTAGTTTCTACACTCGATCATTGGGTGACAAATGGGAAGGCTCGCTGCTACTGCTGCAAGCATCCCAACAACTTCTGCTGCTTACTCATGTCATAGCCTATGTTAGTAATCTGTGTTAGTGCTCTGTTTCTTGGTGTTAAAGAGGAATGATTTGCATATTAACATAGATTGTTAGACAAACAGAGCGAAAGACTGATAATCTGGCATGTGTACATATATGGATCAGCGTATTCCTTATATACATATATGAAAAGTGGACCAGCCGTTTCAGAGGAGTATGGGAACGAACATTGTGACAAGAGAATATTATATATATAGATATATGAACTATATTTTATACCCTTTATATTTAATTTAAAATTTTGATATTTGTTTAAAATTGTACTAAACTTTTCCATCGACTGAAAGTCGCAAACAGCCAGCTAAAGTTCTCCCTCATTGTTTTGTTAGCATATTTAGCAGCTCATAAATCTTCTATGGCTATAGCCATGTGATTTATAACCACACAAAAACTTTCAGTTGTCTAAGGCGAGCAAAAAGGACTTAAAAGTTTTTCAAAAGACAAATATAACGCATTTTCTTTTATTATTATAATATTTATATTTTTTTTATTAGGCTAAAAATTTAAGCTCAAAAGGATATTTTCCGACCTGGAAACATATATAGATGTAGGTATATAGATTTTGAAGAATATATAGAATAATACAAGCTAAGATTTGCAAAACAAGTTTCTAAGGCAATTAGTGTTTCCACCCATCATTTAGTCTTTACATTTCTTCGGCTAGCCTTGAATGCAGAGCTTTTTAATTTCATTTTGGTTCAAGGGTGGGTGATTACGAAGGGCGTGGCAATTTGTAGCGCCGCATAAAATTCTGACAGTTATCATAATTATTTATGGGACATCTTTTTACTTATTTTTTCAAAATTTGCTTTTGCCCGGCGAAACTTTTATATTTTTCTTTTTTTGGCGCGCAGGTCAAAGGGTTTAATGCGCCAAATGGGCAGGCAAAACTTTTCAAATTAAATTAAAAGCATGCCAAAAGGCAGAAGACAAAACAAATTTGATGAGTCAGCTGCGTGTTGAGAAAGTGCAGCGTTTAAAAGTCAATAAATCAACGCCCGAATGATAAGGGTAAAATTTATTAAAACCTATTATTAATAACAAAAGAAGAAAATGAAGAGAAAAATAAGTTCGTCCACAGCTGAGTTCGAGTCAATTAAGAAAAGAGCTGAGAAGACAATGCCAAAAATGAAGCATCAAGTAACTGCATAACCGGTTGGAATTGTATAAATTTGTGACTCCCAGTTTTGTTATCTTAGATGAATAATTTAAGCTAAGAGCAATTTTAGTTGCTGCCAAAATTAAACGGCGAAAAGCAGTACAAAATTTGTTAAAAATGCACCTCGGCCGTAAGCGGCTCAATGGTCTAGGGGTATGATTCTCGCTTTGGGTGCGAGAGGTCCCGGGTTCAAATCCCGGTTGAGCCCGTCGTCTTTTTTTCTGTGTTTCTTTCAGTGTAAATAATAATTTTATACAGGCGCTGACAATGTGACTTTATTGCCTATACAATAGATAAAAATTCAATTCAGGATTTTGTCGCAAACACAGCTCCCTCCAAGACTCTCGTTGCCGGCATTGACATTTTTATGATTATTTCACTCCTTTTTTGTTTGCTCAATGACAAATTTACATATTGAAAGCCTGTGTGGGGGACATGTGTGTGTCTAGTGCCCATCGCCTGTCTAGTCGTGCTTTCGTATGACAGCCTTGGGAATTTCCCAATACCAAGACGCAATCTCAATGCCAATCGTATGATGTGAGAATTGTTACAAGCGGCTGTTTCATGTTATTTGTGCTGCTGCTGCGCATGTTGTTTCTGTTGTTTTAGCCATCGTCTAAACAATAAAGAATAATCGCTTTGACTTGTGGGCGTCGCAGTGTGTCTGCCCCAGCCTCCAGCAACAACGTGCCTCGTTTTATTGCTTGTAATTTGCATGCGACTTACGAATTGGCCAACTTTTTTTATAGACGCCTTAAATTGTGCATACAGCCATGGATGAGTTGTCATGTGTATTTGGTAGCTGCTAAGTGCAAAGTTAACTGCCAAAACTTGACTTGAAATCTGCCAAAACAGACACAGATTTGCCAAGAAACTTTTGGTTAAAGAAAAGCCTTTATTTAAGGTTCATATTTTTGCTCATCACTAAAATTAAGCTTAAAGTTAAGTTTATTTTAATATTTGTTTATTTATCTATATAATTCTCGTGTCACAATGTTAGTTGCCATACTCCTCCGAAAGGGCTCGATTTGAATGAAGTTTTGAGGCACAGCCATTGGCAGAGCCAGACGTCAGCAAACAGTGGAGCCAAGTCAGAAGCGGTGCGAAAACAGTTGAGCCACAGTTGAGTAAGATCAGAGCCAGAAGCAGAGCCAAGGCAGAGCTACTACAGGCAGAGTCCGAGTTGAGCAGAGCTCAGCCAGAAGCAGAACCACATATATAGATATTTATATATAAATATATTTAAATATAAATATGTATTTATATATTTCTACATCTGCCTGTATATTTTGTTTAATAATGATTACAAGAACAATTGTAAAAGAACACTTAAAATTCGCCTCTACACTTTCTCTCTTGTATTTACATTACAAACAACATAAGCTCGAAGACGTCACACGGCAGCTGCTGCTCATACCGATTGCCCGATCGCCCACTGATCGAGAGTACAAAATAACTCAGCAACAGGTCGAGAAGAGCTTGAGTTCGACTGGTTGGCTCGTCCTACATAAAGGCGAGCGTGCAACAGCGTTTCTTTAGTCGGATGGCTGATCTCCTGGTGGATAGTCGAGCAGTGGACCTTTTCTTTTTCAATGTGTGGTAAGTGCTTAAATAGTTAATAATAGTAAGCTAATATATCTATTATATATATAAATATATACATACATATATGTAAATAAATATTTTAAGCTATTGTGAAGAGAACATGTACTGCGTTCTCTCAGTATTGGAGCATAATAGAGTTTAGTTACGTAAGAGCTTATGTTCTTTGGAGTTTTAGAGAGTTTAGTTACGTAAGATCTGATCGTAACAGAGCTTAGCTCTGTTAGTGAGAGTTACGTGAGTTACGTGAGTTACGTGACAGCGTAAGAGCGTAAGAATAAATTTGACTAACTTCAGGTTTCTCAAAGAGAACTGAGGCTTAAGCAACCTTAACAAATCTAACATTCAATTCCTTACCAACATAATTTACAATAATTGACCAATGAAAATACATATAAATTTTGTTTACATAACAATAAAGCTAGCTATTTATATAAAATAATATAATATAAAATGATTTATTTTTCTATTAAAGCACAAATAAAACTCTGTTTGCTGTTTTTTCAAATCCGAAAAACTGAATAACTTGAAAAAGAAGGCAGGAAAATACAAAAAAAAAACACTTCGCTGACTTGCTGTCAGTTGGCATTAATCAGTAAACCTTTCGCCTTGGCCATTTGGCCGGACAATATTTGCCAATCAATTGCCGCAAAACAGAAATTGTCCATTTTCCTGTCGCCTGCTGTTGGCTGCTGTCGCCGGAGCGGAAGGAATTTTAAAATTCAAATATAAAATAAAATGCCCAATTGAAATCGGCTACAATGAACATCCTCGACATTCGTCGCACAATGAACCCAAGACAGCTCTGCGTCAGGTTCAGATTCAGGTTCAGCTGCTTGGGGTTCTCACTGGGAGCAGGGGATGCGGGAAACGGGCGGACGACCACAGAAAATAATATTGAAAATCCGTAGACAATAGTGTACACATTTCAGCACTTGGCGGACTTGGCTAACACCCCACTTCATGGTAATGAAAATCAACTGGATTGGAATGAAGTGGAACTGTCCTGAATCTGGGCATTCATTTGCATGCATACGGAATGGAAATTCCTTTCTTGCTTAGCTTTTTTATTAAAAAAGTTGACGCCACCTCAGCAGAAATGCCAATTAAAAAAGTAAAGCGCCCGCAACATTTGGCCGGGCTGAAACAAAAGATATTTGGCTCGCTCATTAGCCAAAATCATTGTCAGGCATGCTGGCGCATATATCATGATGCTGCTGTCCGCAAAATAGCCAAAAAAATATACAAATACAAATATGTATGTATATATTTATATGCAGGCATTACAAATTATGAACATTATCATCTGAGGAGCAGTCACGGCTGAGCCACCCAGCAGCAGCCAGCAGGCCTACGATAATCCACTGTGCTGAATGTACAAATGATTTGCCTTAACGCGCAACGGCCGGCAAATTGCAAGAGCATCAAAAACCAAGTTCGGGCTGTGGTCATGCTGCTAAGTGGACAAATCTACCACAAATACGAAAATCACCCTCATTATGGCCGAAAACGTAAATTCCTCGTTGCCGCTGCCAGTGTGTGGCTGTGTTTGCGTTCTCTCGTTTTTTTTTTTTTATCGCAATGTCGACAAGACCACTGGGCATGTTAACAGACAACATGCTACGACTGCGACAGCCACTCCGTTAAATGGTCAGCCCATACAACAGCAACAGCAACAGCAACAGCAACAACAACAGGACGTTGGCGGCTGGCAAAAAAAGGCGACAATGTTCACAGTTAGTCCGCTGGACCGACCGCTGTCATCATGGCTGACACTAAAGTGGTTTAAGGCGATAAGACGAGGCCCGAGGCCTGTGTGTTCGCGTCGACAATGGGTAGATTCAGTTGCCAGCCGCTCGGACAGGGCAGGGGCAGGGGCAGGGACTCCACACGCGGTTTTCCGTGACACATTGGGGTAATGAGTAATGCGGGCACCGAAAGGAGAGAGTTTCTGCTTAGAATAGATCATCAGAAAGAAGTACAGCTGGCAGCATTTAACAAATTAATTTATTTATAATTATTAATTTATTAAATTTAATTATTTAAATATTTTTTAAAATTTTTTTGTATATGAATAATATCTTTTTATTTGTATTAATAAATTAGTTTCATATATTCTGATCTAGCTCTAATAGTCTTCATTGCATGCTGTTATTGAACGTTAACTTTCTAGCAGAGTTCCTTCTTAAGTCTTTCACTCAAATATTATACGAATTATATTCGATTTTTTTCATGTAACAATGTTTTGATATGTCCTTTATATCCCATCCCAATCCCAGTTGCTTGATTACTAACAAAAACTCCGTTCAGTTTGATGCCGCAACTACGCAATTCCAATTAACATGGAGCCAACTGTAAATTACTTTCAGCTGTTATCCGGATCTGTGGAAAACTGCTTAAGTAAGCAGAAATCAATCGATTTGCTGTGCTTGGCTGGACCCGCCTCCTCCTTGAATGTGTGTATCGCCCAGCCCCTTGCCTTCGTCTGTATCTGTGTCTTAGTAGCTGTGGCTAAAATCCAATTGCGAGTCCAAAATTAAATGCAACGTATTGTGGGGCAGTTGTTGGATCCGGCGATTTCCATTTATTACAACTAAGTAGACGCAGCAACAACAATTGGCTACGTGGCATGGAGCGGGGCGTGGGGTGTCTAACTCGGGGCTACTTACTGGGGGAGGTCTTAGCCAGCTTCTTTTTTATGCTCTTCGGGTAGTTTCGGCGACTAAATGGTTTGAGCGATAAATAATGTCCGTTTGTACTTTTAAACGACTTCCTTTCATTTGTTTTGCCGGCGACGGGGCGAGGACGCTGCGACCGATGGCTGTTCAAATTGTTTCAACGCCAATACATAATGGCTGCCCCGCCCACTGGCCACTGCATGCGGCTGGAGGGCAGGAAAACAAGCCGTCAAAGATAGCAATCTTCGATTTTGCTTCTCTTTTTTTGCAGGGGGTTTCATTTACTGCTCGTTGTTATTGTTGTTGTTGCGGCTGTTCAATTGATGTGTCCTGGGATAAGGCAAAAACCAAAAGCGAAATACGCCGAAATGTCGTGTAGTTGTTTCAGTGTTGCTTTGCGTGGCATTGCGGCATATAAATCGTTTTATTTTCAGTTCGGCATTATTGGCGTCTGCCTGGATTGGATGACGCGTGTAGGAAATGCGATTGTTGTTGGTTGTTGGTTCTGTTGTGCCTGTTGTGTCGCGCTTGAGGTTCCTGCGAAGATAAATGGCTCACTTAGCAAGCGCCCGCCCGCCACTGCCACTGCCACTGTTGCCTGGATCTGTTACTGTAGGCCAGCAACTTCTGCTGATGGGTGGGTGATTGTGTTTCAGAGGTGACGGCACAACAACAACAACAATAACAAAAACAACATCATGATAGGTGTGTGCGGTTTAACGCTTCGGGTTTAGGGTTTGGACAATGCCAAATGGGCGTGGATGGTACGTGCCTTCGCCTCATCGAGAACTGACAGCCAGTTGGGCTAAGACTGACAAATAAAGGTGACTTTATCAGTAGCAACTGATGTCAGAGCTTAGCTTGAGACAGAGAGAGAGAGAGAGAGAGAGAGTCTCTAATAACATCTTAAGCTAGACCAAAGTACAGTGTGTTGAGAGTTTGCAGTCGATAAGCAAAGTTTTAAGCTAAAACAAATAGAATGCAATGAGAGAAGTATTTAAATTAACTTGACCCAGATCTAATATTTAAATGATCGTACTATATGATATTTTCATCAAGTAGGAGAAGTTTATATATTTTTATATATATATATATATTGAAAATAAGTATACTATTCATTAATATATTTCTATGTAATCTATAATACGAGCTCTTGAAGTACCAAAAGATGCCACAAAATAGACAGAGTTAATTAAGATGGGATATTTAATGCGTAATGGAATCACTTATTCCATTCCTTAAGTTCTTCGGCTGATGCGCACTCTTGGTGCTCAGCAATTGAGGGCTGTGAGCTTGAGTCGGGTCCATTTGGTCTCATCCCGCTCGGCCACATTGTGCACACACAGACACATAAATCAAACAATAAGTACTCTTTATTATTATTATTTGCACTTTTTGCATACACTCGTACGGGCCACACGGTATTTACTTAAGCAACCGCACCACCAGCCATGGGGCATACTTCAACTTGGCTTATTGAATAAGTCAGCAGTGAGCAGTCAGGAGTGAGCAGTCAGCAGGCAGCAGGCAGCGAGACGCCCAAAAACTTCAATAACAACACCCAGACCCACTTGAATACAACAAAAAAAGTTTAGAGCGACGCCCCGTCGCTACATAGATGCAGCCACGCCCCCTGCGCTCTTCTTTGGCCACAAATCTACAGCAGCCGCAGCAGAAATAACATAATTTGCATAAAATTGACGTTAAAGGTTGAAGCAACATTATGGAATGCCAAACATTTACTTAGGCAGCGCCTGGCTGGAATTTGCCGAGGCCTCGCATTAATAACCTTAAATCAATTTCATTATGCGGCCGTATGAGAAACATGCGTTAAATTAATTTTTTATTTACCCTGAAAGTATGTGAAAAGCACCCAATAACACACAAAAAAAAGGGGCTGCACTCTTTGTTTTCTCTTTTTTTTTTTGTGTTAAACAATTTTCACGCGTGTAAAAACGCGCGCGTTTTTTGCCTGCGGTTTTCATAGCCACGGCTCATAAACACATTAATTACACGCGTCCGGGCTGCGATATGGAGAAGTGCCACTGATTCGTACTTCTGGCATGAGCATGGCGCTTTCAACATTTACAAATCTTTTACTTTCCCTTTCGACCATGGCCAGAACCCTCGCAGCGAGCGTCGCACACATTTAAACTAATTAATTAGCAAATTTTTGCAGGCGTTGAAATGCTCGATGCCAGAAAAAGAAACCAGGCATAAATCTTGTCGCACACCAGGATACCACAGCACACACATATATATATTTAGAACATGGGGCGTATGAGTAACTTATAAATATGCAGAAGGAAATTGCGCATACGCCGAGTGGGCGTAGATATCCGTTTATGCTAGTGGAAGAGCCAAACTGCTAATAATGCCAATGTTAGAGGTAGCCAAAGTGGAAAATTGTTGAACTATATTCAAAATGAATAAAAATATATTTCGACGATTTTATTTTAGTACAGAACTATCATTAATAATGATATTTAATAAATTTTTGTGAAATTCTGCTTTTCGGTAACTGAAAAAAAAAATTTAATATAACTTTCAGCAGCAATAACTTTTATTCTCTATTCTAATCAAAGTATTTAAAAGTTCAGCTTCAGCTCAGGCTCAATTTAACTAAAGTTAAATGTTCGTAAATTATTTTATTTATATATATTTATTTATTTATCTGTCCCACCCATAACAGCTAGAAATGGGATATCTGCGAACCCGCAGCTAGTTGAAGTCAAGCGTGTAAAAGCGATTACGAAGGCGATTTGGAGCGAGCGTAGCAAAACAGCTTCTGCAACAGCAACACCAACAACAACAACAACAGCAAGAGGGGGCATTAACAAAGCAGATAAGCCAGCATAAAATAAAAGGCCAAATAATAAACTCGCTGACCGCAAGAGAATTGCCAGCCAAAAGCCGGACGCGCTCAAGAGTGGAAGGAATGCGATGATAACGCGCTGATAATGTGCAAGGGATTGGAAGCTGTTCGCTTTGGCATGCGGCAAGCTCGGCCTGGTCAGCGAGGACTCCCTCGGGTCCCATTGCAGCCAATTAGGTGCGTCTGCGTTACGGCTGCCCGCCGTCGAAATCGCTCGGCTATGCAAATGTTTTGACTTTGGCGCAACCCTTGTGCGTGTGCAGATTATCAAATTAGCGTAAATGTTATTGGCCCTTGGGTGCGCCTCAGCTGGAATCGCTGACATGCCACACATGCCACGCACTCTTTCACTGCTGCTCTGCTAGTGGAAATTTTCAATTTCCTGTCGCCAAAGGTGCCCCTGGACCCGACGACAGACACCAGCCGCTTTGGCTGCCTTCAGATAAACACAAATCCTTAGATGATTTAGTCAACTGCCACTGAACCTTGTTAGTTGGCTGCCATAAAAATAAAAGGCTTGCCTTTCTTTTTTGCATACGCAAATTCTTTCATTTAATACCCTGTACGCATAGAAAATGCATAAAGGGAGTATTAAGTTTATGTTACTTGATTATTGTGGAACAAATCAAGTCTTGTTCTTGATCAGCGTAAAGGACTATCCAGTAGTAGCCTTGTAGCAGACTGACTGCTACAGCGTATCCCGTGGTCGTGCACTCCCGTCCGACTCATGCTGATTCCACAATATATGAAAAAAACATTTATATAAAATTCATTCTCAACTCTTCTGGGCTATCAAATGGCGCACAACTTGTGCAAAGCTGCTTAAATGTTATAGTTACTTGGACCGCATCCAGCTAGAGCCAAGGGACTGACTCGGCTTCGGTCTGTGTGACAAAGGTGGACCTGAGCTGGGGCAGGAATGAGCTTAAGCTGGGCAAAACTGGACAGCGTGTGACGACGTTGATAGCAAAATTATTTAACTACATAAATTCATTTGTTATTGTTTGCCGAAAGCCACAATTGAAGTGCACGACTTGAGCTATATTTATGAAACAAAATGATATGCTTTGCGGCTTATATGAATATATAATAATCGCACTGCATGATATATATAGTTACAAACAGACTTCTATAGTGGAAAGCCTAGATGATGAAAACAAATCTAATAGTTATAAAATCAATATGTTATTTACTTTTTGATTACATAAACTATTAAGTTTATAATACTTAATACCAATAGATAGTAAAATTTAAAAAGGATCTACTTTTTCCAAGGTATTTACAATTATTGTAAATTAAATTTTGATTTCCTTATGATAATTAATAATTTATAGTATTAAATTTAGTATTTAGTAGTTTGGTTTCAGTTCTAGTACTATCTACTTTTAAGGATAAACTCTTTTTGTTTCGAGAAATAACTTTAAATCATAAGTGAAATCAATCGAAATACTCTAAAGAGATTTTCTGTTCGATTAAGACATATCGCTTTAGCCTTTGGCTTCAGCAGGGGAATTCCTAAAGACTTTAACGCCCTTAAGCGGTTTGTTTGGGTGGCGGCAATTAGGCGGCCCCGGCAACCACAATGCTCCACCAAAGCTGCGGCCATTAAAAAACAAACTTTAAGTGTTGCACCCCCAACTGCGGGCAGTCTCACGCCCCCACGTACGCCCCTCAACTCACAGCCAGCAGGCTAAGAACAAAAACCATTAAAACAAATTTAATCGCACTCGAAAGTAGCGAGCAAGAAATCTCCGCGAATATCAAAAGTCGAAATAAAATGCAAAAGTTTTTATTTTGACTTTGGCGCTTCGTTTGATTGTAAATCGTTAGTCCAGAGTCCCGGGAGACGGCAGGCGTTAGACGTTAGGCGGTAGACGGCTCCTGGCCACGTGGTGGTTAGGTGTTTGTATCTGCCCGCTCGGGCAATTCTTGTAAGCGTTTACAAGTTAATTTTCACATTGGGCCACCACCACTGACGACACTCCACCCTGGAGACGTGGCTTCCTTGCCACTTTTGTTTAGTTTTTGATTTGACTTTTACTTTTTGTCGCTGACTGCCTGCCCAACTGCCTGGCTGGCTGCCCGACTGGCTAGCGGTTTTTCGGCTAATTATCATCATTTTTGGGAAATGCCTGAAGCGATTTCAGCCAGTCACGAGTCAGTTTTTCTGCTGTTTAGACGCCAAAGTTTCAATGGGCAGCCCCCAGCAGGCGGAAGGGGGCTGCTGCCAAGGCCCTGGCTATTATGTAGCCATCAGCATAATTTGTTGTTCTTGGTTTTTTTTTTTTTAACGGTAGTAGTTGTGTGATTGCTGGCGCACAGTTAAAACTTTTGCTGTGATTTTTATGGCCAAGAAACAATCAAAATTTAATGAGCGGCGCCAGTTTCCTTTCTTGTTCTTCTTCTTCTCCATTTTTTTTTTGTGTTTCGCGTGTTTATTGAAAAATAAAATACTCAGCGTAATCAAATAAATGCACAAAAATGTGAAAAATAAACTGCTCATCGGCCCGCGGGGCTGGGCACATTCCGATTCCACCCGCATTGCACGATTCGTTAAACAAAGCACACGTTAAAAGGCGACCGAAGGACAGAGGCAGAGCCCCGTCGACGGCCAGCCGGTCAGTTGCAGAGTTGCCCTGCGGCCATATGAAACCATATGAAGCCGGAAATGTGGAAATGTGGATTCTGCCCACCCGAAATGAAGGCAACGCATTTGCCTACCAAGCGTAGTGCGAACGTATGACAGGTATATAATAGGCATATCACAAAGCTGATTTATTATGTCCATCTACGGATGTATGTTAGATTCTGGAAATAGTTATAAAAAATGAAAGAAATTCAAAGACAGTTCAGGGCTCCCATTAGTATCAACTACTTCTTAACTAATTTCAATGTAGAATTTAAAAATAGTAAAAAAAAAAATAAGTGAATAAATATCATTGGTAATTACAATATATAAAATAAAATACAATTTACAAATTAAATGCGGAGAGTCAGAAAAACAACATTCATTTCATTTATACGATTTTTTATATTTTTGGATAAATTTAGTATTTTTTGTTATCCATTATAATTTAATAATATATATTTTTAAATATATAAAAGAAATAGAAATATGTGATTATTATTTTTATTTGGAATATTATATATATTTTGAATTATATTCCCACATATTCTCTTCAAGATAGGGCAATAAAAGTTCATTATGTGCTGCATCTTTGTGTTGTTTCTTATATCTCTGCTCTGTGTGTTGCATCAAATGATTTTATTTGCTTTAAACAATCTCATTCTTTTTTTTTTTTTGGACAATGAACAGCCGTTATGTTGAATGTCGTGGTTGCTGTTGTTGTTGTTGTTGGCCTGTTTGCTTGTTACAACTGTCGTTTCGGACATGTGGCAAAAGAGTGCAAAATAAGGAAGCAAAAACGTGGCCAAAACAAAAAAGGCAAAAAGGAAACAAGAAACGCTGCAAAATTGTTGGCAAATATTGAATTTGCAACATATTCGACTCATATGTCACAGTGCGCGGCAGAGCACCGACAATGGCCCCAGAAACGTGGGCGGGGCAACTGTCGCGAATGAGTTACAAAAGGTTTGTGTGTGTATGTGTGTGTGTGTGTGTGTGTGTTTACCAACAATCCAATTGCTCGTGGCAGCTGTGGGGCAAGTGGAGCTGCAAAACGGTTTGCTTACCTTTTTTGGAGTTGTCAAATTTGGAAGTAAAATAAGCAAATGCCATGCAGCTGTTGGGCAAATAGTAAGCCATTAATTTTAAGTGTTGTGTGAAAGGACTGTTGAGTGGACAGCCTTGCAAAATATTATTAAAGTGCTCGGCATATGCTAAGACTACTCACATATGGCTTATAGACTATTTAGTATTGCCAGACCAATCAAATTTGATTATAGTGAGAATCGGACTATACCAATGCTGACTGAATCGTTTAGATATTTTCACTTTGCCTTTCGTCCTGCTCTCCTCTCACTCCATCTCCTGCACATCTCTGTCTTTAAATTGACTTCAAATTGATTTATAAAAGTAAAAACTCATTCGATTATCATCACAATCTGCCCTAAGACACGCATGTTTCAGCAGTATAATATCTAATGCAACTGAACTCATTTGCTCGTTTTCCTAATTGTCATCTTGTTGGCCATAATGGAAACTGGCCGAACAACCCTTGAAAGAGCGTGGCCAGAAAGTGAACTTGTCTCTTAATTAAAGTTAAGCCCGGCAAAAGAAAAGAAGACAAAGCAGCAGAAGTGCCGCAACAACAACAAAATTAACAATTATGAATTTAACAAGAAATTATATATTTAAGTGGCGTGGAGAATGCGAGACGGGCAAATTAGATTTTTATTGTTTAAAGGAAATTATGCAAATGACGTTGCGGCACAAAAGCAATTAACATTAGCAACATTTCTTTATTGAGCTGTCAGACTTAGCAGCTAAATAATGAATGCTCGTCGGCAACCGTGCGTATGAGTAATCTGCGTTTAAGAGCCCCCCGCAATGATTATGGCACGACAGCAATGAAATCTCTGCACCGCATCTTCTTCTTGCGACTTGCGGTTGCCTTCTTGTGGCCATCTCAACCTGCTGCCAGCTGGTCAAAGTTTTTGCCCAAAGACTGAATTATTCATAACGGGCAAAGGCGAAGTCCTTGCAAGAGAGAGTGAGAGAGAGCGAGAGAGAGAGAGAGAGAGAGAGAGAGAACTGTGCGGGCATCAGGCACGCCTCAGGCGTGTAGTAAACTAATTACCCCCGCTCCGGCAACATGTGTGGGACACTCTTGTATATTTGTTTGCTTTGTCATTGCTGTAAGGGACAGCAGACGGAGACATGTGCTGTGCGTTGTCTGTGCCTTTTAATAGTTTCATAAGCTCCACTTAAGATCCGCTGACACATGTTCCCGGGCAGTCAAGTGGCTGCGCATATATTAAGCAATGACTAGACCCACTCACGCTCCCTCCCAGTCCGTCCCATTTGCGTTGACATAAATTGATATCACGGCGTTTATGTCTTCATTGCGATAAGAGACCTGCACAGCTTCTACAGGGCGTGCCATTAATTGACATATTTATGAGGGTCTCTCCAGCCATTTAGCTCCTCTGATTTGATTAAGACGTCTTGTGTGTGTCTCGCTTGTTGAGCAGAGTAGCTCGCAACAAGGCGTCGACTTGGAATTAGTTCGCATTACCAGTTCTTGAGCCTGGATGGGATAATGATGCGATGAACTCTTTACTCTTAACTGTTGAAGACTTCTTATATATACTAACATCTTCAGTTTATATCATATACTTATTACATTTTATTCCATTTCAGTTGGCTTCAACTTCATCTATCTTTAAGCAACGAAAGCTCTAGAATTGAAGTAAAATTCAATTGTCACCGCAGGAGGAGGCTTCAATAAGGACAATTTGTATTTGCTTAAAGGCTTCTTAAGCCAGTTGAGCGAGCGTTCATAACAGATGACCTCATATTTGTGGGCTCCCCACTCCCCCAGCTAGAAGGAGAAGTTTGATTTCTGGAACTTGTATTCCATTTTTTGTGCTTTCTTTATGGCATGCACAAAGCCAAAAGGCAAACACACTCGAGTCATAAAAAGATGCCTGCAGACAAACAAAGCGACACAGTCAACACACGAGTGTTGTCGTCGATGAGGCGGGGCAGGGGGCAGAGACCAAGATCAAATGTCAATACGGCGGGGGCCGCGCTAAATGTGGCCAAAAGCAGCCAAAGGAAAGACAAACAGCAGCAGCCACAATATATCTACAGCGACTTCTAAACGTTGTCATAAAAATGAAATGAAAACAAGCAGAAGGCGGTCTGGGGCGAGCCTGATGTAAAAAACTTAAGACATTCAATAAGTTTACTTACAGCTTAGAACAGGGCGCATAGAGCACAAAGGTCATTTGTTGCGGGCTGGGGTCTGGTGGCTGACCTTTTTATCGCTCCAAATATGTTTATGATTCGGATTTTTAATGCGGGTCGTACGGATTCCTTTGACTGCCGTCGGCTTATAAATCTGCGAGGTTTCCAAATTGTTTCTGACGACAATGTGTGTCCATGTAAATTATTAGTTTAATAACGGCGGGCCACACGTGAAATTATTGCCCCGAAAGACTAAAGCCAATTGCTTGGGTATTAGCCAGCAAAGGAAACGTTTTTCAGCTCTTTCAGGCCATAAAGTGGGTATATTGGTTTTGTACAATGTTCGCCTGCTAAAGTTTCCCAAATCTACATTATTCAGCTTAAAACTTTCTTGGCCAAATCTTAGGAGGAGGCCAGCTCAAGCCTTTGGGCCGAAAGCGAAATTTATTTTTCAATTAATATGAAATCAAGCATTAAAATTGAATTAGCAAACGAAACTAAACACAAATCTTGTTGGCTGCAGCGAAAACTTGGCAGTAACTTTGGCCAATTAGAAAATTACGACAGCGACAAGGACAATATGTTGCTTGCTGTGCCGCAGCGGCGGTGGCGGTGGCGCTGGCGGTGGGAACGGCATCTTGAGCAGGCGAGTTTCCTAGCAAATATTGTTTAGTAATTTCGCCACGCTAATTTCGTATGTTGGCCGGCGGGCAGACCTGGCAAAAGTTCAACTAACAAACAAAGGCGATAATTACAAGAAAACAGGCGAACAGCCAGGCAGCCAGGCAGCTAGGCAGTCAGCCAGCAAGAAACACAGGAGCAAGCCAAGTAGTTTTTAGCTTTGTTTGTCAGCTGCGTGCGCGAATGCAAATAATTTTACAAAAATTAAAAGCAGACGACAGCAAAACTTTTGCGTAGATTCAACAATTTTTGAAATCCATCCTGTCAGAAGCGAAAGGGTTATTCAGTCTCTCTCTCTCTCTCCCCTCTCTCTCACACTTTTCCTGTTGTAGTTTATGCGGCTGTCTAAAGGCATTTAACCTGCGCTACTATAATTCACGCCATTTTCAACGGCATTTAAATGCAGCGCGCGCGACTCGCATCCTGGCAGCCTGGCATCCTGACAGCCTGGGACGCTGCGTCCTTTCCTCGGCCACCCAGCTGGGATAACGATAAGCCAAACATGATTTTACGACAATGTTATTACCCGTCGGGGTTGGCGCACGGATCCCTTGTGTTGTGTGTTGTGTTTGTTGAGACGTAAATGGCGCTTGGGCCGGAGACGTCGGCCTGGCGTAGCCCTGGGGTTATATGCCATGACGCTGACGTCGCTGTGATTGTTTAAAGTTATGAATAATTAAATATTTGCGCAGGTTGCAGACTGGAGTTCGAGTGTCCTCCATTAGGCTGATGGTCGCGGTTACTAGCTAAGGGGCTAGAGATGTATTCATATAAACGATTTATTGATATACGTACATATATAGAAATCGTTAATATATCTATATAAATCTATATGTGACAGCAACAGTATATATTAAATATCTCTTTTTGTATGTATCTATTTCTATATACACTTCTCTTTTTATATATCTTTCTCGGACTTCTCTCATTATCTACTCGCCTGTTTGAATCCTTTAAGATTTACCCATCCATTCGCTATTCATTTACTTAGGGACAACAGACCGCAAAAACGCTAATGCAAATAATTGCCGTCCATTTCGAGTGCATTAAAGTGGAAATTATGTGCACAGCCGCAGTTAATTACACAAAAAAGGAAAATAATTAAGCAAAAAAGTCAGCGAACTGTATTTGGATTTGGAGATGCGGGGCATCGATCCCCGTACCTCTCACATGCTAAGCGAGCGCTCTACCATCTGAGCTACATCCCCAGTTGAGTCGGCAGCAAATAATAGTCAGTTTTAAAAGCAAGCAACTGTCACGCAGTGATTTATGCATTATTTAATGCATTCAACCTTGTTTTTTGGGAAAGGGCCATGAATTTTTATAAAACTAAAACTGGTTAGATGCATAATGAATTGATTTTACGGGTCTATTTTTACTTTAAAGTGATTTAGTTGCTTTTAAACACTAATGGGCGATCGTCAAATCAAGAGGCTCAATGGTCTAGGGGCATGATTCTCGCTTTGGGTGCGAGAGGTCCCGGGTTCAAATCCCGGTTGAGCCCATTACACTTTTTTATTAATTTTTAATATATAATTTTGAATTTCAAGTTAAGTTTAATAGATTTGTATACTATCTTTGTTAAATTAGTAATCAGTTAGATTATAATTCGTTTATACTTGTTAAGTAAAACGCTTTATCATTAAAAATAAACCAGTTTTTTGTAGCTTTATTTCGTTTCTTGTCATTTCAAGTTTACAAAGTTTCGTAAAAACTACTTTGCTGACATTTCTTGCATAATAAAATCGGCTAAACATGCATATCTTACTCTGTTGGTAGTTTCGAATGTTGTTTGGACAATTATGTGTAGCTAATACCCTAACAAAGGTATCATTTATTTATTGCCGCGTTGTCCCCATATACATATATGAAGATATAATATCAAATATATCGAAGAAAGCGCAACATTCGCTTGGAAAAATGTGTTATTAGCCATTTTTTATGTCTACACACAATATTATGCACTTTTGGTGATATTTTTTTATTACTTTGCACTCTGTAAACTTTGTAAGGTATTTTCTATTCTATCAAAGATAATTTGTGTGTTTTGCATGAAAGGTTTGTCGCTCGGCTCAATTGCCATGGGCATTATTTTCAACAAAAGCTGACCATGATCATTATTTGGAATTGGATATATACCAAACTATTTTTAAGCCACGTGAGTTGTATTTTTATCTCTTTTTGGAAACTTTGCTGGGTATTTTTATAACGGGGATGTAGCTCAGATGGTAGAGCGCTCGCTTAGCATGTGAGAGGTACGGGGATCGATGCCCCGCATCTCCAAGGATATTGTCGTAAAGGACAATTTTTTAGATTTTTTAAATACCTTTTATTGTTACATGCATTTGTACCTTAAGAAAAACATGAAACGTTTATTAAAATGTTTTCATAACCCCGTTATATAGTATTATAACTATGTGAAATTGCGATATCTGAACTGAAACGCTGCCAAAATTTCATGAAATAATTTTTTGTTTCCCATTAAGTACCGAACAACCAGCTATGGACAGAAATTTAACCACGAAAAATGTATAATTTCGTTTTAATGCTCTAAAGCTTTATTTATGTCATCTAATCTGTGTTGATTACAAAAATAAAACATTAAAAAAGTAAGTCCTCGTTGGAGATGCGGGGCATCGATCCCCGTACCTCTCACATGCTAAGCGAGCGCTCTACCATCTGAGCTACATCCCCCGATGATCGGTTGCGGTCCAAAATGCGTGTCATTCCGCGGGGCTGTTCACTAGGTACAAATCAAATGCTGCTTACCTTTGGAACGATCTGGAATGAAACAACCCACAAAGTGCCGGCCCAACGGCACCCTCAGTAAACAAAAGAAATTAATTTACGCATTTTCTTTTGGGTTGCATTCTCGCTTTATTATTTATTCGCTTTTAAAAACTGTCAATATTTACACTTGGCGCAGGTTCAGTCTGCCATAAAAATTACAAAAATACACACTCTCGCGCAATTTTCATTTTATTGTATTGTTTTGTTTTCTTTGCGTTATTGTTTTGCACAACGTCTTCAGCATCCGCTCCAGCCACCTGCCATCTGATGCATATAATTATGGAAATTTCACCACCCAACATCAGCAGCTACAACAACAACGCTACAGCAAATAGCTCCCAAATGAAAAATCAACGCCAGCAGTCGTAAGGATTTTGCCAATGTAAATAAAAGTTGCGACAAAACAAAATGATATAAGAAAGACAATGCTCTGGGGAAAGAAATAAGCAAGCAAAATTTACATAAGCTCAAAACATGCCACAATATTGATGGGCAGGTAGGCAATATTTGAAAATCTGCCAGTTGACGCGCCAATTTATTTTTTCGCCAGGTGGCAACCCAGTCACAGATACAACTCTGGGAACAGCTGATTGAGTCAGTGCTCTCACATGAAAAATAAAAGTAAGAGTTCTGTCAAGGAGATAATTGTAAATTTATATATAAAAGCCTTGACCGAGTTGTGTTCAAATATGAAAAATATGAATATTAAATGATAAAGCTACGAAACAACACAATAATACAACAAAGATATGTGCAAAGCAGTTAAGACGCTCCTCAACGGTTTCCCACAATATGAAAGAGTACAAAAAATATAAAATTGAGTGCAATTAGCAGTGAAATGCAGGCAGTTATCGTTATAGGCCCTGCTTTAATAAGGAATATAGTTAAATAGTGAATAGAATAAAGTTGTATAGTGTGTATATATAGTGTGATGAAAGAACGCTGCGAATCAGCTGCAACAGCTGCCGCCGATACAGCGACGGCAGCAATAACAACGACAACTACTGCCGGCTCCGAGGCGTCGTCGGCTTTAGCTTCGGAGAGCGATGAGGCGGCAGGAGCCACAGCCCCTGCCTCAAAGGAGCGCAATAGATGCCATACAGGTGGTCTGCAGCAGCAACGTTATCGCAATTCAAATGGACCACCGAACACCACTAGCTGGTGAGTTGCAATTTCCTATATAAATCACATTAGACCCATATTCAAAGACATTTCCATACGCATCTCGCACACACACACACTACAGGGGGCATGCATTAAGTACCTCATCTATCTACGTGTGTGCTCCCGTTTGAAAACTGCCAACGTTCGCACAAAATGCTATGATAATAAGGCAGACCATCAAATACAGCGACGCGCTGTGCTCACGTCCTTGCTAATTTTATGTGCTGCCATCCACCCAGGATCACAGGCCGGGCGGCACAGCCCTGCTCCAAGTGGCATAAACATAATGCGATGTAGACGCCACAACACACGCGCATCATGCTAAAATAGCTTGCCTTAACGAATTTTTTCCGTCTCCTGCTTTACATACTCGAGTACCTTGTTGAGCTTTGGCTCCTGCCGCTGTTGGGGCTATTTGATATGGCTGCGGAATATGTGGAGTTTGAGCTTATCGCGTTAACAAGGCGCTAAATTGCACAGCATTTGCTGTATATACATATTTGAAGTTTCTAATATTTGACTGAATGGTAAGAATAATCAATCATAATTATAGTAACTGAAGCAAGGAACAAAACAGTCTTAAAAATGACAAAAATAAAGATTAAATCATTAAATTAAATAATATTTGAAAATATTAAGTTCAGCTAGAAATCTAATAAGAATTATTGGAAACACTTTTTTTATATTTCTGCTCGATTCCATGCACTCTACTCCTCACATATAGACCAGCTGCTTAGCAAGCCCTGCTCTAATTCCTAACCCTGATTTCGTTTTATTCTGCCAAGCCCATCAACACATACGAAATATTCTCGAATTATTAGCTTTTATGCCTTCCATCGGGCTTAAGTCAGGCCTGGCTGCTTCCCCCAACCTAAGAACCTTCCCTATGTCCTGTAACAGCTGCTAAAAAAATCAGAAAAACATTCGAAAATGTTCATAATAAATATAAAATGGGCAAAACGTGTCGATTTCGCATAACAACTTGAAAATGATTTGTTTCACAGTCTGCAGCGCATATTAACTTCGATTTTCAATTCGAAACAGCGGCAACAGCAGCAGCAGCAGCTCATATGCCACATGTAGCAAGGACTTTCCCCCAGCTGCTTGAGCAATTTTTTGCCAGTTGGTGAACGGCAAATTCCATTAGGCCGCAAATGTTGCCAGAAACAACACAAAAGCGGCTCATAGACAACTTTGTGGCTGTTGTTTATGCTGCCGATGTTTATTTGTTCGCTTGTTTGTTAGCTGTGCATGCTTGTCTCAATGACGTTGTCCTTAGCCATGGCCTGCAGCTCCGTCAACTTCATCTTGTTAACCAAACATGCTGCAGACACTGGCGCTAAGACAAAGCCACAGGTCCAACAAAAAAAGCACCTCTAATTGATGGCCTGCCTGACTGGACACCTGCCTTCTGCTTTGCATCTTGACCATTTCCGTTGTCCGGCCGCCAGCACGGCGGATATGCATGTCTACTCAATTTTCCGACAAATGAGTGGACGTCGTCATCTCGACTGTGCCTCGACCTCACCTCACCTGCCATAAGCTATCGAAATTGATTGGAATTTACAACATGCGGCTACAGTTTTTATTCTGTTCTGTTCCCAGTGCCTTCGCCTCCCTTGCCTATCTTGTTACTAGAACCCATTGAAACTCAACGTCAACACTTGAGCATTGAGCTTGTTTGCTGCTACACATGCCTTGCCCCTTGGCCCTGGCTCCTTGGCCACAGTGCAAGACTCACGAATATCTCTTTTTTTTAGGTTGGCTGCAGCATTGTCAATGAAGTTTGCAAATCATATGAAGCTTGAGTTCTATTTATGAAATACCTAGCTCAGTACTCTGGGGTATTCCGTTATATTCCATTAAGTATTACCTTATCAGAGTATTCACATCAAATCGAACTATTTTTTAGCTTAACTCCATTCACTTCCTACACATACATGATCATCACTCCATGCAGAATACACTATTGCATGATTTTGAACCATATTGTTTACTGTATTGTATCTATAACAAAATAGTCCAAAAAATTTTCATTTTTGTTTTTTCGTGAGCGAAAATAACTATATTATGCGCATTTACAAATACCGATATTCCTACGTAGTTATATGACTCTAGATCTTTTAGTCTTCGAGCTTTGCTCGATACCAAATAAGACATTGATAGAAATTCTGAGCTTGTTCTGCTTAAAGTGTATAACAAACTAAACTTCAATTAGTTCCACTGATAGACCAACAGATCAGTAAAGATTTAAAAAAATCAATTTTCTGCTTGTTACATGCGTTGTAATAAAGCCAATGTACCTAGAATACAGTCCAGGGTACAAAAGTCTAGGGTAAAAATATCTGACCATAGGTATTAACGTAATTAATTTCGTACCGCGTCACATGTTTTGGACCGTTATAAACAAGAAAAAAAGCAGAAATTAATTATAAACAAATCTTTTCATGTCAGCAACGGAATTTGCGACACTTTTGCGCATTTTTCAGCAACCCATCGAAAAGTTCTTTTTTTTTTTAACTCAATTTCACAGCAATTTGTGGACAGGGGCGGGGCGCCTACTGGGGACTCCACAGGCCATTGTTTAGGGTCACTCAAAAGCACATTTCGCTTATTATTAGCTCATTTATTACCACCAAGTGCTGACCCTGGCAGCACCTGGAGCGGAGCCCCCAGCAAAACCCACTCCAAAGCTGAAAACTTTGTGAAAAATGCTGCCCCGTCCCGTCCGAGGCAATAAAAAAATGGTGAAAAGAAAAACCCTGTGGGTCGCGGGCATCTTGAAATTAACACATAAATTTTAAGTGGGTGGTGTCATAGGGGGAAACCCTGCGGCACTCCATAAGATACCTTCGACTCACGCTTGGGTGGCTCGGACTGTCGGCTGCGGTTGGACCCCAGCGATTGTCATTGAAATTTCCGTGCGAGTGCGTCCAGTGTGCTGGCTGTCAATTCACCTAGCCAATAACTTGTTGGCCAATTGACGTTGAAAGCACGTGACGACGCGCCGCAGAAAAGTATCTGTCAGATACATTTTGACTAGCTAAGTCTGCTTTATTGTGTGCGAACTAATCCCCCTGACTCGCTGACACTTTAATTATGCCCCACCAAAGATCCAATTCATTATCAACTCCATGCAGACCCAACATGAAGAAGAAATCAAGCCAACAATGGAGCCCCAAAGACATTTCAACAAAAATTGCAAAAGGCCGCTGCAATGCGGAAATAAATAAACGTCGCGAATCTCAGAAAACATTTTGAATAACAAAATTAAGAGAAGCCCCAAACTTCGGCTCGAACTCTATTTGTAAGATCTGCGCTGTTTAGTTATGCATTTCCCTCTGCTTTCTCTTTCTTTCTTTCTGCTTTGTTCTTCGTTTTTTTTTTTTGTATTTAAATTTTGTATATTTATTTCTCTCGTTTCCACAGGCGCCAGATGAACTCCTCGAATTATAATGGCCCGCCCTGGCAGAATGGACGCAGGCAAGTTTTCTTTTCTTTCTTCTTTTTTTTTTTTTGCATTTGTAGCCCACACTAAAAATCCTTCGTGTCAGTCGTCCTGCCCACCATTTGTTTTGTCTTCCGCTCTGTGCTATGTTTGTTTGCTTTACTTCTGTGTGTCTGTCTGTCTGTGTGTGTGTGTGTGTTGCTTTCTTGGGCTTTCTTTTGGCTTAACGCACGTTTGCACCTTCGCGAAAGCAAGGGGTGTGAGTGGGCGGGCTAGTTTGCCCCAGGGAAGGCAACCGCATTATTAACACTTGACTAAATATGCATTTCTTGGTCGACGCTGTTGACAGCAAGAAGCGCTAACAAGGTTTGTGTTTAGGGTTTCCAAAACAAACACTGCCACAAATGAAAATTCGAAGCTGACGAAGCCCATACTTGGAAAAAAGTGTCTTAGATAAAGTGCAGGCACGGCTCAAGCTGAAAGTTTCATATTTGCAAAGCTGCCTGATATAGTAGTTATATGATATGACTGGAAGAATTTTTCTGTATATAGATGGTATAGAATAACATTTTTCTAAGGCCATATTAGATCACACAATTATCTTAGTGATCTTTTTGCTAATTATGATCTACCAGTTTCCTATAACTGAACTGTACTAGCATGGAGAATAGATCCTGTATATGTAACAAGAAATCTTTAAAGTTAATTATGATTATAAATAAAGTGATAATAATAAAATTAATAATACTTCTATTAACAATATTAAAATAATCAAAAATAATACAAAAATAAATAATAATAATAATAATAATAATAATAATAATAATAATAGTAATATAAATAATAATAAGAAAGTCAAACAAGAGTAAAAATTTTCGAAAAAATTAAAAAATATTCAACATTTGTAAAAAGCTTGCTTTAAAAAGTTTTCAAACTATTTGACATTGATAATAGTTCTTAACTGATGACAGATGAACGATCAAATGGTAAGATCCAGTATCTTAGGGTTACATAACACTAATATCATCATGCAGCATGCCATATTTGTAATCAAAGACTTAAATACACCTTCAATTTTGTACGAACGCAGTCCCAACGTGTAACTTCAATGTTACCCACCACCCGCCCAACCGACGCGTGGGGCGACTGCCGCATGACGCACGGCTCGTAGATCGCGATACAGCAAGGGTCCGGACCCTGGCCACAATAATTAGCAATTAAACCGACGCGTACGCGTTATACAAGTTCGGACATTCCCTTCAAGGTGAGCCACGGATAATTTAGTTAGCTGGATATGTTGGGCAAGCGGAACACCAGCCCCGGATAGAACAGATAAGGCCAATGTTTAGCTCTCGCTGGGAGATCATTTGTCAAAAATTTAAATCGCACGATGCGGGATTATCATTATCATAATCATTCAATTCTGAGATTCGTTTGGATTCGACACATTACATGTGTATTTATCGATGATTAGGTTATCTTAAGTCTATTACCATTACTATCCTGCCTATGCATTGCTGTTTTTGTGACTACTTAAGCAAAGCTGTAATTGTGATGATTACATATTTTTGGATATAATATTGGCTACATATTTGCCCTACTATCGGTTACATACATATATCTTTGGGTTTTTCATTTGATGGTTATGTTATTTTTTGATATTAGATACTCTGTAGTATCTTAATACGCATACTCCTCAACTTCGACTGTGTTTTTGACGCCATATAGCGCCCTTTATAGATATTTATTCCATCCTTCTTTTGTGTCATTTTAACGGGTTTCTACTTACAGTTGGCTCGCTCTTTGCGAACTAACGATTTACCAACAAGAATTCGATTTGGCTATATAGCCGATTGCTCAGTTTAAGCAGCTGACGCTGTTCGTATATCGATCGCAGTTGATATTGATGATCTGAAAGAGAGTAGAATAGTCAAAGAGTTGATATGATATTTCGACTCTCTGTATTTAAGGTGTGTATCCATGATACACAAAGAAGATTTCATAATATATATATATGTTAATTTCTTATATTTGGCAGATCGTTTGACCTTCTACTCTATCTTCTTCCTATTATTATTTTTCATTTCAATGGAAATATAAGAACTTTTATAATGCTAATTTTTGTAGCACACTTTTATGGATAAAATTCACTAAATACCATTACCCGAAGTACTCACAGATATAGGGTAGGGTATTTGCAGATACATATATATCTCAAACTAATCACTATATAATCTTATTACACATAAATTCACACACACTAACACAGAATACGTACCTCAATAAGCCACTGGCTCGCGCAGGGATCCAAGAGTCTTGCCGTCTTTTGGCAATGAACTCACAAAAATGTCTCTTTGGGGGACTTTCACACCTATGGCAATAAGTGATATGTTTGTTTGTCTATTTGTTGCTTGCTGGGAAGAAAGACTCAAACGACGTCCAAAGGCTGGTAGTTGAAATTCAACTGAACTCAAGCACATAGCCTAACTGACTTTTATAGGCAGAACAATCAAATGACATGCGCCGAATTTGGCTCATACATATGTACAGCTGACAAGTAAACGGGAGATGCGATATTCCAGTCCAGTCCAGTGCCTAGCTCCTAGCCCCAACTGCATGTCTCGCTTATTGTATTGTTGTATGTAGTTTACAAACAATAATGCCAACACTCACACCAGGCTCTTGTATAGCAGTATGCAACAGCCAACCAGGCAGCGTTTGCAGTTGCCTCTCTCTCTCTCTCTGTCCTTCTCTCTCTCGCTCGCTCTTTTGGGGAGCATTAATTGCACATTGCATCTACTATTGCTGTTGTTGTTGTTGTTGCTTATTTTGTTTTGCTTGTATTTTATTTTATTTCCCAATGCGCTTTTTTGCTTAGTTTCTCATGCGCACTCGCTCACTCTAACGCTCTCTCCGCTGCGCCCCGTCTCTCTCGCTCTCTCCGTCTCTGTCGGGTGCAGTCGTTCGAAGCACTTCGTGCCGAAGCGAAAAGCTCGCTAACCAGCGCTACTCCTTTGCTGTCCCGTCAGTCTCGCTCGGTCTTTTCAGCTCGCTCGTTCGTCGTGCGCTGCCGGCAGCGGGCAGCGTGGGCGGATGGTGGCTGCTGCATACCCCTCACCCCGTCCACCACCCCAGTTGTGCACCAGCGCAACTACCATTGCACACAGCCGTTGCATCTTATTTAGTTACACTTTGCTGCCGCTGCTCGTCCTGCTGCTGCTGCTGTTGTTGCTGTATTTTGCATTGTTTTGTGCTGTGTTTTGTTTTGCTGCTTGCCGTGCAGCGGCCGCCTCTCGGGCCGTGACTTCGTGTTATGTACAAGCCGTTATGATCCTCGGCTCGACGCTCGTTCGTTGTATATGAGCTGGCTGTGTGTACGATATTGCTGCTGCTGCTGCTGTTGTTGTTGTTCTTCTTCTTCTTCTACTTTCCGTTATTGTGTTGTGTGTTTTTGCCTCTGCATGCCCATATATACCAGCCAGCCACTACTGCTGTGCAGTGTTGTTCTTGTTGTTATCGCTATTGCTATTGCTGTTTTGCTCTCTAAGCTACTCCGACTGCAGCGAGCATATCCGTCGCGTAACGGCATTTGGCAACTCGACAGGCACGCAGAAAGTTCTCGTGGTCAGCCTATTGTGTAGTGCTGTGCTGTGTTATAGTGTATTGTGCTGTCTACTGTGCGTAATGCTGTTCCGGTCATCAACATCGCCACAAATTTAGATAGTATTCGGATAGGTACAATACATAGTATACGAGAGGCAAAATAATGATTTTTTAGTGTATGCAAATATGTAGAACTGATACTGTAAAAACTATAAAAAAAATTAACTTTCTTAACACAAAATAATATATATAGACATATATATATATACATATAATAAATATAATAATTAAACTAATCAACGCGAATAACATTCAAATTATTTAATAAAATTGATAATATTTATGGTACATAAACTTAATTTTTAAAATATCCAAAATTTTCTAGAAATAGAATAAAATCCAAACAAACTTCCGTTTCCTCATAGCTGTCAAAGCAGAGCACAAGAGCAAAAAAAAATACGGTTTATTCATAACCTAATAAGCAGGACGTTTACATTACACACACATACACACACACGCGCTCAGCCCGTCAAACAATTCATAAACAATTAAGTGTCACTTGGAGTGTCGGCACGTGCGGTGTATGCGGAATGTTGTCATTGATATTGTCATGTTCCGTATAAACGTTTAACGCCAACTGTATTATTGTGATTGAGTTAACTTGAAGGACTTGAGAATGGTCAACTTGGGCAATGGAATTGTTTGAGTTATGAACAGAGACTGAATTAGTTGCGGTAAATTAGGTTCGATTAGTGCTTAGTTAAGAGACTGGCGACAAAGTTGCCAATTCTGTGATCCATTTTATTGCATTGCGTTTTGAATGCCTGAATGTCCTTACGACGCAAAGATACGAAGCCAGAGTATTATTGTTTAAAAAAGAGCGCAAGGTGAGCTTACAATTATTTTTACAATTACTATTAACAATTACAATTTGAAATCAACATATATACTATCGTTATCATTATCATTATCTCAATATCTTAAAAAATTGTCATTTATATTACGTTTTTGTTCAACAATAATTAGATAAAAATTTTATAAATAGAATGAAATGAATGAAAATGTATATAAATATATAATTTCATATGAAGGTAAGTAAATCTTGTTCAAAAGCATTACATAACAGCTAAAATATGACCAAAAATTATAGATTTAAGTGATTTATCTTTGAATTTGGGATCTGTGAAATATACAGTGTTTCCCGACTGCGTTTTCTGAAAAACTATGGTTCTTATCCAACTGAAAGCATTTATGCTAGAAAATCTAAAAATATTCAGTCTATTGTTAATATATGTAGGCTATTCATAAATATTAACTTAAGAGTTTCTCAAGAATTATAGCCTATTTTCAAATATCTGCGAAATATTTCAATTTCTTGACTAATATTTTGAAAATTTGTATTTCTGTCAAAAATGAAATCAGAATTAATGAAATCATTTAGCTCTTATTATAGCACATAAAATTATTTTCTGCAGGCCTCAATTCAATTCAGTTTAATCAAATCATTAAATGCACACGAAAGGCATCTTCAGACACTCTGGACCGAGCTTTCCTCTAATTAACGTAAACAAATTCGAAGCAGAAATAATAATAATAATAAATGTCTCTGGCAAATCCGCTTAGGCGAGACGCGCGCATCTGGCAATCGAAAAGTTTGGCAGCTTCATTTTCGTTTTCATTTTTCTTATTCTTAATTAAATCCCAAACACTTGCATAAACTTTTATTATGGCCAAGACAGGGCCGTGAGCCCACCAATCCGCCAATCTACCTCTACCTCTCGCTATCTTCTCACACCACCTTCGGGCCATTTGTCAATGTAGCAAAAGTGAAAAATTTTCATTTTTCATTATCGAGCATTATGAAAGCTTTGCGCACCCGAAAAAAACTCAAAAATTGACAGTCAGCCAAGTGTCGGGAGTGTTTGTGAATAGCCACGTATCTCACTCCAGCTCGGAGCTTCGAGTGCTAAATCATAAATATGCATCTAACGTTTATCTAACGTCTTTATAGCTCGCCCTCTGCTGTCTCTGGCTGCCGCCCAGCTCTGGCATTGCTTTGGGGGCACAGCGCGCGCTCCTCGCCCAAAAGTAGACTTAAAAGTAATTTTACGTCTGACTAAACATTAATGTGCTCAATATTTTATTGTTTGTTTGTTTTGTTTCATGCGACTTGCAGGCAAACGACAAAAAGCGTCGCAAATTTAGCCAAAAACGAAAGAAAAAGCAAACGATACAAATGCCTCAAACTTGATTATGCGGGTTACTTACAGTTCTATCAAAGTTTCGATTGTTTAATGGGGCTGTGCAGAGAAACGAATAATAGGAGCATAATATAAAATCTTTTTATTCTCCGTAATTTATATTTCCTGCTGATAGGATAGAATTTCTAAAGCTGCAAAAAAGACTTTGAAGCTTCAACTTTTGATTTTAAAGAATAAATTAAATTGTATTGCAAAAATTAATTATAAATTAAGTGGATTCAAAAAGCATGAAACTATAGTTTGTCAACAAGAAATTTTCACTTTAAATACAAAATATTTTATTTAAGTTTTATTTTTCTATAACAGATTGATATCTTGACAGTTAAAACTTAATTCTAGCTGGTACCTCCGCCTTACTAATTTCCAACAATTTTCTTTATACGGGTCACTGCGGGCAGCAAAAATAAAACTATATTTCATAGTTAAGATCGTTAAATGGCAGTGGAATCAACTCTCCAATAACTGCCCCACAGACAGACGTATAATAATAATACAAATGTGGTCCGCCGATTGGGACATAGCAAGTCACAAAATTCTAATTTTTGAATAAGTGTAATTATTATTTGAATTGTTTCTTGATCTTTATCTTGTATGCCGACTATTAGCAAAGAGTTTTATAATACAAATATCTAACTGGTAATATTTATACATTATTTCTTTAAGAAATACAATCAAATATTATTTAATATAAACGAAAAATGAAAATAGGTTAGACATATTTTTTTAGATTTGTGTTTAGTTTCATTACAACAACAAAAATGCAATATATTTGATTTATTTATCGTCGCTTCAAGTAAAACTTTTAATTAAATAAATTTACGTATACATATAGATAAGGTGCTTATCAATTAAGAAACCTTAATCAATTCCGTTTCTTTGAATCGAGACTGAATTGAAGTTGGCAAGTATTGGCTGGGTCAAGAGCTTTTCCTTCACTTCTTGCTTTTCGCTGGCGTTGCACTTTGTCAACACTTTTGGCCACTTGAACATGGGAATTGTTTGGCCAGCAGTGTGTACGGGGATGTAGCTCAGATGGTAGAGCGCTCGCTTAGCATGTGAGAGGTACGGGGATCGATACCCCGCATCTCCAACATATATCTTCTTTTTTTTGCTACCGCCAATAGACTTACAAATACGCAGACGTCTGCATTTCTTGACAGGCAAGAAGAGGCTGGCGCATTAATGAATATTCAAAGGCCGCTTTGTAACTGCCAAACGACTTTGGCATTAGATGCCATACAGACTGAGCTGCATTCAGTCTGCGGCGCCCCCATATCGACTCGACAATCAGGTCGCGTAATTTGATTTGCCGCCCGTTCCAGGAAGGCAACACACGGCGAACAGAACACATTGTCGCACATAAATCAGGCACAATATGCCAATGTTTGTTTACTCGCCTGCATTCGCAGAACTTTGCCAGCAATTAAACAGGCAGCCAAAGCCAGCAAAACATGGTCCCAGGACGAACAGGAGCAGGGGGCAGCTGTTCAGTGAGTTACAGCCACAGCCGCAGGCAGCACACAGGAAGCGAAGAGACCTCGTGGGTCCACTCGTCGGTTTGAGTATTGTAAATGATACATGATGTGCTATTTATGAGAAGCCTTTGTTTTAATTTTTGCACCGCACAGGACGAACTTTCCTCCCTGACGACTGCTAAGCTAGTTAAGCTGTTGCTGTTCTCTTTTCAAAATTTATGTGTTTTGCTATTTTTGTAATTGTTTTAAGTGCTTTGTTATGCTTCGACTTGTTGGTGTTTTTATATTATTTTGTTTTTCAATAGTGCTAGCAAAAACATATATATAAAACTGAGTGGGTGCAGCAAAAAGTTAGTTGAATCCTTTGGAGATGCGGGGCATCGATCCCCGTACCTCTCACATGCTAAGCGAGCGCTCTACCATCTGAGCTACATCCCCATGTGGTGCTCTACAACATAACGGTTTATAAGTAATGCACATTTTGTCCACTTTCAATTACAATTAATGTTGAGTCAATTGAAATTCAAGCGGCGGCGCAATTGGCCTAGATTTGTTTACAAGCTTGGCCCGAACTGGTTTTCGGCTTAAAACCCGCAACCTGAAGTACTTGTGAACCTGGTCTTAGCTGGGTGTGTCCAACGTAGCTATTTAATGGTCATGGATATCTCGATCAAAGCTGATAGCTAGGGTCTATATACTGTCTGCCTTATACATATATATATAAACTTTTGATTACTGATCGTTCCAAGTAATAAAACTGAGCTGGGTTCAAATTCCAATTTAGTTACACATTTGATATGTTATACCTAATGTCAGTCTAGGAATTATCTTTATGAAATACACGGATCTGAAATAGCAAAAACTTGGACGAAGCTTATCACAATGAGCGCTCAAGTAGACGGTCTCGAGTAGGTCAGCTCAGCTCATAGAACAGTGAAATCTCACATGGGTAGGCAGCTTTAAGTTTTAGAATATTCCAACGCATATTGTTTTAAAATTGTTTTGAAAGTGATTAGGAATAAGATAGCACTGCATTTGACTTTAATGAATTGAATAATAAAGTTTGGAATATGATTGGGTTCTCAGATGTTTTCCTCAGCAGACATACTTTTAGCATTTTCTAAAGAATATTAACAATATTGTTTGAAAAACCACAATTAAATGTCAATTTCTCTTGCAATGCTCATTTATTATAGGTTTATCCACCCACCCTCTATAGAGTGGGTGCATGAGTATCTTGTACACATTATGTGTTTTGGGCTTTAATTAAAACCAAACAAAACAGGCAAGCGCCTGTCAACGCGGAGCCGTTGAGAAAAGTTGAAAATTACCTCAAGCTGTTGCACTTCAAGGCTGAGACTGAAGGGCTCGAGCGATATGGCGACAATACAGTAGCCCCCTTCAGCACTGTGGGTGCTCCACAATCAACCCACTAATTGCTCTTGTCTGCTCCGCTTGTTGTTGTTTTATCAGTGAAACATTGTGAAAACATGTGGGAAACGTGTCCCCGCTTAAAAAGACATTACGAGCGGAACGCGTAAGCAGCAACAATTAGTTTGTCTCATACATAAAGAGCAGAAGCTGACAAGGTAGACGTCGGTGGGTGGGTTGGGTGAGTTGCTGTGTCTTGGCAGAAGAGTTAAACGTTTTCATATTTATGAGCATCGTAAAACTCAATGATATACAAAATTAATGACAGAGGCGCCACGAGTGGCACTTTTCCGACTTACTTTTGCTTACTTTCTGGCACCCATGCGAATCGTAAAAGAAATGTTACCTCAAAACTTTTGTCACCATTTGCGCCCCTGCACCTGCACCTGTACCTGCTGCAGAGACGGCTCATCCGAGCGTCTTGTAATTTTAATTTCAAGACAGTCTGCGACTTTTAGTTGCTGTCCTCAAAATATTTGCACAAAACTCCAACTGGCATGCCCTTCCCGCCTTCAGCTCTTCTCTGACTCTTCTAGCGTCACGTACTTTTCGCTGCTTTGACTTTTTTAATTGACTTTCCTTCGCCTGGAATACCCCGCTCAAGCTTCATTGGATCTTTTTTTTTTTTTGCAGTTAGTTAGGGCTCTGGCTTGATTTGACAAATACTTAGGTAGGTGCCTTTTCAAATGTATCCTCCCGCTCATTAGGGGACACTTGTCACATACGCCCTGTGACATTTGACTTTGCCATCCGGGCGGCGGCGAGCGTGTTTCGACTTTATTTTCCAGACACTTGGCCCGAGTGGCAGCCTTTTTCACTCATCACTGCATAAATTTTCTTAAGTTTTTTCTTTCCGCTACGCGTTATGCATATTAATTTCGATATTGGCGACCCTAGGCTTTGAATATATATTTTTTATTTGGATTTTTACAACCAAGCTGTGGCATACAGCATGTTGACAGTGGTCTCATGCGAAAGAACTTGTAAATTGTATTTATTTTTATTTTTTGTTTCAAGTGGGAAACTAGAGATTTTTTTAGAATCAAGCAGAGGTAACGCAGTCTTTTTGGTATAAAATATATACATTTATTTTATTTTCTGTTTTTTTTTTTAGTGAAATTTTTAGATATTTACAAAAATAAATTAGAATCGCTTTCTTGAGGACAATAATATAATATGTAGTTTATTCTCAAATTTGTAGAATAAAAGCAACTCTGCAACACGAGAACTTTAGTTCCCAGAAGCAATAGCTTGCATTAATCTAGAATTATATTAAATTATTTGAGAAGGTAATAAATTTAGCGAGAAATATGTAAATGAAAATTTTAATACTTTTATGGAAAGGGTTTTTTATATTCAAATTTCTTAAGATCACAAAAATCCCTGCCCAACGTTTATTCCTTTTCAATTTAAATATTTTAAAGCTCGGTAAGAAAAATTATTTTGTTATTTATTATTTTCTTCTTTTTTTTACTTTTTTAATACTTTTTAGTATTTATGCCTAATCGGCTTTCCATATCCAACATATCTTAGGGCTCCACCTGCGCCTTCCCCTTCCTGACTCAATCCACCGTGAGAGAAGTAAAGCAGATATCGTATTGCATTAGAATTCCCATTGTGACATTTTAAATTTTTAATTAGTTGAAGTTACAAATTACATTAGCAGAAAAGCAACAAGATTTGTGGTCGTATATTTTAGCATTTCTTAACGAGATTTTCGAGCCAACTCAAAACAAAGGCGGCATGTCCGCCGAAAAGTAGAGAAAAAATGCCATGAAAAAGAAAAGAAAATGGTGAAAACGCCAAAGGAATTCGCACCTTTGCATACACAAATAGGGGGTCTCGGCCCGGACAGCTAGGGAGGGGCGGCTCGTGGTTATAAATTTTAAATCTGTTAAATTAATGGCTCAGAGTTCTTTCATTCTTACGTGCCTCAAAGTTGAAAACTTTGGAGAAACCGAGCCACGTTGCTTGATTGCATTAATTATTCCTTTATTGTTTGTAGAACTTGGCTTTTGTCTTGATTTCTATGTTTTCTGTAGCTTATATCAATGCAGCTAATACTAATTTGGTATTTTCTATTACTTGCAGGAACCACTCATTTAATAATCACCAAAATTTCAATAACAACGTAAGTAGTTTTAATATATAGCTTAATAGCCAGAGCTCAACCCATATTCGACTGGATCTTTCTCTTTGCGCAGTGGCAGAACTACGGCCCCAATCAATATTACACGCAAAACTGTAATTATTGGAATAAATCGTCAAATTATAGAATAGACAGAAACCATTGGAATAATTCAGCTCAATCCTTTGCCAGACGAGATTTTCGCAGGGATTTTTCGTACCGCGAAAGAACCGATTTCTCTAGAAACTCAAATGCGAATACTCATGCGGGAGACAGTGCACATGGGAAAAAGGAGCCCTTAATTAACTCAAATCCTGAAGCGACTGCTACTAGAATAAGTCAAGAGCCCCAAAGTAATGTAAGCGAAACACAGAACAAAACCAGTGAGGAAACGGAACTTTCCTCGACAAGTGAAAGTCAATTGAATGAAAAAAGTCCGGAGAGCATAAAACAGTCGGATAATACAACTGCTGATTCTGAAGTAAATGCCACAGAACAAGCTCCTGAGAGTGGAGTAGAAGAAATTAAGAACAAATCTGAGGAACAATCTACGGAGAGCATTTCTATTTGTAAATCGATCGATGAGATAGAGCAAGCCAAAAGCCCAACAATAGTACAGTCCGATGATAAGCCTGAAGAGAATAATATTGAATCAGAATCAAAATCAATAGAAGACATTAGTGAAGAACCTAAAATCGAGGAAGAACAGAGTAAGGATAAAGTTGAAGACTCAAAGGATAAAGAGGCAGAGACAAAGTCAAGTCCCAATAAAGGAAATACGACAACTACCAGCTACCCCAAATTGAGATCGCTTGGAAAGAGTGCAGGGAGTCCCTTAAGACGCAACAGTGCGCCTAAGAATCTAGCGAATCTAACCAAATTGAAAGAAGACAAATTAAGTATTACGGCTCAGTCTGAGACGCAGTCAAAGTCCACGGAGAGTGAACAGGCAGAGCAAGTGCAAGTAGAAGAAGATAGAGCAGCTAATGAAACATATCCCAAGATACAAGTCCGCCCGTTGACTGAGCTGTTAAAGCAGGAAATAATAGCGGTCACTCAGGAGCAGCTACTCAGCGGTAACCCCATCAAAGCTGGCCAACAGCCAGCGATCCAAAGGCATCGTCGGACTGTCAGCCACAGCAGTCACAATGGCAGCAGTGAATTTAGCATCAGTGAGAGTCTGGCCAACATGGACAAGGAGGGCCTGAAGAACATAATCAACAATAGCGATACGATATATAACGAGCATCTGAAGTTGCAAGCGCGGCGGCGCCTGCGCGAGGAGATACGACTGCAGCTGAAAAAAATTGAATTGGAGCTACCTAAGGATAAGCCAGTCAAGGAGTTGGTCGAGGACGAAATCGTTGAGGCCATCAAGCTGCCACAATTTCTGCTGCAAGAGATTGAAAACTGCTTCGGAATTGACATATCAGTGGATAAGAAGGTAAAGACTAAGGCGCCAAAAGAAGAGCAGACGAGTAAAGAGAGCGAAATCCCCAATAAGGCGGAAGAGCCAGCAGAGGAGAAGGCCACAGAGCTAACTGAGAACATGGCTACGGGAAGCTCCACGGAATTAATGGAACGCCTCAAAGTGGCCGAGCAATTCAGAACGATGACGGCAAAAAAAGGTCGAAATAAACAGCTAACTGAAAAGCCGGGAAGTCCAAGCAAGTCAGCTAAGACTTCAGATAGCACACAGAAGTCAACTCCGCAAAGGAAAAGAGCTGAGAGCAGGGACACTAAGCAAGGCAAGCAGAAAACGCAGAAGAAGGCGGCAGTGAGTGTTTTGCCCATTAAAAAGGAAGTGCAACGAGAATCTACGAGTTTACAGCCGAAATGCTCCATTGTTGTTGTGGTCAGCTCGTCCGAGGATGAGGATGAAGCAGAGCCTACGGCTGGTGCCGATGCTGAAGCTGCTGCACTGTCGCAGCAAAAGAATAAAAAGCGCGTTGCAGCTGAGTCAAGCGACGCTGAGAGCGACCACTCGAACTCGTCCAGCTGTAGCTCGGCGTCCACCAAGCGTCGCTATCAGCAAAAACTGGAGAGCGATGCCAACAATATAGTCGACAGCTTCGACAAACTGATATTGCCACAGCTGAAGGGATCGCTGGCGGAGCGCTATCGCAGCAGCCACTGCGGCAACCTGCAGAGTCGGCTGCACTTCATCTCCTGCGTGGTGACCAGCAGTGAGCACAACTCGCAGAGCTTTAGCAAAATGGAAGTGGCCAAGATACAGCAGAATCTCAAATCCAACGACTATCGGCTGGCCATCGAGTTCCTCTTGCGTGAAATCGTGAACGTTGTCAACTTGCAGAAGCAAACGGCAACGGCGCGGCGCAAACAAGATTTGCTGAAGAGGAAACAGACGACTAATGAGCTTATCAGCACTTCAGCCGCTCCGGAAACCAGTGCATCGAAAAGTGCTGAGCCCGCGTCTGGGTCACATCAAAGGGAAACTGTTGAGCCGGCAACCGCGACATCAGCGCAAGTTCTAATGCCGCCCACGCCGCCACGAAATGGCACTCCCACCCCCGCCAGTGTTACAGCGACGGCCGCACGCCCACTGCACGCTCTGCCCGTGGGTCTGCCCTACGTGGGCCTGGACTCGAGTGGGTCCCGGCTGTCGCCCGGCAGCTTCTCGCCCAGCGAGCCGATCATGTTGGTGGGCGATTCGCTGACTCAGAGCCTGCTTGAAATAGATCGACGCCTGCTGGAGAATCAGAACCGTCGAGGATTCCTCGAGGAGATGATCATGAAGTTTCAGCGCGAGAAATCGGACTTGGAGATGTTCAGCCTGGAGCTGCAGAGTCGCAAGTTCCTGCTGCTCAACTCGGTAATTTCAAGGAATCAAGCGACGACGACAATGCCTCCTCTAACAACCGTAACACCCACGAACTCGCCACCACTAACGCTGCCGACTGTCAATCCAGTGCCAGCAACAGTTGGCGCTGCATCAGCAGCTCCTGACTCTAACTCTGAAGTCACCCGCCGTAGGCGTAAACGTCGCGCCGTCATCGTCAAACGTGTGAAGATCTTGCCGAAACGCAGGCGTCTGGCCAAGAGATCGACTGAGCCCACGCCGAGCCCTGCACCTGTGCAAGAAGTTGACCCGAAGGATGCTTCGCCTGCCCCCAGTATTCCCCAGCCCATGACGCTGCAGTTGCACATCAAAGAGGAGCTCATAGAGGCGCCACCACCACCCAGCGAACCGAGCGAAGAAGATTCCAAACGCCAACAGTTGACCAGATCTCTTGCGGCCAATGGAGCACAGCAAACGCTGGCGATTATACCACCGCTGCCACCACCACCACCGCCGCCGGAGCCATTTGCTAACATGTCGTACGATCTGCCGCGCAAGCTGCTTAAACCCACTGTACCACTGCTGACATCTGCCGATACTCACGTGACTGAGAACATGGAGACGCATAACTATGGCTTCATCCCGGTGGGACGATTGCATAACATCACTAGTCCCATCACCCAGATTCGCATCTATAAGGTGTACATCATAGCCGCCTCGGAGAACGGCGATGTCTTCATGTTCAACATTGTCAGCCACAAGCTGGAGCGCCAGATAACCAAGCACAGCGAAGCCATCACAAATATGTATCTGTCTGAGAAGGAATCGTGCTTATACACCACATCTCTGGATGGTTTCCTCAAGAAATCTTCTCTAGAGGTGAGTTACTGATGGAGACGGGCAATCGGAATAGCTTTAATCGATTTGTATTGTCCGCGTATTCCCCAAAAGAATCTGGAACGCGTCATGCAGACAGTCTACCTAAAGGAACCTCTGCAGTCCATTGACATCGAATGGGGTATTGCGTTCATCGGCAGTCGCTGGGGCAATATTTTCACCTATAATGTGGCGGTAAGTACTAGAGATTTTTACTAGCTATATGATATAATATAATGGGTATCATTTTAATGAAGGGTAGAACTTTTGTCTAGATTTGGGTATATGCACAAGTCCGGGTATTTCCTAGTCGGGCACTCCCTAGCATATTGTACTATACTATATTTAGCTAAGATATTTAAATTTGAGCATATTTTAAAAAAAATATTGCATGCTTCTAGGCGCACTCAGCTAAGTATGATTCGTCAAGCTTTTGAAATACTATTTTAGCATATATGTATTGTATTAGTTAACGGTTATTTTCATGCCTACTGAGAATATCTATCGAGATATTTACCTAGAGACGCGTTCAATTAATTTGGAGCTCATTAAATATTTAGCTTGTCGAATCAACACTTGAAAATATTCAATTAAAAAGTGAAGAACGTGGACATGTAAGAGAGTCCGGGTTGGCTGCCCAGCCATATACATACATATATAGTGGTGTGCACACCTCAATGCGGGCCCCACCGGCGGGCGCGAGAGCAACAAGGAAAACAACGAATTGGCATTAAGCAGCCATCGAATGAACCCAAAGTCTAGACAATGAAAATCAAATCGAATTTATTTTTTCTTTCGCATTCCGCCAGCGATATACGCAAATTGGATGTGGTGCGATGGCTCGGTGGTGCGATGGCTCGGATGACGGTGCAAAGCTGGCACTTCATTAAAACTTAGCGCTGGGGGCAAACGGCGATAAGTCTTAATTTTTTGCCAGCATTCGATTTATGGCTGCGACGTGCGGGCAATACGCGGCCAATACTCTGCCCCAAAATTATGATTCGGAACTTTTTGCTTAGCATGCACTGCAGCAACTGTACCTTGGTGGCAACTGTACTGCTGTACTGCAGCGCACGCCTTTAGTTATTTACTAAATATTTAGCTTTACCTAGGCAACAGACACGCCCCACTGCTGCAGCATACGACTCTGATCTATGTATGCAAGAAGGCGTTGCTTGCTGCAATTTCGCTTTGCTGCTATTGCTTGATATTTAGCTGTGTGTCGGTGTTGTGTGTTTTTATTTTGTGTGCTTGTGTGTGTGAGTATTTGGCTTGCTGCACGTTGTTTGGCCAAAAACCTAATACATAGTGCTGTATATAGTCAAGACTGGGGGTTAGTTGCAACAAACAACAGCAAACTGCAGCGCAAGCTGCTTGCAGCGAGAATGGGTCCACGTTCTCTCTCTCTCCGAATGGCGTTCGCTTACGCTTGCTCGCTCGCTCGCACACGCTCGTTCGCTATTGTTGTTTATTTAAGTTTTTATGTGTTCATGTTTAGTTTACTGTATATTTTGCTGACTCACACTGCAGCGTTCATTGCTCGCTCGTGCGCTCGCTCCCACTCTCGCTTCTAGCTTCTGGCTCGGCACGAAGCTGCTAAGCCTTCGTCACTCTTCTCTCACACTGTAATGCGCATGTCTCTTTCTGCTGCAGTTTCTTGTTGCTGCACTAACCGTTAGCTCGGCCAGTTGTGTATTTCTTGCACTCACTCATTCGTTATACCCAACGTCGCAGCAGCGACGCGTCGTCGGCATTGGCAATGGCATCGGCAATTTGGCAGCAGCAAATAAAATGTTTATATGCTATTTACCGAAAACAATTTTAAATAAAATACAAACTATGTACTCACAACCAGCTCTCACTCCCACTCGCACTCGCACTCTCTTACTTGCCGCTTTGCTCTCTCGTTTTGTACGCTCTCGCTTTCTCTGTCGTTCGCCTATTGCAGGCGAGGCCTTCCAAGGCGCTGCAGTTGGAATGTCTTCGTCCCTGTGATGTGTGTTGTTGCTGTTGCTGTTGCTATTGCTGTTATTGTTGTTGTGGGTGGGTGGTTGGCTGGCTGGTTGCTTGGCGTGCCTTTGCCTTCGCCTTTGCCTTTGCTGGTTGGCTCCTGTTTTGTTGTGTTGTGTCTCTGGAAAATGACGCCGCCTGTCTGTATGTCTACGCGTGTGAGTGTGTGGGCAACGCTGCTTTCCCATTGGCTGAGTCTGGCGAATCGGGTTGGTTGTTTGCCAGCTCCAGCCCAGGCCCCGACGCCGTATGGAAGTAACTGTTATTCGTTTCTGTTGTTATTGCTGTTTTTATAGCAACAGCATCCGACGCAGCAGCAAATTGCATACGTCCACACGGCCAATGTGGGTGTGGCGGGCACACCCGCAACCACTTGCAACCACTAAATAAACACAGCAGCCCAACGACCGCTGGAGGTGCGCCTCCTGCAATTTAAAAAGCATTTCTGTATTTGTTTGTCTGCTTTGCCTTTTCTTGCACTTTTTAGTTCAATTGCAAACTGAGGGAGGACGCCATCTTGCAAATTACTAACTGTACATAGATGCAGGCATATACATATGTATATACATATAGAGTGCTGCAATGCGTCTTTCCCTTTCGCACTCTTTTTAAATATTGTTGATTTTATTGTCCCTCCATATACACGCATATGTGTGTGTATATGTGTGTGTGTGTATATGTGTGTGTAGCGTGCAGGAGTCAGGCACTTGCCTCATTTATCATAGTTGCAGCTCGAGGAACCTCCCCTTGTTTGCTTTCAATTTTAATTTCTAACTGCTCAAACCAAACAATTCTCTGGCTCTGGCTTGATTATCTTTGTTTAGTACAAGTTTTAATAATGTTTGCTTCATTTTATTCCAGATTTTAATTTGATAAATATTCAAAATTAATTATCAACTTTTTGATAGTTATCATCATTATCTTTTTATTATTAATAACATATTCCTAATTGGTCTTTCATGCATCTATGTATCTTGTATTTCACAATTTTATAACGGGTTTTTCTTTATTGATTAAATATTCAATTTCTTATCGGAGGTGAGTTGCGTTAACTCCTTTGTCTAGCAGACCAACCACCTCAACATTGATAGCTGTTTCAATGAAATGTAACTGTTTCTTATCGTTATCAAGTTTTATTTGCGCACCACCGATTAAAGACTACGACAAAACTTTAAACGAAATAAAATTTTTTTAAATAATTGATCAAATATTAACTAAAGCTCAAGCTAAAAGTATTTTAAAACTGTATAAACATTGACAGATTTACCCATAAGACTCTTAAAATTAAAACCACATATAAAATTCATATAGCATGAAAATTAATGTAGGGACTGTTTAGAAGATCAAAATTAATGATTTTTCAAATAATTTTACATTCATCTCCCAAAATTATACAACAAATTTAAATTTCTCTGCATTTTCTGTGATTGCATAATCTCCTATATGTGCAAGCAATAAACAACTAAAACTATTCAAATTTACTGGTAACCACCGACACTATATACATAATCCCCAATACCAATGACTTTTTATAAAACCAGTAATTATAAAATAATTTTATAGCAAATATTGACAAATAAAATTCAAAGAAAAAAGCTATCTTGTCGCGTGGTTTCTTATAATTAAAGCAGCAAGCCATAAGTATTAATTATATAAATAGTTTACAGCTACAAATCTATTTATAAAAGTTTATAAAAAGTGTGCAGCATGCGTATTTGAAAGAGAAACAGAAAGAGAAAGAAAACAAATTGTTGTTTATTTCGGTTTAGTCCAATTGCGCTGCACATATCGAAGTGACAAACAGAAATTGGTATGCGAAGGCACACACTTGGTCAACAAATTGAGTTCGTTGGTCAACGCTTTTGTGGGCCAATAAATGCCCAGGAGATACAACGGGGATGTAGCTCAGATGGTAGAGCGCTCGCTTAGCATGTGAGAGGTACGGGGATCGATGCCCCGCATCTCCAGGACATTTTTACTTTTTTATATTTTTGATTTTTTTTAAATTATTTAGCAAATTTGAGTGATTCCCGATTTTTCCAATTGCAGACCAACAAAGTGATAGACATGCCGCTGCTGTCAACGGGCCAGTCCATCATCGCCGTTAAGGCCGCCAAGGAAGGCGTTCGCAAGATAATTCTATTGGGCTGCAAAGGTAACATCGTGTTCTTGCACGATGCGGCAACTGGTTTGCTGTTGCGTCGCCTAAGTGTGCCCGACGGACTCAATGTTTACAGTTTACTTTTGATTGATGGCCATGTGTTTTGTGGCACACAGAAGAATGAGGTGTTCAAGTTCGACTTTGCCGTGAGTAATATCTGAAGGCCAAATCTTTATTTGTAGACTCATTCTTTTGTTTTGCCAACTTCCAGACTGGCTCGATGACCAACACGCTCAGATGCGGCAACGGGGCCGTCACCATGGTTGCGTATGGCGACCGATATTTGCTCATTGGCTGCTACGATGGCTTCATCTATGTGGTGAACAAGGAAACTGGCTTGCAGCTGGGTCGCTTCAAGGGACCTGGGCGCTTGGTGCTTGCTTTGGCCATCGCCGGCGATAAGGTACAGTTATTGTGTATTCATATGTAAAGCTGATGGGTAATGTGGCTCTTTATTTGCATCCAGGTCGTCACCTCGTCGAAGGACAACTCCTTGGAAATACTAGAAGTGCCGACGGAATTGCTGAATTTGGATCTGTCGACTCCAGATTAAGGAATCACCATTTCAAATAAATTGTATATTTTTTTTAAAATGTTATAGTTCTTACAATACTTCTTTAAATAATTTCTCTCAAGTGATTTTTCTGTATTTACAGTTGAAGATAATTAAGTTAAAGCTCTGTGTTATTGTATTAGCGATTATATATAATTATGAAGAATATTTCTTCGTCGCTCTAAAAATAACTAATTAGAAATCAAAGTCAAAATAATGATCTAAAATATAGCTGTAAATATATATATATATGTGTATATTGCATACGCGTGTATTTGATGTGGCATGCGGGAAGTAAGGAATACGTATTTGTCGTCATGCTGAATTTGATTTTAAGGAATTTGCGGCACACGCACTGGATGCACATTCGTTTGCATTTGGTGCAGCTTCTGGTTGAGCTTGTGGGTGTGATCCCGCAAGTAGGCGATAAGATCGGCTTGTTTCTCAAGTAGCTCTGCTGCATCACCACCGGGCTGCATGAGTCCCAATGAGCCGCCGGCACGATCAGCGCCACGCAAAACATCTGGCGCCAGTTTGGCCTTGTTAAATTTACGGACCTTATCTGGAGCGACAATTTAATGCATAAACACACTATATATATATATATATATGTATCTACATATACGAACCTATGTAGCAGCCATGTGTGACAGCGAGCACCAAATTCTCAGCCACATTAAAGGTGGCTACATAGCTTATGGGCGAGAGCCAGCCGGCAGCGCAGTGCGTGTAAAACTGATCGCCATAGTAGTGATGGATGAGCGCCTGAACAGCCAGCAGCATGGAGTTCCACAGTGAAACGATTTGCAGTGGGATGCCCTTCTGCATGCTCGTATCTCGATGGAAGTCATGATAGCCCTTCATGCGCAAGTCGTCATGCTGTTTCTTAACAATGTGGTCGAAGACCTGTTGGAAATATGAGGGATTGGTCAAAGCACAGTTGTTATGGCGGAGTTTGTACTTACGAATGTGATCACCCAGAATGTGGCACGCAGGTAAAGCATTATAAAATAGGCCTCGCAGCGGCGATCCTCGGGAAAGAGCGCCGCGAGACCAATGCCCACAAACGAAATGATCGTCGAGATAAGCAAATGTATACTAGCGAAAGCAAATTACAAATATAATAAATAAAATACATTGGTATAAGTTAATTGAGTTGCGTTGCGTTGCGTTGCTGATATCAGCAGACGCATCACCCCTTTCGAGTGTGATTCATAGCCATGCCGGCCTCGTACATAGTACATACCTGAATGCGGGCACAGTTTTCAACTTAAATGAGCCGTTGTTATCCGAGAATAATACGGGATCGAGTAGTTCCTCCGTGTCCTGGTTGTGGCCTTGCTGTCCACTGGGCTGTATTGCTGCGCCTGTTGCTTCATTATCCATCGTTTGTTGTTTTCCGCGTTTGCTTTATCGTTGTCAACTGCGCAGCTCCTAACGCAAATTTGCTTTGTTTGTTGTTTGTTGACGGTGCATCACAGAATGACATTTGCGCGGCGTTGCCAGACAATTTCTTGAGCGATTTTTGATAATGAACTAAATGTCGATATATCGATATCTAATTGAATTCGAATTAGAACTATTTAATTTGTAATTTGATATTTTATTTAGTATAATTATTATTTAAAATTTTAATTCGTATGATTCAATTTGCAATTACTTTTTTGTTCTTATAAATACATTGAAATCAGACTCGCATACATTTATCGAAGTGACCATTTGTTATTGGCTGTCTATCGATATAAGCAACGACAACTCTAAAAAATATAAAACATTGCGAGGGCTATTTGTTGTTGTACAAATTCAAATTGAATTGTGGCTTATTTGTTTTAATAATTTATATAAATACTATCACGGGTTACAAATGACTACACCTGCACCGCGCCATGTTAGAGATTTATTAGCATTTGGTTCGGACTCTGAAGATGAATCCGGCTCGAGTGAAGCGAGCACAAGAAGAGCGGGGGCATTGTAAGTTGTTTACAAAACAGATAATTTCCCTTGCTAAGTTCCAGCAATTGTAGTGATAATGGCAATAAGGAGAATCAGGATCAGCCCAAGACGGGTCGCCATCAAATGGTCAAGGAAATCAGACCAACAGCTAAGGCCTTATTGTAAGTACGCTTCCCACATAACGGGTAAAGGCAATGTTCGAACTTCCGGGAATTTTCGATTACAGTCCCAGACGTCCTGCAGAGATGACAATGATGGACTCGGACAGTGACGATGATGACCATAAGAACGATCACAATTTGAACTGCGCCATTCTCAACGACTCCTTTGTGCTAAGTCCTATGCACGAGCTAACCACTAGCAACACAAGTGGACCTTCCCAAGCGGCGGTTGCTCTGAGGGCCAGTGACTCGAACTTATCCTTTCTTGGCCGATTCGGGAACATGGGCATCAACTGCAGCACCAGCACTAACACGATCAAATCCCCCCCTTTACAAGTGGAACAACAACAACAATCACTTGAGCCATCAATCAAAAAACCACCGCCCTCAACATTACAAATAATTGCGGAGCAACGCAAGGCTGTGTCCAGCAAAACGCCAATGCGAACTTCGATAGCGCCCTCTTTAAGAAAGCAACCTAAGCCGGAAACGGAATTCGTAACGCCACAGATTTGCAGCGTTGGCGCAAGGCAAGGCACGCGCACACAAACCACCCAAAAGACAGGAACCGAGCTGGCCAATGAATTTCGATCGCAGAAGGTACTCTTCCAGACGCCCATGACAGTGAGCCGGGCTGCGCCCTTTACAAGTGACAGCCTTAGCTTCTCACTATGCGACACCATCAGCGAGAGTCCCGATACGCCTGCTCAGCCACCGCCGCCAAAAGCAGAGGTGCCAATCGCCAGCAAATCGAAAAAGTCGCTGGAATGTGAGTTTCGTCATACTGATCAGGAGAAACCCGAATTGGCCTTGTCAGTGCCGGCCGCTCCCGCTGCCACGCTGCCTGTCAATCCAGAAACAACATCGAAGTCGAATGTGCTGCAAATCAAGAACCATGTGTATCACATGGTTAAGAAACTGGGCTGCGGCGGATCCAGTTCAGTATATTTAGCGAGGCGCAAGGATACAGGTCAGGAATTTGCTTTAAAAGTGGTTGATCTGCAGGCCGATCCGGTGGTGGTGCAGGGCTATCTCAATGAAACCAAGCTGCTCGAAAAGCTCCAAGGCAATGTCTGCGTTGTGTCGCTCTATGACTAGTAAGTATCTATAAATTAGTAGTTATGACTATCAAATCATCATTAATCTTTGTATTCCACGCAGTCAACTGTTGCGGCAAGAGTCCAAGCTCTATATGGTAATGGAGAAGGGCGACTGTGATTTGAACAAGATCTTGCAAGGATTTACCACAAACCTACCGCTTTACAATCTGATGAACATACTCTACCAAATGCTGCAGGCAGTCAACTATATACACCAGAATGGCGTGATTCACTCCGATTTAAAGCCTGCCAACTTTCTCATGGTCAATGGTCGGCTGAAGTTGATAGACTTTGGGATTGCCAGCAACATTGCTGTGGACTCGACGAGCATAATCAAGTTCTCCCAGGCTGGCACATTCAATTACATCAGTCCGGAAGCACTCACAGACATCTCCAGCGGATCGAGTCCAATGCGTGGCAGCAATCAGCCCAAGATAAAGATTTCAACGAAATCGGATGTGTGGTCGCTCGGCTGCATTTTGTATCTGCTGCTGTATCAGAAGACGCCATTTGGCCATATTCGGAACATCAATGCAAAGATGAGTGCGATTGCCAGTCCCGGCACAAGCATCGAGTATCCGGCTCTACCGATTTACTATCCGCTCATGCTGGTGCATGTGAGTATAGAGCTAGACTCTAGCCAATTTATAAGTCGAGCTAAGACTATTCTCTATTCCACGCAGATGGTCAAAAATTGTCTACAGCTAAACCCGAAGAAGCGGCCCTCATGCGTGGAGCTGCTGAAGTATCCATTCCACATGGTAATACCCTTGCAGAATCTTCAACTGGAGTCCAAGCGCTGAATTATACAAAAGAATTCAAATTCTCCTCCATTTAGCAATAAGTTCCTTTTGGTTTTGTTTTCTACACATTTTATACGAATGAAACACAGAAATATAATGCACTGAATTTTCATATATGTGTGTGTATGTGTGTATTTAATTCTCGTTTAGCATAAATTATACATCATTAATTGTTATAATGCAGCGCCCATATCGGTTTAGAGATACGCCAGCGTTTAGTGTTAATCAATAACAACGCTGAGTTTGCGACCTGTTTTTGTTTGTTGTAATTTGTTTTGTTCCTAATTTAACTTTATTGTAATGCAACAAGTATTGACATTAATTGCTAATTTGCTTTCCTTTACCTTCTTCTTTTAACCTTCGCACAACAATTTGTTTGAGTTCATTTATAATTGGTTTTACTTACATGCTAAATTTATGGTTTCCTTTTTAATCATTTATTATATGTATATAAAAATAGTTTTTTGTTGGGTTTCTGTTTTGTTTTTGTCTGTTTCTTTTTTCTTTTTAATATATTTTTATCAGATGCTTAATTAAATGTTGCTGTTGTGGGCTTAACCGTTTGCTCTACTAACACATTTACTGCTGCGGCTACATTGAATACTTTGCGCTGTTTACAAAATTAAACGAACAGAAGATACAAAATAAAAGCGTTGCACATACAATTTTTCTAACGGAACATAGTACACTCTAAGGGGGATTTCCTATTTGACATTTACAATTGTTAACTGTTTTATTTAATTGCTTGCTTTTGTATGATTTCATCGAGTAGTTGTGATTTAAGTGGGCTTGCTGAGACATATCCAAAAATGTAAGCGCGCACTTTTTAGTGGTTTATAAATGCAGGTAAACACAAATAATATAGCATAATATAGTATAATAATATATATGTATATATATATAAATGAATGTTTATATATAAATAATCAAAATTAGACAATTTATATGGATGTGTGCAGGCATGCAAGTGCAACAGCAGCAATTTGTGAGCGTGGTTCCAATTGCATGCTGCTCTTGCCTGAGCAGCAAGTCCTAACTACAGACGGGCAGCTAACAGGCCATATATATAAATATATACTTATCAATTCGAATAATAATAATTCATTCCATCGCTTCACATTTAGATGTTCAACATTGCACAAGTTTTGTTTGCTTGTTTAGTTTATGTATATGTATATGAATATATATATATATATATAAACATAAATCTTTAAAGCACTACTTAATTTCATTATTTTTTCTACTTTAAAATGTTAAATGTTGCTGTTAGGCTCGTTTAATATTTGCTCTCCGTTTTTGTTCCACCTACTTTGTAGTTTTGTAGTTTTTTGTTGTATGTTATATTTCAAATATTTTTAATATTAACTTTAAACTTAATAGATTGTTAGAATTGTTGTTGTTGTTGTTGTGGTTTTTGGGAAGTTCGACACACGCTGTGATTACTGTCAATTATCGTTGTGGTATCAATGTTTATTATCAATTGCGTCGATCCGACACTACGACATTAAATGTCCTGAAATAGCCATGGATTAATTTATAGCTGCGGATAAATAAGAGCTGCACAAGTGCTGCTCACCTGTTCACCGTTTGAAGCATGCTGCTGCAACTTGGATATGAGCTGCTCCTTCTGGCTGACAATGCCGCGCCAGTGCTCATCCTGCTCGCGGGCTCGCTCCTCCAAGTCCACCAGAGTGTTGCTCTGCAAAAGCAATTTACTATTAATTATGACATATTGCTAATGATGAGCTAGCCAAGCTTACCGTTTTCGTGACCAGCTGCGTCAGCTCATCGTTTCGCTTGCGCAGCTGCAGGTTCTCTGTTTGCAGCTCCTGCTGCTCGGCAGCACTAGCGGAGAATTTACTATTCGAATTACTATTATTGCTACTAATATTGTTGTGGCTGCTATTGTGATCGCTGCTACTACTGCTATCGCTGTTGTTTGATTGCGTGGACTTATGACTACTGCTTGCCGCTGCTGCTGCTGCCGCCGACTGTTGCTGCTTGATGTGTGTGGCGAGCACCTGCTGCAGCCACTCCTCAAAGGAGGCGTTGAGGGCGGTGGCAGCATGCGCCTTGACAGCATCGGGATACAAGCGCTGGTACAACTCCCGTATACGCTGCTGCTCCGCCTTAGCTGAGTTGCTGGTTGCACGGCTCAATTCGTCGCCATTGGCAGCGACTGCCTTCTCCTGCTGTTGCTGCTGCAGCTGCAACTGTTTGTGTTGTTGCTGCAAATTGTAAATTCAAAAAATATATTTACAATTAAAATTGGCACTTCGCTGTGATTACCCACACGAGTTGGTGGTGGAAAGTCAGGAGAAAACGACTTACGGAAAAGGAAAGGTTTGGCATTTCTAATCATTACTTATTTTATTTACAACCCAAAAGTCTGATGCATATCTTCAAATTATAATAGTGTCGGGGTGCATGCACTTACGCCTACGTTATGCGCTGTATTTGTTTTCGTCTTTGCTGTTGATGTGGATCTGGCGGTTGCTTCGGCATTTTGCAACGCTTCAATCAACTTCCAGTTTTTCATACGAATGTCCTGACGAAACACAAATACGTGGCGATTAGTAACAAAGCGGAGTGAAAGGATTAACACAACAAACACAAAAACATCGAACATCAATTAAAAGAGTAAAGAGGAAATATTTTTGGTTTAGTAAATGACTTAAAAAACATATTTTACAAATAATTACCAATATTTAAAATATACCAAAAATAGTATAAGCTTTTAGTGTTTTATGTACAGTTTAGCATAGTGTGATAGTATTAAAGTCAAACAGGAAATAGTCCGCAGTGCACGGCAATTATAACTGATAAGCCTGTTCCGTCTCTAGTTATTGTAGATTAGTGCGCTCATACAGACGGACATTTTCATGAATCAAATATATTCATACAATTTGAGTATTAGCCACTTACATTATTTTTCTCGCGCTGCTCCTGCAGCTCCTGCTCCAGCTGTCGCTCCCTATCCTGCAGCTTCTCGGCGCGCTGTTGCGCCTCCTCGAGCTGGGACCGCAGAACGGTAGTCTGTTGCTGTTGCGTGGCTTGGGTATCGTTCAGAGTGCGCAACTCTGACTGGAGGCTAGTTAGAGCCTTGGCCTGCACCTGAGCCTGCTCCGTTTGCTGTGCGGATGCCTGCACAGCCTGTACGGCCTGACTGTTGGCCTGGCTGAGCTGCTGGTTAAGGCTGACGTTGCTGGCTTCCAGTGTTGCCGTCTGCTGGCGCAGCTCCGGCAGCTCTGTGTTGCAGACGCGTGTTAGCTCGCCCTGGGATTGCACAAGCTCGGCTTTAGCAGAGTCGAGAGCATTGTTCAGGTTGCGCAACTCCTCTTTGATTTCAGCATTCTCAGTTTCGAGCTGCCTGCGCTGTTCCAGTTCAAAGACGCTGCTGTTGAGGCGACCCTCCAGCTCGTCGCGCTGTTGCTCCAGTGCGATTAGCTGCTGAGCCTGCTGCTGGATGACCTCATTCTTCTGCTGGACCTCGGCGTTGACAAAGCTGCTCATGTCGGCAATGACCTTTTCTTTGTGTGCCAGGTCCTGCTGCAGGCGCTGTAGCTGCGTCAGCAGTTCCTGTGAGCTGGCCTGCTTCTCGCGCAGCAGCTTCGCCTGGAATTGTTGGCGCTCCAGTGCCAGCTTCTCATTGGCACTGGCTAGCTCCTGGTTGAGTGCCGCCAACTCCTGATCCTTGCCTAAGAGCTTCTCGTTGTATGCCTGGCTACGACTGTGTATTTGAGCGCGCTCGGCATTAATCTCTTGTCGAAGTTCACGTAGCTTGGCTTGGATGCCGATCGATGCCTCCTGCTCCTCGGCCAGCAGCTTCTCCTTCTCGTCCAGTTGGCGCTTCAGCTTCTGGCATATATCATCCGACCAATCCCCATGACTGGCGGGCATATCCTGCTGCCTATTGAGCAGATACTCAATGAGCATTTGTATCTCGGAACGATTCAGCTCGGCGCGCGAGAACACATTCATCAACGCTGACACCCCAATAGTTTGATTCTCGGCGAGCTTGTCAAGCGCCTGCACAAGATCCTTGACGCTCAGCGACGTCTCCTTTTGCTTCTTGGCCGCATGTTGCTGCTGCTTATTATTTTTGCCATTCACATTGTTGTGCTGCAGTTTGGGCGAGCCCGTTGGCTGCTGCTTGAGTATAATTTGTTTGGGCACATGTGGCACCTCCACGGGCTGTTCCATTGCAGCAGTTAAGAGCGCTACAGAGGCAATAGGCTTCTCCTTTTTGGCGGCGTTTCCGTTTTTCTTGTGTGCCTGTTTGGCGCTGTTGTTGTTGTCCTCCTTGCGCTCCTTTTGCTCCTGCTTTTTCAGCTCAACCACATCCTTTGGCGCACGTACCTCAAAGTTGTTCAGCGTGGGCGTTTCCTCAGCAGTTGCTTGCCTGACGGGGACGGCTTCGTTCTTGTTCACCAGAATGCCCACAGCTGCCTTGGGTCCTGAGCCATTGCGCTTATCCTTCTTGCCTTTCTTGCTGTTATTGTTATTGACGTTGTTGGGTTGGTTTTCCTTTTCGGCACTGCTGGGACGGCGCTGCTGCTCATTCAGGACCTCTGGATCAGGATCGAATTCCACATGCTGCTTTGACAATCCGGGTTGTTCCTCTTCCACACCAACTGAGCCCTGACCCTCCGAATGCCCATCGGAATAATCATCCTGCTCCTCCTGGTCGTTGTTGCTGGCATTGTCCTTTTGCTGCTCGCGCTGGCGCTGCTTCTTTTCGCGCTTCAGCTCCTTCTTTTTCGGCTTACGCTGAGAGGATGCATTGCCACCGCTCTTGTTCTGCGCATACAAGTTCGCGCTCAGAGCGCGCTTCTCCGCCACAACCTCCTCGAAGGTCTTGCGCCTGAATATCTTGTTGATGAACAAAAAGGACAGCAGCGATGCGCCGATCACACAGCCAATGACGATCAGTATGTGGAAATCCATATTTGCATACTTTGCCGGCAGCAGTCGATATTTGTGTGATGAGCGCAGTTGTTATTCTCTGAATTGCTAGAAAAACAAAAAGAAATTGTTTTAAAACGAGCTCTATAAAGTCTAACTACAGGGTATTAGTTCATCTATCTCTTTGTTATCTTTCTATATATAATTATCTACATTTATTGTTGAAAAAGCAACAGTAATTGGGATTTTGGTACTACACTCAGTTATTTAATACCGATAGATTTTAATTAACACTCAAATTTCAATTAATACACAGGGTTTAGTCAACTCTGGAATGAACAAATATTTGATAATGTGATTCACACGATTTTTCTATTAATATTTTAATACTTGAGTATTCGTACGAGTTCACCTATGATTCAGAAACAAGTCAACGTGCTTTTTGTGTGGTCTCAGCAGAGCTACGCTGACAGCGAATTAATAAATTTTGGTAGGTGATTAAATTTTTGGAACGTTTGGGAGCTTTTTCGTTGAATTGCCGATGACGTGTAGCTTTACAATTAGTGAGTCGCTGACTGTTGTTGAAGCTGTTTTGAGTGCTCCGTGCTCCACATTAAACAAGACGTAAGATCAACGACTCGACAACAATCAAAATCAATTATAATTGTCATTCACTCGAACGTTGCATGTGTTGGTGCTTGTGCCAGGCGACTATGAGCACGACTCACGCTTATCAGCTTGCCGGCCGGTGAATGATACTAAAGTATACAATTGTTATCGTCATTGTTCGTGGACGTGTTGTAAATATAAATGGACGTGTTTATATCGTTCTTGCCGTTGTAGCTATTGTTAAGTTGTTTATTAGGCTCGAGCTGCGCAATTGAGATAGCAAGTGCACTTTACACCGTATGTATGTATATATGCACACATGCATACATATGCAGCAACAGTGAGTGTTGCTAGTGTTGCTATTTCATGCTAGGATCGATAACATGCATCGATAAGGGCTCGCCTTGTTTCGTCTATCGATTGACTGAACTTCAAGCATGCGAGCCCCTAGCAACTAGTTCGAAAATGTATTTATTTGGATGAACTTAAGCGGAAACAACGGTAAAAGCTGCCCACAATAAATAACCAAAGAAAGAATTGCAAATATAACAGGAAATTCGAACACAGACGCACAGAGGCACGCACACGTATGCAAAATATTGAAAAGCACTTACTATGTGGGATCGTCTACGCTTCTTTTTTCAAAACGCGCTTGAACGCCTATTGTGTACCGAGCGCTAAATGGTCACAACACGAATGACACAAACAGCCAGCAAACAGCAACGGCAACGCTGATGCCGATGCCAAAGCTCAGCTCAACGCTCTCTGGTTCTCTTTCACTATCTCTCGCTCTTTCGCTCACACGCACGGCTACAGCATACAGTTAGAACTTGAAATATTAAGTGACGGAGCACACAGCTTCGTCGCTTCTTCTGCTGCTGCTTCTCAACTGTGCTGCAGAATTCACAAATTGCAAATTCAATTCAAGGTTGTTGCTCTCTCCCTCTCTCTCACTCTCTCTCTTTCTCACTCAGCAAGCAACTGTCTCGAAACAACGTCATGTTCTTTGCTTCACTCAGCTCTGCTTGGCTATTAACTGAAGAATTTCAGCAGGTCCAACTTAACAACTTTAAGTTCTTTACTTATACATTTTACTGCTGCAATACATACATACATATGTATGTATGGATGTATGTACATACATATGTGTATATATGTATATGATTTAATCTTTATTGGAAATCGTCGTATACTTTTTTTGTTATTTATTAAGGTATACACATGTACATTAAGTGTATTTAGTTGGGGATTCACAGAGTACACACTTATTTACTTTCTTTCTTTCTATCTCGCTTCTTTATTGTGCTAATCACTTGCTGTGTCAATATTGTCAATTTGCGCACTTTAGAAATCCAGTTAATTTTGATGACGACGCTATTGCGACAGCCCAGCCAGAGTGCTGATTGCGGCGATTCGTCACTGGAAAAGCAAGCGTAACTATAGCAGGCGCCCAGAGTTGCTCTGACGTCGTCTAATGATAGTTTTGGAATTAAACATTTAACAGCTTTGTGCTAAATGTGTGCCAGTCAGAGCGATTTGACTGGGTTCAGATACACTTGAGCGATGCCAACAAAGGCGGCATTTCTTCGAGCGTCCAGCGGCCGCAAAGAAGAAACTACAAATAAAAGCCGGTAAAGGTCATCAACCGGAAGAGCGCCGCTGCGGAATGTGCTCAAATATACCCACACACACACACACACATACAGACATACACGTTCGGTTGTATGTATGAAAGTCAAAACTGGCTGTGGCTACGGTACGCTGGCACAGCTCCGACAATTATTATCAGCAAAGCAACAACTACTACAGCTGCAACAAGTACAAACGTATGGATGTGTGTGTGTATTTGTGCCTAAATATCTTTACATATATGTTTATGGCTGAGTCGTTTGCTAAATTTACTGCTGGCCCGGTTGCAAGCTGCGCCAACTGCAAATATGGCCCAATTTTTTGTTGTTCAATTAGTCGGAAAAAGATGCCGCTACCCATATGGAATTTTTCACTCACACCCAATTGCTGTAACGGTAACGGTGCAAGTGCTCGCTCAGCACTCTCTCGCTCACACAAGGGCACACACAAACACACACACACAAACACTCATTCATTTTTGTTTCTCCCTCTCTCTTGCTCTCTCTCTCTCCCTCGCTGTTTTACTTTTTGTTATTATTCGCTCGCCGTCTTTGTTTTATGTTATTCATAAATGCAATTTTGCTTTTGCTATTTTTGATAGTCAGGCAGGCAGGCCTGCGACGGGCAAGTGATAATTATAGAAAGTTCTCTTAAGTTTTTTTTTTATTTATGTTTATGCAACATGCAATGTTGTTATGTGCGCCTTAATAACGAGAGCATGCGATTTCGAGAGTGCGATGCGTGGGAGCAAGCATCAAGTTCGCTGCTGACGATGCTAATTTTCTCTTCTAGGTAGGTGGGTCACAAAACTCGGAATTCGTGTCGCATCCAACAATGACTCACTCAAAACAAATCAAATAAATACAACACTAAATACTCACTGTAAATTAAAGGAAGTCTTTGAAGTACGTTAATGATTATCGATTGCTTAAGTTGTTTGTCAAAAGTGTTCAAGGGACAATCCCATGAATGAAAACTATGGACATTTATTATTTGCGCCCTCTTTATGAGAGACTCTCAGGCTGTGTGAATAAAAGTGGGCATTAAATGAAATGAAATGAAAGGGCCGGGCCGGGCGGGGCAGAGCTTGGGTCGGCGCGGCGCGGATCGACTCTGCTGGCTGCTGGTTGCTTGTGTCTGCCAGCAATGTGTAAATGTCAAAAGAAATGACCATACAGAAAGAGACACACAAACACACACACACACATACACACGAACGCACGCACACGCACACTCAAGTACATAAGTACGAGTGCAACATATAGGGGCCAGCCATCAATTATGTTTATTTCTTGTTTGATACAATCAGAAAAAAAAAGGCAAGGCAACGTCATATATAAACACACACACATACACATACACAGTCACACACATGCATTTAGAACGGACAATTGGACGCAAAAACTTTTTGGCAAAACAAACAACTTGCAATTAACAAAAATAAATAAATAATGAAATACATTTTTTTCTCAGCGTTTTAGCCATTTATTAATTTCACTTTAATGACGCTTAATTAATTGGCAAAGAGTGAAAGTATTTATTCGAGAAAACATTCAACGTGGCTTATTAAGCGCCTAATTGGCGAGACTGAGGAAAACAAAAAGAATAATTCGACATGTGCTTATATGTATGTATATGTTTTTATGTGCCTATGTATATGTCTGCCAAGTGACCTAAACCCGATTTTGAATGTGCGGCTGTTTGTGCTCGTCTTCGGCCTGATAGATCTGGAGCATAGCTAACCAACACACGCACACGTACACACACATATACAAATCGAAGCGGCGCTCTGAATTAGTGAGCGGGCGTAAAGAGTCAGCGGAGATCTATGCAAAAAGCCAATGTACGTAAGTTCAAGACAAAAGGGCGTCGCTGCTGCCATCGCACAAAAACAACAAATGCACTCGACTTTTTACATACACACACGGCGAGTACGCAGAGGCCTACATACGTACATATGTATCCGCTTTAACTTTACACAATTATCGCTTTTTACTTTTCCCCAACTTCTTGCAACGTCGACAATTTTACAACATTTTCACATCAAAATCACAAAGCAATATTTCTACCTTCAACTACACACACAGATACACAGCATATGCATGCAGTTTTTGCTGTTGGGCCCATCCGCCATTTGCAAGCAAGTGTTGTATACGTGTGTGTGTGCGTGTCTTTCAGTGTGTGCGTAGCGTTGTCGCGTCGGCAATTTTTCTTACATTTTCGGCATCTATTTTCAATTACATTTTCGTATGGTTTTATATAATGATAACTTTTAAAACTTAGCCAATCTATATATGATGCTTAACTTACAATTTGTATAGTTGGAGTTAGCGTAAATGTTGGAATTTAAACATTTAAATAAGCGATTTTTCTACACTCGTGTTTGTATTATTGCTTTGAGTTTGTTTCACTGCGAAGAGTGGCGGTCGGCGTTGCATGGTCGATAAAGTGCGGTGGTCTAGCGATAATCATATAAATGCGACACAAAATAAAGAATTGTTTAAGAGAGGATGTTTAATTTCGACCTGATAAGTCACATATGAAATCAGATCAACAATTACTACTATGATTGCAAAAATAATAGATAACGACGTATTGTGACAATATGTTTTTTTAAATATCGACAGTTGACAACCGAAATGATGATATTGCATCTGTGTATCGATATTTCGATAAATATTTAAACCAACAACTTAAAGGAACTAAATGAACTTCAATCATATGCTCCGTTCGTTTGCGTAAACTTCAACACAACTGTTAATCAACTTAAAATAAAAACAAATTAAATAACCTTTTCTCTGGAGAATTTGAAAATCCCGCTAACAGCGGAAACAATGATTGGTAAATTATCAGCTTGGTACCGGGAGAATGTCTCGGAGTCCGTGGAGTGTGTTTCGTGCCGGCTAATAAGCGGATTTGGCATGCTCGGCATTGGAGCGTTCCTTCTCACTCAAGCAAAGCGTCGTCGCTCACCTGTGGAGCACTACGCTATGAAAAGCATTGCAGCAGGTGGGTCTAATGCAGAGGTACTCTTACATCAAATTCACACAAAACATTTTCAAATAGTTGCTGGATTTTTTGGCGTCGCACGTTTGGCAGATGCGGATTTCCTGAAGGCAAAAGCGGAACCCACAAAGGAACAGAAAAAAATAGCCGGAGATCATCCGTTTTTCAAGCGCTGAAGTCATTTAATTGTTAAATTGATAGCTAAATTTAATTTGTTCATTACATTTATTCTTTTGTATATAGACACATTTCTTGGCTTCAGCGTCCCACCTTTCCCAGCTTGGTGTCAGTCTTTGGATTGGCAGTTAGGTTCTGAACGGCGACAATCGTTTCGTTGATCTGAGTTTGTAGCTGACGCAGGCTTTGTATTTGCAACAGGCGCAGAATGCGCATGGGATAATCGAGAATTGGATCGTTAGCTGAAACAACATCGTTGCTCTTATCAAATGGGAATGGGGTGCCAGTAATCGCAGTTTTGTGATTGGCCGTGGGACCAACGCGTTCGTGTACAATACGCGCCACAGCCTCCAACTGCAGCAAATGATTGGGGTGATAGGGCACTTTAAGCTTTGTGGCCAAGGTGCGTACGCCAGCAATAAATTCCTTATCATGGACTGTTTAACGGATATTAGCAATTAGTCGCCCGATCTATTGATTTTAACCTACGATAACTTACCGTTTATGTTGCCATTGAAGATAGTTTGAACTTTTTGTTGCGAGAGCGCTCCGTTGCTTTTTGGCTGGCCAGAGGGCTGACTATTGACTGTTTCGAATTGAGTGGGATCGTCCAGAAACTCGAGACGTATAGCGTGCCCCACCAACCAAGTGATCTGCTCCAGCTGAGTTTCATATGAGGTCATATTCAAATCAATGCAGTATTGCTTATAGCCCTCTTCCCACACCAACATGTTCTCCAAATTGCGTAGCTTCTCGCGATCATCGATTGTATAGAAGCGTATCTTTTGATCTTCCAGCCATAGCACTGTGCTAGCGAATTCCTTGCGATCTGTGTGCATGAGAAATGAGAAAAGATGACTTGAGCTTAGTCTGGTTTTGAATGCTAACAATTTGTATACTCACTGCTTAATGCAACATCACTGGGTGTTGGATGGCCCAGTGCTTCTAGTTTAAGTTTTAACATTATTTTGTTCCTTTAGCTTCTAATAGACACTAATAACAGCTTAGCAAATAAACATACAGAAATCAGGCCGGCTGCACTGAATAAAAAAGTGACCATTTACTATACCGAATGACATCTGGGCACACTGCAGCACAGCTGTCACTTATCGATAACATCCATTAAATTGCCAATTGTTTAAACTGTTTTGATTGCCTTTGATAATTGCACATTTATGATGGCCAGCGATGGAAGCCAACCACATTTGGCGCTTATATCTGAGCAGATACGACTTTGCATGATCCCTAGCACCAAAGTAGATCTCGATGAAGTTCAGACTCTGCCTATGCACTTTGAAGCCTACCATTCCATGCTCGAACACGAACTGCCGAAATTATACGATTTGCTTCAGAGGATCGAAGATGTGTTAATAAATGATTTTGCATATCAAGAGGTATTTGCCTTGCGATTGTAATCTCTAATCTGTAAATGTAATCGTCCATTTATTATTTAGATTCGAGCGGAGCTCGTCTTGTTGCTCTGTGAACTTACCGCTTCGCCAACGATTTACAGCCTAAACAGCGACTGCGAACAATTGCTACAAAATGCAAATCAATTGCTGAAGAAGCTTGCTTCCAGTTGCAGGGATACTGAGGAAAGGCTAATTTTCAAATATTATGAGGAGAAGCTGCATAAGGATTGTTGGAAGCGCCAGCTGGGCGCCGTCCACGGCTACGTTAGATACTTGGAGGTTGAACAAAGATAAATAGTTTCAGTTTAAATAATATAAAGTTACTTGTATTGCAGCATCGGCACGCTAACGATATCAAAATGTCAACACAAATGCTAACTTTCAGCTTAGCTGTGGGCCTCCATGTGCGCGAGAGCTTTGAGTCGGAATACAAACAATTGGGAGTGCGGATATTTTCGCTTATGCTACAGCACGGAGTAAGAATATATCAAAGCTCTTCTCTCTCTTATATTCATTCAAGTGATTTATACACACAGCGTCCTGCTGATATTCAGCAACTAAATGTGCAAAGCGTTATTTACGAACATGTCTTCAAGGATGTCCAGAGCATGGAAACTATTAACGCCACAATTTGCAATTGGGAGTGCCTCTGCCTGTGCTTGGATCATTTCATTGAGCTGGATGCCTTTACGGTAGACATAGATCACATCAGAGATACATATTATGTGAGACTAATGCTTCTCCTTTCAGTGGAATCTCTGCGATGACATGCTCGAGCGACTTATCCAAAATGTTTCGCTGGCCTCAAGTACGGAAATGTCCGTTTCTCTCATGCGTTTCATAACTAAACTTGGCTACTACTTTGCCATCAATAAGACTGAAATCCAAGCAGTCTTATCCACTGACTTAGCGGAGCCAAGTCGAATGACTGACTGCCTGGAGGTGTGTGCCTCGCTGAATGTCTGCACCAATTATCGATGGGCCAAAAGCATACTGCAAATGCTTGTGCTGGAGTGTGAGAAGCTATTGCGAAGCGTGGACGCTGCTGCACAGCTTCTGGTCGAGATGCAGCGGTGCTTTCTAGTGTGCGTTCTGCCTATTCCTCTCCAGGCGTTGGACGTCCATTTGCAAGAATTTTATGCCAAGTTTGTGGCTTCGCTCATGGAATGCATTAGCGTCCATGAAGGCAATAAGCAAATCAAAAGGGTTAGTTGAATTGTGAATGAAGTTATATGCTGCAATGTGCTAATTTTTTTTTTTTTTAGCTAACGCATCAGTTTTTACAGATTTTCATTTATCAACTGAAAAGTGGTTCACCGGATCACCAAATACCTTGCAATTTAAAAAACTATCTGACCGCTTTGGAGAGCTTACAACGAGTTATTGCCAAATAAATTGGACCAAAATATTTGAATTATTTAGTTATTTATTTTTTTAATTTGTTTGTTTTTCTTTTTCATTTTTACAATTCAATTACATTTCAATTTCCGCGCTAGCTAAAACCAAAGCAACACAATTAGGAACTAGTTCGAGCTGAACTCTATTCTTGTAACACTTTTCAACACTGTCGACAGCTGACTGCATTTTAGTTATTGTTGATGCTTCCACGTGCTGATAGGCAGCACAGCTATTTTTATTTTGATATATAAATTAATTTTGTTTCAATTAAGTTGATGGCGCTGTCGTCTAAGAAAAGAGGGCTACCTGCCGAAGACGTTGGCTCGCCTTCTGCCTCGGAACACGATGAAGTCGAATGTCAGAGTGATCAAGACGACAGTGATGGCGGATCCGCTTGGGCAAGAACGATGGCCAATGTGCTGCGACAGAAGCCACCAGAGAACCACAAGACGATAGTGCTCTCCCGAGGCAAGAAACTGAAGCCCAATGATGCTAAGAGCAGTAGCAGCAGTAAACTGAAAAAAAGCTACGACTTTGAGATCGAAGGAGCGAAAGAGGAGCTCAAGAAAGAGGACGAAATCAAGGAAGAGAAGCCCACCGCTTTAGATACTGAACAAAAGCGTCCACAGCGCAAGAATGTGCCGCTCCAGCTGCGTGTCAAGCCCGATAGACAGGATCTCGAGCGAGAACGCATTCTCCGCAAGGTGGCTACACGGGGCACCGTTCAGTTCTTCAATGCTGTGCGCATCCAACAGAAAGATCTGGAACAACAGTTGGCTGACGCCGGACCGCTAGACAGCCGAAAGGACGCAGTGCTCAACAACATAGACAAGGGCAAATTCCTGGACGTATTGATGAGCGGCAAACGCTCCAAGTCCACGGCTATAGACAACGCGGTGAAGAAAGAGGAGCCGGAGTCGACGACAGATGAGGATGACGACGAAGACGAGGACGAGCCCACCAAAGGTGCTGGTAACAAAAAGAAATCCGAATGGAATGTGCTGCGCGAGGACTTCATGACCAACAAGAAAATCAAGCACTGGGATGAGGAAGACGAGGACGAAGAAGAAGGAGCAGAGGATGAGAACAGCGCCGAAGATAGCGACGATGCATAGATAGTATTTAAGTTGTAGTTTTTAATAAACATCAGTTAATTAACCATTTCCGCATTTGAGGTCATGTAAATGCCGACAATCAGTCCAAACAATCCAATCGCTGATCCGAAGATCTCCACAATGAGTATCTTGACGAATAGGGCGGAGTTGGCGGCATCCGCTAGAGCTGCGCCCGAGCCCACAATTCCCACGCAAATGCCGCAGCTGAGATTCACCAAGCCAACGGACAGTCCGGCTCCAAAAGTGGCGAAGCCCGTGAACATGTTTCGAGTCCAAACCGAGCGGTTGTTGAGCACAGTGTGGATTACGTAGGTCTGCAGATTGCCCGAGAAGACAATCGAAGTGATCAGGCCGTAAATGGCAACAGCCTCGCAGAATATCACCGATATGAGATTCCTCGTTTTGATGCGAGGCACACGCACTCCTCCGCCGACAATGCTGACGCCCGTCATGTAGATGCCAATGGCAGCGCCCAAAACAGACAGTGAGACGCACAGTCCGACGCCTAAGCCGGCCCACATGAACGGACTTGTTGTGTAAAGAAACCAGCTCAAGCCCCAACGTTCTCCTTGGCCCAGCATCACGTTTCTCATAGCTACGGCAATCCACGCAAAGAGCAATATCCCTAAGAATATAAGAACAATTGTGCGAATACCCATTTTGTGTTCTTTCAGTTCAATATTTTATACAAATTCTTTAAACACTGAAATTATATCTCTGCCTTTGTTTTCAGACAGATGAATTAAAAAAATTCAATAATTCAAGACAATTAAGTGCCTACGCCTGTGACGTCACAATCTTATTGAGAGTGCTGCCCATTTATAGAACAATTTTTGTGGCAGTTGAATTTCAAAGTGGTTACTAATACTGTGACATCACTTTTAGTGTTGCAAATTCATTAAATCACTGAAGAACTAGCTCAATTAAAGCTTAAATTCATTTAATTCAAAATTAACGCCATATTTGAATAAAGAAGAAGCCAATAGGAATATTTAGTTTTAGATTTATTTGATGTAAGTATACATTTATAGGTTACAATACTTGTTTCGTGGTTAGTATATTTTAAGATGTAATATTCATCGAATATGTTAGACACTCAATATTTGTATTCTTCTTTTTATTTTTTTGGTAGTGTATTTGAAGTTGAATGTTTTGTTTTGCTTTGGATAATATTTGACTTGAAGTTTACCTTTTTAAATTCGTATTTTAATTTTCTTTGGTATACTGTTAAATGTGCATTTAACGATTCGACTTGGCCACGCGCTCGAGTTCATCCTTCTTCTTGATGGCATAGGAGTTGGATGAGCCCTTGGCTGCATTGATCATCTCATCGGCCAGGCACTCGGCGATGGTCTTGATATTGCGAAAAGCGGCCTCACGTGCCCCAGTGCAAATCAGCCAAATAGCCTGGAGATTATGTATATATATAGAGAGAGAGAGAGAGAGCGAGAGAATTAGTGTTGATGGTTGATTGATTGATGGGCTCAGCACTTGCCTGATTGACGCGACGCAATGGCGATACGTCGACGGCCTGGCGACGCACAGTTCCAGCGCGTCCGATGCGCGTGGAGTCCTCGCGTGGGCCAGCGTTGACGATGGCATTGACAGTGACCTGCAGCGGATTCTCCCCAGTCAGCAAGTGGATGATTTCGAAGGCGTGCTTGACGATGCGACAGGCGAGCAGCTTCTTGCCATTGCTGCGTCCCTTCATCATCAGGCCGCAAGTCAGACGCTCCACGATGGGGCACTGGGCCTTGCGGAAACGCTTGGCTGCATAGCGGCCGGCCGAGTGCGGCAAGTAGCGAGCGAACTTCTCCTTGACAGCGATATAGTCCTGCAGTGAAATGTCACTGATGGTAATCTCGTCGCAGCTCCAGCGGCCGAATATCTTGATCTCGGGCCACTCACTGACGGCTGCGTGCTCGTAGCCATTCGGCTCGTTCTCCTCCCAGATAGCGTCTTCTAATGGCTGCTGCATTTGACCTGCACCTGCATCCTGCAGCTCGGAGTTATCGTAGTTGGGCTCAAAAGTGGACTCTCCGTATTCAGACATATTCAATGTAGTTCTAAATGGGACGAAATTACTTTATTTAGCTTTCAAACGTTGTTTTTTTTGTTTTCTTTTTCACTTTCTTTTTTTTTTTTTTCTTCTGTAAAACTTACATCGCTTCGCGCTGGAGTATAGAGAAAATCGACTGCTTCGAGTGAAGGCAGGACACAAAAAGAGTTTGATCAAATTGTCAGCGTGACAATGCTTAAATGTTTGGCGTGTGCCCAGGCTCTGACAAATTGAAATTGGGCATTCCTGAAATCTGACAGATGAGCTAATGGTTCGCTCAATTAAACTACATATATAGGTATTCCTGTAGCTGATGCGAGTAGTCAGTCGAACAGTTACAATCGGGGCAAAGCAAGTGACGAAATGTGATGCAACCTTAACAATGTTGTGGGTCCATGATCGGAGACAGCGGAATGAGACAATGTTGGAAAACTATTTCGATACAGATGCAGCTAACAACTATCGGCCAGAATTTAAATATCGGTATTACAACAAATGAATGTGGATGGAAATGGAAATGAATGATGAAAGTCAATAGATGATGAATAGATAGGCGATATGGTTAGAGACCACTCAAGTTATTGGGGATTGTTTAACAAAACTCGTGTATTTAATAGCTTTTAATATGGAATACTTGCTATAGTAATGATAATATGTCTAATACTTCTGCTTTAACAGTAGTAATTGGATTATACAGTATTATGTTTATTATTTGTAGTTGTAGTTAATATAATACATTTTGTTTTAGAAATACATGTGCCAAAAATGAACAAATAATATAAACAACTACATTTAGCTATATCATAAAAACACACACACTTGTTTTTCGCACACTTATGTATAAATTAAACTGATAACAATATAAAAAAAAAAGAAAATCAATGTAATTTTTACACAGCGCACATTAAGCGCCCGATGCTGAAGACGTAACGAAACGCGCGCAGCGTAAAAATAGTCGATTTCTTAATAACTTTATAGCTTAATAAGTAACTAAAGTCCCATGTTGTCGTGAGCGTTGCAGAAGGGGCGAGAGCTTTGCTTCTGAAACAGTAACTGCGTATATCGAGTTTGTAATTTCCAATAGATGGAACACCGCTGTTGTTGTGTTTGAATTGTCGGAATGGCTTGATGACTGATTGTTGTTCTTGTTCTTTTGTAGTATCTATTTATCATTTTCATTTTCGGGTTTTCTTTTCGTTTTCGTTTTCTTTTTTCGGTTTGTTTGATTGGGCGCGTGACACAAGAACTGTAAAAACTTGAGTTAAGTGCTTGCAGAATGTTGTATATCGATTAAAGTTAATGAATACTCACGGCCACTTAATCCTTATCACCCATTTTAGCTTTGGATGTCATATATATGCCCACAATCAAACCAAAGAGACCGATGGCCGAGCCGAAAATCTCCACAATCAGAATCTTGACAAAGAGGGCTGCGTTAGCAGCATCCGAAAGCGCTGCTCCGGAGCCAACAATACCGACCGCGATACCGCAGAACAAGTTCACCAGGCCGACGGCAAGGCCTGCACCGAAAATCAAATAGCCCGAGAACCAGTTAGTGCTCATCACGGTGTCGCTGGCGAGTGCAGATTCCATTTTGAACTGCTCCAGCTGGCCAGAGAGCACGATGGCAGTGATTAGGCCGTAAATGGCGACAGCCTCACAGAAAATAACCGAAATCAAATTCTTGGTCTTAATGCGTGGCGCCTTCACGCCACCGCCCACAATGCTGGTGCCCGTGGTGTGAATGCCAAGGGCAGCGCCAACGACAGACAGGGAAACAGATAGTCCGATGCCCAGACAGGCCCACATGTACGGACTGGACGTGGTCAGGAACCAACCTACGCTTACGCGCTCGCCCTTGCCAGTCATAACAAAGTAGAGTATTAAAATTGTGGCCGCGGCGAGGAAGAGCCATAGAAATGTTTGGGTCACGACTGTGCGTATTTGGGGCGCCATCTTGCACGTTTTTTTGTCTGTCTATTGTTTAAAACACTGTATAAACTCTGAATTTATATGAATTTGAATTGCTATTTACCAAATTGCAGGCGTAATTGTATTTTTCTCGGCCGACAGGTGACTGCTTCGTGCGAAAAAAAGAACCCACAATCACATGACGTACATTTTCTCTATCTCAAGGTATCGAGTAGGTCACGCCAATCGATACATATTCGATACGCAAGTTGTCAAGCAACTGTGACTTAAGCTACTCGATTCATATACTCATAAGCATAAGCTGCTTGCTATACACCTCGGCGAGCAAGTGTAATCAGCAAAGTTAAACACAGATGGCGCCAGTGTGTGGCGCGCGTAAATTTCAAATTCCAGTCGCTCCAGCAATTGTATATTTATGAGAAACTCTCACTGAAATACATGCAAATTACATTTACATATTCATTTCGCTTTTATTATCGCTGTCTGCAGCTCACTGATTCTCACATACAAATAAGTTATGACATCCAAAGTTATACTTTTTTTTGTTGGCCAACAGTCAGTGAAATTTACAGTTCATTGAATTGGCCAAGATCTCGGCAGGAGGGCACGCGCTTAACAGCGGCCACGTGATGGCAGCGTAATCTAAAGCCACATCACCATTAAATATTTACACTACATTATAATTTTGGTTCCTCTTAGGCGCGTGCCCAGCGAACACAAAAGCTCAGCCCAAGGAGATGCTCTCTCTCTCTCTCTCTCTGTCTGCTCGTTGCCGTTGTTGTTGCTGTTGCTTGACAGGCGACAAGCGACAACCGCAACATTCAATTAAACGTAATGTGTTGTTTGTTGTCCCTCCAAAATGGAGCCGCCTACTCTAGACATCTTGATAATAAATGTAAACTTTTTCGCTTCCAAAATCCACCACAGCATAAAGAGTGAAATAAAAAAAAATATATATATATATATATAAAAAAAAAAATAAATATATATATATATATATATATATATATATATATATATATATATATACATACATAGGTATGTGGTGGGGTCGGGCGGTCATCGCCGTGTGTCTCAAGTCAAATATCACAAGAAAAATCCATTAACCTGCGCCTTTTTTCTGGTTTCCTCTTGACTTATTTTTGTGCGCGCTTTATCTCTGAGGCCCGACCGACACGCTCCTTGTTCATCCGCATTCATTTAAGCAAGTGGCAAATGCGGAGTGGTGCGTGGCGTAGCGGCGTTTGCGATTTCAATTAAAGTCGAAAGTTTCTAAAAATTGAAATTAGCTCAGAATATTCAAAAATGTTTGAGGCTTGGAAAGAACCGTCTGAAGCGACCGACGTCAGCTGGTTGAAAGCGCCAATTCCCTGGAGTTTGGCTATCGAGTGGGCGGCAGAGATAGTCAAACTCCGGGCAAGGACCGGCTACTTCTCAGCTTCTTTTTCAGAATTTTATTGCTAACAATTTAAAATATAAATTATAAAAAAAATAAAGAATGAAGAATGAAAATAAACTATGAATATTTGGGCTAAAGTCAACAAATGATTTCAATCTATTTTATTTTTATATTACAATTTTTTATTAATTATATAGTATATATACTATATAAAATTATATTATTTTTTATTTAATTTAAAAAATATAGTATTTTATTTGTTTTTTTTTTTTATTTTTGTATATATTTTTTAAAATTATATTTTTTTATTTTTAATTCTTCGTATTTTTGGTTTATTTTCTTTTTACTGTTTTATTTTAAATAATTTTTTGAATAATTTATTGTTTTTCCATTTAATTATTTAAATGTAAAATTCATAATTCATAATTAATTATTTATATAATTTATATATTAATGTATGTATATTTATTTTTATATGCTTAAGCATATTTATTATACCCTGAACCCATTGAAAATGGGAAATCAGGGTATAATGTTTTTGTTGAAATGTGAATGTATGTAACAGGCAGAAGGAGGCGTGGCAGACCCCATAAAGTATATATATTCTTGATCAGGATGACAAGCCGAGTTGATATAGCCATGTCCGTCTGTCCGTCTGTCCGTCCGTCTGTCCGTCTGTCCGTATGTATGAACGCGTCGTTCTCAGAACCTATAAGAGCTAGAGACTTTAAATTTTCTATGTAGGTTCCTGTATAGCACGAAAAGATCGAGTTTGTTAAAAAAAATCGATAACTGTCTTAATTTTAATGTTATCGATTAAAAACGAAATCGATGCTCAGTTATATAAATCTATATAATTCATCTTTATAGCTAGAGTCTTCAAATTTTGCACTTAGTATTATGGGGCCGGGTGTGGGCCAGTGAGAAAGCAGGCGGCCTGGAAACTGTGAGAGCCCCGGTTGGAATCCCGTTGGATGCTTATGTTTCATACAGGCCTACCTGCCCAAAATGAGTTAAAGTAAAATAAAGTGATAAATGCGCTATAGAGTCTCTGACAAGAAAGCAGCAAAATAAATTAAATAACCTATATAAAAAAAAAAAAAAAAAAAAAACTTAGTATTATGTGAGCCTTATACAATTTCGGTTTTTGTTAAATTTTGGATGCCACGCCCCCTTCGCCTCAAATTTGTAAGTCCCGTATACTAGAGACTTGTGCTTTGGCACATACACACATATGGATGACATGAACACGCCCAACAAGTTTGATCAAAATCGTTCGTCTAGAAAAAAAGTTATTAAACATTTAATTTCCCATAGCATTGCCATGCAAAGCAGCCAAAGAACAGCTGACCCAACGACTTGCGCTTGTGTATGCGTGCGCCTGTGTATGTGTGTGTGTATGTTTTGCTTGTAATGACCGTACATATGCATGTGTATATAAAAGAAATAAAGAATGCTTGGAATAGCGGATCTTCGCAGGGTTCAGGGTATACCCTAGTCGAGCGGTCTCGACTAGAGTTTTCTTACTTGTTTTTAATTTATTTTTATTAATTGTCTTATTTTATGCATTTTTTTTATTTTTAGAACACAATATTTTAATGAAACATTGATCGTATAAAAACTTTAAACATGCCATGTAAAGGGGCCGCCAAATGAAGAACTTTAAGAGATTTACATAGAATATATAGTTGGTATCTGAATTATCGTTTGATTATATGAAACAAACTTGATCTGGATGTGTGAAGAAGCAACGCGATAAGTTGACAGCTTAATAAATGTTTGAGTAAAGATGGGACAGCTGCCAAATGATCAAGATTATATATATTATATATGCACAAGGCTTGGCCACACCTGATCGCTGGGCTCCTGGGCTCATTTGAAAAGAATTTCGTGTATTAAAAAGTTGATGAAAAAAAAAACAAAAATGTAGTTTATGTCTCACTACGAAGTTTTTCGACTTCTATATATAAAGAAATAGTATATATAATAACCTATACTATTATATATTTATATTATTCTATTATATATACTATTGCTGCTTTCCGATCACCGCATCGTTGCTGCCCAGCCTTTCAATGTTTTCCAAGGTGTCCACGAATATCTCTAGGATCGCTTCAATGCGCGCACAGCGCTCGATATTACTGAAGCCGGGTATGAGGATCGCTTGATTATATTTTGAGGGAATGTCAATGGGAGGAGAGAACTCACGTTGCCAGGTGCTCGCGGAGAATAACAATTGGTTCCATTTGGTAATTGGCCTGCGGTTGCTCCTCTACCCCCAGCTGAGGTGAGCTGTGAACGGGTTGTGTCGAGGTCAGGTTGATTTCCTCCGTCCAGCGCTTGCGCCTGAAGAAGATGTACTGCTTGAAGCCCTGCCACAGCATGCGGATTACTATTTTGTCGTTGAGGTAATTGGATTCCAGCTGCTTCCGCGCAATCACATCGGCGCTCAGATAAATGGCTTTGAACAGATTCTGGGACTTGGATTAGTCGGGGTTCGTCGGGCGTCGTCGGTCGTCGTCAGACTTACCATTAAACCGATGTAGACGGAGACAACAAGGAAAATGAAGTACATTGGTGCCATCACAGGGTTAGCTTCTTCCAGAGCCGTATAGGAAATGTCGGCCATGAAGAACCGGACTTGGGAAATGGCAGCTCCAAAGTCGCTTGTGTATTCCTCGTGCCCTTGGCTAAATGCAATGTAGCTCAGCTCGGACAGTCCGATTATGGTGATCAAGGAGAAGAAGCACAAGCCGAGCACACTTTTGAAGGACTGCCGATAAGGGGGGGGGGGCGGAGATTGTGAAGGAGTATGAGACGAAACGATCTTGTCTTACCATTCTCACGGTGGCCAACACCTTCTGAATGGATGTGTGAAAAGATATGAACTGCAGCAGCTTGAGCCAGGCCATCACGTTCATGATCCCTATGATGTCCTCATACACGTCCCGGTTGAAGAGCAGTTCATCCATGTCGATATACCTGTTCCTGTTCGCCGTGTATGCTCTGTCGATGATTTTGATCAAATAGATATGGCAAATGTTGCAGAGGAGTATGAAGTACGCTGTCTAGGTAGGCATCAAATGAGCTTACAACTCGAAAGTCGAATCGGACCGAAGATCAATTTACGCACAATCAGGAACACGAAGTCAATGTAGTTGTAGAAGTTCCTGAAGTAGGCCCCCGCACGCACCCACTGCAGCTCACGAACTTCCAAATACGTATAGTATGCGACAATGCAATAGAAGACGACTCCGGCACAGATGGTGAAGCCATCCCCAGATATGAAGCTATTTACTGGTATGTACTCTATGTACACCGAGGGGACCACAAACGCCGTCGGCATTATCTCGAATATTAGTCTGAAGTTCGTACCTTGATATTAAGAGAACCCTGATATATAATGGCGCAACTCACTTAACTGTCTGGAACACATTGTGGGCATCGAAGAAGACATTGAACTCGATAACGAACAGACGAGTGGCCGAATCGATCCACTCGGATTTCATTAGCTCTTCTATCGTCCTCAAGTTTTCAGCCATATCGTATTTCAGGGCAACTGAATGTCCACCCGCTTGATATCTGTAAAATGCTGTTCTGAGGGTGCCCGAATCTTCCGTGTAGTTCACGCTGGCACGGCAGGAATTAAGTGGATAGAGCTTATTAAATACACTAGACAACATAAGGTGAGGAGCGAGGGTGGGTATAAGAGAGGCAAAAAGTTGAGACTGGGATAAAAGGGGAGCAGAAAGAGAGAAAAAACCGAGGAGAAATTTGAAGAGAGGGCGAGGAAAGGTAAGAGAATCTAGAAGAGGCTGAAAGAGCCTGAAAGAGGATAAGAGAGAGAGTATGAGAAGGAAGAACTTGAGAGATGAAGACTGGGAAAGAGAGCGGCCTAGAGATGGGAAGAGAGCTGCACGAGGAAATGGTCAAAGATAGTGTGAGAGGGAGAGAGAAAACAAAAGAGAGAAGGGCCACAAGAGTAAGAGATTGATAGATGATGGGGGAGAGATGGGGTTTCTCCTTGCAACCCATCTAACCCCCATCATCTATCAGGGAAGAGTGAAATATGAGAGGAGAGACCGGGGAGATCGAGACAGAAAATCTGATGGAGAGATAGAAGGAAAGAGTGAAAGTGGAAGAACGAGTAGGAATAAGAGATGAAGAAGAAGAGAAACAAATTCTGCTCTCACTTGCCAAATCGCAGCTCACTTACTCCTTATAGGTTCCCTCGTAGACATCACTGTCCGAGTACTCTGGGTAGCACTTTCTCTTGCTCAAATCGTGGATAGTGATTTTATGTGTGCATCGCTTCTCCTTGACGCGTATTTGCCGCATCCTGGGCAGACCCACAATTAGCCCCATGTTGTAGAGGTATGGATATTTAGTGCTGCCCTGACCCTCACCGCTAAAGTCGTTCTCGTCGTGCAAAATATGCAGCAAATTGCGTGAGCAATAATCCCATATATCGTGAATTTTCTGAACTTTTCGAAAAACAGATCTAATATGCTTAGCATCGAAATTATGCTTGCTGCACTCCATTCCTTTGCCGAACACCTGAGCCGTTTGCTTGTAGCTGTGATACGCGTACTTCGGCACCACGCCATTTGTGACTGCACGCACGTGGGGTGGGACATTAATGGACCCCCATCGAATGCTCATTGAAATACTCACTTATCTGCACGGCGATGAGCAGAAACACGAGAACAATAAAATTCGTTATGATTTGATGAATTATTCGTTCGCTGATAATGTTGTACGATGGCTTCTTTGTTGAACGATCCGCCATACTCCCAGAGACTTATCTTCTTCTATTTTCCTAGATCGAGCTTTCAACTAAAATGCTTGGATATATTTGTATTATTTGAGAGTAGGAAAACAAAGCAGATGAGGTTGAAGTCGAACTCAAAGTTAGAAGATCCTTGTTATATATCTCAGCAGAACTGAATATGCCCTAGCCCCAAGAGAGAAAAGCAGAAGAGAAGTAGATGAAGTAGAAACTTGTCAATTTAGATTGTTGAAAGAGATATAATATTGTATATATTTCTTTATGGTATAATAAATTTTATTATAGCTCTTTTGGTATTTTTATGCAAATAATATTTATATTCTATATATTCAGATTCATCTTTTATCTCATCCCAACTTTGTTTTCATATTCCCTCAGTCTCTACTGTGCATTCGTATCTGTGAGTCCATCAGACATCATACTGTGAAAGTATCATCGTAGGGCATGCAGAGGCAATCGAACGGGGGCCGAGTGCATAGATTGAATGGTCTGTGAGTTGGCCTTGCTAAGTGCTGGTCTATGGCACTCTTTTGGCCAGTTATTAAACTGCAGCTGGGAGTTTAAGGGCGTCGCCTTGAAGTATCCAACACTTTGTTAGCACTTGACTGCGCTGCCAGAGAGATCTGTGGCATATGCATAGGCGCTGGCATTGTTAACTGCCGCCTGCCAAGCAGCTACTCGGGACAACAAAAAACAACAACTCGGGGCCGGAAGTAGCCCGGGCATATAAAAGCTCTTCCGCTCCTTTCCGGTGAAATGTTGCATTTGAAGCCGTGCTGCCTCAGACACAAACACTACAAAGCACAGCAAGCACAACAACAACAGCGACAACAATAGCGACAACAAGTCGACATCAACTCTTGCTCTGCACTTAAAGTACATCAAAATAAACAACATAAAAGGAATGCGCAATCAATGGCGGTCATATGCGACCATGATAAATACCCTGCATGAGAAAATTGATGCTTTTCGTGTCTCTGCATCGAAGGTCTCCCGATTCCTTATTCCTATCTATTGTTATATATTGTCTTATATTATTTAACTTTTCACTTATTTCATTCTCAGTTCGGAATATGATTTTCAATGGTAAAATTTCGATTTAAAATTTTTGTATAATGTTAATATTATTAATATTATTAATATTTGTTAGTAATAATCTATACAGCCTGTGATTGTGATCTATTTGTGCGCATTATAGAAATCTTAGTTTGTCTACCTATCATATTAAAATTATGTATATTTCTTTATGCTCACATATTTAATAAATATATATATAAAAGATATGTGGATATATATATAAGATATATTCGAGGCAGAATATCTCAGGCTTACTTAACTCTTTGATTTTACGAAGAGGGGAGCAGTACTTTCAGATAGCAAAAGAGTTCTTTGTCAACAAAGATCTTGAGTTGAAATGAATTGTATAAATTTCATTCACAGATATATCTTTAATCTTGACTGATTTATATATTATTTTATTCAATATTCTATTTTCAGTTTTATCTAAAGCTTTTCAGCTCTTTTCTCATATCTTAATCTAAATCGCCCCAAAAAGTTCAGCAACTATTGGAATCGCTAGGTCCCAATGGAGCACCGAGTTTCTTGTCAAGGAGTTCGCTCTATGATTTCGCTATGAACTGAGTATTTATGTACACTAATTTACAATCAAAATTTCTCTCTCAATGTGAAGTGTGTTGACCCAGCCCAGAGACCCGAGCCAAAGTGTAATTTCAGCTGCAATACGTCTGGGCCAGGTGACCGCATTTAAAGCAAACATTTTGCCAGGTTTTGCGGCGGCAGGGGGTCGATGGGCGGGCCAGTGGGCGGGGCGGATGTTCGAGTAGCATCAGCCATGGCACAAAAGGCTGTTGAGAATTTATTTCCTGTTACGTTAGACATTTCGGCCGCTTTGGCAAACGGGCAGCAAATCGAAAAGGGGCAACAGATCAAATGGCCACTTGCTGGCCAGATCCTTGGGCTTATCATAAGGCGGCACTGACCACCGGAGGTTAAGTACGTCAAAAGCATGGATAACTGAATTCAACTGTGAGCGTGTGTGTGTGTGTGTGTGTGTGTGTGGGATGGACTCGGAGCTTTGCCTTAAATAAACCTAGCAACGGGCGACGGGCAAGGGGCGTGAAGTAAAATGAATTGGTTTCTGGCATTTCATTCATTGCTTTAACTGCCCATCGAGCAGCTGAAATTGATTTTATTTGCGCTAAGTGGCCATCTGGCATTTTAATGTAGTTAAATGTAACGCGCCGAGCGTAAGTTATGCAAATGAAATTGCAATTTAAATAAAATTTAACTCGCGCTGATTTTTCCTTCTGTTTTATTTTGTTTTTATCCTCCAACCGCTTTGCTTTCCACACGTGGCTCAATTTGAGTTTCCTTTCATTGTGCGCTGGCTATTTACATACCACAAACACTTCATATACATCATGCGTGTGTATAAACAATATGGTCGAGCTTTAAATTCATTAACAACAACAACAGCGACAGGGCTGAAGCGAACTGCCATTAACTGAGTAGTTGTAATACCCTGAGGAGATGGAGACAGGTTATGTTGACTGGATATTTAATGATTAATATAGATAAGGGATAATAAAATAACAAGTACTTATATAGAGTAAAGATATAGATTAAAGATATAGATATGTGCATATATGCCCAGTTGGGCTCATCAATAAGAGTTTATGTTATGAGGAACTTTGTGTGTGCTTCACGAAACGACTCAATGCCAACTTTTTGCATCTTCAGAGCTCGTCAACTTGTTTGCTTTAGGTATCAGTGGACCTCTGATGGGCACATATCTGATTCAGTTTCCTCTGCACTCATGAAATCTACTAACTTATATACTAATATTTACAAGTTATACAAGATAATATAGCACAATGCTGATCGTTTATAAGTGTACGACTAAGCTGTCTCTGCTGTACGGCCTACAGGACATTCAAGCGATGTCATTGATATAGTACTTAAAAGATTAATAATAAATTTATTAATTTTCCCTTCATTATTATATTTTATAATTCATGTTAAATGATCTTGAATATTTTTATTATAATTTTAGTACAGGTAAAAAATCCATTTTAATATTTTCATAATTTCTTATACAATTTGTAGTATTACCATATGCATCAGATGTATTATATAATTCATATTTTTGTTCATTAACAAAGCACATTTACAGCAGGTGAATAAACATGTTTCATGTTCATCAATATTTATACAACAATTTTGTAATTCGAGCGTTATTCTGTGAAGCGATAAATCAGATCGCATAACGCCCGAATCATTGCCAACACTCGCGCTCGTATTTCATGCAGTACAATTAAAATACACACAGAAATATATAAAAAAGATATATATGTGTATATATACATATATTTGTTCATATTTATGCCCTCACTCACTTTACTCTTCATTTATTTCATTATCAAATGGGTTGGGCCCTCGCCGGCGCAGCCTTCGCTCGGCTACAAAAACAATGCCCGCTGGCAACTTGGCCAAGAGTGACAAATTGTTTCAATTTAACAAAGGCAACGGTAGCAACATCAACAGCAAAAGCAAAAGCAACAGCAACAATGACAATAGCAATAGCAACAACAATAGAAGTTGGCAAAAAGCTATGGCATGTGGGCATGGGCATGGGCATGGGCGTGGGTGTTTTGGCCAAAATGGAAATGCGCCTTACAATCCTTTTGGTGTTTGCTTCGCACAATGGTCCTTCTGTCTCTTTCTCTCTCTCTCTCTTTTATTGTTTTTTTTGTATTTTTTTTTTGTTATTACGCTTTGCTGCTGTTTCATTAGCCGGCGTGTCCTTTTTATCTTTTGTACATGACATTTCGGCCTTTCTCATAAGTCCTGGCACAACAAAAGGTAGTCAAGAATGATGACGGCAATTTGCGGCTGATCCTGACAGCAACTCCAGCGCCTTCTGCGTAATTATCTCAATTTTTCGGCAAACAGCCGGCACATTAAACACCCAAAGGCCCGCGGGGCATGCTCAACTCCAAATGCAGTTTTAGGCACGCGCCGGCTGCTAACGATGCCAACTGCGAGCCATGCGAAGTGAAAATATTTGAAAAATAGCAGCCAAAATCGAGGTTGCTGCTGAAGCTGCTTCTGCTGCTGCTGCTGCCAACTGCACGCGGCATTTGGTAAATAATCTTGGCCAGCTGCAGTTACCAGCGGCGCAAGTGAATAGTCAACTGTCATGTCGTATGCAAATTTAACAGCTCTGATAAAAATTGACTCAACGTGCGACTGTGCGAGTGTGTGTGTGTGTGTGTGGAATGGAAATGCTGCAGCAGCAAAGCAAAAATTTCAGCGCAAGTAAACTATTAGCTACAGGTCGACCAAGCAGCACAAGAACGAAGTTAAGAGTGTCTGTCTCTGTGTGTGTGTGTGTGTGTGTGCATTAGCCAGTGCGTCAGGTGCAGTTCGTTTGCGTTCCATATACTACACATTTAGCTATCCATGTGTGGTGCGCACCACCGTCCCCGACGAGTCCTTGCGGTTGACAGGCTCGCAGCGCGCATGGGTTGATTTTGAGTTTCCGCTTACGCTAGCCGAAAGTAGTTTGTGTAAGTAAAATGCAAATAATAAAATATTGCCAGCTGGGAGGAGTGTGTGGAAAAGGATCAGATTAAGGGCCAGCTGGGGGAGAGAGGGCAGATGAGTGGTAGGGCATGAAAGGGAGAGAGAGAGAATGAGATCTTTAGGGCAGGAGAGAGAGAGAGAATGAAAACGAGGTGGATAATACATAGATAGAGAAATAAATAGGTAGTTAAAGATATACAAGGAGTGGAGGAGGAGAAGGAGATAGAGATAGCAACAATGCGACCGACATGGAGATTATTGAGAGCAAGATAGAGATAGAAAGAGAAAACATTAGAGAGGCAGAGGATGAGACGGAGAGGGGATGATAAGGAGAGAATGAGAAGAAAGAGAAAATGAGATCGACAAAAAGAGAGAGATAGAGAATAAGAGGGAAAATATAGATTCAGAAATGCAGCGAGATTGAGCGAGAAAAGCTTGAATTAATCATAAATACCTCTCCCTACTAATATTTTCGTGAATTACTATATAATAATGCCAATAAATACTAGAGATATTTAACGAACTGCTAAAAATATCTCTTGCCCAAGTTAATATCGAGTTAAATTCTTTGGGTAAATGATTTATATTTAATTGAGGGAAGTCTAAGGGATCACCCCAATTGCCTCTCATTGCCTTCGAGCTAAATCGATGCACAGAGATTTCCGAGAGTCTTAGCTGAAGCACGCTCGAGTCGATGTAAGGATTGCACATCTCATTATGCTTCGCTGATTTCATTATGCTTATTAAATTCATATAAATGGCAAAAATTTGCATTTAAGGCTGACAGAAAAACAAACGGAAAGAATGAACAGCTTAGCGCGGAGACGAGACAAACTAAGTCGCAGGCAAACAAAACTTTGAAAGTGCCTTAAAAGCGAGCCTGGAAATTAATGTGATACTTTGCCAGTTGGCTTGGGGTTTTTTGAGAATTGCCTGTCATAAGTTTCCCCATGTACAGTGGGGAGCGTGCGAGCGTCTTTAACTGGCAACTCTGGGAACTCTGCCAGCAATTAATCGAAGTAGCTGCTGCGGCGGCAGTCGAAACTTTGCATAAATCAAGGCAAGAGCCAAAGGCAAAGGCAAAGGCGCCGACAAATATGCAAAGTTATTTGCCAGCGCGGTATGCGGAATGCGCCTTGAGTTATGCAAAGTATTCGATGGTGTGCTCCCTCTATGTACGTCTGTATGTATGTTTGTATACGTTGCATGTGTGTGCGTGTGTGTGCGGTTGGGTAATCAGGCAGCAAGTAGGTCAGCTGCAATCAAAGACAGCCATCGAGAGAAATGGCAGCCGAAATGTATTGTGAGCTCAGCGAATACAAATTTCTGCCCTCCGCATTCCTGCTATCTGTCCGACGCTCGCCATAATGGCAAACGTAGAATAGAAAGCAATCCGGCAACAAATTTCAACTTGGATTTCGACTCGCATTTTGAATACTCCTTGACAGCTGGCATTAGGCATTTTAAGGTAATAAATTTACACATTTCTCTCTTTCTTTTTTTTTTTTTGCAACAAATTAATCTCATTCATTTACATTCCACAAATTCAAATTCGAGTTTTTGAGCATTTCAGTTAGATAAACAAAGCTCAAAACGAATTTAATTAACTTCAGCTTCATTTGTTGATGCTGATAGAAGACCGCACAGTAAAATTGTGTAAAGCAAAGATTTGTAGTATTTTTATATATAATATATATGTATATAACCGTCTGCGAGTGAGTGAGTTAAAATGAATTTTGCGCTACCGATCTTTTTAGAAATACTCAACTAGTCCAGCATAGCCAGCAAACTCAAATTAGAGTCAGAGCAAAGCCTGAGCAGAGAGCAAGGCAGAGCATAGTCAGATCCAGAGTTGAGTTGAGCATGAGCAGAGGTAAACTAGAGCCATAGACCGAATCAGAAGTAAAGCATAGTCAATGTAGCGTCAAAGTAGAGCTGAGGGTCAGAGTCAGAGTTGAGTCATTGTTAGAGCTAGAGCTGAGCCGTGAGCAGAAGCCCGAAGTCAGACAGAGATACACCCATTGACAGAGGGAGAAATCAGCTACAGTTGAGTCACATCAGGAGTAGAGCCATTGGCAGAATTAGAGCTGAGCCATGGACAGAGGCAGCAGCAGAGCCAGATGCAGAGCCAATGGCAGAGCCAGAGTTGAGCCAGAACTCACTCAATGGCACAGCCATTGGCAGAGCGAGAGGTGAGTAATAGTTGAGCCAGATCAGCAGCTGAGGCAAAACGGTTGAGGCATTAGCAGAGGCAGAGCGGAGACAATAGAATCCTTTTGACTTATTAGCAGCTAATTAAGTTTCACTGAGCCCCATTGTACTCATGTCATATCGTATCATATGAAGGGACTTATATGCTCCGCCCGCTTTGGCTAGGCAAATCTGAAAATATCACTTTGTAAATAACTTTTCTCTATTATATAAAATCGATTGCAGCAACATTCAGAGCTGCTCTGATTTACTTGAGTCCCAATGCATGCTGTAAACGAAATTTACATTTTCAGTTGGCATTTGGCTGATTTCTTGCCAACTCAATTGAAGGCATTGAGGAGGAGTCAAAGTCATTCGAAATGTAATTTATTTTAACCCTAAATAGTCCAACTGTTATTACCCCTTAGCCGAGCTTCATGGCAATTTAATTTGACTGCAGCTAATTACTGTAAAGTATCGCCGTTATTGCGCCCTAATGGCTGGGTGCTTCCAATTGAAATCGAAAGACACAAGTTTTAATTGAAATTTAAGCACTTAATTTGCCCCAGCAGTAGGCCACGACGCTGTGTTAGCCACGCTCCAAGCACCACAGTGGGGACGAGCTCCGGAGCTGTTGAGAGCTTTATGGCGACTAAGTCTCCATTGATTTGAGCTGTATAAATAAAACAGCGATCTGGACGATGGCACTGTGGATGCTGCCCCCATTTTCCAGCTCCCGCCTTCCACTTTCCACCTGCTATGAAATCGTGGCTGATGATGGCGCGTAATAATTCACAATGGTGGTTTATTTATGTGCCGCAGATGTCACGTGTTCCCTTTGTTATGTTTGGACGCAATTTAACTGCTTGCCAGCTCGACTGTCTCTGCCGCTGTTCTCCTGTGGGTGGGCGTGGCTGGCCTTTGTTGCGCTACCCTTGAGTGAAATATGGCGCAAGTTCATGAGAAGATGTCAAAATGATGACAACGTCGCTGCCGCTGACAGCGATGAGGACAACGACGTCAATGTCGACATCGCAGTTCACGTCACAGTCGCTGTCGCCATCGCAGTCGCCATCGCAGTCGCAGTCGCAGTCGCAGTCAACGGCAACAGCATCTATTGCAATCAAGAATTTATGCTTTCGACGCACAGTTTGTCTTCAGTTGAGGTGAGCACCAGGTTGTCTGGACCTGAAGTATGGCTCTGAGGCCGGCGACCGAATTCGACTGCGAGTTCCACTGGGGCTCGCGCCCTTTGAGGGGTTTGCTTGGTTTAACGCAATTTGGCTGCATTGCTCAAATTTCCGGAGCGCTATCTCGTTACTTGATGCTGCAGCTGCTGCAAAAAGCTGATTCCGCCTCCGGGCCGAACTTGACGATAACAGAGGCCAAGCGACGAACATAAAGCCGAACGTCGTCATCTTTGCGGAGTGCGGTTGATTTTGAAGACTGTTGGCGTCTTATAGTTTGTGTGTTGACTTGGCTAAGAGATGTTTCGGTGCCTAAATATTTATTTTACAATTATTGTTATTGATAAATTGCAAAATGAATAAATTTTGCGATGAAACAAGAATATGACATATCCTTATAACAAAAGAAAAAAAAAAGAAAGTTAACTTTTCTTAATAATTAAATTTCTATTAAATTTATATTAGTTAAAGTGAAAAAGTTAACATTAAGCTATACTTTAATACTAGAAAATTAACATAAATTCTAAATATTCTTTAACAATTATGCTTATTAATAAAGAAAGAGAGAGAGGGTGTAGATATAGCTCACACTAGAGGTAATAAGAGTTCGAATATTTATAGAAATAAAACTGGTACGATACTTTAATAACAAAGTTACATTGATGAGAATCGCAGAGAAGAGCGACGAAACAAGTTTTCTTTTGAAAAATTCCACTTAGTATATATTCATTGTACAAACATACGCTCAGGCATGCCTACACAGGTCAACCTTTGCACAGTGTCTAAGCAACACGTGTGTGTGTCTGTGTGTCTGTATGTATATATCACTTTATATATGTACATATCGACATACCTACCCTAACCGTACAACAAGTTGGCGAAACATTTTGAGCTTCCTGGTGTTTGTTCGTCTTCGCCGGCTCGAAATCAGATGCGGCCATGTTATGGATTATAAGGCATTTTTCACTTGTCATTGGCCTCGGGTTACGCATACGCCGTGTTCCACACACGACGAGCCAAATATTAATTTGCCAGCTGTGCTGAGGCGCTTTGTCTGTGGGCGTGCTAAGCCCACTTGATACAAATGGCTCAGCTAAATGCCGCGTCAAATTATCATGAATTCGCTAGTCGCCTTTCTAGGTCTAACGAAACACTAGCCATATACATATCCAATGGCAGCCAGGCAGTCAGTCAGCCAGCTTTCGGCTAGTCAATCTCCTAGGCAGACGTTGAATGATAATGGGATTTGTCTTACCCGAGAATGTCACTGCCAAAGGGTTGGCTTAGTTCATTATGCGGAAATTTACTTTTGGGCGTGTCACACAAGTGATTGAATGGAAGGGAATAGACTTTCGACATTTGCTGAGCAGATCAAGTAGATCTGCCTTAGTTGAAATGCTCTGAGAATCGTTGGAGGAGCGTAGGCAAAACGAGTGCTTTAAAAAAGAAGAAATAATAAGAAAATGTAGGCTTCTCTTATGGCTCGTAGTTAAATACATACATATACTCGAGGTACGGGATAGGCGCAGAAGTCTTACTAAAATAAGCTATCAGTCAGTAGATATAAATACAAAAATAATGTAGATGGATGTAGGACCGAAGATAGATAGGGAACGAAATTTCAAGTTCTATATATGTATGAGGAAGTCTGATGATAATGATTGATGAGTTTCAGTAAATTATTTTGTTAACGTGTTTGTTCATGATCAATTAACTGTAAATTGAAAACAACCTATATAATCACTGTGATATAGAAGACGTAATAAAGAAATATAACAAAAGTTCTCAGTACTAAAAAAAACGTTTTTAAATATAATCAAAAAACATATGTGGAAAATTTGTTTTTCTATCTCAGAAAATGAGAATAGTGAAAAAGAACTTCAACATAATATTGCTATAGCTGAAAGGTATCCAAGAATTGCGTTCTTCAAGATTTTCCTATAATGACTGCTAAGATTATTGTTGCCTTGTGAGCGAGTATTACGCAGTCGGCTACACCTTATAGAGCATTTTACATTATACATATAATCATTTGCATAAGTTCTATTCTTCTTCTGTTGTTGTTTTTTTTATCTATTTTGGGGCCAACCACAGGAATTTGTGTTGTGTTGTGTTTTCAGTGCACGTTTCGCGTGCCTAAAAATTAGTAGAACAGAAGCCAAAGCTGCTGAGAAACACGAGGCGAAAGCAACGCACCTGAAAATAAAACATCAATTTTTACGCGACAATTTATTGCGTTCTTTCGTCGTTTCGTCTGTTGTCTGCCGTCCGTTGTCTGTTGTCTCTTGTCTACAGTGGAGTGGGAAGGGGGCGCACGTTTTTGGTTTTTTTCATTTTTGGAATTCTCGTTTTTCGTTGCGTATCTCCGGGCGTCTGATTACATAACAGAAAATGTCAATGTTTTACAGGCTGCCACAGCAGCCGGCAGCCATTAGATTAGACAACGGACCGCATCTCGGCCACTGCCGTCAATGCTCTCGATGCTGCCAATGGACGGGGCGTCGCTGTTGACTGTGTGCGAATTGTGTGCTAATCTTAACAAATTTGAGCTGCGCTGCTTGTTTGCCAGCTGCCTTGCTCATTTCTAGGAATGTCGTGCTGGAGGAGTAGAACGGGCGAAAAAGCTGGAAATAATGTTGACTTCAAGCGCCAAGAGTTGGAGCTCAGAAAATAAATATATGCAAATAATATTAATATTAAATAAATAAATATTAAATATAAGCAATAGTTAATATATATTAAATAATAATTAATATTTGTTAAATAACACTTTAAGTATTTTCATATTATCTACATCATATATATCGGGGCGATATTAGTTTTATCGCCTTATATGGTAATTATTAGCTTGCCTAATGACGAATTTCCGGATTTTAATTAAATACAACAGTTGTAGTCACTCGTGTTTAACGAGCGTTCTTTATTCTTTTACCCTCACACAGCAAGTGCCTTTTTGTTCAGTCTCCTTCCGTCAGAGTTTATCGAACTCATAGCAACTCTTTGGCTAGGACATGAGTTGTCCTCTCCTTTTCACTCAGCAACACTTGGGACTACCTTCAGCATGGTTGCCCCTACTTAATAAAACAGATCAGAAATGCGTTTAATAACACTGATACTCCAACTCCAACTCACTCGGAGCATACAAGCTGTCAGTTCTGCTAGAATGCTATTGAAATATACCTATATATATACTATATATAGTATAATATACTATAAATAAAAACATTTCCATACTAATATTCAATTCAGTTATTTCACTAAGAGCTCTGCAATGTTTTAGTGCAAATTGAGAAGGATAAGACATTAGAGAGGCTATGGCCCCAGACTTTTGTCGTATATTGTTTGCATATCCAGCTGCGAACTCAACCACCGATTGGATAACCCCAATTTTCGAGTCGGGCCTGCGAGTGAGTTTCCTCTTTTCGTCTTTGCAATTATCGCCTTTGCCCGTTCAGAGGAACAACAAATGAGCATGGCGGCGCTGGCAAATGGGATTCAGCTTAGTGGTTTATGCTTGGCATGCAGAATCTTAGCACCATCAGATATGCAATTAATTTGGCCATCTGCGGAGGACAAAGCGCCGAGGACAACGCTTTCAACACGCATTGTTCGCAGGCAGCGACCAAATTTAATAATGACTTTAATTTGATTTTAATATTGTGTTGTTCTTGGGCTTTTTGTTCGGGGGTTTAACTTTGGTCTCTGCTCCCGCAGCTTTTTCAATTCAGTCCCAAAACTTTTAACATGCTGGGTAGCTGGCTGATTGGTGGTGTGTCTGCCAGATTGTCAGATTGCCAGATTGTCAGGCTGGCGTTTCTCGCTGTATGGCTGGTTGAGCTTTTTGAAATATTTTCATCCATTTAAAAGTCTGACAAAGGGGAAAGGGTCGAGGGCGGCAGCCTGGGCAGGCGGCATCGAATTCCAGTGCTGCACGCAAAGTGAAAATTCCAGCGACTCAGAAAACCTTTTTGCATTATTAATTTACTTTGATATCAAATTACTTTTGCACTGGCCCCGGTGTGAGTGCGGCGGAGGCGTGAGTAAAGGGCTCGCCACGTTTTGGACTGATTGCAACTTCCTGGCCAGCGGGTAGCGCCCGTCCAAGTTCTGGGCCAATAAATTAAGCTTTATGTGCGGCTAATAGAAAATTTTTACCTGCCCTTTATATGGGCACCATATGCAAATTGTTGTGCCAGGACATGCAAAGTATCCGGAAGTATACACATACTGTCAGACACACCTACCCACCCACATACACCCACATAAATTACACGCTTAAGCAACAAAAGGCGAATGGCATAAAAATGCAGAGAAAAAATGCTTAACCCAACGCCAAACGATTTGCATTGCATGATAAAGGGGATGGCAAAATATAGAAGAACAAAATCTAAAATGCATGCGAACAATGCAGGAGGGACTGTAGATGTTGGCACCACGAGCTCTAGGTTGGGCGGACAGCTGGGTAACGCTCTGCAGCCGGCTAGCATCGGGCACAATTTATATTGAAATAAGAATATAGAATGGAATATAAGCAAATGAAAGCGTTGCGCACTTTTTGCATAAACTTGAAGATTTGAGTGTCTCTCTCTCTCTCTGTGTGTGTGTGATGGCGTTTACGTAATGCCAAGACTGCTTGCTGGCGGGTAACAGTTGTGGCTAAGGCCAGTTGCCTCCATATTGGCTCCAGCATAATGTGCTCAGCCGTAAAATATGCAACGCTTTTTTCATAGATGCGTTGACAGCGAGCAAAACAAAAATGGGACGAGCTCTTGCCATAAACTGTATAGAACAGTTTGCTATGGTTCGAATATGGTTGGCCAACTTGGAACTCCACTTAATTATAAGAGAAATTTTATTTAGATGTTTAATTAAAGTGTGCAATAAAGTTCAACTTTTTCATGTAGAGTTGAGGAAAAAAGTATATAAAGAATGACACAAAACTTGCTTAATAATATGCAAATTTTTAATTAAATGAAGAACAAGTGGAGTAAAGTGATTTGATTACTATAGCGGCTTTTCTGTAGATTTCGAATTTTCACAATTTCGGAAACTTGGAAAAAGCTCTATTAAAAATATATAAAATATTTAATTAAAGCAGAAAGTTTTCTTTTTGTAGAGTTGTTAGGATTTCAAAAGTTTAGCTATAATTTGAAATTTAACTTAAATTGAAGCTTCTATACATTTTGATCTACTTATAAGACATTTTAAGTCTAACATATACATATGTCTTATAAAGCCCAGTGGCAATAGTTGAAAGTCACAAGAATTACGTTTTCTTAAAGCCCGATTCGGAATCTGCCTTTTCAGCCTACCTCTAATTGCAAAATCCATGTAGTTCAGTGATATCTTCATCTTTTATATTTATAGAAAACTAAGTAAATATCATTTATTTTATATTTACATATTTTATGTAATACTGGAATAGAATAAATATCGTGATAAATTCGGTATTTTACGCATAGAGATAATTTGCCTTTAAGCTACTTCAGTTCTCGTGGCAACGCATCCACGCGCACATTCCAGCGCTTAGTTTAAAAACTTCTAATTTAATCTGGTCGGATAACAGGCTGAAGAAGTTCATGTTCAATGTTTCGCATAAAAGCATTCAAGCTTTTGAGTTATTGCCATGGAGCTGACGTTTCGATTGCCTGGACACCTGTGCTTCAGGACTACAGTTCAGCCAACTACGCAGTTTGCCTACCTGGATGGCATTTCTCTAGTCCGGTTGGTCCTTGCGTATACGCCAGTTATTCCAATTACACGTAATTGCTGCTTAGCAGATTATAAATACATTTGTAATTTGATTTCACAAAATGCTAAGTGGGTATAAAATTAGGATCGAGCAGGCGGTCTCGTTCAACACGCAACTGAATTCCTTCAACTATATTTAAATGCTTTTCCCCTTTTGTTTTAGTAGTTGTCATGGTTATGCAAGAGTGTGCGTGCTCGCGCATGTATGGCAAAGGACAAAGCGGCAAACCACACGTGAAGGCGCAGGTAAAGAGTCTGAAATACGTTAAGTACTTGATTGTTCGCATTTTACCAAAGCTTAAAATCGAATTTTCACACGAATTGTTTAACTTCTTGATTGAAATGTTTTTAAAGCTTTTTCAGCATATTTTGAAAGATTTTGTGAGACTTTAATAAATATAAATATATATAAACAAGTAAGAAAACTCTAGTCGAGACCGCTCGACTAGGGTATACCCTGAACCCTGCGAAGATCCGCTATTCCAAGCATTCTTCATTTCTTTTATATACACATGCATATGTACGTTCATTACAAGCAAAACATACACACACACATACACAGGCGCACGCATACACAAGCGCAAGTCGTTGCGTCAGCTGTTCTTTGGCTGCTTTGCATGGCAATGTTATGGGAAATTAAATGTTAAATAACTTTTTTTCTAGACCAACGATTTTGATCAAACTTGTTGGGCGTAATCATGTCATCCATATGTATGTATGTGCCAAAGCACAAGTCTCTAGTATTTGATATACGGGAGTTACAAATTTGAGGCGAAGGGGGCGTGGCACCCAAAACTTAACAAAAACCGAAATTGCGTAAGGCTTACATAACACTAAATGCAAAATTTGAAGACTCTAGCTAGAAAGATGATTTAGATAGAATTTTATAGCTTAATTTAGATTTTCGTTTTTAATCGATAACAATAAAACGATAAAAGTTATCGAATTTCTGAAACAAATTCGATCTTTTCGTGCTATACAGGAACCTACATAAAAAATTTCAAGTCTCTAGCTCTTGTAGGTTCTGAGAACGACGCGTTCATACATACGGACAGACGGACAGACGGACGGACGGACAGACGGACAGACGGACGGACAGACGGACAGACGGACATGGCTATATCAACTCGGCTTGTCATCCTGATCAAGAATATATATACTTTATGGGGTCTGCCACGCCTCCTTCTGCCTGTTACATACATTTCAACAAAAACATTATACCCTGATTTCCCATTTTCAATGGGTTCAGGGTATAAAAATAAATATGAGTTTATAGCAAAGGCTGTTTTCGTTATTGCTTCTGCTCGGCAGCTGCTATTCACCGTTTGCTAGTTCTGCTCGAATTTACTCTTATTGGCTCCTGCTGTTGCAGTAGTATTAGTGATTGGCTGAGAGCTTAAAAATATTATGTGAGTGAGTTGGCACTTTAGTTGCACGCTAAGTCTCAATTCGTGTGTGAGTGGGACAGCTGTAGTTGGGGCTGAGCGTAGGCGCTTGTGTTGCAGAGTAAGAGCGAAATGGCTGCTTAGACTCTTCGGATGATGAAGAGAGCGAGAATGGACAGTCTGAAAAAGCAAATGGTGGGAGTTCGGGCACAGCTATAAAATTATTTATTTGGAATGGCCGTCATATTTATGTATATATTCTTAATTTTATATTTAATTTTATATTTATATTTAGGTGCATACAACTACCCCGTTAACTACAACTCACATTTCATCACTTAGTTGCAATCCCAAAATTTATTAGAGCCGCTTCGAGACTCTGACTGCAGTCAGCTCTCGCTGGATGTCACCTCCATCACGTACGGGCTTGGCTGACCCACTGACTGAGCCAATGTCCAAACACACAATCAGCAGCGCCATGGATGGACCGAATGGAGCTGGTGGCATTTCCGTTGGCGGAGTGGCAGCTGCAGCAACATTTTTGCTGAAACTCAATTAATTTTGGGCGCCGGCAACTGCTTGAAAGCTAATAGCTGTGATGAGGCAGCAGTTCTTTCTCTCTTTCCGACTGAATTGACATGCTATAAATTGCATATAAGATGCGTCCTACGCTTGATTTATAAATGGCTGTCATGTGCAGTTGGAGTTCGCGTCAGCTCGTCCGCAGCTCTAATTTGGCACTTAAATGCAACGACGTGCGTGGGACCAACTGACTTATGGGGCGTCCATTGTGTGTGCGTGGGTGTGTGCATAAGTATATGTGTAGGCATATGTACACGCTTCATAGTAGCTGAGACTGCTAGAGATTCCCATCACGCGCCACAAAATGCCGTTACGTGTTTGCCGCCTCCAACGTCGATGATGCCGAAGGTGTCTCCCGGTCGGCGTGCCAGTGGATTATATAGCTCGTGGGTGTGCGGCCGCGTGGCTGCGGCCGCCGTGTCGCTCCAGCTGGCATATTCAATAACCGCTGAGCCCGGAAAACTATAACGAGGCACACTACAACTTCATACAGGTGCACAACCACACACACACTCAGTTTGACGGCCCGCCTGAAAGTATGCAGCATTCAATTTACTCCACTCATCACCACGAACCGCAAAAATGATTTCGGAAATTGATTTAGCACATCGCACGGCCGGTTGCATATGCATTTCTATATAAGTATATACATATATATATATATATATATATATATATATATATGTTTAGATACATATATCACGCCTCTGATGAATATCAGTGTGATCTAATGAGGTATGAGGTTTGTCAACCCACGAATTTATCCCATCAACTTTGGCTTTTCGACACGCATCCCATTTTTATGGCCGCATAACTACATATGTATTTTGTCGCAATGCGATTTGCGGTATATGGGAATACGTTTGAATATTTATTTCTTCAATTTTCATGCACTTTTCTAGTTCTACTACCTGTTCTGTTCGCCCAAAGTATTTGAAGGCAATGCATAGATATTACATTTCATTTATAACAAGTATTTCCATTTAATGCCTTTAGTAAATTATAATACAGGCTTCGTCCCGTAGTGATTCCTAAGCCACACCGAAGTTTAGCATCGCAGCAGCATGTGAACAGCTGTTCTCTTTCCTTTTGTATTGTCTTGTTGCTTTCTTACTTTCTTTTTTGCCATTTTCAATTCAATTATTTTTAATTTCGTTCGAAGCTACTGCAACAGATTTCCAATTGCACATTGTAAGCATTAGTTGGACTTGAATTGACGCAACCGAACCCAAGCATTTGTCTGCTCTTCACAATTGCTGCGGTTCGCCTTCTGCTCTCCGTTTTCTGCTTTGCTCCGCTCTAATTGAAATGTTCGCCGTTAGAACTTAATTTTTGCGCAGCGGCGCTTTTTTGTTATCAGCGGTCGCAACATCTAAAGAAAACAATCAAAACAAAACATAAAAAAAGAGTGAAGCAGACAATAATAGCAGCGTCGACGGCGACTGCGACTGGCAAACCGGTTTGTCCGTTGCATTGTTGCGCCATGGACCGCAGGACCGCAAAGGGTGGGGCTTGCTCTTACTGCCGGCAGTAAGGAAGTGGAAGACTTAACTAACTAAATTGAAGAGCAACAGCTGCCTGAAAGAATCGACAGAAGCACGTGAGAGAACAAAAAAGAAGTGATTGGACAAGATATACAGTGGCGGGGTTGGTCAAGTGAGCGGGGATTAGCTAGAAAGTATAATTTATATATTTAATATAAATATATATTTAATAATAAGAATAGTAATATAATAATGATAAATTGAACTTATTCATATTTATATTCATTTTATAAACAAAGTTTTTGTTTACTTTACTCCAAGTCCCCCTCGAAGAATCGCACTGCATTCGATTTTTCTGCACTCTTCTTCAATTCGTGTACAGCCGCCGCAAAATAGAGAGCGAGCGAAAAAAGCAAAAGTGTGCTAAATGCACGAACATTTTGCGGCTGGTGTGATGAGGAATTTGAAAGCGAAGAGCTGGCCTCAGGCCCGAAAAGTAGAAACAAAACAAATCAGCAAAGATGGAGGCAGGGCTCTCAGCTAATTGAAAAGATCGAACTGAAACGCCGTTGTACGCTGCTCAGCTCGCCGGTCAAATCAGTTGAAGCCGTAACGTCGTCGCCAGCGGAGCGCGTGTCCCACTCGGAAGCGGGTACAGAAATAGCCACAAGGCAGGGTGAACATCAAACGACATTGGCATTCAAGTGTGTAATTTTGTCGCGCTGCGCTAATTGCCCTCCGTACTTTCCGTTCCGTCATTCAACTTACGCTTGCGTACATCAATGTTAAAGGGGCCAATCGGGTCAAGTGCTCTCAATTGAAAGTGTCAGTTGGCTGCGGAATAGAGTCAACATGTGGCACATGCTTTGGCTGCTGCTGCTGTGGCCAGTTGCAACCAGATCGGAAACTATTTGCCGCTCACTGGAGTTGCGCAACATTGCGGACATGCAGCAACTGCGCAACTGCAGCCTTGTGGTCGGCCACGTGCGCATTGCGAACCTTCAGCTGCCCAGCGATGCAAACCTGACCGAGCTGAGCAGCGAGGTAACCGAGATCACCGACTACTTACTGATTTACCGCTCCATCGGGCTGCTCACGCTGGAGACAATATTCCCTAAGCTGCAACTGATACGCGGCAGGCAGCTGCTACTCAATCAGTACGCTCTCATCGTCTACGAGAATCGCAATCTGAGAGAGCTGGGTCTGCTGCAGCTGCAGCGCATCCAAGAGGGGCATATTCGCATCGAAAGCAATCCCATGCTGTGCTTCGTGCAGACCGTCGACTGGGTCTACCTCTCCGGAAATACCACAAAGCAGCATTTCTATATAAAAGTAAGTTGATCAGAGATTGTACTTACTCATGAGAATGAAATGAGTATATTGGCTTTCTCTATTATTTGCTTATATCACATTAAAAATTATAATATTCCAAGCTCAACAAGTCCCCGAATCATTGTCCTGTTTGTGGCGGTCTCTCTGCCGATTATTCAATTCGTTTGAACTACACGCGGCATTGCTGGAACACGAAGGCGGCGCAGGTGCGCATCGAGCCGCCGGAAACTGAAAAGTGTCCCAAGAGCTGTGGTCGGCATGGATGTGATGCCAAAGGGAATTGCTGCCAGCACAGCTGCATTACGGGCTGCTCGGCCCAGAACTGCACGCTCTGCGGCAATTATCTCCGGAATGGCCGCTGTGTGGATCAGTGCATCGCCAGCTACGAGCTGCACAAGAGGCACTGCATCTCGTACAAAGAATGTCGCCAGCTTAATCTGATTCCACTGACGCACGGCTATCGCTGCATGGACCATTGCCCCAATAACCACAAGCCAGTAATTGATGCCAACGGAACGCTCCAGTGCCAGCTGGAGTGCAAGGGGGTGTTCCACATCAAGCGAATTGCGGATTTGGAGCAACTGCAGGACTGCGTGACCATCAATGGATCGGTGGTTATAGAGTTGGTGGATATTAAGGGTAATGAGAAGAAGATTTTATAAACAAGAGAAACACATACTAAAATGCTTTAACTATTGCAGAGAAAATTGTATCTGCTTTGGAGCAGTCCATGGCCAGCATTAAGGAGATTACCGGTTACCTCAAGGTCATACACTCCGCACAGCTAATGTCCTTGACTTTCCTCAGCAACTTGGATACTATACGTGGAGATGAGCTGATCGAAAACAAGTAAGCAAAGGCAATTATTAAGTATCATTAAAAATCTATAAGCTCAACAGCTAGAAATCCTAATTTGTTAGTTAATTTCCAAAGTCTATCCTATATATATTAAAACTTTCAGATATGCGCTATATGTGGTGAACAACTATCATATGGAACACATTTGGCCAACCAATCGTCAGGTGGCCATTCAGTCGGGCACTATATTCTTTCACTTGAATCCACGACTATGTTATGAGAAGATCCAGAAACTACAGCCCTCTCTGAAGGGTGTCAGGAAGATATCCATAGCGGACGTATCGCCCAACTCAAATGGCGAGCGTGTGATATGTGGCGATTCGGTGCGCTCCCTGAATGTTCGAGTTGAGGATCTGAATTCAACGGCAGTTCGGATTGTGATAGACTTCATGAAGGCGGAGGATGTGGAAATCCTCATCGGCTACTCCTATCACTACATGGAAGCGCCGCAGCGCAATGTCACCATGTACGACGGACGACACGGCTGCGGACATGATGAGTGAGTGGGAGTAGAAGTGGACTATGTAAAATACGTTTCATCTTACTCAACTTCCTTTTAGCTGGCTAATGGACGTCTCTCCGAGCAAGAATCGCCGTCATGTCATCTCGAACCTCAAGCCCTATACGCAGTATGCATATTTTGTGAAGACCCTCACGCGCACCGATTACCACATGCAGGTGGATGCGTACTCCAAGATCCTTTACTTTCGCACGCTGGCCAGCAAGCCGAGTCCTGTGAGTCAGCTGCACGGCAGCTCGGACCATAGCACGCAGATTGTAAGTGATTCGATTTGAGGCTGTTCCCAGTCTATTTCTTGGCTGCTTTGCAGATGGTTTACTGGTGGCCGCCACTTCGTCCCAATGGCATCATATCCAAGTACGTTGTCAACATCGAGGTGTACAATCTCACCAAGGAAGAGGCCAGCACCAAGAACTATCCCACCTTTAAAACATGTGACACCTGCAAGTTAAACTGCGTCTGCAAGGATCTGGTGCCGTACGACTCGGGACCACAGCCAGAGGATGAACACTACTACAACAAGGAGCAAATCATATATGAGGATGCACTGCCCAATCTCATATATGTCTCGTGAGTATTATCTTGACTTGATGACCGTGTCTGTTCTTTCTAAGTGTCCTTTTTCCCTTACCCAGACGTCGCAAGCTGCAGACCAAGAAGGAAAAGTTTGACAAGGTCAAGAGCTACGAGGATCTTATTGCTGGGCCCGCGGTCATAGCATATGACAATAGCACGAGTACAACGACTCTCGCCCCTTCGCTCGTCGACGACAATAACTCGTCCTCAAGTGCGAACGAAACACTTTCTCAGGAGGAGTTTGACGCAGCGAAACAATATGAAATATTTCGCAAATACATCGAGGACAGAATGCGCCACCTGCAGGACACGAACAAAGCGGACTTTGACATTCAGCACCCGAGTCCTAAGTGCAAGGATACCCACGCATCTGTGGGCTATCAACTGGAACAGAAATGCGTCGTCGAGGAGGAGCCCATCGGCATTAGCTTACCTGGCAATCAGCACTACTTCAATGCGACCGGCTTGCAAGTCAGCCAAACCTATCGCATAACGGTGCGAGCGTGCGTCGACGGCATCATTAATGGCTGCTCGAACCCAGCTGAAATAATACTGAAGACCATCAGCGAGCAGGTGGAGGAGTTCATGAATGGCCCATAACCGCATGGACTCATACTCTAAGCTAATGTACATAAGGACAGCAATGGCAACACAATTTGTTATAGCCCTAAGATTTTACGATTGACGAGATTTTAGATGTTAATATATGTAGATGTAATTGTTCCGTCTGTTGTTTGGTTCGGTAATGGCGTGATATATGTAAAGTTTGTAGTCTTTAAGTATGATAAATGTGAAAATGTATTTGCTAAAGTTCCTTTCATTATAAATTAAATCAGAAAATCCTTTTATCCTATGGTAATTTGATGTTTCAGCTTGTCGAGTTTTTAAAGTCTTAACAGTTATTTCGAGATAGGCGTAGCCGCAGATCCACACACACACACACAAACATACTGAGAGAGAGAGAGAGAGAAAGAGTGCTATAATCCGCACACACAGTGAGTGTGGCTGGCACTGATTCTTGACATTTTGCAACTTGGCATAACGGCTTCGGGGGCTCAAACAATAAGCCTACGCAAACTAACAACAGCTCCACCTGCGTCAGGCTCAAAACTATAGCAGCTAACACCCCATCTGCTGCACCCTACTCCACTTGCCTTTCATGCTGCTGCTGCTCCCACACACTCGTTGGTTGCTGTTGTTGCCGTTGAGAGAGATGCTAGGGGCACTTGCGTCAGTTGCAAACGTTCAACGCATGCCACTTAATATGCAAATATGCCACAAAAGAGCTTTAAACTTTAAAATACTGCCGAAAAGAGAAAAACTAAAAATAATCCCGAGTCCTGGATGAGGCAAAATGGGACGCGACGCGACACGACCAGACGAGAGAGAGAGAGAGAGAGAGAGACGCGCTTCGAGTACGTGTCATGTGTCGCCTGGCTTGTTGTGAACTTTGGCTCAGCAGGAAACTTGCACGAAACGTGTCCCACTCAATGGCGTACCCGCCGTTGATTGACGAAGGAGCACCACGTTTGTTTGTACCTAAAGGATTTACACTTTGAGTGAGCCGCTGCCGCTGACAGTGCGACCACAAAGTCCTCACTTTTCGGTCCCATGTCCTTGCAGCGGCCACTGCCTTCGTTCTTAAAGCGCCTTTCTCTCAAATTCTAAACTCAATTGTATTTCAATATTTCACTGTCTCCCGCTTCCCTGGCTGTTGCGCCATTTTGCGCCAGTGCTGCCACAGCCCAGTGCTCGTTATCCTTGCACTGCCATGGCAAGCACTTTGTGGAGCTCTCAATGTGTGCGTGTGTGTTAGAGGTACTGATGTCGGGGCATACGCGTCAGTCAGTTCGACAATTTAACTGAGTGCTTTACAAGTTTGCCGTGTGTGCACTTCAATTGTCCTTGCACCACCGTCAGCACTACACTAAAGCAGCTACATTCGACAACGTAGTTAAGTTGACCTTCATTTCAAGCCAAAGCACATGGTTTTGTTTGAGTTTGGCTTTGACTGCCCTCCAAAACCCTTAGCATCAGCAGCGACTGCCCTAATGGAAATGGGCCAACCAATAAATTCATATTGCGCACTTTTTTGCTCTTCCCAGCGACCCCTGCTTGAAAGTTCCTGCTGCAAATGCGTGTGATCAGTGCTTGCAGCAACATCTTTTAGACATGTATATGTATATATATTATATATTATTATTTAAAGTTTAAAGACTTTACTTTCTTAGCTCACTGTTTGGCTTTTTAATATGAGGGTGTCGCAGCTTATTACATTTCGATCCGTTTCTGTTATCCCATCTCATTATCTGGTTTCGCTCTCTCACGTTACACATTACAAATCCAATTGGCAATGCTAGATAAATGCGCCCAGATAAACGAAACGGTCATGCGAAAGTGTTCAGTTAGTCTCTCCATTCAAAGTGCGCCAAAGTGGATGATGATGGCTCAGCTGATTTTTAGTTCAGCTCAGTCAAATTGAGCTGAGATGTAAGTGGATGTCGAAGACTAATGGTTTCTGTACTTGAATGATTTCAAGTTGAACTTTAAATAGATGCATTCCAGCGAGAGGTATACGATCTCAATACTCATACATATATATCTATACAATATATACAAATATTTGTGTATTCAATTGTTCTGTCCAGTCGTAGCAAGTGGCATTGCGTGGCTTTTAACCTGATGTGAATTGTGTTGGCTGCCTTTGCCGGCAAGTTTCATAAATAATGCAAATGCTGAAAATACGAATATATCGTAAACGAGTGTGCATATACATCAAAACATATCGAATTTATTTTTGTTCACGTCAAATGTTCTACTAAAAGCTTAACATGGCACAATATTGATAGCATCTCATACAATAATACCCTGTAATTAGTGAAAGTGTGGCAAAGAATGTTTCTATATATAGTAAGAAAATATTTAAATATAAGAATAATAATAATTATAATAATAGTTCAGTTTATAAACATTGGTATGAAATTGCCACAGATATCTGACTTAAGCATGAGAAGCAGAGAATCTGTTGTGAAGTTCAGTTCTATGACAGAGCCTAGTCTAATAAGCTCTAATGTTTGTGTGACATGTGAGAAATGAGCAATCTGGCTATATATCAGTATATAAATTAAGAAAATATACTGTTTGCCATATCTATAGTTTGCAGACTGGGTATTTTCTAGTCAGTCACTCCCGTACAAGCCACTTATACTGCGCGTTTTGTTTGCTCCCGAAATAGATGCAATTTGATTAAATGACCCACATATGAACTCAGTGCGCACTTGTGCCGTGCCACAATTAAGTTCAATTAATTTTTCTCTCGCTGGGGTCATTATTAACACGCGACTTGATACATTTGCCAAGCTCATTAAGTGTGGTTGTCAGTTTGAATCCAGCTGTTATTAATCAAATATGAACTAAGAGGTAATGTTAGTCCATGCCAATCAAGTGCTTATCGAATCTCGATAATAATTTAAAAAGCTGCTAAAGAGTTCAACAAACAGAACTTGGTTAATAAAATCGACTGTTGAGCAGGTAGTATTTCCTATTTATATTGAAAATCCAATATTTATTAATTTATGTGCGTTACTCAGCTTGATTTTAGGCAAAGCCTTGAACTTACGTTTTAACTGGAAAGTAGAAAGAGAGGGATTTGACTTAAAATTATATTGAATTTGCTTTTCTATCGTTTGTAAAATATTTACATATATCAATTTTTATAATATTTTATACTATTTTATATAAATAAAAATATTTATAATAATTTATTAAATCAAATACATATATTTTGTAGATTATCGAAAGTGCCTTATGCCGTTGCTTAATGTAACTACATACGTTTTTCTATAACCAAGGTCTGTCTCAGTTTGTTGTTGAGATATAAGTTGCTGTTGAGCGCATGCAAGTTAAAACATTTGGTATTATAATTCAACTTCTAATATATATATAAATCTGTAATATTTTTCAAAATTATTCTTAAGCAAAGACATTTATTTAACAAGAAGTAAAACAGTAAAAATGTTTTTTAGTATTGTGTATTAAAGGGACAAAGGTTTCCTTTGTCTTGCATTCTTCAGAGTCTCCACAACTATCACGACTGCACAAATACAAATCACAGCCTCGTTAATTACTCTCAAAATATTTGAAGTTTAATTTGAATAATAATCGGATGATTTATTTATTTATATATATGAACTTCTTACTCGTTTATGGAACTATCGTTCATGAAAAAGGTTATCGATACCAGGACTATTGCCATATGTAACAATAACAATTATCCGAGAATTGCTCAATTTTCAACAATTGATTTGGACTTTCGTAGCTCGTTTTGTGTTTACAATTTCGTGATGGTCGTTGGCAAATGTTGTTCATGCGTTTCCACTGCTGGCGTAATAATTTCGAAAATGTTTGACTATTGACGGAGTGCACAATCACACCTTAATGAAGAGTACATTTTAATTGTCAACAAAATGTTGCCCAAAATGCAACGGAGAGCAGTGCCGCAAGCACACATGACGTTTACAATGCCTCATTCCGCGAATTCCCAAATCCCATAGGCAAGCCTCATTGCCGGCTGCATCGACTTGATTGCGATTTCGGGCAAATTTGCACAAAAACACTATTTCCCGCAGTGGAAGGCGGCCATTGTTTGGGCGCCATATTTGCCCGCCAGGTTTCGGGCATGGCGCTTGCTGCATTTCCGCTGAAATGGCGGCGGGCGCATACCTTCGCCATGATGTGTTGGCAAAACGTGTCATCGAGTCGTATGCGTTAACGCACTCAGCTGGCAACATCAGCAGAGCAGAGCAGTGGGGAGGTGAGTAGAGCAAAGGTGAGTCGTACGTGTATGTCGATTGCTCTATAACATTTCATTTGACTCTCTTCCTTCTGGTCCTTTTGCACGAGTGTCGAGTGTGTGCGAAATAATGCCTTGATGGCTGGTCGTAATTGGCTCGTAATTGAAAACTTTGCGGATAATGAATTGCTGAAAGTTGTCGCACGACAGTTTATGGCTTTCGCTGAGGTTTGCCAAACTAATCGCCAGGAACTTTTTTACCCACATGCAAGTAAGTTAATTAGTCGACAGACGGCAAGTTGCGAACGGAGTTGCATTTCTTTGACTTCGTGTGCGACGTGTTTGCGTTTAAACTTAATGCGGATTTATTGTTTAACTCTCTGAGTGTGTGTGTGTGGATGTGTGCGGGCGCATTTGGCACACGTTTCAGGTGTGTTGACTCAGAAGATGTGGGCTGCAATAGCAGCAGGGTTCGTTTTAACCACTGCAGCATGACTTATGCCACTTGAGCAAGCACCTCTTGGAGTTAGCTAAAAGGGCAACGTTTGCCTATGCAATTTTAGGAAAGTTCGTTCAGCTGCTCTGAGTATTGTGTGTAAATTATTTATATAATTTATATCATTTATATTCAATTTGATAGATACAAAGAAAAAGACGGCGGGCAGAGTTAACAGAGGACGCAACTGTGCTTGATGGGAATTTAAGAATTGTTCTGTTTCAGTTAGAAGTAGAAACATACGACTTATTATATTATATTTCCTATAGCAGCAGTCTAGTTGGTGTTTAAATATTAACTATTCATTTGATTTCAAAAGAATTAGTAAATAAGGCTACAAAGTCTTGCTCTAGATTGAACGCCCATCCATACCCTATTTATATATTGTTCATCCTCTGCCTCAATGTAAGTAAAATAAAACTGTAATCGAATATAAAGCGATTATGTTATTGTCTGACAAGTATTATTCAAATATTTATTTTCCTTTTAGCAGTCGCAAAAGTAATTACTAAAATTCATTATCCATTTAGTTCAAGTTATTTTTTGAATAATTGTTTATGTCATTCTAAATAGCTTAAAAGTCCAATTAAATAAATAAATTTTTCATTTGTGGAATTTGAAATTTATATTTGATATCAATTAATGGCAGTTTAATTCAGTATATTATTTGGGTGAGTAAGTAAATCAGATATTTCAATTGTGATGCAAAATGTTCACATTTTCACTGAAACGAAATGGAAATTAAAATTGCATTAAATAGAATCATCATTTAAGGCTCCGAGTGCCAGGTGCCTTCTGCCATTGTTTCAATTAAAAACAAAGTATTGGCAGGGCATTAGAGCGGCATTTGCAGGTGCTTAGGAGAAGAGGCCGACTCAGTGGGTGGTCGGGTCGAGACGAATGTTAATGCCATGTTGAGTAAAATGAATGCATATTTAATGATGGTCTCAACTCAGAGTGGCAGTCAGAGTCAGATTCAGAGTGGTGTCCTGCCAATAGGCACAACTACTACTAATGAATTCTTAATACATTTAATCACATTCTCAAAAGGACTCCAAGTGACATTGCTGGAGGCGAACCTCAAGTCATTTGCGACCACTGGCAGCTGCCAGCTGGCATTGGGTAATGGGAAAGCATTTACCAAGACAATGTGACAGGGTTGTGGCGGGGCTGGCCTAAGCTGTGTGCTAGTAGGTATTACTATAAACAAACTTCTTAATTTCCGCGCCACATAAAACTTATCTTCATTTTGTGGCACTCAGCTTGAGCTGGCGCCCGCTCCTCGTTTATTTCGTTGGCCCATAAAAATCACAACATAAGCTAAAAACTTTATGGTGCTGCTGGAATGCAAACTGGCAAATGGCGCAGCGCAAGTTTCAGACTTTGTCCAATGCCAAAATGCATTTGGAGACGGCGATGGTTTCGTTTCGTTGTAGTAAGCAAAACTTTTGTGGCTGCTCTAAGGTCGAATGCAGAATTATGTAGCCGAGGGACAGGCCAGCTACACTCTGGGGGTCGGACTCTCTTGTTGTTGCATTATCTTAATGTTCATTAGGTTAAGTTTTGTGCATTTTCCGTTGCCGCTGTCGTTGTTGTTGCTGTTACTGTTGCTGTTGCAGTTGCAATTGCGATTGTGATTGCCGTTGCTGTTGCTCTTGCTGCTCATTTGTGGAGCAATCTCCCGTCGAGGTTCAGCGTTCTGTGGCCTTCCTGCAACTTCTTCACTTCATCTGGACGAAAAACTTTTTCATTCCGTTTTCCCGAATGCCAACAGCGACTTGGCCCAACTCCCTGCAAGTTTGCTGTCCACGACTCAACTCTGAAAGTTAACACTGTTTGTATTCCGTCCACTGATCGCCACACACTCCTGCAAGGCCGTCGTGGGCTCACCCATAATTTTAATTAAAAAATATATTCCACATCCACGTCCGCAGCTTTCATATTCGACTGCCTGTGGCGCCATCTATTGTGCGAACTTCGCGCTAGAAATCCAATTTCAATTTAGCTATTGTGCCCGAACACCGCTAGCCACGACAAGTGGGCCACAGGGCAGCATCGAATCGGCGCAATCAAATTGCCAATGTGCGATAGCTTTTTCTCTGCCTTAGTCACATCCTGAACGCTGTGACAGTTCATTAGTATTGTATATCCTGTCATATTTGTCGCCCTTTGACTTTTTTTATTATGCGACGTCGAAGCATAATGAACCTGAGCTCGAGCCAAAGGCAAAACAGCGTGCAGAAAATCGAGCAAAGAGAGAAAATAATCAAGGAAGTTGTCGGGTACTGCCGACTGTCTAATACTTGTTCTTAGTATTTGTAGAATTCACACTGATTGAGGCTACAAAGAAGTCTTCTTTCTCTATATAAGGCAGCATACCCTAGGTGGGACAACTGAGTATTAGACATTGGATATTAAAATATTGCATAAGCCAATATACCCTTTTCAGGCTGTAAGCGATGCATAAAACCTGGAAATAATTAAGCCAGCTTTAGTTTATTCCCTCTTATACAGAGCGAACCAGTTCTCACTTATCTCTAATTGTCGTTGCCCCTTTGATTACGTATGCTGCTCGTCATAGACTTAAGTGAGTCTGAGGGAATTTCAGTTTAATTTTTATTATAAATATTTGAAGATTGTATAGAAGTAGCACAAGAAGAGCTAGCTTCTTATTAGTTATAAATAATACTTGAATAAATACTGGAATGCCTAGACACTTTGCAGTTACGAATGATTATTATCGCATCTACTATTAAGTTCAATTGTATCTAATTTTCTATTTAGATGTTAGAGCATGCCTTGGCGCTCATCGCTGTCTGCCCAGTTGAGTTTTATAATCAGCCAGCAAGTCAAGCTGGGGATTTGTAAAAGTTTTCTCTTGTCTTTGTCAGCCGCTGACCAGACCAGACCAGAGCTGTGACTGGAAGTAATTTGTATAAAAGTGCAAATGACTTTTATTTGATGAGACAGTGGTGCTGCTGCAGTCGACTGCACCACAAAGCAGGTTGGGGCCGAGGATAATTGAATAGTTCTTGGTGTGTAAGTAGATGTGATGGCTACGCGCTGTGACGGCACCTGACAGGGTTGTTGTGTTGCCAAAGCTCTAATTGGTATTATAAAGGCTAAAGGAGGTGGCAATGTAGCTTTAGCAATTGTTGAACTAAATTGCCAACCTGCCGCGGGCCAAAGAGAGAAACGTGTGCAGCAGGGGCGCCGTGGACCTTGGACGTGAGACAGCTATCATAAATACTTTGGTCGACACAAACAAAACGCAAAACGCTGCTACAGGCGCTTAACAAATTGAAATAGGGATAAAGGATAAAGGATATCTTTGTTGCCACTCACAACGACTAAACAACTACTGCTCATCTGAAAAAGTTAAATGTACCTCAATTAGTCAATTTGCAAATGACCTAAACATAATGAAATACTTGCAGGCAAATGGAACATAAACTTGGAGCGCTTAAAGCTAAGCTCAGCTACGCTTTGTGCGTAACTAACAGGAATAATTGAATTTAATTAAAGCGAGTTATATCCTTAGCAGCTACATCCTTATGGATAAAGAGCTAAGTCGACATAAGCTCATCTATCTATTTGCCTGTTAATCATACACAAGACTAGCTGGCTATATAATTATTTCCGATAGCTAATCTTATGTCTTTAACATGCTTCAAAATTGATTTTCAGGCTGAGCTTTGGCGAGTAGAAAAACTAAAGCTATTCCAATTTGGTATAGATTTTCTGAGATATGTGGGTTTTAAGTTTGTTTTGAATTTCTCTTGAAGACTATTATATTTTTTGCTTACCATGACAATACAGACTTCGACTAAGTTGAGCTTAGACTAACAATATGAAGATTATATACCAAAAGTTATCGGATTAGTGCATCATCGACGTAGGTTGGTCTCTTTATGATAGTTATAGTATATAAGTAGATAGAACTTGGAGTGGGGCTGCTTTGAAATTACATTTAAAGGCCGCGCGTGGCTGTCAATAGCTAAACACGTGTTTAAAACAGCAACTGGGTCGCACCTGAGCAGGTGGGTGGGATCTGATCTTTCGAGTCAAATGGGCGAAGGGTGCCTCCATTGGTACCAATCAACAGGCGTGTCACTGGCAGGCCAAAGGATGCTGTTGATGCTGTCTAGCTGCAGTAACGGGCCCAAAGGCCAAACGATGGGCACACAAAACAAAATGAAAAGACAAACGTGAACAAAGCAAAACGGAAGCGGAAGTTGCATGCGAAACGGCTCGTCCTCTTGTTGTCATTGTCATTGTCAATGTCCTCGGCATTCGGTTGTATTGCTGAGTTCCCTTCAATATCGTTTTTTTTTTGTACTTCTGGCTCAGCTTGGCTTGCTTTCGAACAGTTAACTGAAATTGACAGCCTTTGCCTTGTTCTTCTAACCGCCCAAGTTCCGACTTCCACGCGCTCCCTTCCTTGCAGCCCTCCTACCGCGCTGACAGCCTGACTGCCTGCACTTTGTCATCCATTTTTCTTGTCAGGGCGCAGCAATGAGTTTTGCAAATGAGATTTTCAGTTTTATGACAGCCTGCATTATAGTTCCTCCTACATGGCCTGCTTAGTCCATTCTCGTGTCGGGGGAGCTTCATGCATTTATTATAATATTTGCTTTCTTTTCACCGAATCGAGCATACGCCAAGTTGTCCAGTTGTGATTGGATAATTCCCATTGATTGGCCAAGAATGGCTTTGCTTAACTAGTTTTTCGCCGTCCTTAAGCAGGCGATTGTCCTGTTTTCGTCCAATAATGTTGTCAGCAATTTGCAGCAACTTGGCAATTAAATGTTTCGTGTTTAAGAGGCAACAACATCGACTACGACGACAACGTTGTCGGGGTTGTTGACGATGTCGCTGCTCCCAATGTGTCTGCCTGTCGTCGCCTATAAATTTTTGATTGCCTTTGTTGTTGGCTTTGTACTGAAAAATGGCATTTCATTTACGTTTTGCGTTCGCATTCGAGTTTGCGCTTGTGTTTGCGTTTGCGTTTGTGCAGTCCGTGCTCGCTTCGAGCGTCGAGTGAATTTTACGGCTCGTTGCTTGGCGTGGCACTGCGGTTGGCCCCGCGCCGTCGCCTCATCCCATCTCGATCCCAATCCAGCCCACTGCCAAACCGCCAGCGCCTGTTATGGGCGGCCAACAGACACATTTCAATAATTGTGCAACAACTGGAAGCGATTATGCAATTTCATCAGACCAAAAGACACGCTGCCACATTGAGAAATGGCTAAAAAAATAAATGGATTTGCCGAGGCACGCATAGCCGACTCTCCGATACACTGTAAATGTCAACGAGTTTCTCTACTAAATATATATATTGTTATTATCAGCTTAAATAAATTAATAGCTATTTAAAGAAGCTAATTAAATAACTGGAAAGGAAATATATATGTGCTGGATATAAGTGTTTCGATTAGCTAATCGTTTGAAACGGAAATAGGTAAGAAAAACCTATATAAATTTTAATTAAGTCAATTTTGAGCCAAATCTATGTCGAAACTTTTTTTAAATTATTATTATTTAATTTAAGTTTAGTATTATTGCATTAATGCTGAATATATATATATTTATATAATATTATTTTCAATTCGTTACAAAATGTATAAATTTATTCAATTAGCTGTCCTCGGAGAGTGTATAAAGAGTAGACGTGGGGAATGTTTGTATTTTTGTAGCACGCCTCTTATGAATTTTTATATTGTAATATAGATGCTGTATGTGTAGGTTCTGGAATGAGTGTGCCGCTGTTGCTGGTGCTGTTGCTGCAGTATGGGTTGTTGTTATATCGTATCATGGGCTATACATCAGTTGAGCTGATATGGCATTTGGGGAAACGAGTTTTATTTCATTTGTGCGCCTGACTCGATGCTCTGTCGGCTTTGTGTTTGCTCCTGCGTATGCGTCTGCTACAACATGTTACTGTATTTATATAGATATACACACACACACTTATGCATATGCATGTGAGTGTGCGTGTGTGTGCTCATGTCTGTCTTTCATTTTGAGGTTATGCAAATTGTTATGCTGATACCATAATTAATTCGTTGGGGAAACAGGCCGGAAACAAATTGGGCTTTGAATGAGTTATTGTATTTTGCGGTTTGTTGCATTTTTGTATTTCAGCCGGAGCCGGAACGGCACGGCATCATCATCGCGCTTTTCTTATTTCCTTTGCACAACGAATTTTAGTACTAAAAAGTAGCCATGGCAATTTTATTATTACTTTTTTTACTATTGCATCTAATGAGTTTTACGTCATAAGACTTTTGAGCTTGTTGCAAACTTTTTAAGAGCATGCCATCAAAGTCATAAAGATTTAGTTTGGTCTACTCTCTCTGTCTCTCTCTCTCTCTGTGTGTGTGAGTGTGTGCGCTCAGAGTCGGGCAATAGCTGGAACGAATTATAGTTTGCAGCCGGCGTGTCATAAAAAAGTCACAAAACAAAATGCAAGACAAACAAGGAGAATGTCCTTCAGCATAGATCAAGTTTCCGACCAAAAACAATGAGAGCCTGTCCGTCCTAAGTTCTACAAATTATCAGCACTTTACTGTCATGGTTTCAGTTTCCGTTTCCGTATTATTTTTCCTCGTTTCATTTTTTTGTTGCGCTCGAGTGTCCAAGGACATTTAGGATATGTATGCTGGACGCTTTCGTTTCAAGCGAAGTGAAAAATTAACTGAATATTATAAATTCCTTTGAGTTGGGTTTTCACACATGCAAGCGACGCTGTTTCCGTGTGTCTACCCTGGACGGGTAGCCAGCTCCTCCTCCGCCCCTGCCTGGCAGCAATTGTCCGTGAGATCTGTGGCCTTTGGATTGGACTGCATTTGCATACGGCCGGGCAGCTCAAAAAGTTTATCAAATTTTTCAGGCAATTGAGATTTCTATGGTGGTTTTGCGTACAGCTATCAAAAGGCTTAAATATATAGAGGTTTTATCTAATTATCATTATTATATGTATGAGAATTGTAGTTAGTTGTAATGATGTCAATAGTATACGTATTGAATTTACTGAAGTCCTCTTCTCTTTGAATCTTCTTTATATTGAAATTTTATTTCATGAAATGAGCTGTGCACTAATTATATTGGAGTAGCTTTTAAATTTAATAATGCTGATATATTCCATCAGATCTGTCATTCAATCATGAATCGCCTAACGTCCACTCAATGCTGTATTGTTTCATAATAAAGTCTGTCATGGCTTCATTTGGATCTCAATCTAACATCCATACATCAAATTTGTCTAATTGAAGATATAGCCAGTATAGAAGTAGACCTTGAAACGCAGTTTTGCCTGAATTCGGATCGACAGACTGAAAATATTGAAGCGAGTCATCCGAAATGGGTTCTTCACATCTTCAAACATTCGTGTATTGTGCTTTCATATAGAAAGCTAGGGAAGAGTGAAGAGTTGAAAACAATATGTTAGCAACATTTTGTGGCAACTCTCGTGGTATTAACTATGTCATATGTGTCTGCCTCTGTGCGTGCACATGGGCGGTTTGTTTGCTTATTTGCGCCTGCTTCCCTCCTTCTCTCTCTATCTCCCTCTCTCTGCCTCTCGTACTGTGCAAGTGCCTGGCTGCTTCAATGTCAGTTTGTCCGCGTGTGTTTCGTTTTGCCACTGAGGCCGTAAATACTCCAGCAATAACAACAACAACAACAACAACAGCAACAACAATAAGCGTGCCTGAATGCCTATGCTTACCCTTGCCCACCTTTTGGCTGGCGAGTGTGTCAAAGGGCGCATTTGGTTGTTTCGTGGTGCCTGTGGCGTATACGCAATGTGGCCACCGTTTGCCAACGTGTTTGTGTAAACAGAGTTGGGCATCGTCTATTTGTTTGTCGTTTGCTTGCCAGTTTGTTTATTGTCGCACTCGAGCCCTGAAACTGAGACTCCGGCTAAGACCTTAAGCCGCACCAGTGGCAATCGCTGGCCCCTGTCTTGTACGGCATTTAGTAAGCGTTTCCTTTTCGGCCACCTTGCCGGTCCTTATCCGGCGGCAAGTATGAGAGCAGCTCGTTATGCTTCCGCTTCCGCTCGGCCGTTCGCCGTCGCCATTTGGCATTGGAATGCCCTTTTGATTGATGGCCAGCGCATTTGTTTGCCTCCTTTGTTTGCTTTTCGTTTCGGTTTGCTTTCTTTCAGACTTCGTCCTTCCCAAATACATTCTCATATGTAGCGCTTCATTGGCGGTGGTTTACAGTTCGCCTTATTGTGCCCCAAGGCCTCAGCCACATTTATGTAATTGTATTGCTCTTGTCGGTGCCCAGCGAGTGGGAGTGACTGGGCGTGGGCGTGGGAGTGGGAGTGGCTGAGTGAATGAGTGAATAAGCAGTTGTGGATATTTGCCAATTGTTTGACTACATTTGCTGAATGTCTTTGTTCTTGCCGCATGACGGTGAGGTGAGATCAGGAAATAATCAAAGAAAAATATAATAAAATGGATTGTCATGTTTACGTTGGAATTACAAATAGCTTTAAGCACTCCAAAATTAAATATTCAATGGGTTTAAAGCCCTGATTGATTATATTATTGTTTTTATGGAAACATTCTTATGTATATATATATATATATATATATATATATATATATATATATTTAAGTAAACTATACTCATATTGCCCATCATATTAATCTCCATCAACTCAAGCTCTAATTGAAGCCTTTGAATGAAAAGCTTAGTCATGGAGCACAAAGATGCTGCAAGCGCATTCAGTCTTCAGCAAACTGGATTGTCTCTTGTTTTTCCTCGTTTATCCCCTTGGGTCTAGATCTGTTTATATTTCAATTTGTTGCTGTTCATCTGAGTTGACTGTCCTTATTTGGTTTGTTTGGTTTTGTTTGGTTTCTATTATCCTCAAAATAGACTGTCTACTAGGTCAAATACCTATATGCTTTAATGTTAATATGCCTGTCTGTCTGTCAGCCTTCAGCTTCAATTCAATTTCGCCTTTGTCTTTGCCTTCATCATGGCCTACATTTTCGGTATCTTGAGCAAAATTAAAATCATCGGCTTGCTGTCAACAAAATTTCGGTTCAGCTTCGGTGCTTCAGTGAGAGAAACACAAACACAAACGAACGGGAGAAGTCGATTTTGAAATGCTTTAATAATTAGCTCGTTTAGCTGGCTGCTTTGTAGTTTAATTTTCTACTCAAGCGCCCTTGCCTGTAATTTAAGCTAATTTGCAGGCACTCATAAAACCTCGAGTTGCATTGGTCGGGATGGGGTCGGGGACGAAGGCGGGGCGAGTCCCGGATATTGGCGCTAACAAAATGCAACACTTGAGCTGAAAAATTGCCGTAATGAGCGCGAGCTGGCAGCATCCGGATCCGGACCCCGGGGGGTTGCGTCAGTGCAAAATTGTTTAATTACTGCAAATTCCTTCAGTCGTCGCTTTTGCACGCTTTTCTGTGGGTTTTCCCACAGTTAGGGCATGAGGAATACCAGCCCATGGAGCCTGGAGCCTGGAGCCTGGGATGGTGCAGTGGCCTGAATGGGGTTTGACACATTTCCAGTTGTTGCTTTTGGCGGCATTTTCGGGTTGGCTGCTTCTCTGCTCTAAGCCCAATTCGGTTGAGTTGCTGCTCCGTCCCCCTCTCTCTCTCTCTCTCTCTCTCTCTCTCTCTCTCTCTCGCTCGTGAACAGCCTCTCTATCTTGTTCTTTCAATTTAAAATTTCGCTTTCCCATTTGCCATTTCCCATCTGCCTGCCGCCATAGATTTCATTAATTTGCCATTAATTTGTATTTTCTTTGCAGTCGCTTGCTCTTGTTGATTTTTCTTCTGGCTGCGAGCAAAAACTGGCGCATTATTTCAACCCATTTGGGGGCTAATGAACTTACTGAAGGGTTGCTCATCATCCAGCTTCCGCCCTACGCCCCGCAGCCAAACTCATGCCAGACGTTTGTGAATACGGCTCGCTTAGTTTTTGAGTGTTTTTTAGGCTGACTCGCCTCGTAATGATAAATTAATTTGTAGCTCGACTTAGCATAGCTAACAAGAAATACTCAAACGAATGAATGCGTCCTCAAATGGGCAATAAATTAGTTTTTCTGTAGGCCGTAAGCATAATTAAGGATGCTTTATGTACGCCTCGTGGCTGCCTATTTGCAATAAATTCATTTCATATAACTGTCAGAGATCTCATTTGGACAAATAACGAAGTATTTGCTAAACAAAAGTCATGGAAAGATGGCAACAAATTAGTTCAAATTATTCGATAAGTAGTCAACAGTTTTCACGAGATCAACTTCACGTCTTGAGTCCAGCGAGAAGGCCTACGATTAGCATTTTCTTTTAAGAGTAGCTTTTGGCAACTATAGTTGTCAGAGATCTATCTGTGTATTGTGTATAGATTGAGATCAGTGTTACTTTATTCTGACTATGCTGCTTTCATACTCAGTGATTGGGCTAAGCCTAAGTGCAGTTGCTTGTGCTTTGACAGCTCTGAAAATTGTCAAAATTGACTATAAACACACATGTAGTACAGCACAGCATGTTAACGAGACTTGCTTGCTCGGGCTTTGTAAAACTGAACTAGGATATTGTCGGAACAATGCACATGCTTATGCGTTCCGCAATTTCAGCATACATAATATATGTAGACATGTAGAGGCAAACTGCAGAACAATCAGAGCCGCGAGTTTTCTTAAATAAAAGGAAAACAAAGCTAGCTGAAAGTGCCTAAAAATCAAAGAAAAATATTTATTTAATAACTATATTATGCCTTAATGCAGCTTGTTCTGATATTTCAAAGCTCATTTAGTATACTTAAGTAATGTTCGCAGAAATATGTCACCATGAGGCAGGCACTTGCTTGTGTCGGGCAAAGTTCAATCGGGCCAAGTCACTTTGCATTTGATCCGTGTAAGCCAAGTGAACTCAATTACTGTACTGGCCGAGGCATACACTCCAGCAATCGCCTTCAGCATTCTAATGAACAGTAAATTTGGCAGCAGTTGGGAGAGCTGCAAGAGTCTGATGGCTCAGACGACAGCCGACATGATTAATAATTGTCCGAAAATATTGTGCCACTTTAATGGAAGGACGTCAGATACAAACTGATGTGAGATGTATGTGTACATACCAGGGAGACGTATGTATACAGAAATCTCTGCACGAGAGTGAAAACTTTAATTAATGTATCAGCAGCAGAAACAGCAACAACAGCAGCAACAGCAACAGAATTGTCTATTTTACTAATCTGCAACACAAATATTTCATGAGCACACTAAATCGCAGAGCTGTGTGTGCGAGTGTCTGTGTCTGTGTGTGTGTGTGTTGACTTGATATTATGAACTGGCAAACCGGTACCCAAGGGCAATCATATTCAAATTAATATACCCAATGTGTTGTAGAGCCATAAATTTTGAGGCCAGGCCCAGTGGCTGGCACTCGGACGGCTGTTGTTGTTGCTGTTGGGGTTCCGTTCTGCTGGCTGGCCAGGCTACATTCACCTTGTAAACAAGATAATTATGGCAGCAACTATGACAGCGAACTTCCTGTTCCTGGACAGCATACTCCCCCCTCACTTTCGCTCACTTTCCCTATCTATCCCTATCTCTATCTCTGTCTCTGTCGCTGCGTCTGCGTCTGCTCCTGCGTGTGTCCCTCGTGGGTGGGCCAAAGTAAACTCATTTCCTGCCAGATGATTTTGACTGTTTCACGAATTGTTGACAATGCCGAAATGTTGTTGGGAGCGCCTAACTGTTTGGGCTTAGCGTTTTGAGCATGGGACCACAGGACTACAGTCGCCTAATGAGGCTCTCAGTTGGCGTTAACCCGGCCCTTGTGCTCCGCTATTGACTTGGCTTGTTAGCGGCACGCGCAAACAACTCGAACCAAGAACCAGCATGCCAAATCCTGTCAACACTTGGGCCCAAACTTTACGAAGGCGTTGCGCAATGTCGTGACTATGTCAAAGCCAAACATCAGCGGAAATTCACATCAAAGCTGCAACACTTTTCTGACGCTTTAAGACCAGAAAGTCACCAGTCTCTCTCATAAACAATACAAAGACTACAGTTCACAGTTTCCTCGTGCAAATATGTAAATAGCTGAGAGCACACAAGAGACAACTGCCAAAGTAAGTAACTCAAGTTTTTTCCTCCTCAAAAGTACTTTAAGTGCACAGAGATTCGCTGCATTATTATAATTTTACGCGGAATGGCATCTGAGTAAGTGAGAAATCTAATTCCTTATGTTACTGATACTTTAACAATCAGTTAAAAAGAAAACAATGCTTAGGTATTAGGCCTATAATACAATAGACAGATGCCAATATATGCCTTTCATAAATTCTGATTTAGTCGTTTGCTCTCTTAAGCTTCGGGGCTTTGGCTTGTCATTCCTTTAACTAGATCATTGTGGAATCCGTAATTTGGCTCAGCCTGGGGGCGTCTTCCATTCAATGATTTGGCCTTAATCAAATTGCCACCACAAAAATTATCTGAGCCACATGTCAAAAAAGTTCTTGATATCTCTTGCTGGATGATGCTTAGCGCCTTCACTTGCTCCAGCCCCTTGGCTCATATTCATTTGAGCCTATTATTGGAAAAGTTGCGGCAACTTCGCTAAGCTTTTGTTATGACGATGTTGATGGGCCACTGGACGCAGAGGCGTTGCTCGCTTTAGATTTATCGAAATGGCCATTAATAAGTATAAGTATGCAGCCAACGAGTACAGTCCTTCTTCTCCTTCTTCTTGTTGCTGTTGTTGTATCAACTCTCTAGCGTGAGTTACAGCAACCATCACGTGCCCACGGCCCATGCCAAAAGTTTGCCAAAAAAAAGAATAAGTAAAATATGAGGTATATTCCGAGTACCGCACCTTGAATACTTCTTATGAAACAGATCAATTGTAGTTTGGATTACGTTAAACTATTTATATTAAATTACAAACAATTATAATATAATTTAATTCGACAATATCTACAGAGTTATTATGGGCTTAAAATTTCCTGGTTAAGCCTTGCCTTGTAGCTAATAAGCCTTAATATAGGGTATATAAAATATATACAAAAAGTCCTTCACGTTTATGAAGTTATCGCCGGCGTTAGCTCAAATCCACTTCACCAAAAAAAAAATATATAAAACTTTTTGGCAACGCAAAAATATCGCGAGTATACACTATACGGCATCCCATACTCTCTCGTGTCTCGTCTGTGGCTGCCCACTGGGTGGAGGCTGTGAGGCACAACACGTACGTCAAACTTATTGATTTTTGTGGCGCGGAATGCAGTTTGCGGCCTGTGACTTAGTTAGCGAATTATGAAAATATTTGCGCTGCGCACTTGCCAACCGGATTCTGGTTGAATTACCATGGCCCAAAAGCTCGTTGTATCCACCGTCTATTTTGGAGCCAATGCAAAAATCCTTCGTGCGTGATTTACACACACCCATACCCGTACTCACACATTGATGTAAATAGATTGACTGCACTGCAAATGGTTGATGAAACAGGCGTTGGAGGGGAATCAGCCAGGAGCCGGGCGAACTCTTCCAATTGACGCTTCAATGACCTATAAACCAAATCATGAACTCCTCCTTTGATAAATCGAAGTGCGTATACTCTGAAGAGATCATCAAAGTTGTGTGAGTTTGAGTGATGCAAATATTATTTTTACTCTTAAAGGCAAAAAAATTAATATAACAAGGTGACCGATTATCATTAAATTATGATATATTATAGGTTGGCGAATTCAAAGATGGAGACAGAGAGAGAGAGAGAGAGAGAGAGAGAGATCTTTTCGTGACTTAATTTATAATTTAAATAAAGATTATAAAATATTTTTTTTTCATTTTCCATATCTTTTTTGTATAATTTGTTTCCGTTAAAAGTATGAACATATTTTATTATTATTTATGAATATATTTTATTATTTTTCTATTATTATTATATCTATTTTTTATTTTTATCCTCTATCGATTTATGAGTTCATCGTTTACATTTTTAACAAGTTCTCCTTTGACTCTACTAAGAATATCTTCATCTTTTGCTTATTAAACCAAGTTAGTAACAGAGTATTGCGCAGTCGATGTCTGCCTTTTGGCTCGTTTTGGTCTTGTTTTGCCATTTTGGTGACAGGTGTATAGAGAGGCGATGTCAAAATCGTACAAATACTGGAAAAACACAACAACAAAAAACGACTAAAAAATAGTCCAAATATGTGAAACATAAAACAAACTTGTTGTCACATAAAAAATAAAATTCGTTTCCGCTGCAGAAGAAAAATCTAAACAAAACGTGTCTATTGGCAAGGAATCGGATATCAGCAGTCGAAACATTACTGTGTTAAAGTTGAGGCATTAAAAACCGAAACGTTGTAGGACCACTGGGCGGGTTAAGGGTTAAACGGGGTAGAAAAAAATAGGAAAGAAAAAAAGTGCGCCCATAAAATTGTTGCCCGTCTCGTTTCCATATAAAATGATTTTGATGGATGATGCTGCGCAACTTGGGAGCATGTGTTTTGAGATTTACGCCAAGAGCTTAGCAAATGCGAAAGTGTTGTGCTGGATGCCCTAGATGTTGGCACGCTGTGATGAGACGTCTGGCGGCAGCTGAGCTTAGTTGATTTGAGTTGAGTTGAGTTTAGTTGACTGCCCGAATACGCTGAGAAGATGATGGGAGTCTAAGACGCGTGGTTAAATGAACTGGAAACCAGCTATGGCAAGAGTAAGAAACGGTTAAAAAAATAGAGCCAACGCAATAGATGGGGTAGGCGATGTGAAAAGAAAAGTTTTGGCAAAAATAAGTACAGACATGAATTGTGATGGCATTCAAATCAGAAAAGCAAAAAGTTTATGGAATAAAATAGTATTTAATTTACATATAGAATGTAAGAGAAATCATGTAATTTAGATATTTCCTGAAAATATATTACTTATTCTCAAGTGTGTCTTAACAGCGCCGCTATCTGATCAGCAGATTTACATTAATATTTATATCTCAATTGATTATCAAGCCGGTCGCATCAGCAGATCATAAAGAGAACCAAAGTGCCTTTACGCGAAATCTGTAGCGCGCTGCAGTGTCTCAGTCCCAGCAGCGTCTTGTCAGTGTGCTGGTGTGGCGGTGGTCGTCGAGGTCTCCGAGGATATGGCTGTCAAGTTTTACACCGTTGGGTGCTAAAAATCATAAAATCAATGTGTCATAAAAAGTATCAGCGAATCCGGTGCCCAAAAGCCGGCATTAAGGCTAGAAGGAAATTGTTTGACTTGCGTATTTTTGTTTTATGCCTTTTCAATGGTTGCGCAATCTGCGTGGGTGTGAGTGCGTGTGTGTGTGTATGTATGTGTACTTGTATATCCCCCAAGTGTGTGTGCTTGTCTCTCTCTGCCTTTATGTCTGTTTACAGATGGCATACTCATACACTCGAGCCGGAGTGTGAAGGCGCCACTTTAATCAGCGCTCGGAATGTGGCGCTGAGATTCTACACAATTATGCGCTGTTAGTCGACGAAAACTAATTTCTGCAATTTCCTGTAAACAATGCAATTTGCCAAGTGTATAAGCAAAAATAACAATAAACTAAATTACTGCAGAGGGAAAATGTAGCACACGGTGGGCCGCGTGGGAGCTGCAGCTGGGAGGGGCTCTGTCTCGGAAATAATTAAAACGAGAAGTAAAGCAACTACAGCTACCTGCTCGAGTCCCGCAGACAGACAAACATACAGATAGACAGACAGCCAAACAGGATGGTTATCGAGTCTGGCTGCAAGTCGTAGAGCTGTCGAGCCGTGGAGCCACATGCAAAGCTTTTGTGACTCGTTGGGAGGTTTGAGACTCGGCGTCAACTTCAGCTGACGCTTCGACGCTGTCGTCGCCATTTTTTCCGTGTAATTTGATTTTGTGTTCACTGCTGCTCTTTGTGTGTGTGTGTATTTGGGTGTTTTTTGCTGCCATTTGCTCTCACTTTGGTCTCTTGGCACATTTCTGGTACATTTTGCGACGTACTAATGAATGACAGCAACAGCCGACGACATCAGTTAAGACTAGGACAAGCATCAGCCAACAACCAACAAACAACAACCAACAGACGACGGCCGACGGCAACTGCCAACGGCCGACATCCTGGGCCAAAACAGCGAACAGGCGCCGCATAACTGGCATAATGCTGATGATAATGTTGATGATTTTAAAACGCGCGTGTTTCTCCTCCAATTGCTGTCATTTGGTGTCATTTGTGGGCGGGTAAGGCTTTAAATTGTTGTCTAGTTGCTTCGGGGCGGTGCCCCGTATTCCCCAAGGATAACTAGAGCCAGCTAAACAGCCACATTCGACAGCTTGTGGGCTGAACTCTAACGAGCTGGCCTTGTATTTAAGGAATTGTTCGATAATCTGTGAAACAATCAAAGACCAAATTGCTGGTATAAACATAATTCCTAGTGGTCCGCCAGTTTAAGCCTTAAAGTGGAGCAAAGAAGGGAAAGATTGAACAGCTGAGTTGAGTGCATGTTGATAGCAGAAGTGGCAAAAGATGGCTATTGAAGAGCTATTTGGCAGATACTTGCAAAAGGAAAATGCGAAAGGCTAGAAAAGTTGCCAAGGGTACAAGACAAGCTGCATGCTGAAAAAGTTCACATTTGTTTTTAGAAAACTGCAAAAGAAATTCTTCTGAGCATTTGCAATACCTTCCATAGACCATTTGTGGCTCTTTTAAACTTTCATAAACTTTCGATGTTCTGTCTGTTTGCCTGTCTGTTTCGAAAAAATATCTCAGTGTTTAAGCTTCACACAACATGCAAAAGGTAAACAGTTGCTGCTAAAATGTTATGAAAATCTTTATGAATGACCTTCTACTTCTAAGTGGAGGTCGGTGTTTAGCAAATCTGAGATCACGCGAATTCTAGCTAAAACTAGAATTTTCCACTTACACAAACTAAAGTCATTAAGAGCTATGCAGGTAGTCGATGTGATTTGACTCAGGCCAAGTTCCCAGTTTATTAGCAAACAACGGCAAAGTTAGACAAAATGTGTCACTTAAACATTCGTAAACATTGTATTTGTTCAAAACTCAAAAGTTTCACAAAGATGAAGCCATTTGAGGCAACCGCAAACAAAATGGCTGACACAGAATCTCTCCATATTCTGTCAAACTGTCACACGACCATAATGAACTTTATGTCAGAAGCAGATACAGATACCGACACAATTATATATACATATGTGTACACATGTATACGTATATGTTATTTGAGTAGAGAGCTGTCGCTGTCATAAAATCAAAACTATGAAAAGCGACAGCGTCAACTGTTGGCGGACAAAGACGACACTAGAGATGGATATGGAGACGCGCTAGAGCGCTATGGCGCTGTGCGAAACACTTAAAAGAAAGTAAATAAAAGCAAACCGAATTAATTGCTCCACATGGCATACAATTTAGATATATGGCATGCGGAGCTAACATGTGATATTGATGACAATAAAACCATAATGGCTACAGCCGCAAATGAACCCAGCGAAAAGCACAGCTTGCGTCTGTCTGGCGCTGTCTGTTGGCGGTCTGCAGATGCCTTCTAACGTTCGTTGAGCTGAGGCGAAAACTCAACTTAATATCAGACAAATACGGCTAATGACAACAACAAATAGGTTCATTGTCACATATGCATGTGTGTGTGTGTGTGTGCGTGAAGCTGCCAACTGAGTTTACCCCGACCTGAGAAACTTTCTGTGACAAAATTCTTCTTGATACTCTTCCAGCTGGCAGAATAGAGTATATAATCTCAGGGATATGTTTGTCTTTCATTATAAAACTGTACAAATTTGTCATGCTCTGTAAATTATATGAAAAGCTTAAAATGTATTCGGAGATGGACTGCAGGAAGACTGCATCAAGGATTACCAATGGAAAAATATTTTAACAAAATTTTTAATCATTATAACAAATATTTTTAAATCCATAAACGGGTATTATATAGTTAACTACACACCCTGGGGCTATCCTTTCATCTCAATTAGCATACGCAAAATATATAATAGAATATTTGTTGCAGTTGGAAAAATGACAATTGGTCTTGGTTTTAAATCTTATTATATTACATATAGGTTTGTCATTGATCATCATCAAATAATTGTAATTCTAATTAAATAATATATTATAATAAAAATATTAAAAGACATTTATATTCAAATAGCATTTAAAAAATATATATTAGTATCCCAATTCATACTTAAACATTAAGTAAGATTTATGAACATTTCTGAAGCTATACAAGATGCACAGCTAATTCCAAGCACCCTCTTAGGGTATTCCTTCCAGCTGTTGACAGTCTGAGCGAGTGTCTGAGATTCGACCCACGCGCCAATGAGCTATTGACATGTTGTGCAGTAGCATCAAAGTGCTTCAATCTCAATCAAGCCAAATAAGTTTGCGATAATTTGTCTGAGTATCGCCTCAGTGGTAGGATTCACATGAATTAAAAGTCGGCGATGCCCCAAAACCTTCAGTAAACAATTTCAAGTTATTTATTTATTTCAGAACAAAGGGGAAAAAGTGAATACAACTGCAGACAAACAATGCCAAATGCAACAGAAACTTTGCAAGTTTTACTTTAGCGCCTGGCAAAAAGAACAAAATGCAAACAATACAAAACAAACGGAGACACAAAGAAAATATTATTAAAAGGGCGCAACTTACGGGATGGAGGGGAGCAAGGAAACTGTGTCTGTGGGCGAGCAAAGCTAAAGAGCAGAATGTGGGCGAGGAGTCGTGGAGGTGAGGACCTGAAGCAGTGCAGCAGCGAAATGTTTCTGGCAGGTTGAACGCAGCTCTTGGGCTTTGCACTTGTGGGTGCAGTTTGAGGCCAATGGCAAAAAAGACCTTTGAGAAAAATCTGAAAAAGCTTATCCTTGAAACTGAGATACAGCAAATTCTTAATAATTGCATAGAACGAGTTCTGAATGTGATGTTTACTGGGTTGCAGCTGATGCTCCTTTGAATTACAATTTCTATTAACTTGACTGTGTGAAAAGCGTTCTTTTCCACAGAAATTAGGATTAAAAAAAATACAAAATTAAGTAACCAAGGTGGAAAATATAAACTGGAATATTTCAAATACCTTTTACATATCGTGGAAATTCCTTAAAGGCAGCTAGTTAAGCTAAAGGTGAAGCTTGTGTTATTAACTGTAACTTAACTATCTAAAGAAAAGTAAGTAAGGGCGTAATTTTGATGGAATACCTAAATTAGCAATCTGTTTTTCTAGTTCACATTCTGCGGCATTTGCCACTCCAATTTCCCACACGTCACTTTCGCTTTACTCTCATGGTTGTCAGTCAGTTAGGTTTGTAGCAGGCTTCCCTTACCTGGTGTCTATGAACTCACGTGTACAGCTAGCTACACACACATGTATGCCTATCCATGTTTCCATTTGGCAATCTGCGGGCCACAATAACAATTTGTTGAGAGCTCTGCTTTATTCAACCGATCCATAAGGCTGCTCCACGCCTTACACATGTTCATAAGTTTTTATGCATACCAAATATATTGATACGATTGTTGTTCCAGTTTGCAGAAGTACTGTTATTTGAAATCGATGCTTCTTGACAATGGTGGAGAGCAGGAATATTCTTGTGGGGAGACTTAAGGCTCCTTTGGACCAATAGCGAGTGGATCTGTTCATGTCTGTCTCCTTGCTCCCAGAGACTATTTGAGATGATTCTGAATATGTGAAACTTACATATTAAAGTAGCATCGAAGTAGAGATAGATTCTTTGCTCAAAGTGAAATCAAAAACATTTCCCGTTCAATGAGTACATTCAAGCTTGTGCAGAAGAGAATTTACAGGGCAGCTTGCAGTCGAACACTCCTGAATTGCGAAGTTATTCATGTAATATTTTATTTGTTTCCTTTTCGCAACTGATGCTGCTTTGCTTCTGGCTTAAAAACGAAAGGAGGCGAACCTTCTGACGGCTGATACGAAAGGAGCAGCTCGGTCAGATGCTTGACTGAGTGAGTTTGGTTCAGCTTGAGTTGGTGTTGCGTTGATGCTCAAGTGCAAAATAGTTGAGCTGGGTGCACTTTTGACAGATATATTATTTATTTGCTCTCACAATTGTGCATATGGGAGAGTTTTGTAGTTTGCCTTTTCTTGTCTAATATATTGAGTCTATATAGCTTGAGCGCAGTTGCAAGTTAATGTACTCTACTCAACTAAATTGATTTTACAGTGATATTGATAGAGACTTTAAAATATCTATACTATTCGAATGATATGCTCAATCTCTGATATTATATTTTGCATATTCTGAACTCAATGTAAAGAGTGAGAAGTATTTTTTAAAGGCAGCACATTTGCAATATATTGTTGGTCCTGATTCGCTTGGTAGCTGCTTATTTACCTTGAGTTTCTATATTTTTTTTAGCCAATTACACAAAGATGTGAGAGGCAAAGAGATAAAAAGATAGAGAGAGGGAGAGAGAGAGTGAGATAGAGAAAGACCTTGGATGGCTTACTGCGGGATTGAAACAATGTGGCGCCACTTTCACTACTCCTTTCTATTGAAGAATGGGAAATGACAAGCAAACATTGTCATCCTGGCAGACTGGTGGAGTCTTTGTCGCCAAAAAATGAACGAAACAAGAACAAAAAGCAGAAACGCAATGAAAAATATGTCAGATGTCACGATTTACTATTTGTTTGCCAATAAGGAGATGAAAATCGATGTTGGCATCTGTCTTCGGCTCTGTTTGTTATTTATTTCGCTTTCAAAGCTGAGGCGCCGCACAAACGAAAAATAAACAAATTTCTTAATGGCAATACTCGCATTGCTCGGAAAAAGAGTAAATTGATATTGATGCTCATTGAAGCACATTTCGGGGCACAATGCAACTCGCCTCTGGGCCAGCTCAACGAACTCCAAGCTGTTGCGCATCTGCGGCTTCGCATTCAACTGCGACTCTGGAAATTTTCCCATCTTTGCGACATAAGCTGTGCGCCAAGCAAGCAAAAGCTCAGAAGTAAATAATATAAAACGGTTGCAAATTTACACTTTCCTTAAAGCGAAGAGCTGTTGCTAAACAGTAAATTATACAAAATTCCTTTAAAGAAAATTTCTTTTGAAAACAGATATTATAATGAGGAAATGCAAATGATTTAACGTTTTACCTTGCGCTTTATGAAATATTGTGATGAGAAAACATTTCTCTTTAAAGAAAGCCCTCTTAAAAGCAAATATTGTAATGAAGAAATTCAGATTTAAAGAACGATATCATTGAATTGACGAGGAACAGAAATTGTTTTAATGAATTTAATTAAATTTTATCATTTTGTTTACCTCCACTAAGTAAATTGAAAAATAGGATTTTAGTTGGCTGGATGGGTTGAAGGAATATTGGATTCATATTCGTTAAAATTAAATTAATTTCTGGCTATGACTCTCTCTCACATTACAAGTTTATACAGTCTTAGATTTTTTGTATATTTTTTTAGATTTAATAAAAAGAAATTTTGATATTTTTAGGAGTGGCTTAAATGATTTCGTTTCGCTTGTTGCGACTTCCCGAAATAAATCTCTCAAAATACTTAGGCCCAGCTGCTGCTGTTCCCCCGAGGCTGAGGAGGAGCACAGTTACCCTTTGCATTTGCATATTGTATGAATTTATTTTTAATTGGGTTATTTTGAAAGGCTTCAGCCTTGCTTTATGTGATTTTAATTTACTTGTTGTTTTCTTAGCTCGAAAGCAACTCTTTAAGTGGCATGCGTAAAAGAAAATGTGAATGTGTATGAATGTGTATGTGTACATAAAATATGGCTTGTTTGTACATTGTGTATAAATCACGCAGCCAATTAAATGCGTTGTATTCATTCGTTTTCATTCGATATGAAAATTGACAAGGAAACACTTACTTAAGAGTGAAAAACGCGGTGTGTAAGGATCAAGGTCAATATGTAATGCTCATAAGAAGAAGTAAATATTGGAATTCGGCAAACATACATTGAGCCTCATTAATGATGTGTAGTTGATTAATGGAAAATAAGGTATGAAGTAGAATAAAGTTGTACTTTGCACTCTTCAAGAACAACAAAAGAAATATTGCCTTAAAACTATTCTCAGTTCTGCGTATGCATATGTCAACTCAGTGTCACTTTTTGTACATTATATATAATGTATGGACTGCCGTGTTGTGTATTCATGGATATTTTGAATAAATAACCCTGTCGATGTAATATTTATAGCCAACACTCAAGTAGAAGTAAAGTCGTTCCCCTCAGCGGGTCACGCAGCAGGCATATACAATAAGTGTTTTCTCCAAGTGTACTGAGAGCCATGTTAAAGTAGACCAAATTTAGTTGCTACACACATGTGCGCACATATACATACATACATACATATATACAAATCACATAAATCTTTTTATTTGTCATTTTTATTGGTTTTTATTATTATACCTTTTTGCGTATTTGTGTTGTGTGTGTGTGTGTGTGTGTGTGTGTGTGTGTGTGTTTGTGACATTGTGCTCGTCCTTATCCTGTTTGTCGTCGGCGGTATGCGATATGCGTGCTCAGAAATGTCTTGAAGCGGGTGACAAGACAGAAAACAAATGAAAGACGTCACAGCTGTACGTAAAAACATTCCAATTGCCTCTGTGTGTGTGTGTGTGAGTCTCTCTCTCTCTCTCTCTCTCTCTGTGTGTGTAACTAAAATTTCATAAAACGCCAGAAATATTAAATAATAATAAAAAGAGGATTTGTATCGTATATGTAAACGTATTTATGTGTCGCTGTCACTACTTTCGCCGTTTCACTTTTATGTTTATGATCTGCACCTCGCACAAAACATTTAGGGTATTCCCATGCATTTGTCTGTGTGTGTGTGTGCGTGTGCGATTCCAATCAGCAGCCAAAAACTACTTCAGCAGCGACCAAAACAGACAAACAGACAAAAGAGCCAAACACAACGAAGCGTCCGTTGTCGGCACAGGCGGGTCTGAGACCTCGAACCAGAGTCAAAGGGACTCCAACAAAGTCGACCTCAGAGCAAGGCTAGACTCTCGGTTTTTCCTTTTTTTTGGCTTTTCTTTCTTTTTTTTCCAAACTAACGACAAAATTGACAAATATTCGTTATATGGTCTTCTGAGTGAGCATGTTTTGCCAGCCAGTGGGGCCCCACTCCAGTGCTCCCCGTTCTGATGTCTCCGATTCAATTGTTATTTTCGTGGGTTTCGCAGGCTTTTGAGGCCGCAGCTGGCTGGCGTCGCCCGGTCGCTAGGTGGCTTCGTCGTCGCTTTGAACCGTTTTTAATTTGTCTGCCAGCCAAATTGAAAACTGTCAAAACTGTTAACGTGGCCTCTTGTGTGCTGTGGCCAACGACATTATAAGTTATCGAGATGCGGCGATTAGTTTCCACTCTACATAGAGACATTGCCTTGATTAATCTCAGCAATTTGATGTTAGATAATAACTAGAATAATATTTGAGTTTAGAGGAAATAGGAAATAAATAAATCTATATCTTCATCAAAAGACTTCATTGTATGAATTTGCTTAACATTTTATATTGAGCAAATAGCTTAAGCTAATGAGAAAAAAGTTGCTAAAAAATTAACAATATTTTTAATTTTATTTATATTATTAAATATTTTCCTTATTATATATAGTTCAGATTCCTATAGTTACATATTGTTATCTTCAGCTCCAGTTATATATTTGTATATATATTTGATATATTTGTTTCTTTATTCATTTAGTCAAAATGTATATTGTGAAGGATTTCCAGATGAACTGAGTTGGGTTAGAGTGTAGTGCGCTGATGCTCCTCCTTCCAATTTGACACAAACTGAATTTTCGTTGACAAATAACAGATTTCCAGTTAAATGCCTGTATAAATTTTGACCTACATCTTACTCAAATTTCAAATAGAAAGAGCCAAAGGCTGCTCCGGACGCTCTACTGTTCAGGCAGCTTTTTGATAGTCTGTGTCAAACAGTAAGTAAATAGTTTAAATATCGAACACCAATTGCTGTATTTAAAACTGCAATAAATTCAATAGAAATCTGCAGCTTATGCAATTTCAATTATTATTTTTCGTTTCAGATATTAGTTTCGTTTTAAGCCGCTTTCAATATTGATAATTGAACAGATAGCACTTATGCGTTTTATGCTGCAGCTTTAAAGTATTGGCAAACAGATTTTAAGGTAGAGTTGAATATTGATAAAGCATTGCTTGGAGGAAAAGAAAATGTGTTGTAATATTTACCGGAAAGCAATTTGGCTGAAAGGTGCACGCCATTGCCATCGATAGCTGACTGGGGTTGCGTGCGAGGCTGCTTCGCACACCTCTCTGTGCCATGTGCACCTGTGTGTGCGGGGTGTGCAGGTGTGTGCGTGTGCGTCAAACGTTAACGGTGTGAAATGGCGCATATGTAAGCAGGGCCCAATGGATTTATTGCTTTTAACACAGGACTTATAGACGGTTGCGCCTGGAGGCCGTTATTGTCTGTTTGGCGCGTCGCTATTGGCCATTTTCTCTGACTTTTGACCATGTTGCGACGTCGCGATGTGGCTTAAAATCTAATCGACGCTTTTCCAACTGGACTGAAGCAATGCTTTGGCATTGGGCGCCTGCCCGTTATTTACTGACCGGAATTACCACTTTCAGCGGCATAATAGATTACACACATATAAGTATGTACGCCCACACACAAACAGAGAGAGAGAGAGAGAGAGAGAGAGAGAGAGAAAGAGAGAGACAGGCGGAGTGCCGGACAGTTGGATACGCAGGCAGTCGAACTGCAGTTACAGCTACGCACAACATTTGTAATTGCTTGTTGTTAACGAGAGGATGTGGGCGGCACTTTGGGCCCCACCCAGGCACACACTTATGCATATTTAATGAGAGCCGATTTCCTTAGCTGCTTAGCCCCTTCGCCGCACATATGGCTACGAATCGTTGGCGGGAGAGCTTAAGGCTTTTGGCTATTATTAGCAAATCGCTTAAACAGGCTAAGGCCAGGCAGCAAGCAGCAAAAGATTTCGCATTTAAATTGATTTTCGGGGTCTGGCATTTAAAATGTGAATTCGATTTGCTGGCAATGGAGCAGCCCAGCTTGGGCAACTGGGCAACCAACGAGCTTACATAACCAACTAGCACAGCGGCTATGTAAGTTTTCTGTGTTGTAATCCAGTTTGTGTGTGTGTTGGTGCAAGTGCTGATAGTATTGAATTATAGTGCATATTTGGGTCAGAGAATTTGCTGGTGCAACGAGCACAATGAAGAGATAAGGCGATCAATCGGGCAGGTCTTGTAAGTAGATCCATTCAACTGGGCACAATAACAGTTTTACGAGTGAAACAAGATGATTTGGAAAAGCCGTAGATTACAAGTCTGTGAAGAATTTTCTATATTAAATTGCAAATTTCAGTTATCAAAATGGCTTAGCTTAGCCTGCATTTTAATAGGAATTTCATAGTATAAACTCCGTTTCTACAGATCTGAGTAAAATTTGGCCTCTTCTTCATTTGTGTAAAAATCTAATCAAATCCTAGAAATCTTCTTTGGTCTTTAATTAACGTTTGTTTTGTATTTTTAAAATTCCATTTTTTTTTTGATAAGTCAAAAGCTTAGCCCAAGGGTTTACAAAATATGAATAAACTCTTCATTAATCTAGATTGTCAGTTTGATACTAGAACTTTGACCACACCACAATAATACTGAAATAACTTAAGGCTTCTTGCAGAACAATCTAAATGGCGTCAACAAAAAGCGATTAAAAATATATATTTTTAATTACCGTAAACTAATAAAAACTTTTATCATTAATCAACTGAGTTTTCGACCTATAAGTGCAATAAATCAAAGTGACCATGCTAAGAATAGGGAGTCCATTGACATCGCGCTGTCTGACGATGAGTTCGACTTTTCAACGAGACACTTTGAACGCTTGGCAAACAACAAGGAGGAGGCCGCCATGCTCTTACCTCTGCTCGCAGTGCGAATCTTTAGTTTTACACTTTTTTTTAGTACCCATTGCATATTGTTGTTGGGCAAAGAGTCAGAAGAGGTTGAGTTCCAACTAGAAAAGTAATGGAAATCGGAGCAGACTTGACTTAGTCAAATTAAGTGAGACAGAGACTGGATAAATTAGCAGTTAGTAGAAGTAAAGTAAATATGAACCCTTTGGCATTTGATAACAGAAAACATTTTTAGTTTTCCATTTACATAATTCGGAAAACTCATGTTTAACAGCAGAGCTTAAGCCTTTCCTGCTTACGCACTGTTGTGTGCCATATTAAAGTTTTGCAAATTGAAATATTATACATATATAGTCAGAGACTTTTGGGAAGTTGAAGCACATCCGGTGCATGTAGTTATGGGTGTGTGTGTGTGTGTGTGAGCATGTGTACGCATGTCAGCATATATCTATAAATAGAAGTAAGCTTGAATATATGAAACAATTTGAGGGTATCTCCTAGCTGGGTACTTCCGTTAGAGCAGACTTTTAAATCAGAATTAAATTTATGTTGCCTAAGAGGTTTGAAGTAGCTGTAAGTTTTTCAAGGGTTCAACTCTGGGCCTTGCTTTTATATTTAGTTTTACGTTATTAAAAGTCCAATTTTAAAAATCTGCTAAATTTTAATAATCATTTGTAAGGTTTTATGATTGCATGAAATAATTTGTAATGCAAGTAACATTTTATTATATATCATAAATAAAAAACTTAATTAAAATTAATATTTAAAAATAAGTATAAGTTATATTTGCAAAATAAACTAAGCTGTTAAGGCTGTCAATCTATTGTGGAATAAAAATTAAATATATCTTTGGTGGAAAGTGTATTCAGTTATTCTCTACAGAATGCCATGAAACTCCAAGCTGAAGTAGGCAAAAAAAAAAAAAAAAACTAAAGAGAGTTGTAACTTCGCTTGGAGCCGCTGGCAGCAGTTGTCGTCAATGAGAAGTGACTCTTTAATTACTTGTAATTTGTTTTAATGCCACTTGAGGGCAATGCAAAAGCTGGCATTCGAACGCATTAAGCACCTGGCTGCGTTGCCCTGTAGAGGACAGAGTGCTGCCTCCGGCTGCTGCTGGCTTCTGGTACACGTTCTAGTAATCCTTGTCGCAAGCTGCTCATTTCGTTTGATTTACTTAGCAACTTAATAAAAGTTTTAGCTGCCGCTGCATGCCAGCAGCCAGCAGCCATCAGCCATCAGCATTCAGCCAGCACTTAAATGAGTTATGAAACAATTTGTAGAGCCCAACGTGCTCGCTCGCGAGTACTTAGAAGCGTATGTGGACGCCGCTCTGCACAGGTATGCGTAGAATGCGAGCGTGCGACCGAAATTGATCATTAAACATTGAAATCGAACGAGAGTGGATGTATACATATTTTTTGTTGCTCAATCTCCCATTGCGTCAACTCGCATTCAAGAAGATAATTTGGTCAGAAACTCATTTCATTTAATAGCGTGCAGGTTTATGAGTCAAACAGACGCAGCGAATGGCCAGGAAACGTACGCGGATGACGCCGCGCATTCAAATTGCAGATTGACAAACGTTGTGCGGCTGTTGTGTGTGTGTGTGTGTGTGTGTGTGTGTGTGTGTGGGCGATGTCCTTCTGGCAGTTGGGTGTAAGTGTCAGGGAATGCGTGCGATTGTGTGTGTGAGCAGAAGCAATTAAAATGCGGCAAACGACGCAGTAAATGAAGCAAATGTTCCAAATGCGTTTGCCAAAAGCATTGTGGGTTAACTGCAAGGTTGTGCGGGTATGTGAGTGGATGGGTGAGCGTGTGGGAGTGTGTGGTATGATAGTAATAGTGGTGTGCATGTGTGTGTGTGTGGGTATGTGTGCCTATAGTTTGTGAACGAAATTAACAAAGCCAGACCAGCAGACCAGCAGACCACCAGACGACCAGACGACCAATAACCCAATGCCAGTAACTTGCGCAGCGTTGCGAACTTGAACAATGGCGCTGCCTTCACAGATTTGATGGGAATGGCGAATGGTGATCGCCACGATGATGATGATGATGATGATGATGCTGTGGATAACGGAATGGCTTGGCTGCCGTAATGCTATTGACGGTGGCACAGTCGAACGCTAACCGCAGTCAAAAGGATTCACTGCAAAATTACTCAAATTGAGTTGGGATTTGAAATTGCGTGAAAAGACGCATTGGCGTTCAGCTCCTCTCGTCCTGGCATTGCCAACTTTCCATTTTCATTTACGCCAGCCAATGCCAGCGAGCAATCATAAAAGTCAACCAACTTGCTGCCACTCGCCCTCGAGTCGGCATCGTTTGTTGTTTTTCATGTGCCACAGCAGCATCAGCATCAGCAGGAGCTGGAGAAGCAGGAACGGAAGTCCTTGAGTAGCAGCGACCATCACTAGCGGCACTTTCGCTTGGCATTGTTCATAGTTTATGTGCCGTACTTTCTCTTTCCTTCTGTGACCCGCCTTTGTTTCGGCGTTTTAATTAAGTTCTCGCACTTGTAATAAACGACGTCGCTTGATTTGTGCGCTGCCTGACATCATTATGGTAATTGCACAAGGGCGCAACTAAGTTTGACAAGCAGTCGACTCAGCTGCCATCCAGCCTCAACTGCCAGAATTGTGTTTTTGTATTATTGGACTCTTATTTCAATTTAAACAAATACTGGAAGAACAAAAAGAAATTGCATATATGTTTGCCTGAATTGTTGACATTTATCGATTCCATATCTGGGGTCTGCCAGCTGTTGAGAAGGCTCACATATAAATAGCCTCAAATATATTTTTATGTTATTTATCATAGTACTTTTTCTATATATAAGTTACCCTTTCATCAATAAATGTATAGCCTCAGACGTGAATACATTATTAAGATGAGGCTTCGAGGTAATCTTTATAAAGCAGGCTTGGAACTGCTCTTACCTTCATGTGCATGTGTTTGCTCATAATCTCATTTTATATTTCGCTTGAGTTATTGGCTGTCAGTTTTGATGGATTTGTTTGGATTTTGAGGCTCGCACTGTCGTGACAGGCCAACAAATTGAAACAAATTGCGTTTGCCTTGAATTTGCATGAATAACAATATCATTACGTGCCGTAAGGCAGGCATTAATGAGCTCGAATCTTATCATTACGCGAGGGCAAACTAAATGCATTCCGTAAACAATCAAATATGCCATTAGGCGGTCACTTATCACACTTGGCGAACTTTTGTCGAACAGCAGTAACAGGCCTCAAGTCAGAAGAGAGAAACAAAAGCCAAAAAAAAAAAAAATATATATATATATATATATATATATATATATATATATAATATATATATATATATATATATATATATAAAAGAGCAGCCACAGGGGCCAAGTTACGTATACTTTGCCTTTGGCTTATCGAGGCTGGCACACGCGCCGTTATGAAATAGGCCCAAACACGTGATTTGCGGCCATTAAAAAAGCCCAACAGAGCCGAAAGAGTAAACTGCCTTTGATTTATTTACAGTGCAAAAAGAACGCCCAAAAGTAGGCAACGCAAATTGCGAGCCCAAAGCCAAGGCAAGAAGTTTGACATGCAATGTTAAAATTAAAGTAAACTTCTTTCGCGTGTTGACATGTTTATTTTTTGCCTTCACGCCCCCCATTTTCTAGCCTAAGTATTGGGGCGTGGACGAAAGTTAAATATGCAAAACATTAAGCCCAAGTTCTATTATGCCGAAGCCAGCACAAATGGCATGCGGCATTCTGGAATTGTGCAAAAGAGAATCGTTCCTAATGTGCGAATATGAGGAGCACTTTATTGATCTCACGGCTGACTCCACATGCAGTTGCTTTCCTCCAAAGCCCATTAAAAAACATTGCCAGTCGAGTACATTAATTATGTAAACATGTGTTCTTTTTGCTTAGCCTTATCCGGGCTCGGTAAATTGTTTTAAGGTTTCTGATATTAGCTTGGGCACTTTGTGACCGGGTTGCATAATTTAATATTAATGAACCGAAAAATCGATTCAGAGCACAGGCGCGCAGCCTGGAATTAAGAGCAACGTGCGGTGCAGAATTTGACGTACTAAAGTCGAGTCGACTTACGCTAAGAGTTTATATATGTATATTAAAATATATATATTGTAAGATTCAATTATTTTCTCGTTGGCAGAATTCAGTTAGAGCATAAACTAGGCAAAACTCTATCCTCTAAGTGAAGAGGTGTTCTGCATGGCTAATACATGAGATGGCTGATTATAACATTAAATTGACTTAAAGAGTCAAATATAGAGCTAATCTTTTTTAAACTTTTTCTGTTTATGGCTTAGAGAGGTCAATATGTTGAGTCTTCTTCTTTAGTTTGTGCTTAATCACATTAGGATTTTTATAATTCAATTAATTGTTATTAATTAACCAAGCATTAGTTATTGAGATAACTCCTTTTTCAGTTATATATAAAATCCAACAGGTGAAATGTTTGCCATTTGATCTTGAATCATCTTGAGTCTGCTGAGCCCTTGAACATAATTTACAAACGTTTACCGAAGCTGACGGCTTTCTGGTGCATTGATGAGTGGTGTTATCTCTTACCATTTGAACCACCTCACTTGTATGTACTTAGAATAGTTAATTATAATAATACTGCCACTTAGGAAGACGCCGACATTCCAGAACTGTCGCTTGAAGTGCTGTCCGTAGAGATGAAGAGGGCAGGTATATAAGCAACTACTTCACATATCATGGCAAGAATGTAGCTTCATGATAAAGTCACAAAGAGCCCAATATGTTTAATATTTTTATGTTTTTGGTCACTCTGCAGTAATAAAACTATTTTTAAATTTCGCTTTATATTTGCATATAACTTTTAATAAAATTACCAGTTCGCATTTTATTTGCATTTTTCTTCTCTTTATCAATAATTTTATTAAAATTTTATTAACTCTGACTGTTTGTAGCTCAGCTGAAAATCTTTGTATTTAACAACTTTATTTGATTAATGCTTTTCTGTATTTTTTGTACATATATTTTTATTTTTATTTTTTGTACAGTAAATTGGTTTATTTTTGCGTATTACTGTTTGCTTTCTTTTCCTGATAAGTTTTATTAATAAATAATTGTTGCGTCACATGCGAGGCATTTACCGATGTCTCGGGGCCAATTCGTTCAGCAAATGTAATTTAATACACGTTAAGCAAATAGAGTCAAACAAGCCACGAGTAAATAAGTTGTAAAATACAATATTTTAATTATATTTGCATATCGAGAATGGCTTGTTGAAAAGAATAAAATACAAGTTGACAACAAAGAGAAACCCAGGGCATGTATTAATATAATTATATGTATTGAAAATTTCTTTATATACATATAGTAAAATTTGTTAATCTGTTCAATCTTTATACTCTATTAAGGCAACTCAAATTAAGCGCACTTTGGCGACACTTCAATATCGTATATAGTATATAGCTGATGAGCCGATGAGCTAGTTAATAATACTTTGTCGCTGATGAGCTTATCTCAATTACTGAACAATTTTCAATTCAAATTGATGGGCCATTCAAATCCACGGGCAGCAGCTGCCTCGATTCTACAACTTAATTGCCGTGTAAAACACCATTAAAACGAACGCAATGAGCACGGCTCGGAGTCCACAAAAAAAAGAAGGAAAATAAAATTGATCAAATGATAATTAAAAATGTACTGCAATAAAAAAGATCTTAATGACATAATAACAGATGACAAATAATAAATTGTCCGACGAACGAACTACGCAAATTATTCTGCCATACACACAGGCAGCACTTGTCGTTGTTGTCGTTGTTGTTGTTGTCGCTTGTTAATTATTGCAGTAATTAATACGGAGAGCAATGTTCATTATTTCCCGAAGAGGACATACAGTCATAAAGTAAGGCGATGTATTAATATCATTAAGCATTAAGGTGGCGCAGACCAGTACGCCTTTTAGGCTAGGATTGCAAATTTCTCCAGCTATGCGCCAGATGGGTCTCTCACGCAGCATCATTAACATTGCTATCCACATTATCTCGTGTTGTACCGACATTCTATATGCTCGCAACAGCAACAGCGACAGGGTAAATAATATATGACATGCAATGAACTGTGGTATATCCCAATTGTGGAACCCTTGCTTCTAGCCTGCCCTGCCCTGCCTCTGCCCAGCGCTCTGTTGGCCATAACTTAATTATGATGAACGCAGCGAAACGAGACTAAATACGAGCTATACACAGGTAAGAGAGCACACAACCTTCACTGCCAGCTCTTTTTAAAGGTGCGTCCTCTTCAACCTTGCCCACCGTCGTTCGTTGCTCTCCCTTGGTCCAGGGCGAGCTGGAAAAGTGTGTAATAATAACTATTTGCATTTTATGTGACGCTTATTTTAGCATAAATTTTCTAGCTTATGGAAATTATTCGTGTTTTCGCCAACTTGTAGTTCTGCACCACATTCGCCGCCGCACTCGCCCTCGCACTCTCACTCGCACAAGGTAAAGTAATGACCTTTGCGGGCGTACTCTGCGTATGGGTAATTGTGTGAATTGCATGCTGGCTGGCCTGACCTGCCCGGGTCGGCTCAGCTAGCTCTGTTGCTGTTGGGTGTCGGGCTGGCATACAAAATTTCACATGGTTTAATATGCAAATAAGAGCATTGGCTTAGAAATTGCTCGCTCGCTCGCTAAACATTTCGGAAATTTACATTCACCCAATTTCGCTTAAGCTGCTTTCTCCAAATAAACAGTTGATTATACCAAACTTATTTAACAATTACAAAATAATTATGAAAGCTGAAGCAAAGCAGAGAGTTTGAGTTGAGTGTTTTATAATTTAATGCAGATAAACCTAATGCTTCCCTTTATATTAACTGCTAACAACAACAATTAGAGTGAATTTGGATGACGACAGGCCGAAACGATGAGCAAGCTAAATCTAGATATTGCCTTAAATAACTGAAAATCAATATAATTTGAAAAGTCATTTATATGAGCGTTCCTCGAAATTATTAGTTACTTTAATTTTATTATTATTAAATTTTTTATGGTTGCAGGATTGTGGCATTCAGACTGTTTGTTGGTAAAAGATAGAACATAAAATAAATAAAGGATTGATTGACAGACCGGCAGACTGATTGCTGACTCAACACACACAGCCCACAGGCTGGTTCGAAGTCTATATTTTAACAAGTTCAGTTTTGTATTATAAATGAGTCCGTTTTTGTAAAATAGAAGTCGAAGTGAGTCTGCAAAGCAGTCGACTGGAAAGCAGTCAAACTTTATGCGTTTTGCTGTCAAAATTAATGGCCGTTCGATTAACAACTGAAGGTCGATAGTTCGAATGTTCAAATGTTTATTGTTAAGAGGGGTTTGTAAGCTAGGGGCAGAGAGATAGACCCGGTGCTCTGATCACAGATGCTTCTTCACATAGATTCAATTATGATTCAGTTTAATTAATTATGAAGCTTTGATTTTGGCCACTCAATGAGCTGATGCGACCTCATAAACTCATTAGTTTAGAACTGAGAAAGTTCCTGACATTGAGTGTACTTTGATCACTTATTGGTCTTAACGAGGTATGTACCCAATTGTGTAATTAGTTGTATTGATTTTCTTGCTTCGGTTTCGGGTAAATGACAAAAGCTGTCAAGACAAAACACCAATTAACACCTACAATCAGTCCATGTCATAAAATCAAAATTGATGTTCGACCATTGTTTATTCGAATGCCTTCGACGTTGCCCTTTTTGGGGCTTTTCATTATAATTTGTTGTTGGGATTCGATGTCGTCAACGGCCTTACAATGTTTCGCGTTTGTGTCTTTCACAATGGCCCGTGTATATTGACATTATTAATTAATTGGGTTTGCCTGAATAAGTAACTAAGCACAGAGAGGTTCGCGTGCCTGGACTCTGCCAGCATTCCGCCTTTGGGTAAATTAAATATTTAAATCTACAGCGCGTCTTTGCCGCGCCGCAGACTGTAAAAATATTTATACATTTTTTGTTGCTTTTTTTTTTTAGTTTATTTTCCTTTTGCAAATTTTAATTTGTCTTGAGGCAGTCAGCGCATTTCTTCCATTTCCTTTTATAAATACTGTGTACTAGCAGCTGCGCTGCGAAGTGGCCGATGCTGGAATAATATGCCACTTAGGCGCATACATATATTTTATTTATTTATTTTCAATTTTATAAACGCTTTGTACACAACACAATAAAATAATCAATAAATGCGCCGTTGCGCCAACTTGTTCATAAAATAAATGCAAATGGGCGCAACTGCCAGCGATTTATCTTGATTGTTCGCCAGATACGGCAATGGCGATAATAAACTTTTAAAGAAATTGAAAACGAGAAATACGAACGAGTTCCAAACGCCGAAGGCTAGATACCCTTACAACTACTAATCATAGTTCAATAATAATATTTAATATATTAAATATAAATAATTTAATATTAAATATTTAAATAATTTTTCAAATTTGAGATACTTTGTTGCAAGCTGAGCCTCTATTCGACTGGGTTCAAGTATGTATAGAAATAAAGAGTGAATGCGTTCGTATCGATTGCTGCTAACTGCGCCAAGTAATGGCTGCGTTTCGGGAATTGAATGTGGCCCCAGTGCGGAATGCTTTGGGGACCGAAAACAGCAACGGAACCGCCAAGTGGCGTTCAGGCACTGGCTAACAGCTTAACAGAGCCAAGTGGGCTTAGTCTAAAGTTTATTTATATTACTTGTGCGCTGACGATGCGGCTGAAAGCAAATGACTTAACTATTGTTATTATACCCATTCGAGGTGGCTAAACAGGGAATGCTGTTACTGTTGGAAAGTATGGATTGGACAGATGAAGATGACTTTGTTGACTTTATAAAGTTATTGTATTGTTGAGGAGGGTAGCAGTAGCAGACGAGACATAATAGAACTTCGAAGGCTATATATAGCCCATCTACAACTATATACAGGGTATCTTATAGTTCAACTCGACTGACTCTCAATTGTTGTTGCCTGGCCACTTGGGTTCGATTATTAGGAAAGGCCTTGAGGCGGTTATCTATTGACTCAAGGCGATCCACTTGTCATTCAAAAACCTAGTCCATTTGTAAACATTTTGACGTTTGGATAAATTTGACATGGGAAATCAAGCAGAAGGCTAATTAATGTAAGGGATATGCGCATGAAGAGTATCAGTGTATACGCATACCTTTAACATGGCAGAGGCTAATTGAATTTATACTTGCATTTCAAATATCAGAAATTTAAATTTAAATTTAAATAGGTGTAGCTTAAACTGTTAATTACAACTAGTCCAACTTATTTTCGTGCAGCTCTCTGCAAATGATGTAATATTTTTGAAAATGTAAATTGTTGGGGCAATTCAGTTCCAGGAAACTTTTAATTGGATTTCCATTATTATATGGGTACATTGCCCTAAATATGCTGGGAAGTAATGCTGGCTGAATATTAAAAGTCACCTTGAGGCGCAGTTAAAACGGAAAGAAAAAATAATTCAGTTACGCGATTTGCTCGGCGTTTACTAGCTGAAGGCAAATTTGATGGCAACGATTTAATTAACAGGCATGAATTGTTATTTCTATAAAAATAATACGAAAACACAAGAAATTAAATTAAGCCGTGGGATCCGACTAGCTGAGCAATACTCTAGCCCCACCTGAAAGTTGATTTGAAGATCACTTTAGTTCTTGGATTGGCGTCTCAACATAAATCCTGCTTCAGAGAGTTTTCTTTTGCCATTTTGCCATTCCTAAAGGGAAGAATACTCTAACATTCCTACGTTACGGCGTGCTTATAGCTGAGGAGATACTACAGAGAATTCGAAGAATCAGAGAACGCAAGAGCTGGAGCACTTTTAGCTCTTGGCCCAGCACAAAATGTTAATTAAAGATGAGTGAAGTGAAGGCAATGAGCCGGACAGTGACAGCCAGCCGGCAGAATGTTGTTGTCCACGTAAATGTCAGCAAAATGTTTTCATTTGTCAGGAACAAAACGGACGGACGGGCAGGCGGGTCGGTGGGTGTGCGAGCGAGCGACCGAAGGGTATAAAAGTCGTGCTCGTGGCAATAAAAGCAATTCAAATTGTAATTATGTCGTGAAAGCATGAATAATGTGTCCTGGCCTGGAAGTGTAAGTGAACTTATTAATGTGCCGTGCGACTGTCTGGCACGCGATGAGTGTTTTCCCAAATGAGATAGAGGGAGACAGAGAGAAAGAGACGGAGAGAGAGAGAGAGAGATGAGATATAGCTTAGTATGACAAGCAGATGTCGAGTTACTTTCATGTCATGTGCAGTGCGGTGCACTTGAAGACTTTCGGACACTGCTCAAATATTAAAGCGGCCAAGGGTCCAACTGGTCCAGAGAGACAACCAAATGGCGACTCGTTGAGTGGGTTAAGTGCAGATGAGCAGTTCGCCCAGCCTCTGGCTGGAGTTAATGGCTGACATAAAGCAAAAATGCGACAAGTCAAAGCCATGAAGCTCAGGCGGTTCATGCTACTCATGCTGCTCCTGCTGCTCATGCTCCTGATACTGCTCGTCCCTTAAATTATTTATTTATATATATTTGTGGGCATCGTGCCACTTCGGCGTGTCTCGCAAGTCAGTATGCGATTGCTCTCGCCATAATTACATACATATGTTCAACTCCAGGTAATTAACAGTAACGTGCTCCTCTTCGATGCCAATAAATAGCGCATGAGTGAGTCAGCGGAGATACACTGCAAACAACTCTATTTGTCTATTAAATATTTTAATCATATTAAGTATTTAAACAGATTCTCTCTTAACTGACTTTATGCACATTCAATCAACTCAATATAGTTTATATCTATAAGTCATATATCCCGTTGGTTGATTTTTTATTGCTATGGGCAAAGATTCCATTATCGATGCAGCACGTAGCTCTGATGAAGTCTATATATATTGTATAAGCAGTCGGAGTGTTCTGTTTTCTCATACATTTCGTGACAGAATTATAATGCGAGTGCTTCAATGCTATGGAATATTCAGGAGGAGTTCACAAATTTTCAAACGAGACGTGAACAAAGGAAAAATTTAATTTAATTCCCGTTGTTTGCTCGGCTGTTTACCTTGTGAGTCGACAAGCTGCAACAATATATATGCACTATAAATAATTATAATCGGTAAACTTATGCAATAATAAAATGGAAACACTTTCACGTGTTTTATTTTCAATAATAAAAATCAACGCACACACACACATATACATAAGTATGTGTGCATAGACGGAGAGTGATATTAAATATTCATTATAATAATCTACATGTGGGACGCAGTCAGCAGAAAGTTAACCTTTGGCTTTGGGACTAGAGCAAACAGTTGGCAGTTTTCAAGTTTCAGTCGCTTTTAGGCCATATTGAAGGCATAATTCAATGCGCATTTACGAGTCGAGGGTGTCTGTGGCCAAAGAAAAGTTTGCTCTCAACTCAACAAAAGTAGAATATTGAAAGAGATACATATTGAAAGAGTGAGCGTGCAGGAGAGAGAGAGAGAGAGAGAGAGGGGGGAGGCGCGAGAAAGTCGCACATTTTATATGCTAGCGAACATATTGAATTCCAATTTTGCGCTTGAAAGTTAACGTGCTGCCATTACATTAAACGTGATGAGAATTAACAGCTTGTCAGGCGGAGGCAAGTGTCCGTAGAACACACACACTTGGCCATAAACGCATACATATACACATCGCACACACACACACGCACTAGCGGGAATACTCGCGTGTATGCTTTAGGCGTGGCCATGACAACGCCAGGCTTTAGGCCACACTTAATTCAATTTGATTGCCAACAAATAATGCTGAGTGTCTAATTATTTTTCCATCCCGCTGTGGCGTGTGGCTGGGCCGCCTAGATTTACCCTATGTGCTGCACGGCTGGGCCATAAACCACAGGCGGCGCTTATTGAATATAAGTTTTGGACAATGCTGCGTATACGCAATGGACCCCAATGCCACAATAGAGCTCACGCACCCCATCGCTCCTGGCATGCAAATGCGGCCATTATTAACTGCAGATGTTTGCACTTAACAATAGTTCAATACCTCACTCATACGCCATCGCGCGTTAATGTAATCACATTCAATTCTATGGGTATTTCTTGCATTTGAATTTGCCTGGATTGCAATGTGCCTGAGTACGTGTGGTATATAGGTGTATGAGGAGCATCAACAGCTAATAAAACAAAGAAATTCTTTTAGCTTCAAAGTTTAAGTGGCGAAAAAAGTGTCACCTAATATAAGTATATCTTTCCCTTAAAGGCTTGATAAATTGGAGTTAATTGCTTTATACTGTCGAACAGAAAAGAAACAGACAAATATTTCGGATTTATAAATATGATATTCACTATATCTTCTAGTCAAAAATATAGCTCTTTCGCTCGACTGATGTATGGATGGAAAAGTTGATATCGATTCATTTTAGTTGTGTCGCGTGGCAAAGCTTAAATTTTATTTATGTTTTTCAGAAGCCCAATTTAAATATAAAATAATTCCCAACTCACTCCACTCGAATGTTTAATTACATTTCGTGGTCGAAGGTCAAACTAGTGTGGCTGAAATATGCGGAGATAGGGAAACATTGTATCCCAGCTTTAAATATTTAATGACATTTTTGGAAAGAGCTGAACAGGGCGAATTTAAATCGAGTTCTCAGCTGTCACATGCCCAAGAGCGTGATGGAAAAAGTGGTGCATAATGACAGCCGTAAAATGTAGAAAATCAGGAAGCCTTTTACTCTTGGACACACGCATACCCTCACACACACACACACAGACAGACACTCACACTCACATAGCCAAAAACAAATTGATACAATGACAGGACTTTTTCACGACTTAGTTGGCAAATTGTCATATCGTGCGCCTTTTGATGGCAATTTGAGGTTTTCTTTCTTTTTTTAATTTTCCTGCCGCAAAGTCAATAAAAGAAAGTTGAATAAAAAAACCAAGTTAATAGAGGCAAAGAAGAGGGAGGAAAAATTGTGGAAATTCAGTTAGATTCAAGTGGCGCGCTCTGAACGTTGGCAGCCGAATGCCAAAGCGGTTTATGACACAAATGCCACAAAGGCCAATAAAAAAGGGCCAGAGACTCACAGAATGGAATCCTTGTGCGATGCTGGCCATGCTAATGCGAAACGGGACTGGGGCATAAGCTGTGGTCAGCAGATAAAAGACACACATATACTAGATATATTGCACCGCACATACATATATTGTGTAAGAAATTGAAGGAGCTAACATATACACACAGTGCAGAAGTAACCAGCGAGCTGAGGCTGCCTGAGCGAAGGTCCTGGCAGTGAAGGATTGTGCAATCAAATGCATTGACACCGGCCACTAACGAGAGCCGGCCTGGGACCCAGTTGCATTGTCTTGCAAATCAATTCGACCAATTGACCAACGGGGTCAACAGTTCTGCTATCTTTCTTTCCTTCTTGTGAGACAACTGCCTCGTTTACTTGACAACAATTTCATATCTATTGCTGTCCACTTATCGTAATTCAATAACAATACAAATCGATGCAACTAGCGTCTGCTGTCACTGCAATTTGTGGAACAAATAATGTTTAAAAATAAAATTAGCTTATTGCATTAACTGGTTTCAAAGCAAGGCAACTACTTGCTGACAATTGAATACAAAATTAAGGCAAACGTGGTCCAAAGGCTACGATAGAGCTGCTGATTCTGATCTGGAACATATTTAGCTTATGATGTCGGCCAGCATTTCCTACTTTCTATGGGTCCAGGATATACAGAAATATGAAAGCGACCTTTTGTGAGTGAAAACTGCTGCTACAGTTTGACATTTTATCCATCACAGTCATTAGCCCTTGCCCTCAGTTTCCCTTTGGCCTTGGCCCACTTAGCAGCCAAGTTTCAAACGAACCACTAGCCAACCGGAGAAGTGTGTGTCTGTGTGTGTGAGCCGCTGATGATTGTTTCAGTCTGCTAACGAGTTTACAACTGCACTCATATAAATACATATTTGATCACACTCTTGCAAAGCAAATTCAGTCCATAGAACGTTTAATATGCATTAGAGGCGGCATTGCACCTTGTAATGCTCTATTGAGTGCGCGTTTTGGACACGCGCATGATTTTAATGGTTGTCAATAATACTTAGCTGAGAGAACAGGTGTACGCATTTCAGTGGATTTGGCCGACAATTTACGAGCGAACGTCTGCTTTGCGTCCTATTAGAATGCTAAGCCAGCAGTCCTGGCTGAAGGCATATAAAAATCTATGCACTGTACGTGCCGGCAGCTTAAAGAGCGGCCTTGAGTGCACAGCAGTCAGCGCAGCGCCCTTATGAGTACAATATCTGTCAGCCTCATATATGTATATGTGTGTATGAGATGTATAACAGGTATTCGCAAATGTGTTGTTTATGCTTTAATTGTCACCTGCACATTTACCGCAAAATACAAATTGTTTTTCTCCGTTTTCAATTTAAATCACCTTTTGATTGCATTGTGGTTGCCGGCAGACATTTTACTGCTGGTGCGACTCAAGTTTGTGTTTCTGAATGGTGAACTTGATGTCAGCACAAAAGAACATCGTCAACTTTATTTATACTATAAACATTTATTAGAATTCATGCATACTCTGCGGTCAATATGTGCGTCAATCAACTCTTTGTAAGCTTTTTTAGTTTGTCGATAATAGAAACTTGATTTTATAGTGCTGTAAAATGTTTTTTTAATTATGAGACTCAAAGGGTTTGTGATGAGGTCGACGTAAATGTGTGGCAGTGCCCCAATCGAGTCAGCAACATCGACATAATTTTGTTTGTAGATTAATGTAGATTAATTAATTATTTGCATCAAGTTATTACAGTGTTATATTCAATGAAGTAAGCGTGTTATGATGTACTTGATACTGAAAACTAGTGAAAACAGCTTAATTTGCAAAGTAGAATTTCCGAGTAAGACTTGACTGCCTGACTATGGGCTACTTTATCCAAGCCGTCTAATCAGGCTGTCAAACTCCCACGCTCGGCGCGCGTGTGTATGGCCCATGCCTATTGGCGATGTCAAAAATAATAACGCGAGATAAACAAACGCAATTGACATGCAAATACAATTTCTGGCATAGCCCGAGCCCTAGACGACACTCAGCGCAAATCCTACAAGGAATTCCGGCGCTGAGCGCATCAGCTATTGTAGAATGCGAATTCGAATGGGAATGCGAATGTGGATATTCCCCATCTATGCCCCACATTGTTGCCTTTGCCCACACAATGCCAAAGCAAATATTTTGCAATGCTTTTGTTTTTAGCTCGGCTGCCGTTTGGCTATGGTTTCGAAACAAATATAAAATATTTTCTCAATCGTCGGCAGCGGTTTTTGTTGTTAGATATCCTGTATCTGTAAATCAAGCGTGGGAGTAAAACACATTATTTTATAAAAGTCTTTTTTTATATGACTAAACTCTGATTTGTTATTTCCTACATATATTTCCAATAATCAAGCATTTATTTGGTACCTATATATAAAATATTTTCTAATATATTTGGGTTAAGCTGAGACAATCCCATGCACATTTCCTTTGTTTCATATGTGTGCAGGGTATCTTCGGAGTGAAAACACTTCACAACATATTACTTATGCTGTTGTTATTGTTGGGTTGACACAAGAAATCACAGCACGCAGAGCGTAAGACAGATACTCAGATTGAGCTTGTCGTGGTCGGAGCTCAGACAACCTGCCGCTGGCGTCCTAGACTGAAATAAACAAAATTGAAGATGTCAGCTGAATGCTGGCAATATATATATATGTTAATACATATTTGTTTATGATCGTGTGTGCTGGCAGACAGCAAGAGGACAGCAAGACAGATAAACAGAGGGAGATAGGCAGAGAGAGAGAGAGAGAGAGAGAGAGAGAGAGTGAGAGAGAGAGAGTGAGAGAGCGAGAGATGCGTATATAGAGTTTAGCTGTGTGGATTTAGATTTATGCATGTTAAGCCACACGCACTGGTAAACAAGTCCAATTAGCATAAATTTTGGGCATTTCTATGCCCGTTTATTGCCAACGTTTGCGTTTTTATGTTTATGATATTTGGCCGCTTATGTTTGGGCAATTGTCTGCTGGCCGTGCTATTATTATTATTCCAGTCGCTGTCATCGAACGGAAATAGCCAGCTTAATTTACTAATTGTTTTCATTAATTAGTGCGCATAGTTTTGTCGGCTTATCCGCTTAGCCAGATTTTGATTATACGATCGAATATGTTGGCCGTCACCAGTTAAATGTGCCAGAGCATTCCTGCTGCTCAAGGATGTGCCGAGTGGATGACCCACTTCTGCCTCGCCTGCTCAACTCTTGTCTTCTCCTTTTGGCAACTAGAAAAAAGAAGATATGAAAATAATATAAAAGACATCAGAGACGCTAGCACATCGCAATATACTCTCTGCATTTGCGATGAACTAGTTTGTATATTAGGGATTGAGCAAGGTTTTATATACAGATTTTTTCTTATTGAATCGCTCAATAGCTCAATATCTGAGAGGTTTTGGTTGTTAGAGATGCAAATTAGAATATATTACCAAGATATCGTAAGGTCGCAACTACATACATATATACTTATTATTTGAAATATTAAATAAAGACTCGAGTTTTGTAGATTGCCTGACCTGAACTACCTTCAAAGTGAGTATCTTCAGCTGTTACCCATGGCGCAAGCACTGCCAAGCTTAAGTTTCTGCTTCGTTAGTTCTGTAGTTGAAATGCACTTGGTCAAAAATGGCGCGTAGAGAAAATGTATGAAAAGGAAAAGGACTTGGACTGAAGTGAAATCAAACAGCAGACCATGCGCTGCCACGAGGCGAGGGTCGAGGCGAAGCCATGCAGCTAGCAAGTTGGCCATGCCACATGTCGGTTACAATTGAGTGCAGTTGACCCATTTCACACAGATTTGAGGCTAACTTCCCGAGCAGCAGCTGGACAGCCAGTCGGTCGGTCAAAACCCATAGCCGTATCCATCAACCATCACAGCGCGGTGCGAGCTTTAAGTCGACATATTTTATTTCTGCCTGCCATGTGGGCAATATTTGTAATTGCAAAAGTTCTATCCGGCAGCGGGCATAAATTTCGAAAGCTCCAAGCATATTTATGTATAAAGGGAATTACTCTACTTAGACTCTATGCGGTTAGCTGGCATATGGAGTCAGCTTCAACAGCAGTTCCCAAAGCTGACCAGCCGAAGAGCCTGGAACCATAGCCATATGCTACACTGCTGTACTTTTTCAAACGTATTTGATATATTACTAAGAAGTTGGTAATTTTGTCAACTGACTGCATTTGAGCTATTTAAAATACCTCAAACTGACGTATGCCAATGCACAAAAGTTATTAAAAGTCTCTAAGAAGAGATATGGCAAATATGTCTCTAACAGGCACATGGAATAATTTTATGTTCCACAACGACATTCTCAGAATATATGACATTGCTTGAAAATGTGAAAGAGATAAGTCACAATTAAACAGAATAAAATTGTTGCTAAATAGGAGTTGCTAATAATAATATAATAATATAATGAGAATAGATTATATCTTACTTCTGGATCAGCCCTTGATCCCATGTAAGTTATTTGATATGCTTGACTGAGTAACCATTCCCATGGCCCTTATTAACAATAAAATGTGTTCATTTTGTTTGTATTGCATTTAATTGGCCATTTTTGGGACCAGATTAACGTTAAAGTTTAAAGGAACTTTGTTCATAATGTATGTAGTAGCCCAGCGAGCGTAAACGCCCATTGCCATCATTCATGGGATTAGCTAGAATTTTGCATTGTGCTAAAATTTAAGCGCATGCCAGCGAGCAGCAGCTTTGCTTTATGTATGGCGGAAAACTTAGCGGAAGATTTGAGCCTGGGGAGCTGGGAGTATGTTGTGGCCACAAGTAAATGTGGCTTCGACTTTGCGCCGTGTGTCTGGATAACTTATTAAAATGCGCACGTGTCGACGTGCAGCAGTGCCAAGCGGCGCATGCAGATACGCCCAGCCCAGCCGTGCGACTGTATACGCACGCCGGCATAATAGGCATTACTCATACGCCGTGTGTAGCAGTAGCTGAGTATGCGAGCACTCTCTCTCTAGCTTCAGTTGGGGCTCCATACGCACGCGAAAAATCAATTATTAAAATGGAAATATTCTTGTGCGGCTGGCATGGGAATTTAAATGCATATGTGAAACGCCAAACACAAATAGGGCGGCCTCAGTGGGCGTGGCCAACAGCAGCAGCACAATTTAACTAACAAAAAAAATATTTACTGGCCAGCAGCCGAAGCAGCAGCAGCTCGAACAAGTCTTTGGCAACATTTTTAATCAATTTGTGCGGCTCTTTGAAAAAGACGCGGAGTGAGAGCGACAAAGCTGCAAAATAAATATAACGGAAAATGCTGCAAAATAAATATAACGGAAAATGCTTTAATCTTGACGTTTTACTACTAAAAAAATAAAATTGAAAAAAAATAAAATAAAAAAATAGATATAAAAAAACAAAAACAATTTTTAAGCGTTTTCCAATAAAAAAAAAACAAAAAAGAAAAAAACACGTAACTCTGCTAACATGACACGCAGAGCAAAAAAACATTTTTGCTCACTCACACACATGTCCACAAACATACATTGACACACGCAATGCACACACGCACATACTCATGGTCACAAAGAGACACTCACGTGTGCAACTCTTGTGCTTTATGACTGTGTGGCTGTGTGCGTGTGTGCGCTCTGAAGCAGCTAATTTAATTGCAAGCGCTAAAAAAAAGTTTTGTGACACGCTTGGAATTTGTGCAAAGTTTTAAACATATCCAGAGAAGTGTCTGGGGTAAACAAGTTCAATTTATGAGTAGAACGCAAATGCAAATATGAATTTTGTAATTCACTCTATCAATTAATCATAATTTGTTATTTGCTTTGAAAATTTGCAAATAAATAACATGTCCTAAATACATGCACAGTTACATATATACCAGTTTAAAACTAATTTGACTGCCAACTTGGGCAGCCATCACAAGAATCAACAGAAAATACGCAGACATTCTCAATTAGCTTACTATTGACTTTGCAGGTGATATATTAATGCACTCTGTAAACACGTTTATTTGTATACTACGCAGCAAAAGTTGTGCTGCAACAAATCTGTTAAAAGTTAATTTGTTTTGGTAGTCCAAAGCTCATATTTAAATGAGATCATAAAGAATATCTAAATTAGCAAATTGAGAATAATTACTGAATAGTGTAGTACAGTGTAGAGCTTAGCAAATTGTTTTGAGCTTATGAGTGCAAATAGAGACATTTATTTTGAATAAAGTTGAAGCAATTTCTAATTTATAATTACTGTGAACTATTAGGACTTAGATGGAAGCGTGTTTGCTTTTAAGCTGAACTTAGGTGGAAATGTGTAAATGTAAAAAGCATTAGCGCAACTTGTTGCCATATTAACATTCAAATTATTTATGAGCTTATGCCATCAGCTTATTTATGCTTTGCTTGGATGTGGTCTGCGAATAAGGTTGCGGCATGTATATGTGTGCAGGAAATTAGGTGTAAGTGAGTGAGCTGACGTGGGCTGGGGCTCAGCCAATTTACTAGCTGAGTAGCTGAAAGCAGACGGGATTTGTTGACTCTGCCTCGGGGTTTTTAACTCCATTTGCTTACAGTGCCATTTAAGTTATTGCCTGGCAAAGTCCACAAGTATTATATTTGATTTATCCTTTGATCTTGTTTAGTCGGAATTCAGAGGATTTGTTACTTTCGCAACTTTTAAGCAGCTTACTGACTGGCTGGCCAGCCACAGACGCGGATCTATTTACTTACTAAATGAATACTTTTTGGCATTTGTGATTCATTGAAGCCTCAGGCCATGTTCTCTCGCCCCACTTAAAGATCTCCACGTTTTTTTCGCTTTGATAGCAGCTGAATATAATTACATTACTCGGAACGAAATTACTTTCCAACTGAAAACAAAGCTAAATTCTCTTCAGTCATTAATCTTCATAATTTCTTTTATTGCTGCTTGTTTTTAAAGTTGTTGTTGGCTCTTTTTATATGTATTTCAAGTAGCTGCATAAGTTGCTTATAATTTTCGCATTTCCAAAAGCGAAAGCAAACCGAAAAAAAATGCTGAAATATATATGAAAGGAAAATAAATGCAAAATTCGTATTTAAAATTAAAACAGAGATAAATGTGACGTAAATGTATATTTATACAGTGCTGTCTGGGTATAGTGGACTAATTATTGCACGGCCTGGTCTCTAATATCGAGGTTATGCACTTTATCCAGACTCCAATTTGGTTGCTCAAAAACTGGGTTTATTTGTTTAAACAGCAGAAAATCAGTAACATTGGGCAAAAATATAATATATGTGTTCTAAAAGTTTGATCAGAAACGTTAGTCTACGAAAATAGTTATTAAATGCTTAATAACTATTAACTATTTCTCATAACATAGGCGCCATGCAGCCTGAGCGCAGTTGCTGAGTCAACTGCGCAGTTAGCAGTGTGTGTGCTTGTGCCTGCCTCTGTGCAGAGTATTCTTGCTTGTTATACCCTGAACCCATTGAAGTTGGGGAAAAAGGGTACAATGTTTTCTTTTTCTTTTGTCATATGTTGTTTTTGGCTGCTTTTTCGTAAGAAAATTGCTGTAAAAGTGCAGTTCATTTCAGTTCATTTTCGATTTTCGACTATTTAGAGTACTCCATGTAAAAATGTTGGGTGGTCACTATTTAGGGGTGTCCACTATAAAGGGTAGTCACTATACCCAGACAGCACTGTTTATATGTATATATATTTATATTTATAAATACGATTTTGATAGTCCTGTTAAAAAGTAAAAAAAAAAACAACTAAGGCAAAGTATGTAGCCAAAGGAGTGAGATTGCCTGAGCTGAGAACCAGAGACTTCCCTAGAGTGCACAGCAGAAGTGGAAGCAAAAAAAAGCAGCTGCTAAATAATTGACTTATTAAGGCAAATGAGTTTAGAAAACGAAGCTCGGCAAATGAATTGGCTCTAGCACTGGGAACTGGAAGCGGGAAACGGGCAACGGGCAACTGGTAGCTGGTAACTGGTTTTGCTGGCCATTAAAGTTAATTTAAAGTGGCTGGAGGTTCAGAGAGTGCTCGGAGCACTGCCGGCAAACAAATAATGGTTTATGTGCTTGCGCTTATGTTGCGGCATGTGTGTTTGTGGGACTGGGGCACACATGGCGTATGCGTAGTATTTGTCGTTGGCTTGCAGTTCGGTAACCAAAATGTACACACAGCATAACACACAAAACAACAATTGCAGCAGCGCCATATCACTCCTCTCTCTCTCTCTCTCTGTCTCTCACTCTATTTCACACTCCCTCGCCCCCTCTCTTCAGCACTCCTTGTATGCAGCTGTTGTTAGTGCGCTAATTTTGCTAAACATGCAAATCATTTGTACGCGAACAACGCGCGCGTTCTGCGCGGCCACGCCCATCGGCCACCCCATGGCCCAGTGTCGGCAACCATGGTTTGCACTTCAGTTCAAGCTGCTGTCGCGGCTCGGCACGCAAGGTTGGCGCCTTAGGCATGTGCCTAGCAGGTTGTCATTACGACAAAATTGTGCGCCAGAGTACTTAATAACAAGTGCAACACAATGTGGCACGCCCACATACACAGGCGCACCCGTAGCTATGCATAGATGACAACACTGTTGCGACAACATGTCGTATTAGCAATGTGTTGAATTTTCAATGATTTGTAAGTGCAAGTGGCGCCCACTTGAAGTGGCAACAATACTCGACATAAGCAACGGCACTGCAACATGGTTGCAGCTATCCAAGCAGGATCCAGCTGATCCAAAATCAAATGCAGAGCAGCAGCAGCAGCTGTTGTCACTGTGGCGGCTGCTGATTGCATAAATTTCTTCGCTCTTCGATGTATTTTTAACTATTTTGCATAATATTGCAGTCGCATGAAACGAACAAGCGACAGCTGCTTAAATGCTGGCTTAAGCTAAGAACAACATCAAATAATTGGCCAAATGTGTATTTTGAAAACACAATTTAAATAAGAGCTAAGCCTGACTATAGTCGAAGGGCAGTGGAGTAGAACGATAAAATGAAGATATAATATATACTACAAATATTCGTTAAATACTTAATTGATTCAAAAATGCCAGACATGTAAAAACCTCAAGCGTTATACAAAATGAAGCAGAGAAAACTTGAAAACTTTTTTATAAAAATACATTTCAATTTATATATACGCGACAAGAATATACCCTAATTGGATCTATAGTTGCCTTTTAGATACATTTTTTACAAATACATTATTTTTTCATTGCATACAAGTTTTCATGTTATGAGATTCAAATAATGTTACACAATTCGGTCCCAAGAACTTCGTTTTTCAGTCCATTTGATCCATTTTGACTGTTGTTTTAAGTAACAGCATGATTTGTGCAATGCACCGGGTATAATGACCTAATCAACCTGCCTTCACTATTGGCAATTGGTCTATTGGCCTATTTTTCACAATGCTAATTCGACTCGGATATTAAATACATCTTCTTTAGTCGTGGCTGCGGCCACTGCACACTGTGCATGCATGTGTGCATAATGCACTCTGCATTCCAAGCATTAACTGCTCAAAGTTTGCATTGTTTGGCTGCTGTGGCTATTTTCGAATGCCTGAGCAGCTGCAAGATGCCCAAGCGCGCGCGTGTGTGTGGGAGAGCAGGGCCACACCAATGTGCAAAGACATTTACCACAAAAAACAAGAGCAACAGCAGCAGCAGCAGCAGCAGCAATAAAAGCAACAGAGAGAAAACAAAATACGCTATATCCTGTCCGAGTGTGGCATGTGGGAAATGCTGTACACTTCAGTTGCTATTGCTGATGCTGTTGTTGCTCTTGCTACTGCTGTTGCTGTTTTATGACTGGCAACGTTGAAGATGCTGTCATTCCCCAATTGGACTCTTACTGCTGCTGGGCTCCTTGCCCATTCCACACACCCGACTCAGCCAGCCGCCTCGTACTTTGCCAGTGCGTGATTTCGTGTCGTTCATCTGGTGCTGTTCATGATGCTGCTGTTGTTGCTGCTGTTGTTTGTGCTTTTGTTGTTATTGCTGCTTATGGCCGTTGCCGGTCTGCATGCAAAACAAAATTAAACAAAAACAACCACGGGCTACAACGCACATTTGTTGTGAATTGAAAAATGTCTTTTATATGCGGCTGTGTTGCCTAGTTTTAGGCGCAGCCCGGAGCAGAGTGAGCAAAAGATAACAGAGCCCTCGCCCCAAGGCTCCCCAGCCTCTCCCTTTCCCTCTCGTTCTCAATCTCCCTCTCATTTGCCACAATTTAAATGCGTCTCCTCTTGTAATTTCCAACGAAAATTGAAATCTTTTACAACGTCGCACACATAAACTCAAGTCTCAACTGCAGCAGCTCAAGCTCCAGGCTCCGTCCACATCTACAGCTCGGCTCTGTGTTTATATTTTAGTTTTGCCTTTAAAACTGAATTTATATTCAATTTGTTTTATGATTCTGAAAGCGCGTTTCGAGCTTTAAACTAGCTAAATTGAATTATATTATTATAGACTGTGTGATATCTACTTTTTTTATAAATATATATTATTTTTATGAACTTTTTTAAAACAAGTAAATAAATATATATTTATGCAGCATTAAAATACATTTATACTTACTTAGGGAATATACACTTTGTCTGAATCAACTACCTTTAAGGGGTATATTCACATTCGCGGGACATTTGCATGGCATATCGTTGACAGATTCCCTTTGCACTTTTCACTTTCCGGTTGTCTTCGAGGCATTCCTTCTATTCTGTTCAATTATTGTCATCGTCAACTTTAGCCATGAGTGTTAATTGAGTTTGCTGTTGTTTCTATTGTTGTTGTTGTTGGTGTTACGGCTGTGCAGCTATTAGAGTTTGTTTTGTATGACCGGTCATTGTTTGGGTTTTTTGCACAGGCGTTCAAAGACAAAAAAATGTCAAAGTGCCTGCCGTTATGTTTCTGTGTTGCGTCTATTGTTGCAGCTGCCCCACTGTGCACAGTCTATTGTTGTGGCATGAAACACCACGAACTGGAATAACGCATGACCAGTGGGAGCAACAAAAAATGAAGGCTTAATAAATTAGTTTTTACCGCAAAAAGCGCCTGATGCTTTAAAATGCACAAAGAGAAATGCAAACAAACTCACCAGGGGCACTGTATATAGACGTGTGTGGAAGCTAGAATTGTTTGAGTTTTATATTGATTCAGATTGTGTTCTCAATGCGCGGTATATCCAGTTAAACTGTATTTGTCGACAAACAAATAAAAGCTGCCAAAATGTATTGAAAACAAGCCACAAAAAAAAAAAGGAAAAATATTATATTTCTAACAACATGCGTGACGTTAAATGTTAGAGAATGTTAGAATGCTAGTATTTATTGAAATATTTTTATTGAATTAATATTCATTTCGAAATGAAAAAGAAGGTCGAATATTGCAGAAGAATGCAACAATACGATAGTTAAAAGAATATATATATATATACTATATACTTATTTACCACGCATACAAATGTTATTCAGCTATTAACAGTTAAAACTCTCACTGTCAAATCGTGTTGGATATACTCTTTTGCCATTTTAAATTTATATTCATTCATTTTGTTTACAAAGTTTGATCTTTATTTAAGAGTTTGATTAATGTAATTAGGTCGAGAAAATTTATGTTTTAGAAGGCCATCGGAGAGAAGAGTTCAATGAATTACATTTATTTGTATTATTTTTTGGCTAAATTATTCAGACTATTGAAACTGTTGGCAAAAATATTGCTTTGCATATTTTATATATTGAATACATTTATTTTATATTTTCTTTTATTCATATTTGAGTAATGTTAAATAATTTTAATGAATTATTTTTTTTTTATTCTGGATGATTGTTGTTGGCAAAATAATTTTAATTTAAGATATATGTGATTTAAATTTGAAATGTGGAACAAGTCGAAATAGATAAATTGTATTAAATCAATCTGAATTATGATTATGAAACATATTTTTAAGTTAAGCTGGATACACAATTTATTGTAAATATTGCTTTCTCTGCTTCAATTTATTATAATAAATTATTATTTACAGTTTCCAAAAATCTCTTATGGAAATGAGAAATGGCAAAACGTTTACACCTGCAGCATAATCCCGTTAAAGTGCTGCCAAGCCCCATTTGGGCGTGGCTTATATAAATCAACATATACATATATAAATGTTGGCCATGAATTGTCTGCCTCAGTTGTTGTTGCTGTTGTTTGTTGTCTGTTGTGTTGCCACAAGCGAAATTAGAATAGAAAATGCAAAAATTTTAATATTCAATGGGAAAGTTTGGGAGAGTTTTTATGGTTAGACCGCAAGCGTGTTTTGTAGAGTATTTCCATTATTTTAATTACAGCTGCCAAACCCACAACAATACCCTTCTAAACATGTCCATCTACACGCAAAACCCAAATGAAACTATTTACCAATTGCGGTTGCCGCACTTTGCTGCACAGCCACTGCACATGCCAAATCGCGCATCCCGCATCCCATTTCCCAATTGCAATTGAGTGGCAAATAGCCATCAATTTGTGTCCAAATTAATTTTCAATAATTTTATGATGTTCTTTCTGCGGTCGCACTTAACGCATCCAACTGACTGCCGCCCGTAGTGTTATTTTGCTATTTCCGTTTGGCAATTGAAATCAACCGAGTCCCAACCGTCACATCCACAGAGCAAGTTCGCTCGCGTCATGTGCAATAAAAATAACTTAAAATCTTGCATTAAGCTTATCGTAAAGCAGTCGAGCGGCAAAGTTTACATTGGCTGTGCGCGTGTAATGAATTTCTGAATAATTTAATACTTTCCTTCATGCAAGAGTTTAAGACAAGCAGAATCTCACGTCAAACGTGCAGTGTATGATGCCGACATGGTTTGAGCTGGTTAAGAAATAATTAAATTACAAATTGGAGTTACTGATTAAGCTGATAAACCATTTCTAGCTTTTTCTTCATAGTTTTAAGAATTAATTTTAAATATTAAAATACAGCTTTGAATTAATTTTTTTTTGCTACTCCCGCAATTTAGAACATAGTCTCATTTGCCTAGAAGCATTGCTAAATGCAGACTGGGGCCAGCCAGCAATAGCAATTCCAGCCATGTGCCCGTAAATAGAACAGTGTCTGCACTTGTGTCAGTCTAATGATAATCCTGTTGGCTCCTTCTAAAAGCAGCCACAACTCCAACTTTTATTCAGGGTCTGCGCCATGCATCAATGAAAGGCCGAGGTGTGGAATTTCGCTTAAGAACGCATCAAATGCATTAGACCTAGTTAATAATTCAGTAGCGAGTTTTATGCAGCACCTTGCCTGTCCTGTCAGTGCTGGAGCCCGAGCTCGAGCTATACTAATTTAGAGGGCTTTAGAAGGCAACAGCTCGAAAGAGAAGTGCTGGGGGTATTAGTGGTTGTCCGCCCCCCGGTATTTACTTCAGCCAGTGTAAAGTTGAGAATTGTGAGGAGCTGCTTTGTTAACGGCAAAGAGCCGCTTAGCTTAACGCAAAGTGTTTGGGCGACATCCCCCTCTCCAGTATTATATGCATTTAAACGTAATTTTTTTTTTCAATGTTGGTTAGCAGTTGAACGACTCGGGCTTGCACGGAGACTGACTAAAGCATGTTGCAGAATGAGTTTATCTCCTCAGACATACAAACGCCATTATAGTAGGCAAATTCTAGACAGAGGGTCATTGCATTATTAAGCAAGCAGTATAGACAAGTATTCAAAGAGAGAGAGAGAGAGAGAGAGGCAAGAAAATTAACAAAATTCCATGACTTGTTAAAAGTTTCAATAATAGCTATAAAATATTTTACGTGGTGTCTGTAGTAACATTAGAAGAAAGCTATAGAGAAAATTTGAAAACATAAAATATAAAAAATACGAGTCATTTACTTAGGAATGTCTGGCCAGAAGATACCCTACCCAACTTACTTTATTACTTTATGAACAAGATTTTTTTAAAAAATTTTTTAAAGTCTTGCTTATTACTTGATTAACTAACCTTTTGTGAGACTCTAAATTTCTCTATTCTTATTCACTTATTTGTTGTAATTTAATTTACACTTTATGTTTTAAAGTAAAGGAATAATTACAAATAAATATGCATTCAATGCAAAGTTAATATGTAAAACTTATTACAACAACAAAAGCAATGCCTCCCTCAGTACAATATGAACAGAATTTCTAGACAAAAAAAAGTTGCCTATGCTAAAGGCAGCACTTGAGTTTGACTGACTTGCTGCATTCACTCAACTACTGATCAATCAAAAGGAGGAAAGCATCTACTTGGCAGCATTTTTTGGCTGTGTGCAGCATAATTAACTAGAATTTTTTCCATTTTACTTTTCGCTTGGGCCTTATTGGCAGATGGGTAAACGCCATAATTACTGTTCACTGGCTGCCGCTTCGGGGTGCCCGTGATTCTTTTTAATGAGCTGCTGCGTGCCACGCCTACTCCTACTGCTACTCGTATTCCAACTGATGGCCTAACAGAAAGTGCTCCTAATTAATTGTAATTTGCGTTGATTATTGCTCTTCGGCTGGTGCTGAGCTCATTTGTTGTGCTGCGAAAGCTGTTTAAAATGCACTTCAAGCGCTTTTGACTTGCAGCGGCGAATTCAATTAGTTTCTGTTTTCTCTCCATTGGAAGCGTCTTTTTGTGTGGTGCAACACTCATTAAATCAGCTATGCTCGACCAATTAAACTTCTAATTATAACGCCAGCACATGCACACAGCCAGACACAAACTGGCAATTGACCTGCGGCCGTGGGTCGCCTGGCATGTGGCGTGGGGTGAAACCAATTTGGCGCACGCTGCGTATGAGTAATGCGGCCACAACAACAATGCTGCCCCCGGCTGGCCTTCGATATGCAAACTATTTTCGCGTGTAAAATGCAAATTAAATAGATACCTTGCCCTGCATCGCGAACGCATTAGAACGAAGTTTCCATTTTCCCTTCATTTTTTGGCAGCTTTCGGTGGTGTTCCATTTAATTTTGTTGTTTTCCAAGGGCTATGCGAAAATTACAGTCCTGTCAAATTGCGCAAGGCTCGCAGAGTTAACCACCAATGCGTGACGTTGATTACTGGAAGAGCCGCAAGGCCCGCCTTTTAGGTACACATTAGAAATTTTAGCCAACGCAATTTTTAATTAGCCTCGTTGTCAGGCATCGTACTGGGAAAGATAACTAAATTTAGGTAAGCAGCAGATTCGTTGTTTCATATGGGAACTATAGTGAGAACGCCTGCGGTAGAAGCGCTTAATATTTACACCAGCGGACGATGTTCTACACTCTTGATACTATTTGAATAGGAAAAATTAGTGTATGAATAAAGGTAAGCATGAACTTCTTCAGATAGGATATTATAATATTTTCTCAATTTATCACAGGATAGTCAAAACCGAACTCTAGGAAGAGTACAATATATATTCCTATGAAGGTATCTTTTATTGGGAAGAACGAAATGTTTCGCGCTGCAAATGGGATTAAAAATTGTTTAGCTCTGGCAGTTTGTTTTTGTATTTTTATTATTTTGTACTTTACTCGCTTTCGTTTGCCTGAACACAAATTCGTGCAGATCCTTCTGCTCGCGGCAGGAAAATACGCAAATAAACTGAGCGCCGGTGCACAGCTGGCTGTTTGCATTTATGCTTTATGGCGACTCTTTATCTGTGGCTGTGTTGCAAGGTGTTCGCTCCGTGCTCTGATCCTGCTGCTGCAGTAATCCTGCCGCCTGGACAATGCAGGCAAACGCTAAAGATAAATGTGATAAATGCGCGCGGCTGGGCAAATAGTGTTGTAAGCTGACCACAAGCTATGCAATGCTGAGGTGTTAGTGTGTGGGTGTGTGTGTGTGTGTATGTCTGAGTCTCGGTATGTGTGTGTGTGTGTGTGTGTAGCTGTTAGCACAGCTAATACGACACTTTATGTCGTGCTGTCTAGGTACAACTGTGAATGAGACTAACATATATATGCTTAAGCATAGGGAAAGAGCTTTAATTTATGCTTTGCAATGGTATGACAGAGACAGAAACCAAGTCTCTTATGGAATTGCTTTTCATACAACCTAAGTAATTTTACTGGAAAAACTCACAGAGCTGTGGGTGGGAATCGAAATGATTTGTCGTGTATTGTTTGCTCTGACATACGCCAGCTACATTGTTTCCAATGCGTATTAAATGAAGCGCCTGCCCTCCGGTAAAAACATGTAACAGAATTTACATGGCTATCATCAAACCCGACAACAAAAGCAACAACTGCAACAAGATGCAAGCAGGGAAACGAGAGCGACAAGCGCACTTCACAATGTTGCACAACACACTCACCAATATTCGTACAAGCACCCACCCACCCACACACACACACACACACACACACCCACATGTATAGAAGGGTGCAACCAAGTAGCTGCTTACGCTCTCGCATATATGACACTGCGCCCCAGATAAGTAGGTAACGAATACTGCTCTGGCTGCTATTGCTGCTGGCCACGTGAGTGTTGGTGTTGTTGTTAGTGTGAATGTGTGTTGAGTGTGTTGCTGTTGCTGTTGCTGCATACTTCAAAAATGTCATTTTCCCAAAGTTGTTGCTGATGTTGTTGTTGTTATCGTGGTTGCCGCTAGTTGGCAACGCCAGCAATGGCAAGCGCTAATTATGGAAATTAAAAACTTAGCGAAAATGTAAAAATGTACATTTTTTGTAATTAAATAGAACAGAGAGTGCTGTTAAAGCATTGCCTAGTGGCAGCTGGCCATCCTGCCACTCCACCGCACCGCACCGCCTGCCGCTCATTAAATTGGCAACCCAAGCTGGCCAGATGCCCCAGAGCCAACCACGTGTGAGGCGAACCCAAATTGTTTGCTTTATTGTTACAGTTTTTTAGGCGCTATTTTCGTTGCAACTGCAGCTATGCTGCGCATATTTGTTAACCAAACTAAGCACGTTAAATCTGCATATGTATGCGTGTGTGTTTGTGTGCGTTATTTGCATTTGTGCTTTGACTGCAGCCTGCAGCACTGCTCTAAAGATGCCACGCGCAACTCACACAGATGCAAGTGTAGAGGTCAAAGCCTAAAAACTGTGCTGAAAGTAAAAACTGCTTCGGTCCAGTGTGTGTGTCTGCCTCGTAAAACTATGCATTATATGAGCTGGGCCACAACTTTGTTGTTGCACGCGATAATTTCATGTGGCATTTGTAGCAACAGCGAGTGGTTGCCCAAACAACAGTTTGCAGCACTTTTTTGAGCCACTCACGCAGACAATGCGAATTACAGAAATTTTTGCGTAAAACATGAATCGTAAAATCAAACCGATTTTAGCTACGTTTGCTTGGAATTAAAATAAAATTAAATTCATTTAATTTTTTTTAATGTTTAGTGATTGGTACAAATATGTTTGATATTTAGACTTAATTCTGAATTATATAAAAGGATTATATAAACGGATTATATATGTTATATATAAAATAATCCTTAGTTTAATAAAAAATTAATTAATAAATAATTTATTATAAGTAAAAGTGCTTACTCCACATATAAACTTATATACATATATAAAATGTTTTCTTGCTACTTGATGAAAAAATTTTTAAAAATATGGAATTGTAACAATCTGATTTCTGTCTTTTTTCATAGTTTTTAAATATTTTTTACTCTACTAAATATGGGTAAATCCGCATTTTAAATAATCCCTTCCAAATATGGACAGAATCATTTCATTCAGCATTAATGCACAAAAACAGTTTGCTGAATTTGATATGTCCGGAACTCAATATACATAACATATACTAATTACTTGTAATTTTCATTTAGACTCATGCACTCACACACAATAGACTCAAACTGAATGTTGAGAAGGAAGAGGAAACAAAATGAAATGAAATTAAGGCAATGGCTTGGCATGTGAATGCATACTGGCAATTGGACAATGCCTTAAAGCCAAATTGAATTAAATACAAAGCCAGAATCATATTTATTCAGTTCGCATTCTGTTGCATTCTCATTTGCCAGACATTGCCACATCGTGCACCTGTGCTCTTTGGGCCACAGTTAAAGTAGAGCAATGGGAATTACAATCTAATTGCATTACTAAACAATTTTCGAACTTCAAGTGACATGGACAAGCTCGACGCATTCACCTGCACACATATTAACAAATGCGTGCACAGAGTGCATGTGTGCATGCGAAGTAGCTGTCCATTGCGTTGCGAGACCTCTCAAGTGCAACACCGACTGGCAGCGTGTGCGGAGGTGGTGTGGTGTGGGCGGTATTAGTGTGGGATCAGGTCGGCAGACAGCTGCTAATACAAATTGACTGAAGAACCACAAGATCATCGCTGCTACAATAGTTGTTGTCGGCCATATGCTGGCCACAAAAGCCGGAAATAGCAACATGACCCAGATATGCACACACACACACACACACACACACACGCAAGCGACACACATGTGTCCATGTATGTGGACGTTGTTAGGCGCAGCCCTTTGGGTTCACCGCAGCTTGATTAAACGAACTGCGAATTACGTTAGATTTTTAGAGGAACTGGCATCGACTTGAGGGGCTAAGCAGTCGAAGGGCATGAATATTAAATACGACTAGGTGAGTGAATGCTTAAGTGAGCAAGAATTATAGAAATTATTCCCTAGTGATGCGTTCTCTTTATTTTAAATTAATAATTATATTTCACAGTACATGAAATATAATAAATTCAAATAATATATATCGACACATTATACACATATGATATAGCCAAATATTTAAAAATTTCTAGTTTTGGGCCTTTGTATTATTTTTGGTATATTAAAGTTAATTTAGCTTTGGGGAGTTTTTTGTTTTGATACAACAAATTCAGCTTTGCTTTCATATTAAATATTTGCAGGCCATAAAAGATTCACTGAACTAGTCCGAGTACGCACACACTCACACACGCATACACACAGCGTGTGCTGTTGATTAAATGGCAAAAGTTGTATAATCAAAAATTATTTCATAAACGGGCTCAGCGAGCGCAAAGGAACGGCACAACGCTCTTATATAAAGGCGCACTCGAATAACCACACCCACTGCGCCCCTGGGTCCCTGCTGCCCCTCCTCACAGCCCCTTGTTCCCCGCATACTTTATTAGTTTTAAGCGCTAAGTTAATAATAAAAAGTTTTTGCTGCGCTTCGAGTTTATCTTGCATACCAACCACCAACACAAAATGTTAAGCATACGCAATGTGGTGCGTGGGGGCCATTATCCAGCTGCTCACACACACACTCACTTCACACATACATCTATTATGGATATACAATTATGTGTGTGAACGTGTGTGTGTGTGTGTGTGTGTGTGTGTACATGCATGTGGCAATGGGTCAAGCCTGATTATTAAAAAACAAAAGCAATTATAAACGAGATTGTGGTTGAATTTCACTTTTTGCCCGCAAACTGCGCTCAGTTCGAAAATTGTCCATGTGTTTGAATTAGACACACTATTACACCCACTGTGTGTGTCTGTATATACATATATACACTAAATGTGTATATGAAATGTTTTTGGGTTCGTTCAAAGTGTCACGCAAACAATTTATAGGGGGCCACGCGAGCATAGGTCAAATATAAATTGTTTTTAATTTTTTTAAAAGAGGACATCGTTTATTTTTTTTTAGTTTGCTACAGTGTTAGTTGGTGTGACAAACAGGTGGAGCTCTTTATGAATTGAGCTTTGAGTGTAAACGGACTTTCGTTGTAGACGAACTGAAGAGAGTATCCCGACGGCAGTGAAGCACAAAGCTTCATTTTATACCTTGCCTGATAAGTGTTAAGCTTATAGTATAGGTTCTCAGGAGTATCGACTAATGAAGAAACGCTTTACATTGAATAGCTGAAGGGAGATCTGTACTCTTATAGGCTTTTATCAGATATCAGATAAAAAACCTCTTGGGGCAAGGCAAATTGAAATAAGCTTAAGTCACCACAATGGATACCAATACTATGTAGTTGGCTCAATGTTGACCTTTACTTCAGAAAGAAATGCAACCAACATTATTGTATAAAACCTAAGCTAAGCTTTACAACAAATTCCATCATTTTGTATACAAAATTTAAGAAGATAAATAGTTAAAATGTATAAAAACTGTTCTCATTTAGTTCTAATTGCACTATTGCACTATATACTCGCTTCATTTATAAAATATAAAAAAGGCTATTAAATATATTTTGCTATAAAACAAAGCACGATTTTTAATAGACTTTTTGTGCTGGCCAAGAGAGGCGACGGTTCAGCGGTGTCGAGGGTCAGTTTGAGAACGCGACGCAAATTAAATAATTAAAATGCAAGTGAAAATGTTGACTGAAACGGCGCCTGTTGGTGGCTTTTAAATTATTAATTAGAGTGCAGGGTCAGCTAGCTGAGCCGCACAGCTGAAAGTGCAGCAGAGTCTGGGGCAGGGACAGAGACAGAGACAGGGACAGAGACAGGAAGTGCCTTGAGCTTTGTGACAGTTTGCAAATGAGGTTGCGCGGCGGTGGTAGGGCGCTGACTCGACACGAACGCATTTGTAATTATGTTGTTTTCTACTGCTTAACCCAATCACGCCCTTTGCTTTTGCCACAACTGATTACAGCGACTTCCATGAATATAAAAAAAGAGTTAAAGTTGTAGCTTGAATGAAACGTAATGGAATTAAATTCCAGTTGTATTCCCTTCACCTCTTCAATTCTTGATGTACCCAAGAATGTTTTGCGTTGCCTAGTTATAATTCTGCTGTCCGTTGTCTTACTTTGATTGATTGAATGTTAATTGAAGGGAGTAGTTTTGTTATTTCAATGCTAAGTTCGATTGATCTAGACTCTCTGTCTGCTTAACGTGTCAATCACTTAAACTTAATTTGAGGTCATCTCTCAAAAGTTTATCAAATTTATTCAAATTTTACGATTTTATAAAATGTTCTGTCGAGTTGCAAAGAATTAGTTAAACAGATGACACGTGTCTGTCGCCGCTCACCTTCAAATCAAACTCAAGACAACTCTTAAATTGTTTCCATTTAAACAGCATTCGTATTTGCTTCTATATACAGCATATATATTCATCTGTGTAATTAATTATATACTTTTTATATTGCTGTGTCATTTGCATTTATATGGCACACGTCAATTACACGCTTGACTGGCCATTTTATTGAGCAAATCGTTTAAATTAATTTCCAAAACGCACAAACGGTCAAGTGGGGGAGTCTTTTTTGGTCTTTTACCGTTGCAAATTCTCTGATTTATGCTACATCTTTTTGTGCGAGGCTCACACATCAAATATCTGTACGTGTGTGTGAAACATTAAATTCCATTTATTGTGTGCAATGCGGCGTATGCGCAATATGTGCAGTAGACACAATTTGTTGCAGTTATTTACAGTTGTCCGTGGCACGTTACACGACCAAAAAGAAATAGGAATCGACAAGGGACTTTATAAAATGTATTAAATTTTTGGCCAAAATTTATGCGCCAGTTGAAATATTTTTTGGCCCATTTTTTTTACATTTTTTATATTTTTCTTCTCTTTTTTGACACAAGTGCATAAATTTGCAATTTTATTTCTTTTATATATATCTGGCGCTCACAATTTTTGTTTCTTTGTTTCCTTTTCTTGTTTTTTTTTTCTTCGCAGCATCGAAATATTTATATATATATAAAACAGGCAACAACAAGTAAAACGCGCGGCGGCTCTGTGCCGATGATTAATGAGTGTACATTTTAATAGGTAGTCTCCGTTCCACGTCCCTGTCTCCGTCCCCATCTCCGGGCTGCCATTTCCCGCGCATTTCCACACGATTGCACTTAATACATATACACATATACCTCTATATATATATACAAATGTAAGTGTGTGTGCAATATTTGCAGCTCTTCGTTCTCACACATTTTGGGGCTGGCAGCAAGTTTTTTCGCAGTTGCCCATGTGGCTGCTACCCTTTACCACTTTCCCTTTCCCCCCTTGCCCCATCTTCCTTTCCCCTCTCTGTACTTTCCGCAGCCCTTCCGTCGCTCAGTTGCCACCAGGCGTGATTTATTACTTCAATTGTGTAGTCGCGGGAAATGCATTTTGCGCATTGCATTTCATTGCTGGCGGCGTTTGTTTTTGCCCACGCCCCGTCCCGCCCTTACTCTTGAACAACACTCTCCTTACTCACTCGGCCGTCGAGGTGTGAAGTTGGTATCACACAGACAAACACACCCATACAGACACACAGAGACACACGTTTGTGGCTACATTTTTTGTTCTGTTGCAAGTCAAGTGCACGCGGTCAGGGGTATATTGGACACACACAACAATTTTTGAATCCTGAAAATTCTCTTCTGGAATCTGCTTGCTAATGATATTAGTTAGATCTTTAAAAGATATGGTGTATGAAGTTTCATTGATACTAGCTAGAGGGTATCTAATAGCTGGCTATTCGCAGCAGTCCTCCCAGTGCGAATTTTTGCGAGATTTCGCGTAAATCACACAAATGTCGGAACGGCTCCACTCATAAAATCGTGTAGCATACTTTGCACGCAATCAAGCAATAGAGGCGACTTTTATTTAGCATGGCGATAGTCGTATTCTAGCGCCGCAACCAATGTGGTCAGGAGGGAGTGTGGAATGCCATATAATTTGTAGGCGCTGGCATTTTCGACATACCAATTCTTAAGCCTCAGATGCTTATCGTGCATTTAATTACGTGGCCCGCTTTGGCTCAGCTCGGACTGAGTTCGGAGCGGACTGCGTAGAGCGACGGCAATTGGGCCGAGTACAAATGCCAGACGAGTCGAGCCAGTCGACCGTGCAGTGAGTGACATATATTTCAGTCATTGCACTTTTGCTTAATGCCAGTAAGAGCAGCTTCGAGTCGAGCTGGGGATTGAGAGTCGCACGGAGCTGGAGGAAGCAGTTTGCATGTGCAAGATATTTCCTGGCCAATGCAGTTGCATGTTCATTGCCTCCGTCCGCATGTCTCTGAATTATTTTAATTATGCATTTGCATTTTGGGCAGACAGTCGCCTGTGGCGACCCCTCGCCAGTTGCCTGCCTGGCTTGACTTGGAGAGCTTTTGCGGTTCTCTGACAGCATGTGTAACTAATCGCTACAGTCATGGCCGGCAGTCTGCTGCGTCCGTTCCCCTCCGAACAGTTGCGATTCATGAATTTTGATGATTATGTTGATCGCTTGGATTATGCAATGTGCAACGTGTGAACTCAATGTGTGTGTAAGTGTGCGTTTGTGTTCTTTTGCAGCCATGCTGGACACAGGCATTCCATCATCGACATCGGCCTCAGCATCTGCTGCATCAGTTGGTCATTTAGTCATTTAGTCAATGCGAGTGCCAGCCTCGAGCAAAATTAGTTTTTCATGTAAATTTTTAGGCAATGACGTGCGGTTCAGTACATCCCATATATACAACACATATATACATATGTATGTATAGAGAGCTGTGTGTGTGTGTGTGTGTTTGTGCCTAACACACATATATGTGTTTATTATAATTTATGTATCAATTTATCATGTTGTATGCTCAGAATTTGCATTATGGCAGCCCTTACCCCGCCCGGCCCTCTCTTTGCTCGGGTCGATACCCGTTGCTGGCTGTAACTAATGCCAACCGTGCATTAAACTGTTCGCTCTTAATACCAAAATGCCTGAATTTTCAATTACAAATTGTGCACATGTTAGGAATAATGAGAGCATGGCCGAAAAAAGACGGTTTTAATATTTAACATCTAGTATTTACGTCGCTATAAAATAGCTGAACGTAAATTGAAATAAAAATGAGTGGCATACCCAACTAAGAGATACCCTGTAATCAGACAGACTAGTTTAACTTACTTTCTGTGTTAGTAACATATTCATATATTCAAATATTTTCAACATTAATAAATTAATTATAAATTGAAGTTAGCTCTCAAATTGCCTTGAATTAATTTGCGTAGACTGCCCTCGCGGTGGCCTTGGTATGCGGGCTCTCGCACCATAATGGCTGTCTGTGGCAGCTTTGATTACTCACTTGGCCACTTGCAGCTTAAGCCTGGTTAGAGCGTTGGCATTGTGTGCTGGGGCCATTTGTTGCGGTTCCTGTGGGAGTTGCATGCCACGTCTCGCTGCGCTCAGTGGTGCGTGCATGTGGCGCCGATCCACACATGAGCATGTCCGATGCGCATTGTGTGCGCGCGGTTAGACAAACATTTTCTCAACTATTGAACCATTGCGAGATTGTATTGACACAGCTTGAGGCTGCTCGAGCCTGCTGCGTATACTGTCGCCGACTGGCACGCAAATCCCCTCCAATTGCTGATACTCCAGCAGTCACTGCAAGACTTACCGAGCTGTTTATATATCTATGCAGCATGAGCAGTCTGATGGCGCCATCAACACTTGGCCAGTGCTTGCAGCGTGGCTCTATAAATCTAAAGGCAAAGCCGATTGCGACTCCGATTGCGAATGCGAATGCAGTGATATGCGACTTTGTCCATGCCACTATGCATCTCCCGCCCCTTCTGTCAGCGCTTATTTATTTGTTTCGTCCCTCGTCAAACGTCACCCGCCGCCCCTTCTCTCCCTCTCTCAGGGCAACTTTTATTCGCTTAATCTGTGCAAAATCTGGGCACTCGACATCGTGTTCAAGCTCTCTGTAAAGTGGCATTAGAGCGACTGCTACCTTTCACTTAGCCAGCCAGTGGAGACAGCGTGCCGTGACTTATGTCCCATCTGCACGTCGACTCCAAGTCTATTTAGTCTAAGTGTATTTAGCTGTGCTTTAAATAACATTTATGAGCAAGCTCTTAGCTATGTGTGCATTATAAATTGCAATCCCATTCTAATGCTATAACCAATCTTTATGGATCGAGCTCATAGTTTGTAACAACTGAAAAATGTGATATAAATTCCAAATTGATATGAGTTTTAGAGAGAAGATCCATTGAGTATTATTGTTATACTATGTATATCAAATATGTATAATTTATAGACATACATATGTATACATATTCAACTTGACAAACGGACGGACAGAGAGTTGGACTAGAATGGCTAAATGCAATTGGCTCGCCCTCCCGATCTAGAAAATATGTAGTTTATGTTCTCTTGAACACCTTTTTTTTTGTCCGTTACACGCATAAGACTTAACACATTCACATTTCAGTCGTAAGATAAGCCACTTAACTATAGAATTTCTGTTTACATGTAAGTCTTGCAAGCAACGAGAGTAAACTAAAAAATATCTTCCCATAGTGAATTCATGTTTTAAATCAACTTGTGTAAAGCGTGTGTCCCAACTGTCAGAGCAGAAGATGTGAGGCCCACAATTGTGTGGAATTTTGTATGTTATTTTTGCGTTACGGCATTACAAATATTTTTTATATGGAAAAGTAGGTGGGCTGGCAGCACGCGTTTGTACTCGTAGTTATTTGGGTTGGTCGTCTGCTCCGAGCAGTGGAGCACTGGTGCTTTGGAGCAGTCCGTGCTGCACATCGTACCGGGCCGAAGAAGAAAAGAATTTAATTAAAATCTGAAATTACTGCCAGCGGCGAGATCCAGTGCGGCCAGGCTCGCAATTTTAGATGCGCAGCTTTGCAGGTTATTAAATGCATATTGCGACCACATTATTATTTTAAGTCTTAAATGCTGAACATGCTGACACGTCCAAATATTCAGCCTCTTCGCGATGCAGGCGATCAAGGCAGCCTCCTCATTAAATTGCAAACGACACATTTCATAATAAAAATAATTAAATACGTCAGTCGGACAATCTTAATTCAATTATACGAAATGCTCAACATGCTGTATTGCGAAGTATACATGCGGACAGATACATATGTATATATCGGCATCCTTCTTGACATTTTGTATACACCCCCACACTCACACATACACTCACACACACGCATACACACGCATGTATAGCTGAGAGCAATTTAAAATTTAATTATAAATTTAAGGAACACTTGTGGGTGTAGCGCTTATTTAGCAAAACATTGTTTGGGCGTTGGCAAATACCTTACTTTACACGTATTGCACTCAGACACACATACACATGCACACACACACACGCACACATACACTCATATTGTTAGACGTGCCAACTCGTCGCAATTTACACGATAAATTCATTAAAAAGCTACACAATATGCTGCAAATGTTGGTTCGCTGCCTGCTGTAAGTAGTTTTACATTCTATGAGCGCCGCTCGCTGCCGTTGTTCAAGTTGAAATTGCATGTATGGTCGATTTAAACTAATTATAAACCAACATGCGCGCAAAATGTCCTAATGTATAAATTAAACATTTCGAAAACCTATAGAAGGAACCGTATCATGTTGAATTATGAATGAAATTAATGTTACCAACTATTGATATTTGTTCAAGGTAAAATACTGCTCGAGATCGAAATGCTCTCTGCAGAGATGGCCTGAAATCAAAGATCAAAGCGGGAAAGATGTGAGCACGACTTGTCGCATTGCAACCAATATACCCGTCCCCATAAATTCCATAAATCAATATTTAGTGTTTGTCTTCTATGTGTGAGTTTCCAAATATTACAAATTTTTGTTTTAGATCAGGCGAAACTGTGCCCAGCGCCCAATTATTAATTGTTTTGCCAGTTTCGAGAGGGCCAGAGGTTAGCTGATTTTAATTAAAATGTTATGTTTGACATAACACCAAAATTGCATATCTCGATAGTTATATATACATCACATATGTAATAATATGTAATATCTGAAAATAAAAAATGCATAAATATTTATATGCAAGTATAATATGTTGGGCATGATTGTCCAAATCCCGTAAATTGATGAGAACAGCGATTAAACAGTTGAAATTTGTGCTAACCAAATGGGTGCTACAAGGATCACTAAAATCTATCAATTAATAATGTGTGCTTAGCTACCGAATTACATTTTCTAGTTTCATTGCAAAATTGACAAAACGTGATATATTTTTTGAAATTTATTATAGCTGGCTAGTGGCTTAACACCTTAAATAAGTTAAGCGACTCCTGGCGACCTGGCCTAAGCATGTCTGCGCGCTGATTGCAATTTCCAGAAAGGCAAATAGGCGTGCAGTTGTATATAGCAAATTGAATATATATAAAATGAATTGAAAATACCAAAGCTCAAAGAACTTCCATTTGTTTCCGTTTGCAGCTTGTCAAATTGAATATGCACCTGGCATCACGCTGCTGACCATCAATAAGAAATGTGAATTGAGTTTTAAATTAAATATTTAGCATCAAAGTGTGAAGCATAAAGAGTCCACAGCGTGGCTTGTTCTTTTATAATTGCCAATCAGTCCAGAAGTATTTCAGTTTGTATATCAAAGAGCAAGCGCATGTTCTGCATTTGCACAAAGGACGGCTGAAAGAGGCGAACAAATCGTGGCTTAGGTCATCTGGATTTTCAATCAAAGTCGCCATAAACTCAAGGCTTTGCGCACTCCAAAGGAGCACTTAATGCGAAATATAAAAATAAAAACATTTCAATAATAGCGCGCAGGCAAAGCAGATTGCTTTGTGTCATTCTAATGCCAAATGACGCACGACGTTTATGAAAGCAGTGCGAGAGATTGGCGTGATTTGTAGCGATTTACTCATAATTTCAGAGGCCACTACGTGCGCTAGGGTCGGGAGGAATGTATTGGTAGAGCGTGCGTTCCATTTCTGTAAATATTTCATTAAGTTTTAAGTGCCTGCACACAGCAGCAAGACAATAAAAATTGCTGAGGAAGGAAATCCGATTTCGGGACATTACTCATACGCAGCGTGAAATCTTGAAAGACGACTCTGACGCGCCCGTTGAGTCGCTGCTGTTAACTCAATAGCCTTAATTGCCGGTTTGTGCACTGCCATCAGTTCTTGTAAGCCATAAGTTTTTTGTGGCTTCGTCTTTTCGCTTTTTTCTCGTGCCTTCAATATACATTAATCTAGACGGCCGCAGGACGCTAGCGCCCCCGCGGAGTTGAGTGTTTTTATTGGCTGCTCGAGCTTTTAGCATAATTGAGTCCACGGAATTTATATTACTGACAATTAGAAGTGTCAATAAATCTCAGCCCTCTGACGTTTTATTTTTGTATTTTATTATATTTTGACAGCACAAATGTGGCCAAGTCAACAAGCCAACAAGTCATTGTGTTAATTTGCAGTCCTCAACTCGACATTGATTTTTATTGACATCATACATATATATAAATTATATATACATATATATACGTATATTGTGTTCGGATGGTTCATTTGACAAGCGCCCGAGGGATGAAGTAGGCCTCGCTGCTTCCCCAAGCCCCTTCCGGTAAGCACTCGAATTGATGACTCGCCCGCAGCCATGAGAGAAATTTCAGTTGTTCTTTTGTTGTTTTGCTTTGTTGCTGCCGCCGTTTTTAATTAAAATTTGTTTGTTTTTTAGCTGGAGTAAACAGAGCAGCCCCAACCTCAGGTAACCCACACGTGCGGTCTAATTCGTCAAAAGATTTCGGTGACAAATAATTCATTAATTAAATTTGTCATTTGCGCTGGCTTTAAAGTTTAAGCTGGCCTGACCTAAAATCGCTTGACAGCAGCGAACCATGAACACTCCTGGGCCCTTTTGGAAGACATTAATTAAGTGCACCCACAAGAAGTAAGCAAATGTAAGCAAGTCCAGGCTATACATTATTTATGAAACAGCTGAGTTGGCCACGCCATGCAGCTGGCTGCGACCCACATAGGTCGTCCTCAAATCTTTGAGTTCATGTTTGACGATGCCATTGACTGCTCCTCGCACGCGATAATTGAGTTAATTATTGAAATTTCAATGAGAAATCTTTGTCAATCGACATTTGTCTTGAAATATCAGTTCAAAAGCAGCGAAAATTGCAAAGGAGCAATACGAGCAGATCAGCATTCATGCGAGTCTCATCAGGATTCTTTTGATTTCTTTGCCACACACTTGAGTACGCTCTCGTATATGGATATGGTGGGTTACCAAAAAAGAAGAAAAATAAACAGTAAAAAAAACTGAAACGGAAACAGTGGAAAATGCTGTGCCAAATAAAAGCAAACGAATGACGAATGAATAAACGCATGACGGCACTGACACGCTGCCGTTGTGCCTCTCGCCGAGCAGAGTTGCCTCTGTTCGCTTCTATCCAGTTGCCTTACTCAATGTTTTAATGTATGTATGCGCCTCGTTCGCTGTCCGTTCGACTGACGGTGCGCCTCTGCGTCGGTCTGTCGTCTGGCCGTCTGCCTATTTGTATAACTGTCGTGCCGTGGCCCCGTCATGTTTGACTGGCATGAATGACAGGAAAATCGTTACGCGCACACGCTGACATTAATTGAAGCTGATACATAAAGAGTAATACATAATAATAATAAAAGCAGCGCTGCCACAAGCATTACAGAATGTGTGCCACACAAACACGCACGCACACACACAGAGACAGCTGTATGCGACTCGAATGCAGCATAGAAAACCCAGCGGATGAACTGATGGCATTCCACTTTGTTTGGAATTGAAGCAAAATATTTGCTGAAGCACAAACCGCGTCCCTCAAAACATTGCGTTCCTGTCTATTCGGGCCACAGCGCCGTTCTCTGTGGTGCAACCACATTTGAGATGAAGATGCAACCGAAGGTGCTGCAATCCCCCAATCGATTGACAGTTGGATTGAACACTCTGAAGTCAGATTAAAACTGTCTTCATATGCTCAATTATGAAGCGGAAGGAATAGATCTATAATAAAACATAACCATAATAATATATACATATATTTATATAAATGTTTAAAAAACTATTGCTCAAGCAACTCTGATCTACTTCTTCAACCCAACATCCACATGTCAATATATGTGCTCATAAATTAGTATAATTATTGATAAGTTCAAAATGTCATACGCAGACACATTCCTCAATACCATTAATGTCATACATCTCGAAGTTGTCACCGCCATGAATAAATTTGATATAAATAAACTTGATTTTCCTTACAGTCTTCGTAGCACACCCTTAAAGAGAGTTTTGCCCTGCAGAAGCAGAAAATATGTTGTTAAAAGTAAAAGCAAAGACCGGGCAGAAATAAGACCCGCGACGAATCCATGGCCATTTTGAGGACGTAAATATTACTTGAAATTAAAATTGGTGCGGCCCACGCATTGCACACACGCGCGCGCAGTGGCACATTTACGCACACATACACCTACACACCCATATGCGATATAACGAAACGAAAAAGGCTTTTAAGCCACATGCATATCCTGTAAACTAAAAGTGCAACAGGTATATTGATCACTGAACAGGAATCAACAAAAATTGAATATTATATCTTTCTGATAAGATAATTGCTTTCAGTTCTATAAATCGTTTGTTTCTTCTTAATATTAATTGTCTCAAGAGTACGAAGCTTTCCTTATGCATTATACATGGCAATACTTAGTATCTGACAGTCGGCTCTCAGTCCATTGTTTGAACGGGGAGCCTACTGTGAGAGCCTTTTGGTTCACTTAAAATCAATATAAATATATGTATATATATATTTATATATATTTATATGGCATTAATGTGTGTTGTCGATTGGCAGCCGAAGAAACAACATCAGGCAGCAAAGCAAACAAGAAAGAACGCTGCAATCGGCTGCAACTGACTGCGCAATACTCGTTCGCAGTACACTGAATGTTTAATAAGAAAAGAAGTGTTTAAGCATAAGATGTCAAATACGCTGAAGACTCTCTGTGGGAGCTATTCTTGCTTTGACACTGCCAACTTATGTAATCGGATATTGGCAGTACAGGCACTGTGTATACCCTTTTCAGTTCGTTAACACACACAACGAGTACGGAAAGCCTAACGAAATTAAAAAATTCAATATCCTGTATAAACAAAATTATAAATAAATATTTATTGCTCGAATAATTATTGCGTTTCATGTCCCGCTGGTCGCCGTATATCTTGGCAGCCCAGACCAGGCCAGGCCGGACCAGGCCGACTGTCGCAGCTGTGTCCTGCTTACGTATATAGGTATATCCTGGCCTCGCTGCTCGGACACCTTCCACTCTTGCACGCCTACTTAAGTTTCGTTTTATTCATGGCAATGGCTGGCCCCGCCCACTGTCACGTTTTTTATGTTTATTGTTCGAGATTTTTGCCCAGCGGCGCAGTCACATCTGCAGCCGTCTCGATTGCACTTGAAATTAATTTTTAACTTCCGCAAATATTTTGCTCCGGCCATTGTCAGGTTCTCTCAGAGCAGCAGCAACCTCCCACGCCCTTCGCCAGACCATTTCCCAAGGCAAACTTTATTTTCACGGCTCTAATGAGGAACATGCATCAAATGTGGCAACGGGCCCCACGCCACGCGACTCGAAAGTGAGCAACCATTACTGAAGGCAACTAAAATAAATAATTAATTATGATTAGTCATGTTCGCATCCACAGAAGCCCATTATAAACGAACGAATTTTACGAAAAAATAAACAGCTTCGACTTAAGGCCGTCTCGCGTTTGCTTATATACGATTTTAATACACTTTTACGAGCAATAAACGCAAAATAGTTAAACAAGCCAAAGCAATGTGATTTATTGGGGCAAAGGCAAAGGCACTCGTGGTTGCATGGCCTAAAAAGCTGTTAACTTTGTATGTAGCTGAAGGAGATATTGCAGCCTCAATGGCATTCATATTCTTTATCTGTGATATGGATACCAACTTATATTCATTTGACAAATTTGGAAGAACTTTACCTATTTGAAGTATCTCGAAAGCATTTGCTGACTTTGGCAATAAAACTCAATGTGAAATGTTCCATTCATAGCTTTAAACAGTGTCACTAATTCTTAGTATGTCGTTTAAGGAGAGCCTGCTATTTTGAGCACAATAAATCGTTTCATTTGTTGTTCCGTGTGCTTAAATTCCACTCGTGTGGCTCGTATTGCGGATTGTGCTTTCTGCTCCTGTTTTTGGTAAATTGTTAGTTCGGCCATTATGAGTGGGTTTGTTGTTGTTGCTGCTGGTTCTGTTTTTATTGCTGGGCATGACCAACATAACTGTAAAAGTCGGCAATGCGTGAAAACTACCATAGAACTGGCACAGCCACACCCACGCACACTATTGCCTTTCCGCGCGAGCTGGTTTTCTATAAACCATGTCAAAAAGGCACGAAAATTTTTAATCCTTTTGCCGGTGCAATAATATATTTGATTGTGTGCGTTTGTCGCTGTGTGTGTGTATGTGAGTGTGTGTGTGTGGGTATACTTTTTGCTGTGAATGTATAAATTAAACAGCAGGCACACACGCTAACACAGATACAGCTCGCATATGCGAGCACCAAAAAAGTTTTTGGCTAAATCCCTTATGAAAAGTTTGCCATTTATGGGGTTTCGTGGCAAGGACCAACTAAGCGCGTGTGAGGTCGTGTGAGTGTATTCATATAAAGGGTCATCTGAGTTAGGATTAGATCTGAGCTTTGTCTCGCTCGCTCATTGTTAAACCTAATTAAGTCATTATCAATTGCAGAAGTGCGGATAGGACGATTGCTGTTGATATTATGATGTTCTGTGTGTGTGTGGCTGCGCTTTCGTTGGCCAGTGATAAGTTCGTGTGCGTAATGTGTTTATGCAGGTAGCTGAATTAATCAATTAGTGGGCTTCACTAATTCCTAGCATACTTTTTGGCGCCTGCCAAAAGGTTGAAATGCCAAACAGCACACTCGTCTCGTCTAGCTGCCAACATTTACGAAAGGGCAACAGAGAGCGAACTCAGTTGCCAAAAGAGAGCATGGAATCGGAAAGGCCAGAGCAGAGCTCTTCGAAAGCTCTTGTCGAGCAGTAAAAAAACGCTGGAAGTTCGAAACAACCAAGCCGAAGAGAGCGAAGCGACTTAAGGTTAAGAGAACTTTCGGCCAGCGCTCTCTTCGCACATGTTAGCCCACGCTCTCGTGCCACAAACGTCAGAATTAGAAATTATAATTGCGGCATATTATTCAAGCCGTGCGAGTATACATGACCTACACCTACACAGGCACACGCACACGCACGTTCACCTGACCCCTCTCTGGCAAGCCATAGTCAAGCACTTGAATCGAATTGAATTTAAAATTCTCTCCCTTTCCCTTTCCATGCATTTGGCTGTGTCGATTTGTTGTTTCGGCATTGATTCTGCCAACGTTGCGTATACGTACGCTGGCATTGTTCGATTGCTCTTGACAAGCGGCCCTCTGTCGCATTGATGCTTGCATATTTTAGCATTTGACCTTTGGCCCAACCCCCATTGTCTAAGTTTATCTCTTTCATGTTTGCCACAGATTTGCTGTGCCTTAAATGAGTTTTTAAACCTTTAAGCAAAGCTCTTCACAGCTGACTGGGCCAATAGACAGCTGCCACTCGGCCCTTTGGGTGAGACAGGCAGACAGATAGATAGACAGAGCGACAGGCAGCAGCAGGTACAAGGTGCGGGCAGGCAGATGGGCCGAAGGCCACGTCCACTTAGCAGTCCACAGTATTAGGCGTGTCAATGCTCAGGAGATGGCAGGCGAGTAAACACTTTCCATGCTAGCCAAAAAGTCTAAATAAATACTTGAACAGTATTGAAAACGAGGCCAGTGAACTTCTCAAAAGTCCGAAAGTTTCCTTTGATATCTGAATTAATAACAGAATGTGGTTTTCATTTTCAAAGAAGGTGGGAAAAATAATTAAAATTATTTAAAATTAGCTAGCTCATTAAAAGCATTGAGATTAAGCTTAATAAATACAAAATCTATTTTAAATTGATTTATTTTTCACATTTTTAGTAAAATCCAGCCATCTCAGAGACCTTTACTTTAAGATACCATCAATCAGACATTTTTGAATCGCTTCTACTCAAAGTCTATACCGCAGGCAAGAGCAAGTCAATAAGGGTCGTTCTATATTAGTATATTTGATTCTCTTCGGCCATTTATAATATTTTTGGGATTTTAACATACTTTTAATTGCATATTTTATACATATTATTGCATATTTAAAACACAGCTTAAGTTATCTCTTAACTAATTTGTCGAATAATAGTAATTAGCAGTCATTGGTCATCCCAACAGGGATGTACGTAAATTCATACTTTAAGCTTCAAATTCCACGGAACAACGGACTAAATTTGGCAACATGTCTATGCCAACGCTAGACTGGCCATTGTATAATTATTTCTAAAGCCATTGTGGGCCTCATATGACTCATAGACGGTTTAGAACAGAATATAATATCCAAACATTATATCGTCTCAATACTGATAGCGTAGCATTGCAGGGAAAGACAGTGTGGGATAGTCGATAAGATATAATACACGGTCATTCGATACAAAGCAACTAAGCTAATCTGAAGCATAACTCACGTGAAGATACATGAGTTTGAGTTTACTTCATGGTGCAGTCAGAGATCTTAGCATTTCGGAGGTCCCCGTATTTAGGGAAATAACATCAACAGATCGACCTTAATTTAGATCTCTTTGCTGTGCAAGCAGAAGTTGGCTAATTTGGCAGCATCCTAAAATGTTTATAAATTGCCAGCAGTGATAATAAAGCATGTGATAAACTTAACTCTCCTGTGGCATCTTAAGCGTGGCTGGGCAATGTGGGATCCACTATCGCATGAAAGGCCTTTTCTGACTCCAGTTCATCTAGTGCTAAAATCTATGTGGCTTTATTCGCCACCTACTGTTACTATGATGGAAACTTTTTAAGCTATTCCCATTAAAGTTTGAGAGGCAACGCACATATTTAATCATGCATGGCTAAACGAGACTTTCGTATTCCCTGGCCAATATCCCCACTCATAATAAGTTAACCACACAGCCTTGAGATACGCAGGCGGAGCACCCGAAACACTCATGTGGAAACTAATCAACGCTACGAAAACGAAACGAAACGAAACGAAACGAATCGCAACTGACAGAATCTTATATGCAAGATGCCACTAAAACTCTCAAGTGAAAGTTGAAAACTTTTATATTTCTTTTGGTAACCTTTTTTTCTGTGACGAAAGTCAGAAACCACAGCCTGGCCACACAATGAGGCAGCTACATCGCACTCTCCCTTTGCGTAAAACTCATTAGGAGACGTTGAGTAGGAAAATTCTCGACACATTTCAGACTCAGTCGCTGCCGCTCACATGTGCCAGCAAAAATGAATTTTCAACCGCAAATGCTATGCCGGCATGCAAATTATGCGAAGTTAATGTGCCACGCCTCCAGCTCAAGAGCTGGCCCTCCCCCTGCCCCAGCACCAGCGCCAGCCACAACTCATTTGCTTCTGCCCAGTGGAAGCTGCTGCTGCCACTGCATGTGTCGGTTAATTTTCATCTTTAAGACACTCAATGCTGTGGTCAGCAGCGGCTGTCAGACTCCTGTGAGGGCCAGGACTACTGGATAGTAAAAGCATTTCCTGCGGCTGCACCACAGCAACCGCAAAATGCCTTTTGCCAGTGCACCCATAAACACAATCGGAAAGTTGCCTGCTTTTGAAATACTTTCACGCACAGATACAAGACTCAGATTACATTCATACACTGCCAATCGGCATGTTTGCGCATATTTTGATTTGGTCAAGGTAAAAGTGGGATGGAACATTGTACGCTTCAGTGCTAAGTGGCGACTAATAGATACTCTTATTGTGCTAGACTCTAATGTAGCTTAAACGTGTGTGTATAAATATTTAATATATTTTATGTGATGAAATATTTAAAGTAAACCAGAAAATACTTTGAAAAAGAGCAGGAAATTGTTACAAAATAGCCACAAATTTCATAAGGCTCTTACGCACTTGCCACTTGTCTTCCCATCGGTTGCGTATTGGGCTAATTATAAGTTCAATTGTGCAAATCTCTCAAATTGTCATATTGTAATTGAATATGTTAATGGCTAGAAGTCAGCTACTAGAACAAGTTCACAGAAACTTAATTAGCATTTCTGAAGAATTCTAAAATAGATATTTAGAGAACTTAATACTTAGTCAGCTGTCCTGCTGCTGGTTAAAAAAAGGAATTCAGGAGTTTAATAAAATTAGTTTATGCATGCGTGAGTTGGGTTAAGTCAAGGACTTTTGCCAACAAATATAGCATTTTGAATTAAAATTAATTTGATTTGAACAAAGTGGAAGTTTGAAATGTGAAACGCAAATTACATTTAACGAAAGTGCTTTCCATTCTGTATGTCTATATGCATGTGTGTGTGTGTGTGTTTGCGTATGTGTGTGTGCAAGCACTTGCACTCGTGTGCGCAAATATTAAATTACATACCAAAAAGGACGCAATTTCCACGTCGTTCAGTTACACGCACGCTTAAGCGCCTTGTCTTAGTCTAAGATGCCAGTTTCTTTAGCCAAGCCCCAATCCTTGCCTCGAAGCACTCGCAAAACGTTTTGCCAATAAACTTCACACAAAATCAAATTAAATTTGTCAAACGTAAAACAACTTGATATGTTTCACAGTCCCACTCACGTTCCGGCCCGCGCTCTCACGCTCTCCCTTTCAGTGTGAATACACCCTTTGGCTGCCCGGGAAGTGACTCTGACAGGGCAGCTCCGTCGAGCCCTTCAACAGTTATTGACTGTTCTACAGCGGGACTTGTGCGTGCGCCAGCCACATAACAATGAAAATAGATGGCCCATTGATAAAGGGCAGCAGCAGCGGCAAAGTGCAAAGTGAGGGAAATAACTATGTGCAGGGTGTGAGACTGCCAAGTTTTTTTTGCACTGTTTATTGTTTTAATTTACAATAAAAAATACTAAAGTGCGCACTTTTGATTATCATTATACAGTTTTATGTTTGCCAGACACTAGAATTTAGTTCCAATGCTCTGATTGGGCGATTGTTTCATTTACATATGCCGCTAAATTGAGTTCCATCCAATTGCAAATTGTGTTGGGCCAGGCCGGAAAAAATATATATATTTTAATTATGTATATATATTAAATGGTTGAGAGAATATAAAATGGACCAATATTTGAATTGTCAATTCAAGTACGATTAGTACTTAATCATAATTCCATTGGATATATCGATATCAATTGAGGAAGATACAGAGAGCTGTCAGACCCCTTTAGGCAAATCCTTGGTCAAAGTGACGAACCTCTTTATAAGTTGAACAGAAGTTGCTTAACATAATTAAAGATCTTGTGGCTTATAACTTTAAAACATATTTGTATTTGTCAAGCAGCTTAATGAATACGCTTGTCTCCAGCATTTAAAACGTGACTGTGTAAGGATAAATCATTTAGCAGCACTCGTATAATGAACAGCACGAATCGGGACGCAATGCAACCAAGTTAACAAGCAAACGGCAATGAGTTGCTCTGATTGACTACTTTAATTAACGTGGCTCAATCAAACTTTTTATGAGTCATGATCCAATTAAAGACTTTACTTTAAAGCTCTTTTCGGACACATGTTCATTGAATTTATTGTGAAAGTCGGGCAACGAGACAAGCGCCATGAAATTTACAAAAGAAAATCGTAAAAAAAAGAACAAGAAAATTTTTATTTATTTCTTTTAAGCATTTTTCCTCCTCGATCGACCTCAGCCGATGTGTGGGCGGCTGCCATGCAGCAGTCACAAATTAAAAATTTGTCCTTTTAAGCAATTCTTGGCATCCCCGTGTCCCCGCTGTTTTTTGTATACAATAGCATGGCAAATGGGAAAAGAATTCATATGATGTCGATTAAGCACCCAGCAACAGGGCTACCTAGGAGCATATATTTTTATATCGTCCCTTCTATGTGGACATTTGTATTGACTTTAATCAAATTTAAGTTCATTATACGGAAAATAAATATATCTTTATGTTTTTATTCTGTTATGCACATAATATTATCTATACCAAAAGTTCCTTTGTATAACTATTGAACGATGTTGCACATCGTCAACTATTTCCAACTTTTCGCATTGTATTTAATATCAAATTTAATTAATGTTAGCTATTTGCTAGAAAAAGGTAATGCATTACTCCTTTCAAAACCCAATTCATATAATATTGAGGTATTAAATAGAATTGAGAGCAAGAAGATAAGAAATAAATATATAGTAAAATTTTGATATTTCTCATTAGTTTTTTCAGCATCCTTTTTTTAGGTTTACACATCATACAACTTCACAGTTTACTTTATATATAATAATTATACATATGTATATTACTTTGCATTTCTCTGATTTTAAACACTATGAATTTTAATTTAAATATTTTATTAATCAGAAAGAATTTTTTCTTTTGAAAAGTATGTATACATTTTTTTTATACATATTAATATTAAATTTTATTTTTTTTATTATCGATTGATTAATTTATTTGCTGCTCTTTTTCTATTGAGGGCCGCAGCACATTTTTAATGGGCCGGAAGCAAAGGCAACAACTTCTGCTGATGACAGCAAAGAGTGACCAAGCAGGAGCTCAAAGCGTGAAAATGGCGCCAAGCGGATGTAAAAATTTTGTTGAATTCTGTCACTGTTTGTGTGTTTGCTTCGTTGCCGTATGCATGTGTTTGTGGTGTGTCAGAATTATGTTCTCGCGGTGCAAGGGCTTTGTTTTGGTTGCTCGCCGTTTTGTGGTTCATAAAAAGTCAATAAACACATTTTATTGTTGAGGATGTCAACATCATTTTCGTTGAAAATCCATTAAATCAGTCCCCCCACTGAGCATAACATTAAAAAAGCAGCAACAATAAGGCATATCATTATGTTTCAAGTGTTCAGGACATGCTACAAATAACAGTTCTCTCCGTAAAGCCATTCAAAATATAATAAATTTATTAATATAAAATTCAATAAATAAACAAATTAAATATATCGATAACATTTCCAATTGGATGGAACTGAATGTCAAGACAGACTAACAAATAAGCAGATAGGCCAACAGCTTAAATATCAACTTTTGCGTTAGCCCTTTGATTATAGTTAATTAATCAATGCTCGAAATTAATGTCGGATCAGATTATATTCAATTTTACAACTGTCTTTAAGGGCTTGCCAAGCTTTATATGCAAATAAATTTAAATGGAATAAACAATTGCAGACATCGATTTGCATAACTTTTAAATCGCTCGAGGCGCTCAGAGATGCAAAATTCTTCCCAGTTTATGTGAGTTCGAGTCGTAAATCCCGTGTGTGTAAGTCTCTGTGTGAGTGTGTGTATGTGTGTGTACGTACGGAGACGCTCAGATATTTAGCGATTTGGCAATTTGGCAATTTACAAGTGAAATATATTGCTTGGAACGGCTGCAGGAGGCGGCATATGCGTTACCCAACTTGATTTTTGGCTGAAGCTCTCTCTATGCAGCTGATATATGAATGGTGTAAATTACAGCTTGCGCTGGGTTGCAGTTGCCCCTGACAAATGAGTGCGCATTATTAAAAGCACAGCCAACTGAACTTGAATCCATTACGGCCACGCGCACTGCAAAATTGCTAGCTAGTTGACATTTCGAAATTTTGAATTGTAATGTGGGAACTTGCGCATTCTGTGAGCTGCAGTCAGAGTGACAGAAACCAACAGAAGCCCACAAAATTTTGGTCAAGCATCGAATGCTGCAAATGCGCTGAATATTTTAGTCATGACACGGCGTTGCCTACGGCAAACGTGGCTAACTTGGCTTCAGCAGCAAACTAGAGCCAAACAGTTGCCAGTTCCCACTCTCTGCATGCAAATATTTATGCATAAAGTTGGCCCCATGCTCATTTCATGTCGGCTCTTTTGCACTCGTTGCAGCGTGGCGCCAGTTTGGCAGCGGGCGCGAATTGCTCAGCCTCTGCATCATCCAGCTAGCCCTTGGCAGATGAGTGGGTGGCGCTCCTACTGCTGTGATGGAGGAGCAGGTATATACTATACAGTGTGTCGCTTGAGCCACACCGTTCTTGTCTGGCCTTGTTGTGGCTTCGCCATTGTTTGCCAGCTGACAACAGTCAGCTAAAGCTTATGCCGAGAGGCGCCCGATTCTGGCCTGGCTTCCACATAAATCATATCCCGCTGTCTATCTCTTTCTGCTGAAGCCAACTTAGTTAGCATACCGCCAACTGCTGCTTAGACAACCATCCCATTGGCTGCTAGGCCGCTCGACAGCTCGACTGCAATTCGACTGTCGGCTGGGGCCACAGCCCGAAAAATCCTGGCTCACAACGAAACGCAATGTATGCAAATGTAAAACTGATTTGTTGTGACGCAGCTACAACTGGAACAAAGTTGCAGGCACAGCAATATATACGAGCTACCAATCCACTTCATCATCCAAGGAAGCTGTCTGCCCTCTCCCCGCCTACATCCGAGTGTCTGACTAGCTCTCCAGCCAGCCTCCCTGCGTCAGTCAGAAAACTTGGTCGACATTGGCAAAGTCTGTCGATTTGTTGTGACAGGACTTAACCCCTGCAAGCTACCCACAGGAATATGTCTTGCTCAAATGCAATCCATTACAGATAATGGTCTTTGGGCAGTATTCAATATGAAAGGAATGCCTTTAACAAATGTATATCTGGCTCTAAGGTCTTTTAATTTATAGATCTGTTTATCCTATCTACTCTGACTTAGCTCTAGTCAGTCTTAAGCATTCTCCCATTCTCCTATAATAATTCAATTCGCCATCAATTGTGGTAAAACTTGTTTACTTCTACAATAAATATGCAAATCTGTATAATATGCGTAGCTTTAACAGCAAGAGGGCTAAGCGTTGGGGAAGATATGTTTGGGGCTTCACCCCAAATGCTTGTTTTCTATCAGAGAGACCCATGCGATGTTCAGCACGTATCTGCATTCGGTTTGGCATTCAATAGCTTTGGCCTGACAGTAGAGGAGCCACAGTTTGAGCGTGACAATAGTTTCATTAGAATGCAGGCAGCTGGTCGCGCACAGTTCGCAGTCGGCTGCATTGACTATGGCCTAAAATAGTTCCCACATGATAGGAGCTGCATTTGTTTTGTGCGCATTTGTTGTCGGATAGTCCTAAATCCCTTATTAAGCGCAAAGCTTCTATCCATAATTAGTTCTATTATCTAATGATCCCTTTCCTGCTTCAGCCCTGTTGCAATGAGAATATGATATGATATACACAAATAGATAAAGTTTAAGCTCTTAAAACAATAAATTAATTCATTAAAAACTTCAGCAGTAATTAAGCAAACCCCATTTATGGTTGTCTGCAGTAGCATTGCTAGAAACTCAATCATCTCTCGAAATAATGATAGTTTTGCATTAGTTTGTTGCTTTCGGCTTTTAAATAAGCTCAGCAATTTGAATACTCTGAGCTGAGGGCGCTCTTTACTTAGAGCGCCACATTGCAAATTACGCAGTCCAAATATTTGCTGATGGCACGGGAAACTTTCCTGACCACGGCCCGTGCAAGTTGACACCCGGGCAAAGCCAGCGCCAGAGCCGGGGCCAAAGTCAAAGTGCAGTGCAAAAACTTGTGCGTTGCAATTTGTGGCAGAGATTTCAGACGGATTGGGTTCGTACGGGCGCTGTTTAGTTTTAGCCAAAATTTGCTTAAATAAATATAAAGCCAACAGGCTATACGACCGCAGAAAGGCAGCCAGGACCTAAAGTCAAATTCAGAATGATAAAGTTTTGCCATGTTTTCATTGTCTTGACAGTTTTTACAAGATTTTCAAGCCGGCAATTGACCCGAACCTAATGTCGACTGCAGCCCCACCACTGCACGAATGCCAAGACCCAAGAACCCCACGACCCGACTCGACCGCCTTTGCCAAGCTTAGCAAAGAATTTTTGCGTGACTCAAAAGCAACAAGCGAGAAATGCTGATAAAAATATTTTACTTTGTCGTATAATAAAAATTTCATTACGATTTTTGCGGTGTGCGACGCCGACGTTTTTTTGGTTAGTTTCTCCTTTGCGCCCTCGCATTCGCCCTCGCTCTCGCCCCTGCCACGTCCCGTCTTTCAGCAAAATGTAAAATGTGCAATGCATAATAAGCTCGACGTAGCCGAAGGAGTAAAAAAGAAAACGACATGGGTGGAAAACATGCCAAAGCGGAAGCAAAACAAAAGCTATGGATGAAATGCGATGCAATGCGATGGCGGCCAATGGGCGGGTAAACTGATGGAGAGAAAGAGAGATAGAGAGAGAGAGAGAGAGAGAGAGGGAGAGCTAAAGTAAAAGCTGCAGGATATTTGCATATTAGCCGCTCGCAGGCAGAAGCAACTAGCAGGCGGAGTGGGCGGACGCTTACTTGTCGTTAAAGCTGCGCGGAGCGCTTCGATGGCAATTGATGGGCTGCAATGGGCTCCCGAAGAGATCCCGCAGCCAGTTCCGGCTAACGCTCGCTCTATTCTCTCAGCCAGCGTTTTGCATGTCAAAGAAAAAACTAAAGTTTTTCCCTCTAGCTGTCAGCCAATTAGATGCAAATTTATGGCCATTCTTTTTCCCTTTTTTTTTTGTATCCCAAGTTGACGCACTTTAAGAGCGACATTTCATAGAACGAGCAATATGTGTTTGCATATCATACTTATATCATGCAAATACAGGATTGGAAAAGTTCATGAGACGGGAGTTAAGGCTGGAGGTGGTACTTTGATTTAAGTAAATAAGAAATAAAATATTCATAAATATCCAGCATCAAATAGAAAAATAACCTTGAGAAGCTTCACTTCTATCTGTCTCTAATTGATCCACTACATAGATCAAACAAGACTTATATTGAGCAACTCTTAGCTGTTCTCAATTATCCCAGCTTCCATCCATGAACTTGACTCCCTAGTCTCAATTAGCAGTATGGCATTATCTCTCGCTTACTCTCACTCTGGTCCCTGTTCCCTGTTTCACTGTTCGCACATACGAAATGGAGCTATCACATGAAAGAAGCGAGACTTGCAGAGACCCAAGGGCGTGCTCAGCCATAAGCGGAGAACACCCCATCTGCCACTTTGACAGTTGGGTTGCGCTTTGAGCATAATTTGTTTCCAATTGCGACACGGGGCGACGCCGTTAGCCTGTCAAGTTGCAGCGCTTAAAAGTGTGCTATCATTTCTTTTTTCTGTGCCACCGGTGCGCCAACAACAAGTGCATAAACAAATCAACACAGCAGTGGGCAAGCGGAGCGGCGCAATGGGGAAGCGGATCGGCGAAAAGTGCAAGAGGAATGCGACTCCAACGAAGCAGAGCACACATCACAGGCAACAGCGCCGACGTCGACGCGTCGTCCTCATTCATCATTATGCAAAACGTGCTTCCCGGTTGGCTTCCTTTCAGTTTCACCTCGCACTCACAACTCGAGCTGCAGAGCAACATCCTTCAGTCGCTTCAGCTTGTTTTGCCTTTTTGTTGGTCTTTAGCTTGTTTTTGGTGCAGCTATTGCTGGCGCTGTGACTGCTGCCATGCAACAACCTGAATTGTCGCAACATTTGGTTTTTATTGTTATGCTGTTGTCCCTCGATCCTGGTCGCTGCGTCTGTGGCCACTGCGGTTGGAAACTTTATGCCCAACATTATTTTACTTAGTTGATAAACTTTTATGCAGCTCTCTCTCTCTCTCTCTCTCTCTCTCTCTCTCTCTTGCAAGTCCACTTTCCTTGCAGTTGTTGGCTTAGAGCCGCACCAAGCTGAGCTGGTCGCTGCTCAGGGAGCGTTTCGCAGAGTTTTGCCACGCTACGTTCCTTTGTTTTCCAATTTGTCACTTTGCCACACATTCCTTTAGTTTCGCAGCAGCTCTGCTTTCTATTTATATTTTAGCAACAATTTTGTGACTTTACTTGCGGGCGCCGTAGGAAGCCATTTTTTTTTTGTTTTTTTTTTGACTCCGCCGAATGCATTTATCGTGGTCCAAGTGCATCTCCCCCATTCCGGTAATCACATTTCGAATGGCGGACTGACTGAATATACGAAATTAATGCAATTTTCAGTTTTTTCGACTCCAGTTCTTTGAGACTGATTGATGACAGAGTCATGCGCTCCCTCGCAGCGTAGGTAAATTATTAATTGCGCAACCAGGCTGCAAAAAGTATTCGCTCATGCCCAACCGTTAATATAATAAATGTTATTCACTTTTGAATGTTTCCCTATGTAATTACGCATATGGAATATTTGTGTGCCGCAGCCTCACGGTCTGCGTTTTTATTCAGTTTATCAAATACCAAAAGCAAGAGCCTTTGAGCATATTTAATTTAGAGTTACTCATCGAATGAGCTGGAAGAGCAGCTGAACATCGATGATTCGGACTTATGACCGAATTTGAAGACACAATATATTTAGACAGCTTCGAAACTGCCTTTAGTTTTCTTTATTTACTTAAGGTCAACTTATTTAGCATTAATTTATTAATATACTTTAGAATGATTCGCTTGTGAAGCCGCAGCTAACAAATTTGCATATAAACAGAGCTGAGAGACCTTGGAGTCAGCTGGTCAGTGGGTGAATTAGTGAGTCGGTGGTTGAGTTTGAATATCCTTCAGATATTTGGCATTCGGTTTGTCATTGGTTGTTTTTGTAAGTCGTAGCTGCCGTCTGCTCCTGTGGCAGAGAAAACCTGCGTCAGTTGTTTTGGCACAAAAAGTTTCCTTTGCTAAAAAGCTTGTCCTGCTCCGATTGCTGGCTTGGCGGCTTGTTGTTGCCTTGCTGGCGTTGTGTTGGGGAGTTGCTTTTGCTTTTTGCATCCGGGGGCAAATAAATTGAAATTCGTAATTATTCCCAACAGCATGGAAATTTATTCAATTTTAATTGAGTTTCTCTTTTGTGTGTGTTTGGGTACGTGCAAAACTGAAGCCCGATGCGAGCAAAGCGACGGCAAGAAATTGAAATGAAATCTGCATTACAATTAAATATGGCTTCAAGTAAAAATGGAAAATAGTTATATTCGCCCGAGGAACTCAATCTGTGTGTGCTATATCCCAGATATCCTGGCCAATAGATATGATTGCTATTTTCTTAGCCGGACGGCAACTATGCTATAACAGAACTTTATAGTATATCTGAGCATATTTAAATATAGCAAGTTAACATGTAACAGCTGGCCAGGATGATAAAAGACTTGAACTCAGAGCAACGCTTAGGAAAAGCAATTTGAGAAGGCATTACAATGTATGCTATCTGCTCTTCTTCGTCATCATTGTCTTAACTCTCAATAATAATAATATTAAACGTACATATGCAGAAGTCAAAACAATTTCCGAGAGCTCTGCAGTATTTATTAGAAATTGAAAAACATGAATGGAAAACAAGGCTAAGTTGTGTCTTCAAGGCTAAGTTGTGTCTTCAACGAAATCCCCATTCGTTGAAGAGAATGTTAAATGGTTTCAATTGTTTCTCATGTCGTTTTGTGCTTTTGACCCATAACCCTGCCGTCAGAGACACAGTTTGCCGCCTGCCTCTGCTGCAGCTTCTTTATCAATGTATGAATGTTCGTTGTCTGCGTTGAGTCTGCATGTTTGCCTTGCGCTCGTCTTCATTTAGCATTTTCATGGAGAAATCATTGTTTCGGCTTATAGTTTTCTGTATTATTTGCATAGGTTGTTGGCAACTTATCATCAATCAGGATGCTGCCACCCATCTCCCCCTTTCTCAAAATGTAATCCCAATGCAGACAGCAAAACACACGTTACGAACATTTATGATGTTATCTCTGAATAGCAAAGGAAGTCCAGGCACTGCTCGATTTCAGTGTGCGCCCATCTATCTTGATAATTGCTTTTTACCCTTCGCCCTGCTCTGCCCTGGCCTGACTACTTGGCTGCAAGAGAATTTATGACACTTTCTAGTGAAATCTTTAAAAAAGGGAGAGAAAATTAAATGTATTATATAAATAACTTGAAAATGGCTAATGCCTAAAAGGAATTCTTGCTCGCTTCGAGCAAATCTTATGCATACATAAACAACTTCTGCCTAATTGATCAATACGCTTTCCACTGTCGCCTAACAGCGCAATTTGCATAACTCGAGCTTAACAAATTCAAGCAAAAGGGTTTTCCGCGCCATAAAGAACGCAAAAACAAAAAAAGAAAACAAAACTAAATAAAAAAAGCATACGCAGGCCTGGATGGAATAGGCATTCGGCAAACAGGAAAAACGACTTGAAGAAAAAACAGAGAAAATGAAGAAAATCAATTAATCGAAGCTTAGATCTTGAATATATGAAAGAAATAATAAATTGTGTTTAAGTTCAGTTGGACTAAAGGAAATATGGCTAATATTACTTATATTATATACTTAACTGATCGAAACTTAGATACTCTGCCTCTCGCTCTCTCTGGTTGGGCCGTCCGGCAATTGTGTTTTCATTGCAATTCGCTCGCTTCTTATGCGATTGCCATTTCGATTGACCAAGAATGGGAGCTCGAGCTTATAGCCCATTCACATCTACATTCGGCATGCCAGCGAGCGTTACTTATTTTTATTTACCCACCGGATTATGCTAATTTTTAAAGTGATTTAGTGTAGCCAATACAAACCAAAGCCATCGCGAAGCAGAGAGACAAACTCAGAGAAAAACGCAATTCAAACCAAAAAAAAAAAATGAAGAAAATTTAAATAAAAGAGGAGAAAAATGCGCTTGACTTGCGAGATTTGACTTCAATACCCTATAAAACTCAGCTATCGGCATATGCAACAACAGAGGCGGAAGTCGGTAATTTGTCCTTGTCTATAACAAAAACTTATAATACATATCTCTTATATATAACTTATTTATATATTTGAATCTATAAAAATATGGCAAGAATTAAGAATTAATATAGGGTATATGAATTCAAGCATCTTGTGCCTAGACAAACTAAGTTGTTTTTCGTTATTCTGGCCCATCACATAGAAATAAAATAAAATGAAATGAAGTAAAATGTGACTGGCTGACATTAAAAAGGACCTATTTCCTTGCCATTCCCGGCTTTTCCTTTCTCATGCATTGCGTGTGCTGCAAAATTTCCGTTGACGCACTTTTTGGTTTTTTTTTTCGTTTCGTATTTCTGTGTCCTTGGTGTGTGTCGCCTACGTTGGGCCAAATCAACGTAACTCTTGAAGTTTGATTTCGTGTGTTTAGCTGCGTGTTTGAGTTGGCTTACTCAGGGCAAAGCTGGCGCTGATGCCACTCGTCGCCGGCTCCCACTTAGATATAAAAATAAAGCAAAACAGCCCAGCGAGAAAACAATAACAATGAATGTACGATAATTTTACATTTTATCAGGTTTGGGAGCTTGCCGCGCTCTCAACATTCGTCGCTGTTGCCATTTTTTATGCGCGCATTAAGCGGATTTTGGTCTAAAGCCCAGCCACTTCATATGCCCCTATCAGCCCCCGGCAACATGCCGCCCGCACCTGCTCCACAACTGAGCCAGCTCATACAGCACACATAAAAAATGTATAAAAGGAGCAGAATGTTACGTATTCTCTCTTCCTGACTACCATGGGCAGATGTCACACATCCACACACACACACACAGAGACTTCCATTTACACTGAGCCAAATTTCTTTCGTCAGTTAACTGTAAGCGGCTTAGTGGTGTCCGTAGTATCGCTGCTAGCACTTGTCTTTTGCAGCCAGTGCTGTGGTCGTAAGCGTAATTCGATTATGAGGAATTCCCAGAAAAAAACCCTCAAAAAGGCCAAATGGAATCGCTCATTTATAATTAATTACAGGCAGAACATTTTCAAATAGGCCTAAAAAGAAAATAATTATATGTATAAGTAGGCTTTAAGTTAAACAGCTAAGTCTTAGATAACTCATTTTTAAGGACTAGTATTAAAGGGTAAGAGCTGAAATGGAAGTGGGATTACTTATTTTCTGTAAATGAAATGCTAAAAATCTAATTACTAACAACTAAAAGTTAATCTGGAATAAAGTCTGTAAGCTAGTTTTATTTTCTCATTGGAAAAAATATAATGAATTAAGTTTTGAAGCGAGAGAAGTCCGCAAACACCAAAGCCAAGAGAGCAACACAAATGAAAAGTGTTCACAAACAAAACAAACAAAAAAAAAAAACAGGATACGACAGCTAACGCTCTTCGAGGCTCTGATGCGTTTAGTATTTTTTTCAAATTTATTTTGTACTATTTTAATTTGTCACATGCCGTCAGAAGAGTCGAGCTGCACACAAAATAAGCAACAACATCTAACAATGCAAGCGAAAGCTGAGAGACTTAAAATTCATTTCGAGTTGTTGTTCGTGTTTTTTGTCTACAGCAAACACCTAGTCAGCATACGTAGAACACACACCGACGTCACACGATAGCTGGCTGCATGGAAACTGAAGCGGAGCTAAGGCTAAAATGTTGGCATGCCATTGCCAACATAAAACAGTTAAAGTTTTAATGACGAGCGCTCAGCAGCAACAAAAGCAAAAAAAAAAAAAACACCTGAGCTTCAGTGCGCCGAAGAATGAATACTCTAGCAGATACTGGGAGGAGTGTATTTCTTTGAACTGAATTGATATTGTGTTCTGATTCTGATTAAAATGAATTTAAATATACTGCAAAATGAAAGCTGTCCAAGTATACAAAAACAAGACAATCGATTGTCGAAGCTAATGGCCTTAAATTACTGAAAAATTTTTAATGAAAACTTTCAAGGAAACCACCTTAAGTTTGCGGACTTAGATGGATATTATTCTACAGATGTCGCCCAGCTTCAAGTGATTTTGAAGGCGTGGCTTAAGGTCAGCGCACAGAGAAAGACATTAAGCAATAGTTGAAGTAATAGTTGCGGTTGAAGTAATTTCGAGCAATTAAATAAAAGTGAAGAGAGCGAAAATATCTCTCTAAGGCAGACAGACAGCCAGAAAGACAGGTGTGTGTGTGTGTGGATTTCTTTGTCAGACGGTAAACGACATGTGGTTGACTGATATTTTCCCCTCTATTGTGGCCAACAATGCTTTTGTCAGCGATGGCGTTGTTATTGTTCTGGCTGGTAATGGCGATGTCCGTTGTCCTCTAATTGCTAGCGACCGTTGTCCTGGTGGCTGCAATTAAGCAAGCGACACGTTTCGCGAGTGCATCTGCAATAAACATGAGGAAGGCTGCATATAAATTGTTGCATACTTCTCTGCGCTGCAATTGAAGCAGCAGCACCGGGCTTAAGCGACAAATCAACTGGAATGTCAAAATTGTTCTAATTTGCTGATGCGCATACAAATTAGAGACCAGCACAGATAAATGAGCTGGTTGAAAGAAATATGGAAGTTACATGGAAGCGTAGTAGATGGGCAGCTATCCCACCCAGCTTACGAGTCCAGCATAGACTTTGGGCTGCGGGTTGTCTGCCTCCTTTCCATTTCTGTGCTCTCCTTCCTATTTATACTTTCGAGCTGGGTTTTGCACCAAAGAGCGCTTATGGTAAATCAATTTAAAACCAATTTTCGTCTGCTGTGCACAAGTACAGAGAAGTCCTTGCTTCTGCGTCCTTGTGGTTACAGCAAATGAGTGGAACAGGACTTTGGCAACGTTGCATATTAAATATTCATTACTCACAGGTACTTCTTCAGGCCAGACTCAGTCGATGTCGCCATACCTGCTGCAGCTGTTCTGTTCTTCTCCTCTTGTTGCTGTTTCTGCTGCAGCTTTCGTTTAAGCTAACCAATTGGCTCGTCCTTTTAGCGACGAGAGAGATATATGTGGCTGTGAGCGGGGAGTATGCTATTTAAAAAGCTGTTTTTAAAGACATCGTATTCACATTTTCTCTTATCGACCTAGCCGTTATTCCATTTTGCTGAACGTGATGCGCATTTACAGGCGTACGTTTATGCACACATCAACCGGGGGGAGGCAACGCTTAAGATATGCTCGGGCTTACGCACACAAATGCACACATATGCAAACACACACACACACACACACACTCAGACACAGGGAAGCTCATAAATGTGGCTTAACACTACAAATTATGCTCAATACAGCGTGTAACTGCTTTGTTATTCAGCTTGCCCTTTCGAAATGGGCTCTTTTAACTATTTTATAAGGCAAATCAATTTCCATTTTCTTCGACTTTTGAGATATTTAATGAAGTTAACCCTAACCTTTTGGCATCTGCTTTGCCCTAAAGCTAACCCTTTGATTGTTGCGATTTGTTTAAATCGATGCCGACACTCGAGCCTTTCCAAGATACCTAATGAGCTTAGCCCTAACCAACCTTTCAGCTTCGGCTTATGTTAATGCAACCTTTTGATGGTTTCGGCTATTTAAATAAATTATTTTACTGCTGCAATAGTTAGACTTCTCTTTAGTTGCCAGCAGTTGCCAGCTAAATAAGAGGGTATTTGAGCAATTGTTGTGCATATCTCCTGCTCCTTGTCATGCGTAATACTGGAGGGGCGTTGATTGTTGTTCGAGTGATGGCTGAATTGATTCGCATCTCAGATGTTGCTCCTGCTGCAATTAATATGCGTGAACTAGTTGAATTTAAACTTTAATTCGATTCCATCAATCGGGCATTTGCTGCAGTGCCGCTGAGTTAGAGAGTTTGTCTTCAATATGCAGAAAAATCTATTAAATTGTGTAATATTGATTTTGGTATACCTGTCTGGGCTATCATACGAAACTAATTAATATGGAAAGCAGGCAATTGCCATTGGCTTAAATTAGTTACCAACCAGTTCCTTTGCGCTCTGAATCGTAAACAAAGAAGTGATTAAATTAGAAGCAGCTTGCCACAGGTAAGAGGTTTACCACTTAATATTGTCTCTGGGTTAGCCAAGCTTGATTTGATGACAACAATCACAGCTGCGCAGCTGTATTTGCATTGCATGTGCGAGTGTGGCAGTGTGTGCCTGAGCGTAATAAATGTAAAACTGTTAGCGATTACTTCAAGTGTATTTAATTGCTGCTTTGCAATTGACTTTAAATAAACAGAACAATGAACGCACAGGATGCCAGACAGACAGTCGAGGGGACAGATAAATGGGTGAGACGAGTGTCGGCATATGAACAATGGCTTACCACCACTGGGCTAAAACACAATACCTCGAATAATTGGAGCAGCTGTTATCTGAGGAAAGGTAGAGCATACGGTTCGCTGCACCAACAACAGCAACAACAGGTGAATAACTAAAACATTTGTTAAATTCGAGAGGACCACACATATGCTGGACCAAAAATTGCTCATACGCATAGATTCATTACAAACGCTTGCTCAGTTTATTCTAGCGTGGCTTTTTGCTGAGTTTTGCAACATTTTTGTTGAGTACAAAAACATGTTGAAACTCAACACTTAAACTCAACAAATAAAATATGAACTTGTAGAGAGCTCCATATTGGGAAGCTTTCATTGAATTGCTGTATATGAGCAAACTTAACGAAAAAGGAAAAAGAAACCCCTTAATGGAGGAGATTATTGAACATACATTTTTTGTCGACCAGCACTGCTCTCACCATAAGCAAATTGTATCGTGCATGAGAGTTTAATATTACATAGTTTTATAAAAAATAAATTTAATAAGTTTATAATTATTTGATAATAAATTTGAGGAAAAAAATTTATATATGCATAGAGAATTGAAACTTAAAACGTTTTGTAAACTAATTTATCTATATTTTCTCCGTATTTAACAACTGATTATTTCTCAGTAGTAAAATTTTTACTTTTGATTTTGATTTCAGTTGCCAACTCATATATATTTTATTACTTTTGTATAAATATTCGACTTTAATATATCTATAAATAAAATTAATTCACAATTGAATGTGTTCTGTGTGCGAACTTCATCGTGTTTTGCAATGTTTTTATAGCCCATTGATGCGAATCCGTGAGATAATGAAAAAGTTGCATAAATAAATATTATCTGGGTGGTTAAAATGAAAATAAACTAATCATAAGCAATTGCAAAGCTTTATTAGCAGTTGAGTCCACACGAACATATGTCGCTCAAGTGCCGCGTTGTCGGAGCGTTACATCTTGGCCTTCAATCGCCCTGGCTGTGTTTGGGGCCTCTGCGCTCGCTGCTTGCTACTTGCTGCTTGCTGCTTGCTGCATTTGCTGAGGCAGCTCATTAACTTTGCAACGTCAACACTTGGGGTGCAACGCTGGGTGCACTGTCGAGGGTGCTACAGAAAACTTGAGCTATTTAACTACATCTATCGCAGTTTCTGTTTGTTTGTTTGTTTGCCTGTCATTCCCCGCGTCTGTTTGTCCAAGTGCGTTGCATAAATATTTATTCGGTGAGTCTTGACTACAAATACGCGTCTGCGGGTCCCGTTCACCGTTCACCGTTCGTCGTGCGTCCTTCGGTGCCGAAGTTTGTGCAACATTTATTTACTTGCGCCATTATATTTCAAACTTCCAGTTATGCGTCATAAGTGCGGCTCATGCGTAAGTATTTGTGCTTCAAATGCAAATGCAAATGCCAGCTGCTTCATTGACATTTGCCACGCTTCGAATGTGATTTGCGTATGCCTTGGGCTCCAGGGTCTAATTTGGCATATCATACTTTCCAGCGCGCAAGCTGATTGCTTCGCACTCTGAGCTGTTGGGCTGTTGTCCCAGAGTCTCATGCTCATTACATCACGACAAACACATGTGTAGGTAAATCTGCACACACTATTGTCGACAGCGAGTGCGATTACCCAAGTACACAACTCCACACTATGCTGAGCTCCAGTCTCTGGGGCAAGCTTAAAATCAGCTTAATTTTGCATGCGCCAGCTTGACTTACTGAGACGGTTCCCAGTTTGACTATTGTTATGTTTTTTTTTTTTGTTTTTGTTTATTTTTTTTTTTGTTTGTTTTATTTTGTGTTTTGTAACTTTTCCCTCATCTGTTTCAGTTTTGATCTTGACGCCTTAGCTGCTACACCGCACGGCGAATAGATTGCCTTTCGCTGGCTGAGGCTTCAATTTGATTGATGCGACTAGCAAGGCAAACAGATTAGTTGCGGTTACTCCCGGCATATAAACTGACAGAGACAAAGAAACAAACAGAGAGAGAGAGAGAGAGTGAGAGAGAGAGAGAGAGAGAGACAGCTTTATGTGCTGTAAGTAAAAACTGAAACTCAATGAATAACCATTTTTCTAATGTTTTCTTGTAATCCTTAAACTCATACACTTGAAACTGTGCGCGGCGCGTGTCTGTGTCAACTCGGCACGTCTTTGGCATTACTCATACGCCATGTGGCCAACGCTGACGTGCAATTTCAATGGTCAATCAAAGCGCGCGACGAACGGAACTTCGTTTATGATTTTTTATAGTCAACTGCATGACAATACCAAGCAAAATTGCATGAGCTCACACGAAATTGCCTGCATCGCTGGCACCGGGTCGAGGTCCGTTTGGCATAGAAGCTATGTCGCAAAAAGATTCCAGCTGAGAGGGCAGGGAGCAGATCCATGATGCACTGCCAGTGGCAGTCGTCTGTAGACGATTGACTGGCACTGGGGTGAAGCCATGCCACGCCGCAGTTAGAATGTTGCGATTGCCAGTGGAAATTGTTCACTTGCCATAATAAGCTTGTGCAGCGCTTCGTTTCAGCTAGCTATGGCAATCTGTATCTGCTCCGAGCTGAAAGCAACTATCTGTATCTTCCACCGGCAGATAAGCTCGGTTCGTCTGGTTTTTGTGGCATTTCACGCACTGCTGCCAGGTGCGAGCACCTTGAATAATTTTCAAATTTGACAGCGGACATATGAAACCACTTTTACCCAGTTGTTAGCCAATGCTACGCCCCCTCCGAAGTATCGGTAACTATTGGAAACGTATGCCAAGCGGAAGCTTCAACGGAAACAGTCAACGTGGCTGGGCGTTACGAGGTAACCTATCAAGCATTTCATGTACTGAATGACATGCAGCTATCCCTTTCTCTCTCTCTCTCTCTCTCTTTCTCTCTCTCTCTCTCTCTCTCTCTCTCTCTCTCTCTCTCTCATACTGTGTGTCACTCTGATTCTCTTGCTTTAGTTTTCCTTTTCACTCTACTGAATAATGTATATAGTTGCAGAGCATCATAGGTAGTCACAGCGGAGTAGGCAAAAGGATATCGTAAAACGTATCGCCTGAGTTTCCGTATCCTATTAAGTGTGGAAATTACTTTCATATGCACATTTTGATTTCCTAGTTGCAGCATTTTTCAATGCTCCAGCTTCCACTGTTGGCGATATCGGTCCGCGGGGCAGACAGACAATTGTGCAGCGAACCTGGACATAGGAGCATTAGGGACGAGTGAAACCGGCGCACAGGAAGCCCAAGTGCAGGTGCGGTCGTTTGGAATTCAATCAGCCATTGTTATGGGCGGAAAGTTGACTACTGAACATTGGGCCAAGTAACCTCCACGGCGAAGACACGAGTAGATATATTTCAGCATTTAAAATCCAACTCTTTTTAAGCCGGAATACCAGAAAAAAGGCTATTTAAATTGAGAAGCATATGTTTACACAAATATATTGCTTTTTAATATTTAAGCGATATCATAAAAAATATTAGCTGCTGTGAATGACTGACTGAGAGATATTCTGTATATTATATCTCAAATATAAACGTATATACCATACAACAAGCAGAAATGTATCTGAAGAGGAGTAAATAGTATAAGCGCTCATCAGAGATGTAGCCCACTCTGATGTGTTTACCACAGAATAGCTAATTCTTTTGTAGTCCCTGTAAAATATTCAGTGAATACAAATTTACATTTGTGGCGAATTTCGCCTGCAGATAACTCATTTGAGCACTTTGTCATGAAGAAGCGATAGTTTGAATTTTAATAACTGCGAACAATAAACATGTTCATCAAAGTATTTTTTGTTTGTTCAAAGAATAATAAATAAAGTGAAAAATAATGAAATATTTTTTTGGCCTTGGGGCATTCGATTTCAATAGTTTGTATGATATGAGTTCATAAAAATTTAATTAAATTGAAATAAAAACAAGTGAACAATGAACAAAATGTTAAAAAATAAGTAATAGCACAAGAATGGATCGAATTTACATTCGATTATGCTAAGTTCAGTTTTATTGCTTGCAATGAATTCAATTAGAATTCAGAAATTAAAACATCAATTGGTTAAGCAGAAAGGTGATGAGAAAAGAAGAATTGAAAGTTCTCTCTTCCTACTCATATGATCTCTGAGACTGTCTCCTGTAGACCTAGATAGGTCTATCTGTTGCTGGCGCTACTATCTGAATCTCTCCTGCTCGTAGGTTAAAGGACTCTGATTTAGTTTAGCATTTGATATTCAATATGAAACCATTTGTCCTTAATTTAAATTTAAAGAACTTTCACGATTCGTACCCATTTATCAATAAATCACGAAAATCAATGAAGTCTAAAATTAGCAACTAACGAAAAGGAGAAAACAGAAAAAAAGGAAACAAATAATAATAAACTGTGCAAGCGTAACAAAGCCCGAACATCATATAGGCCACTGAAATATGGCATGAAATGAAAGCAAAAGCTAAATAATACGCTGCTCAAAACAATAATAATAAAACAGGGCTTACAAAGAGAGAGAGAGAGAGAGAGAGAGTGGAAAAAAACATGAATCGGCTGCGATAACAACAGGCGCCCAAGTTGGAGCAACGGCAAATGGGTTGGCCTGCCTTTTCCTCAAACGATAAACCTTTACACTTCATTAGGCGTCGAAAATTTCATGCTTCAACAGCTTGACGCTGTGATGATGCCACCAAAGGGTTACAGCCAATCGTCAACCCGGTCCGCTGCCGTGTTTAATCAGTGAATCAGATGATTCAGTTTCAGTCGATTCGCTACGTTCGTTTGTCATTTCGCATTCGATATGCAGATCGAGAAGGAAACGAAATGGGTTGCGTGAAGTGACCCTAGAAAGAATGCATTCGATATGCAATTGAGTTTATGTCTTTGGCTCTAAAACTTATTTCAAACAGTGAGAAAAAAAAAACATAATTTCCTGAATTCGATTCGAACTCTCGCCATAAATCCTGTCGGCTCCTGACAGTTGTCATAGGGTATGCAAATCCGAACAACTGCAGTAAACTAGAATTTGCCTTTCGCCACTTTCTGTGCTGTTGCTATTTGTCTCGAGTTCTCTTGAGTGTTTTGTTGTTCGCAAAAGTTGTTTGTGCACTCTTTCACTTACTGCCAATTTTCGCCAGCGAGGACAACGTCAACAACAACGAGAGCTGCAACGCTGCGTATACGCTATTTAAGGAAAGTCAGTGAGAACAAATTAAAAGTAAATTCTGCACAATTTAATCGTATCGCAAGTGAAAACTTTTGCCCCGACTGCAATAAAATATTAAATTATTTCGCAATACCATAAAAAATGTCAATCGGTAAACGTGTGCGATAAAATAATTGCACGCCAAGTTTTTTAATTAAAAACTACGCGTGACTCGTGTCAAATGTGCGTGAAAGGTGACAAAATGTGAAAGCATTGCAAATCTGTAGCAAAGCCAGCGTATCGAGCTGCCCCGAAGCCACCTCAATAAATCATCAGAAACGCACTCGATCGATAATTCGCATTAACGTCGATAACAACTGCCAGAATATTTGCAGCTCAGCAATAATTCATTAGACCCATTGCCATTGTGCTCTGTGTGCATATCTTTTTGCTCTTATTTATAGTTGACAAGACTAAAGGCGTCGCTTTCAGTGAAGTCTGTCTAATTGCCACTCGGCAGGTTCGACTTTAAACGTGGTCCAACTACTATATAAAATGCCTTTTGTGGAGCTCTCTCTCTCTCTCTCTCTCTCTCTCTCTCTCTCTCTCTCTCTGAGCTGCTCGCCAGCTTAAAGATGCCTTTGCTGACAGGCAACTAATCAAGCAAAACAAATATCCATTGTCTCTGCTTTGTGCCTTGAGTCTTCTGTGAGAGACTCGGAGAGTCTTAAGGCTTGGAACAGCGCATAGAAATGTTTAGCTTTGCCATAGAAGCACGCTCAACATTATTAATTTTAAGCGCCCGCTGTGAGTGGGCCTCACAGGCCGCAGGTGGTCGAGCGCCCGGATACGGGCGAAGGTGGAAAAAGAAAGTGAGAGCGAGCGGCAGTGATACAGAAGTAAGATGAAAAACCTTTATATTATGCTAGTGATTCATAAATTGTGTTTCATAAGCGTGCAAAAATTGTACAAGTATTTGAATTTAATTATGAACTGTGTGTCCCTGGCACAGAGACAACGGCAGCAAGCCGATTGCGGACGCGATAGCTTTCACTGCGATTCGCTTGTGCGAGAGTAAAGTCCCTGTGATATATGGCATATTCCGTGCGGGCTTCACATATGCAGAGCGCGAGGAAGATGGATCGCGAGGAGTTGGCAATATTAGTTTGGGTCGCATGCAAAATACTTGAGCTGAACTTCACTTTTATCTCTCTGTGGCGCACACACACGTCTGCTTGTGTGCACACACCTTTAAAATATATTACATATAAGGATTTTAGCTGCTCGCCATTAGTCAAACACAGCCGCACACACGGACGAGCCCGTGCTGGAAAGGGTTACAGCTGGAGCTCGACTTGGCTGACTCGTCTCTTTCCCACATCCGGCTGCGAACGCGCGTGCTGTGCTCAAAGAAAACGCCTCGCTGCATGCAACAATGTGCGAGTCGAGTTGAACAGCGTTGCCCCATCGTGCGACTGACTGCTGGCTCCGAGTCCTCGCTCCGCACAGCTGCTGTTGCAACTGTGACTGCACCAACTACAGCCGGCCGCCCAACAGCTTGACTTCACACCTCGCTGCAATTTACTGCAAAATTGGAGCCTGGCGTTTATTTTGCTCTCTCGCAGCTGCCTCGTTTGCCACTGGTGATTGGCACAGAAACTTTTACTTAGCAGCTGTGCCAAGCAAATATCTCGTCACGTATTCCTAATCGTAGTGCAAAATCCATAATGTAATGCAAATCTGCTCCACCAGTAGATGTTTGGTTTTTTTCTGAACTGAAAATGAAATTGAAATAAAGCAGAACTTTAAGAGTAAAGCTCAATTATGGCATGCAAATGTAGATATCAAGTTGCTCTTAAAGGCTATGAAACGAAATGTTTTGGTTGAATGATATCTGATAACACATGTATACAAGTTATGTGCATTGTGCGTAACCCAATTACATACCCCGATCAGAGTTGCCGAGGGTTACGTGCAGAGACGCACCGCACTGGCACAGGCCCAGGGAAAGCTATTAAATTGCAATTCCTTTCGATTTGCGCAACATTGCTTGCCCATTTATCTCCTAGCTTACAGTCCTCTCGCTCTCTCCCTCTCTCTCTCTGTCTCTCTTTATTGGTCTATCTCACTCTTCCACTCCCTGCTTGTGTGTGCCTGTGCTTTATGCAATCTTCCAGCTTTATGCCCTTTAATCTGCGTCGTGTACTTGACACAAATATAGTAGAAAAACAACAACAAGAAACGCCAGAACTTTATGTACACACAATCTCTACACACACACACACACACACATATATATATATACACTTAACTGCATTTTGCATAAAAGTAGAGGCGAAAGCAGGAACGCCAACGTAACGCATATGCGCAAGCCGGCTGCTGCATAAATCTAGCGCTGAAATGTATGCAACACATTTATATGTGCACGCCCAGAAACAATGCCAGGTGGCAGGCAGCTAGAGGAAACAGCAGCCAAAAGAAGTCAACTGCAGCTTGGCAGAGAGCCCAACAAATGCATATATGTATGTATATATATATATATATATGTGTGTTCGTATATTTAAATACGTATAGAAATACACAACGGGTATGCAAAAAGAAAACAATAAGAGGAAAACAACTGGAGTAAGAAAGAGCAAACGGAAAATGTACAGCGCTGGCCCCCTTTATTAATTCTAAATCATGACTGCCTGCTGCATGCTGCATGCTTCAAGTCGGAAAGCGAAAAGTGCTTGAGGAATGTCGCATACATTTAATCGGAGGTGATTTCAATGCTCGCAACGAGTGCAAAACGGAAATAATTCAAATGCAGCAAAGTGTTGCAAGTGCCAGCCTCTCGGCAGATGAAGTGTCCACTTAAAGGTGCTGCCTTCTGCTGCTCAGTATTAGCGTCTCGATCGACATGGCCACCTGAGCGCTGAGTTCAACGTGCCACTGAAAATAAGCCGGAAGCATTAAGTCGCATTCGTCTGGCAGCGAGTCAAAGCGCAATGCCTGCCCAGATATGCATTTGTGGTGCAGCACACCTCTCACCCCCTGCCAGTCAACACACACACAAACACACTTGCATACTCTTCACACAGTTTTGCGCAATCACGTACGCAGGGATACAACTATGCGACAGCTTGAAACAAAATGTATTCATACAAACACACAGGGCCCTGCGCTGGCATTAATGGCGAAAAAAGCAAAATGGTAGGACGTGCCAGTGCCTAGGCCACAGCACTAGAATAGAACAGAATAGAACCGGGGCGGCCAGGGCTGGCTGAGTGGCAACAAGCAAGCAACTAGCCACAATTGTAGAGCCAACAACAACAGCAACAACGAGAGCGGCAGCAAGAGCAGGCAATCCCTCTGCTTGCGCTTGCAGTATACGCTGCGGATGAGTAATGTGCGGCTTTCTTAGCTGCTTTGTTGCTGCCGATTTGTAGTTTGCTGGCCATAGTCCTGTGTTGCCAAGTAGTTTTCAATTAGCTCAGCCTTGACAGCCAACACACACACACACACACACATACACACTCGCACACACACGCGTACACATTGAGGGCACAGTTGAGTGCTTTTCGCACTCTCTCGGTTTTTCTCTGCTCTGCAATCCTCTCAAACTCTTTACCTTTAGTCAATTGGTAGCACAGGCTTCGGCCGAGTTACTTAAGAGCAGCAAAGTAACAAGACACAAAATACCAAATGTAACATAACTGAAAAAAAAACAAGTTACAACAGTTTGCTTTGGAAGTACAAGACGAAGTGATACCCTGTACTTCCGAAACTTCATGGCTCAAAACTTATCGTAACATAGTATTCGAGGTTTAAATGTGAGAGAGAAGAAGACTTACTTTTCGATAAAGCTTGAGAAGTAATAAGAACGTCAATGCTCAACAAATGCGAACAATTACGTATACTTGATGTGCACATTTGACTTTCTCGTTTGTCTCAGACTCTTACGGATATTAAGCTACTCTTGCATATGTATATAATGTGAATATTTTTGGCTTTTAATATATTGCCTCTCTAGTAAACCCTTTTTTTACATAAATTGCAATGGGCTTAACTTTAAGTGTGGCGGAGAGAGAGGTGGGCCATCAGTCTGCACGCACAGGCTGGTCAGCCAACAGACTGGCGGCCGAGCAGAGGCGGTATTAGGGGCTGGCACAAAGCAATAGACTGCGCATTTGTTTTCATCGACAAATGGCAAGTGAAAGCTTTTAGCGGGAATTGTGCACGGCAATCGCTTCAAGTCCGCCATTCGCAGTGGCAGCAGCTGCAGCTAAGCGCGAATGCCAAACGTTCTCGCCTCTTTGTCTATCTGTCGTTCTGTCTGTCAGCTGACTAATGCCTCCTAAGCCACTGCAGCTGAAAATTTGTTGCGCTCTTTAGAGCTCTGCCGCTAAGGATACATCGGCTGCGTTGACCAACTAGTCAACACTTAGTACATTCTTTGTTTTGATTATTAAACTACAAATTTAAAACAATTTGTCTTTAATTTTTTTCTGATGTTAAAAAGTTAATTTACTTCCCTAAAAAAAAAAAAAACAAAAAGTTATACGAATTAATCGGTTTATTAACTATTAAAAACATTTGTGCATTAACCATTTATAATTCCCAACATTTATATTCATATTCATAAGACTTTAATGCATAAGCTTAATGCATAAAGTGCACTCTTCAATAAATAAGAAAAAATAATACTTAACTGATTAATAAGTGTGCATAAAATTGTTTACATCACCTAAAACTTAATAATTTTAATGAAATAAATAACTGTTTAAGAAGCCAAATAACAGAAAATAAAATAATATATGAGTATTTTTGTATATTTAGGTATGTAATATAAAATGCAGCTCGGTAAATATATTAAAATAAATTCACACTAAGCATATTTAGAAATTAAAAGTTATAATATATAAAACAAATGTGTTTACATAAGATAAGGCATATTCTGTCATAATACTTCAAATATCTTGACAATATAGAGTTTCAAGGCTCATGTACCTTTTTTAAATATTAAATAATATATATTTTGATGTACAATGTAGAAACATGGCATGTACTCGTTGGCTGGGAAGTGTATTTTGCAGGCATCTCGCCCCCATCCCATGGCATCTCCCATCATCTGCTAGTAGAGACACACCTGTTAAATTGGTAGGTCGAATAATTTCCAAATTTGAGCCAGATTACTCTAGGCGCTTCAGGCGTAACGACTGCGGCAGTTAAATTTTGCATTACTCAAATGTGTGTTACTGGGCTGCTGGTGCGCATAAGCCACATGCATATATGGATGTGCTGCGAAATCGTAATGCGCTGCGGAGCTGATTGCGCTGGGCTCGTGCGGAGTGGGCTAAATTAAATTTCAGTTAACCCAATCAGGGGAACGGCAAACGAACAAACTGAACATCAATTTTTCTGATTGTTTGCACAGCTCGAATGGGGCTCAATTGACTCGAGACTCTCAGGGAATGAGCTGGCGCTTTATTAATATAGCCGCAGGACTGCCCAGTTGGTCGTCCTGGCGCCACTCTCCGATTCGACGGCAATTTTTTTCATAAATTTATAACCAAAAGCCGTAACGAATGGCAACCGTTGGCACCGTCCTTGGCTGCATACCGAATGGCCGCCAGTTTGGCAAATGTTTTATTGCGTACATAAATTGCAATTAGCTTCAGCGCCTGCTTGGCTAAAGCCGCTCCAGCCCACGCGGAGGCCCGCCGAGACGCACCAGGACCCGGCAGCACCCGACAGGACACGCATGTGCGCGCCCAGGGAGAGCCGTTATATGACGAACTGCCGCCGCCCCACCTCGCCTCGTTTTTGTGGGTTAACAAAACATCAATTGGCTTATTAATGTTTGCGACCGCCGCTGAAGCTGTTGAAGTTGCTGAAGCCGCTGCAAAGACAACATCATAATCACCGCCGGCTCGACTGGCAACGCGTGTGTCCAATTGGCGCGCCAGGCACATGGCCTCAACGGACTTGCCTCCTTGGGACAGTCACGCCTGCGTTTAATGTGAAATTATGGCTTTAATGCGCTGCCAAATGTCAAGCGCCATTCTTATAAAATATGATTCTCTATGTATGTATGTGTTGGTCGGTATATGTATGTGTGTGTCTGTGTACAAATTGCTCGCGTTTTGCATTTTTAATTGCCATTCTTCAACTAACAAAAGAAATAAAACAAAGCACAACTCAACTCTTTGACTTTTATTATTATTTTATTATAATTTTATTATAATTATTTTTATTGGGCTAAGTGCTAAGAGATCAGAGCAGTTACTAGCAATATCTGCAAATCTGTAGGAAGATATTTAATGTCTCTCTCTTCTCTGGGATTCTAATATATTCAATGCCGATATTCTCCTCTCTCTCTCTCTCTATATATATATATATACCTTCTTACCTCCATCTCTTACTTATTATGTGTCTTTCTCTGTCTCCGCGTCTGTCTCCGTTTCCGTCTGTCTCCGTCTATCCACACATTTGTTTGTATCGGCATCCGCTTCGTTCCATAATATAAATAGCAAAACAATAATTCAGAACGTAAATATGAATTTCTGTATAACTTGTTACTTACACATATCTAAGTTGTTATCCTGAACACAAAAGTGTGTTGTAGCAATTCAGTGCTGGACTAGGCGCCACGGTGCGCTGGCCGAACTCATTATACATAGATAAAGCAGTTCTGCTGAATGAAGTAAACTTTGATTGAAATACTCTCTAGATAATATGGTACTCTCTGACCATGAATACCTGGCTCTTGAGCACCCATTGAGTGCTGCACAAGAGGAGCCCGTTAAATGCCAATTGATTGATGGATATTTGTGTATGCACGAGTATGTGTAATGGTTTGTGTACGTAATCGGTAGGTATTCAATTGAAGTTCGTTTAAAGAGAACATTTTTTCGGTTAGACTTCATTTTTCATTTGCCTGCTGTGTGTGTGTTCTGCTTTCTTTTGTGTAAGCTTTTCATATTGTGGCTTTTGTGGACCCAACGCACTGTAAAAACATTTAAGGCTTCAATTAAGCAAACGTAAAAAGTAAAAAACTGGAAGTATAAACAAACGCTAAAGCGGAGAGGCCCAAAGAAATAAAAATGCCAGAATGGCAACTAAAAAAGAGACCAAAGGAAAGGGTTGGCAAGCCCGAAATATTCGGAGTAATCACTTTGGGCTTGCGAAATAATACTTATGCACATATAGAAATCATCTGAAAGCTGGGCGTTGGCCAATCCTTTCGCTAGGACCATAGGACATCAGCCTCAGCTTCGACGAAGGCAAAAAATTATTGAGCTTACGTGAAGCATGACTAACGATAGCTGCACAGTTTTTTGTACATATAGGTCAGTAAGTATGTGTGTGAGTGTGAGTGGGGCAACAGGCAGATTTTACCATCAAATGTCAAAGTTTAGAGCATAACGTCCACTTTAGTTATATTGAGATTTATTGTGCTGGCAAGACGAACAATAAAATGAAAGAAAGCAAGAGTTAAAGAAAGGTTTCACGTCTCGTGTTAAAGCCGGAGTGTCATTAATTATGATCTCTGGCCACGGAGGAACTTCGCTTTCATTTCAGCTGCTGCAATTTATGTGACAAGTTTTCGTAGGCGTCAGCTTGCCTTTCAATTTCACTTGCAGTTTTTTATGAAGTGCATTCGGGAGTCGCTGTCCTGCCTACCGATTGCTGCCTGGCTGCCAGGCAATTCAGCTGGCCAACTTTCTCTTAACTTAAGAAATCAGCAACTTGCACTCTTTTTGCCAGTATCGACTTGAGCACCCCCTGCAGCCATACAGCCAGCCGAAGCCATAATCACTGCAACTGACGCACCAACTTGTTTTGACACTTTTGGCCCAAACAAAAAACTTGCTGTCGGCTCGAGAAACTAGGCCCAAGGGACAAAAACTGAAGGACTGAATTCTCCACAAGAGAATGGAACAACTTACTGAGTGTGATTGTTGCCAAGGCTTTGTTTCGATAATATTTTAAAAATACATAAATCGTTTATTCTATACAGTAAATAGCAGTTAGTTAGCCTAAGCTGCATTGAATATATAAACGAAGTGAAACAATTAATATGGAACTAATCTAACAACACGTGAAGTTGCTTAACCAGCTTACAAACAATACAAAAACACACAAACACACGAACATGCAGACATACAGATATACAAACTGACAGATACACAGACAGAGAACTATACTTTCTGGAATCAAGTTATCCAAGGCAGTCATCGAGATCGTATATGCTAAATAGAATTTGGTACTTGGCGAATTCAACGACAAATAGATTGTCGGAACAAATCGTAAGCTGAGACAATGCATCTCGCAATGGGCGGCTGATTAAGGGCTTCCTCAACTTTCACTTGGCTTTTCTCAGGCTGACTTTCAAGTTAATTTTTTTCTTTATTTTTTCTTTCTCCATTTTAGGCATTTTATCTTATCGATGTTTGGCGCTGTCCTTTCGCCTGCCCTCCTGCTTGTTGTATATATATATGTAGTTTTTATTTTGTTATCCACTTTTGCTTAACCTAGTTCCAGTTTCTGTTTCAGTTCCAGTTCTCCGCTTTTTATTATCTGAATGCTCTCGCGAACGAAACGTAACGAAACGAAACTTTGCAATGTAAATTAAATGCCGATGCCGCCAACTTTTTGCAGCCTTTTTTATACATTTGTCGCTGCTCGGTTGGGTAACCTACAAAAATGTGCTTGTATAAAAGAATATACAAAATTTTTTATTGTTGCCGTGTTGCCAACAAATAAATGTGGTTTAAGCATGACAAGCCGCTGTGGGCTGACGGCTCGTTATCACCAAATATTTTTGCACACGAAATGAGCGAATAAATAAACCCTGCCCCCAAATACGAATACGAGAGGCGCACTCCACGAGCTCCACTCAGCAGCCACCGCGGCGAGGCCGTGGTGTGCAAATATAACGTCGCCTACCTTGCCGCACGAGGCAAACAAGCGAGCGGCTTGGCATTTGGTCATTCGGCTGGCCACCGGGGCAACTGACCGTTTATGGTCGTCACTTTTTTTGGGCTCCTGTTTGACAAATAAAACGTGAAATGTCAGGGCGCAAAAAGAGAGTAACCAATAAAAGCTTAATTAACTGTTTATGGCCATGGCATGTTAACAGGGCCCAAAAAGAAAAGCCCCCAGCTAGCGACCACAGTCATTAATCTGCAGTCGGAGGGTTCGCCGAAACTGAAACTGACCAAAAATCTTTTGTATTGACCGAGTTACGTGCTCAAGACAGCCAGAGAATTTTAACTGAGATTGCGGCCAAACAAGCGAATGCAAAAACTATGGACAGCCCTTCACGGCTTAATTAATCTGAATATATGCAACTATTTGTACTGCCTAATTGGCAGACTTTTCAGCCGACAGACTAACTGACTAATTGGTCAACGCCCAAAGAGGGAAAGTAAACTTTTATTGCTGAACTACTTGATTATTTGGGTGCAAGAGGCACTCCTTCGTCGCACTCATTTCCTCTGACTAAGGCTAACTAGTGGATTATGGTTGATAAAACCCTTCTCCATCAGCCGACTCCAAGATATGAATTAGAAATAATAAATATATTAAAATAATAATAGTCAAATTAGAACTACAAGGTGATTAGGCATATATAATAAAGGCATGTGTGTAGCAGAGAACAGCCATCGTCTGAATTGCTGTTGGCAGCCCTTACAACAATAGCTGAAGGTTCAGCAAACCCTTGACTACATTCTGCATACGTAACAGCATGCCAGCTGAATCGTTAACGGGATCTGCTAGCTATGAAGTTGTCACTCCCAGCCATATTAATATAGAGAGCCAGACCCCACATCAGCTTCACCTGTCGTGATAATTTAATTGTGCTGAATAAGCCCATTCACTCACCATTCGCGTTTCGCAGCACTAATCAATCTGTTTGCCCATCTGTCTATCTGTCTTTGTCTCTATATATCTGTCTGTATTCGAGTAGATTTGTTAGACGCACACTTCGGAGCAAATTACATATGAATATTTGGTTGAATTTGAGTTTTAGTTGAGTTGAACAAAACAGGCCAACTTTAGCTGACAGCATTTCCCTTTTTTTTCCAATAAAATTATAGATGTTTATTTTAACTTTTAAAAAACAACCAAATTCCGAACTTATTACTTTTTGGTCCAAATAACTTAAGATCTTTTATAATTGAATTCACGACAAAATTTAAAGCTAACTTATCATTTTATCTTAGACAATGTCAACGGAAGTTGAAAATGAAGCAGCTAAAACTACAATGCCAGCTCATGGGGCTATTAGTATGATGCCGACAAATGAAACTTATATAATCGGTGATAGCTTAATGGAAAAGGAGCTTAGTCCTTGCAACTCCGTTGAGGATCTATCGGACTTATCACTTGAATCATCGTTTGCATCGTGCGAATCCTTTAAAACCATATGCAAGGCATGGAGAAATCGCATGAGAAGTGCGTCAACCATGAGCCTGGACAGAGGCATAAATGATTTTGAAGCTGAGTTGAAAAATGTGACGTCAATTAGTGACATGTATATAAAGGCTAACGCAGTCGACTCCAAAAAGCTGAAAAAACGATTATCACTCTCGGTCGTCCTGGAGAGCCGAACTCTTCGCCTCACCGAGAGCAGCGAGGACGACCTGCCCCATGTTGTGCGCAATCCTTCCCAGCGGTTCTTTGAACCCGAAGAGATTCGTGAAGCGTTTGCTGCCTTCAAGCAATATGACGGGAATGGCGACAACTTTATTGAGCTGTGCGAGCTTAAGTTGGCTCTGGAGAAGCTATCGGTGCCACAGACGCATTTGGCAGCCAAGAAACTGATGGCTCAAATTGTCGGCCACCAGGAAAGAAAGATGAATTTCTGCCAATTTCTGCTCACGTACGCAGCGATCCTGGAAGCCAATGCATCGAGGCCTGCCCAGCCGATGAACTCTCAGTTGAATCTGAAAGAAACCAGACAGTGCGTCAATGTGTCCGAGCTGGGCGTAAGCGGGGCAAAGCGTTTCTTCGAGTCCAAGATTGCAGAGCAAAATTTTGCGGCGGCCAAAGAAAAGGACAGCCCTGTGAACATAATTCCGAATTCATAACTAAATGCCATTCAGACTGACCTCAATCGTCTTCGATTTCGATTGCGTATAGTATTCAATTCATTTCAATTGGATACTGTCTCCGTCTTCAAACACACCTCAGTCCTTATTTGTGGCGTTTCTGTCGACAATGTTACGTGTTATGCTAGCCGGGCTGACCTTGTATCGAGCCCAGTCTCATAAATCACGTTTCAATAAAACAAAACGAAAAATTTAAGTGTCCAATCAAAGGTAATTGCTGCGTGGATATCGCTCTGTTTTGGGCCGCGAAAAGCACAGAACGCAAATGCCTCGCAGCCGCTATAGAGATCCGCCCACCTTTCGGCTTGCCCCTTTTATTTAGCTATGTATCGCCTTCTGGCAACCGGTCCCACGGCGAAATGGGCGCTACACACGCCAAGTGCCAACAGCTAAGAGCCAACTGCCAATCGCCAGCAGGCAACACAGACCAAACAGAGCCGGGTCGGGCCGGAAGTTGCCCGGCCCGAAGCCAGAAATATTTTCGTGCAAATAATTTGCCAGCTTAACTACGTTAAGTATTTAGATATGTATTTTTATATCCCTCTACTCTTTTTATTTTTGCATAAAAGATATCGTGAGCACATTCCAGCCGTAAACTACAGTGGGCGCTGCATACAAACGATCACGAAACTGTGAATTCATAGCGAAGTATCATAAATATCAAGCGGAAGATCTATCAGAGTACTTCGCTTTAGAGCAGAGCATAAATAAATGAGATTAGTGGCGGCATATGGAGCTATTAGTGCTGTTAGATTGTCCGATTAGAGGAGTGGCGCGCACTACAATTATGTCGCCATTAAGCAAGGAGCAGATTTCTGCCTCTTCAGCTCTGGCGCTAAATTCAGAGAGAGAGAGAGAGAAAGAGAGAAAGCAATGTGGCACGCCATATACAAATTATAATGCAAATTGTGGCTGTTGTACAAAGCTGCGTATACGCAACGCGGCCGACTTATGTAATAAAAATCCAACTAAAGTCATGCGAAAATAATAAGCATTAGCATGGCCACATAAACTGCAGACGGCGAAGGTCGAGGCATAGACGGGGCGTGAAAATAGTTTTCAAATTAAAATAAATGCCTCGGCTGAAGCAACTTTTATGTATCCACAGCAGCTGCCGGGCAGCTGGTAGCTGCTGGCTGCCCTTGGCTCGGCTGGCCTCCCTTCTTGGCCACACTTAGCTAACCGAAATGTCATGAAAGTAAATTCACTAGAAAATTAATTATGAACGACGACGACGACGATGGCGGCGTAAGTGAAACCAATGCAGGAGCCGATGGCTGTGGCTGGTACATACCTTTTAATAGCAGTGCCATCAATTTCGCTCAATTGCGTACACAATCGCATCTAATCACATTGAAACGACCCCACTAGCGAGCTAACAAGCAGCGCTGACATCAACAGCGGAGATAGTAAGAAAGTCAACTCCTGGCGCTCGCTGCGATGCTCTGGGTAAATGTTTATGGTTATGGCTACATGGCTGCCTGCGCTGGCTCAGTGCCTGTGTGCGAAAAAGGGTCACGCGTCAAATGTCATTGACATGGTTTGTCTTGCCTTTAAGTATTTGCAAGCAAACACGAACACAGACAACACACACACTCACACACAGAAGCAAAAGCAGCTTATGCCAACATACCAAAGGCTAGCGCCCAAAAGTATGCCACGATTTCGCCTCATTTGCTGCGTGTCCTGCAGTCTTCTGCACTCAGCATTTACTGCGACAGAGCTGAATTGAATTTAAGCTTGCCAATTCCTGCTAAATTTATGCTTAAATTGCCAGAGATGGCAAGCAGTTTTTGGCCGAAGACTAAGTTTGATATAAGTGCAAGTAAACTACTTTGTAATATTTATTTTATTAGTATTACTTTTATTTTTATATTATGGTTGGAATCCCGTTGGATGCTTATGTTTCATGCGGGCCTACCTGCCCAAAATGAGTTACAGTAAATTAAGTGATAAATGCGCTATAGAGTCTCTGACAAGAAAGCAGCAAATAAATTGAATAACCAATAAAAACAAAAAAATAAAAAAAAAAATAAAAATTAGTATTACTTTTATTTTTATATTATGGTATTATTATTGATTACCTGCTCTATTTTTAATATAAGTAAATCTTTTTGCCATCTATCTTAAGTGGGCTTTCATCACTTAAGGCCTGAATTGCATTTTATTTCCACTTCTACCTTGAAGCTGCATTTTTAAATTAAAAACTCACTTGCCTCCTTCAAAGACAGCCTCACCGAAGCCATGCTTACCAACAGCATTGACCCACTAGATCGTTGGCCTATTTTATATGCCCAGACAATTCTGCTGAATCATTTGCACTCTCGCTTATTGCACATTCAAATATAAAGCCATTTCACCCAGAGTTATTTTTATTAAAATTTTTCACAAATGGCATTTGGGTGCCGAATCACCCGTATTAAAAATGTTTAGTATGGTTATACAAATCATTTGATATTTCTCACATATTTTATATTTGATATTAATTTTGCATGTGAAGGGGTTGAACTTCAAATACAAATCTATATGGAAAGACATATTAGGGGAATGACGAAATATTTAGGCAAATGTCAAGCTGTCAATGTGCCTTAATATTTATGTCAATTCGACTCGCCCACTGACCAGTCAGCAGAAACTGTGCTGTGCCCAAGGCAACGTCGGCAGGGACTGTCAGCAGGGCAGGTCACGCAACCTTGAAAGCGGCCAACAATAAGTTTGTTAACATGTATACGCACACAGTGCTCCATAACTGAACCCTTTTCACTTGAGCCGAAGTCATGGAGACATTTCGAAGATTAGACAAACCATTTTCATATCATATTCCCCAAGTGCCAAAAACGTGCTTAAGTTATGAATGCCTCAGCCAATCGCCATAATGCGGCATCACAACGTGAGCTCGAATTTCGATGGGCAACTTTAAGCGCAGGTCAAGCAATGGCTTTGAAACCAATTTAAGGAATGTTTCAGACTCATGTCAGGTGTAGTCACAGGCAAACAATTCTGACAGGGAATCGAAGCGATTATCGCGCACCTAATAATATGTATAATTAAATTTGAATTACAAATATGCTGATATTAAAGCACTTGAAAGGTGTTCAGCCTCATTAGGACTAACTAACACTTTTAAGCATAACTCCAGCACATGCTAATCAAGAAAACAAAACATTTAAGCGGAGCCCAGACAATGTTAGCATTGGCGTTCCAAATATAAGCATTATACATTTTTCAGGGCTCTGCCTCGAAATAAGCTCTAATTAGAGGCAAAAATTTGATTATCACTAAAAGGCCAATTGTGGGCGTTCAGAACTATTTTAGGCTTATTATACAGCTTTTGATACCTTATCTTATTCCTAGTGTATTTACACTTCAGCGAATTCATGACAAACGGTCGATGCTGTATAGAATTGTCGCGAAAATACTCAGCGCGTATCGAAACAAAATGCAATTTTCAAACTATAAATTGAAAATAAACAAATACTTCGTTATCATGTTTCCATTTTTTATATACCCTGTGTGAAATATGTTCGCGAAAGAGTTGTATAACTAACGAAAATATAAGATTGTCTTCTGAATGAATTCCTTCTTCAGTTTCGACTTCATATCAACTTAGATAGCAGCAACTGTTGCCGTTTTCAAATATTTCCCATTACAGAACTGGAAGCAAGGGAAAAGAAACTAACATAATAAAATTTTAATACAGGGTATCGCATGAGCAAAAACTTATCTTCGGCCCTTTTTTTTGTGGACTACAGGGTCAGAATATGAAACTTTCACATCCAAGTTTCGGTCGAAAGAATGTCAAATAACATAGAGTAAATATTAGGGGAATAGAGTAAAGAGTCCTTTCAGAGAAAATCGAAACGACGACGCAAACAAATTGTTTTTGAGCTTGAAACAAAAACATGCCGCGACTGTCACAAATTGCAATTTTAATTGAGTTGCAAATTTTCGGATGAGTTCAGAGCTTAGTCAGCTGGACGCTGTTATGAAACAAGCCTTTAACACTCGCGCAGTGAAAGGTCCCTTTTTGTAACCGAAAAGCAAACACTACAAATCAATCGTTTGCCAACACGCCCTAAAAAAAACTTGAACCAAGCACTTGGCTCCCTGGTTCTTACACTTGCCTGATGCTGATGTTTTTTGCTATATTTGCTGTACCGTATTTTGGTAGCTACCTAAAAAAAACCCGCTCAACAAGGACGAAACTGCTTTTAGATTCAATTTCCGCATTTGCAGCCCGCTTGTTGCTATTTTGCATGACTCGACTCGAGTCGACTCGACTCGACTCGGAGACTGAGGGCAAGACTGAAACGGAGACTGTGGCCTCACAGATTGGGTTCATGTTACTGCTGGGTGGTGCAGTTCACTAAGCTTCTGCTGCTTGTTTTTTGCCACTTTGAGGTCGAGCATATTGGCAACATTGGCAGAATCTGGCATAGGCGTAACTTTTCAACTTGTTCGCTAAAAGTTTCCTTAGCTCTTTCTGGCCTTAAGTAATTCGCGAGCATTCAAAGATTTATGCAGTTGCGAAAAACTGCATTTGCAGTTGCAGTTATTTCAAGTTGATATATGTCACCGGATTAAGTGGGCTGCGCTCTGCGGGCGTTACAAAGTTTCTTAAGTCGCCTTCATGCAATCAGCTTGTGATGAAATATCTTGGCAGTAGTTGTCAAGAATAAATTCTCAATTTCAGCAAACTTAAAGTGTGACAAGCAAAGTGCGAAAATTCAACTGAGCAAATATAAAACAGAATCGAGTATACAAAGAATATAAAAGCAAGATGTAAAGTTCTTAGCACAAGTACACTACTAACTACATAGGTAAGTGAACTAAGAAAAGGCTCCTCTGTGGCAAGCGCATCACCTTTCCATGGCTGTTTGTTAGTCTAAACTCGATAGCAATTAGCACTTTATAATCCGCAAACAACCGCAATTTATTCTCGACGTCGAGAGCTATTAGCTAAGCAAGTTTACTAAAACTTCCTGCTGCATATCAATAACTAAGTAAACTCGTTATACTCAGCCCAGCGTAAAGCTAAATAGAATCGACCGAGACCAGACGGGTCGTGGGAGTGAGTCCGCCCCGAAAGTCTCAATGTAATCAAGACTGAAGGCTAACCCATTCGTTGCCCCGCATCGGCCCAAAGCCAAATTGACTTGTACAATAAGTCAAATGTTTAGCTGTCTCATTGGTTGTGTCAGGCGACCTAGGAGCAGCAGCAGTTGGGGCAAGGGCGAGGACACTGGCTGGATGCGGGCGCACTGACATCTCAAATCAAATTAAGTGTAAAATTATCAAAGTTCACGCTGCGCTACAACTTAGCGATAAAAAATAACAATTTTAATATGAAAGGGCAAGTAAATCTGTGCGTTTCTAAATCTATGCAACGTTCATTTTTCTTTTTGCTGCCGACGTCGTCTTCCTGCCTGGATTTGATGATGAAAAATTGAAAAAATGAAAGTCAACGTCGAGGCGAAGCTGCTGATAAAAAGAAAAGGAATCTCTGGCTGACACGCTTAACCCTTCTTGGTTCTGGCAGGCGGCAGCCACGTTGGCACCCGCTTTGATGATACTGAAAGGCAACTTTCATAATGATAATAATTTTGTGCATGATTTATGAATGAACAAGTTTTATAGCTCCAAGCCGAGGTCCGTGCCCAGCCGCTTACCCTTAAACGTTGCCGCTGCCTTGCCGTCTCTGTGTTTCTACAAACCTTGTGCAAATGTTAATTTTTGCACAGCAAAGAAAAGCGAATATGAAGTAAAATTGCGAAGACCACGAGCTATAGCTGAGGCCGCCACGCCCCATTGCCACTCCCCACTCTCCACTCCCACTTCCATTAACATCCGCTCGCCTAAGGTCCGCACACACACATCGCCAGCGAGGGATGTTGGAAAGTTTTTCACTTTAATATTTATTTCAACTGTCGGACCATTTCGGTGTGTAGTAAATTTGCATCTTTCAACGTTCAAATACACAGATGGGCCGCTGCTGGCCGCCTGCTGGCCGGGGTCAGTGGAAGCCTGTGCAACCTGAGACCCCTTTTCAAAATCATTTCGCTGTGAAATTGTGTCCGCATAAGGAATTGACTATGGCCTTTGCGTTGGTGTTGCCCAACTACATAGCACGTGAGCTCATTCTAGCTACGCTCTAGCAAAACTTTCCCAACGCTAAGAGCTGGCAAAAGTTGAGCTGGCCGGCCCAGCCCAGCCCAGGCCAGGCCAGGCCAAGGCAGTCGAGTGAGTATTGCCATTGGCTTGTGTTGCTGCATCTTCGGCATTCGCGCAATGCCATTAAATAGAAACCCCAAAAGTACGCTATGTCGGCACAACAAGTCGTTAGTTGTGGCCAGCTTTGGCTGCGCTGCTCTCTCAGTCGCGTTTTATAGCCCCTGGGCAGCCGGCAGCTGATAATATGAAATTAATGCCACGTTAGTTTATGTTACCCGGAGACTTATGAAGATTTACGAGGCATGCAATCGATGCCCAGTTGCATGACTGCAATTAGGCGCAACAAAAACGCGAAATTATGCAAAGCCGAAAAATTCTAAAGCTCGTTGCAGTGTCAAATTTCACTCTGGCATTCGAACGAGTGTATACACGTGCATATATGTGTATGTGTGTGAGTGGGCTTAAAGGGGCTGAGACTTTGTATGCAACTCAACACGATCTGCTGATGGCCGCTGTACGCTTTCATCACAAAATGCGCATGCAAATGCACACAAATTTGGGTTGTTTTCGAAATAAATTTCACCTTTGGCCTAATGAATATCGCAAATACATAGAGCGAGCTTATGCATAGGCTGGAAATGTATAAAAGAACTGACATTCTACGTCCATTAAACAGAATGAGAAACTGACTTTGAGGAGCTCTCGGAAATATTCAAGTTTAGGTATCATATGTAGTGTCTTATATTGCTGCAAATGTGGCCCAGCCAAATTGGGCAAAAATGAATTTTAGAACCAACATCAAATATGCTTTCTTTTTTTACTTTTTACTTTTGTTTTCGGCAGCTAGAAGAAGCGGTTGAGGCAGTAGTCAAATACCGACGAACGCACATTCACATTCGGCCACACACCCAACTGTACACGCACACACCGTAGCACATGAAAAAGTACTTGCCATGGAAGCCATGTGCATAGGCAAATTTACAAATAAATTTCCCAAATGTGACAAGGACATTTGCATTGAAATTCTAATACCAAAACACGCAAGCACAGGCCAGAATCCGGCTGTGTGTGTGTGAGTACGTGCGAAGGAGGCAACAACATTTATACACAAGCAAAGCCAGCGTTAAGGCCACATGTGGCAGGGCTCAGTTTTGGGGACGGGCGGCAGCGGCGTGTTCTCAGCAAATGTTTGTTTCAGTTTATTTGTGCATGTAATTGAGGTCGTAAGCAACAAGCTAGAGGTACCAACACTCAAACACACACACACACACACACACACACACACACACACACACACACACACACACACACGCACACGTAGAGAAGAGCCCTGAATATCGATACTTGGGCTGCGCTTGTGTGTCTCACTTTGCGGTAAGTGTAATCAAAGCCTCTTCCCAAAGATTCGTTCGGCTGTAATCCTAGCACATAACCTGACTGTCGCAAAACTCTTGCCACAATGCAATGCAATGTTTCAGAATGTCAAATATGATTCCCAGAACGGTAGCTATAGTATCCAATATCATATGTGACAGTGTGTGGCTCTCGTCGCACACAACCGCATCTCAATCGACGTGACCAACGCAGTCGAGTGCAAATTAATTTCAGCAGCAAATCAAATGGTTTTCCGTGTCAAACTTCATTCAATCAACTAGCAAGATAGCGAAGCCATCAAAAGTATGCCCAACATGCGCTGTTTCCGTGACATCAAGGGACAGGATATATAAATTAATATCTATATACATGTATATGATCAAATCAATGCATTATTGAATTCTTCAATACTTCAATCAATTAAAATCAACTAATTACATGGAAGTAATACATTAGTTCTCGCAGAGCGAACGAATACTCTGAGTAACTGCAGGCATTTTGGTAAATTACAACAAATCATCTGATGGTTTTTTTATAAAGGAAACTTGAAAAACGGAATTACAAAAAAAAAACCTTAAAAAATACTTTAAAATATCTCTGGCTAAAGCAAAAATAAATAAATAGGCAAAAAAAAGCCATTTTGCTCAAAAGCAGAAGTCCATTCAGTACTTCACTGTATCATGTTTATGTAAACATATTTCAGCTATGAGCGGCATTTTTTCATTTGATTTTTTGTGAGTATTTAATTTAAATAAAATATTTCAAATTACACGGATGGCTGCGGGTTTTTATGCCGCAGATTTAATTAGACAGCGGAAATGAACAATTTAATTAATTAAAAGCATACGACACACAATCCGTCGCATAATAATGTGTTTTTTTACTCAATTTAGTTGACATACTGATAATGCTATAGTTAATATGAGTTTGCACACGTGTCGCTCACTCAATGGGTATCATATAAAGTGTGAGAACTCCTTTCAGCTCTTCCATTTACAATCCAGCCAACTCTTTCCATAGCAAAAAACAAATATATGCGCTCCGGAACAGAAGCTAATGTTGTCTAGCATTTTATGGCCGTGAAGGGACCGAGCGATGTTCGGATAACTATCACACCTGACAGTTGTTGAGCCGGCGCCCACCGTTAATCACATGCAGCACGCGAGCGGGGCACAATATTTTTGTAGGCGGTCCTCGGGTGGCGCAGCAGCTGAGCCGGACAAACATAATGGCATTGGCCATATTAACTATGCATGCACAAAAATCAATCGAGGCGGCGAACGATGTAACCAACTAATTTGTTATAATGAAAAGCAAACATTATACTTGTCTGCGCCGAGGGAACTAAACAAACACCCAAATTCTATGCGGCGCAACAGGCGACATTCAGTAATGAAGAGCCACAACATTAACTGAATTAAAGTTCAATATGCTGTCATACTCAGTTTCTGAACACAAACATCAAACTGTTGGCTATAGAAGTTCTATGACTACTTCGGACTTTTCAGACTTCAGGTGTAGGCTAACCACAGCTCATATATATTTAGATAATACTTTATTTTAAATTGAATGTCGGAAGTCGAATGCTCATATCCCTGCTGTCACCCAAATAACTCTTCAGCTAGTTGAATGTGACCTGCTGATGCCTTGCAGCACATGAGCCGCGCGAGCTTGAAGAAGAAATTTGTGGCAAGCTCTTTGGCGCGCAGTTTCCATTGTGGTCTGAGGACTGCAGACAGTTGCAATAGAGCACTCTAAGTGTAGTTTAATTAAAGCCAGCTGGCATTGTTATGCCATGCACGACACAAATGTCGACCCAAACATCGATGTCAGCGCTGTCGTTGATTTATGGAATGCGCTCAGCAAAGACGCGCTGAGCTGAAGCCGCGTGATAATCAAATGTCATTCCTGGCATGCCAGGCATGCCCGGGCACGGCCAGGCGTGAGCAGGCCAAGCCAGCCCCAGCTGAGTTGAGCTGAGGCAAGACGAGTGCCCATTTGGGGGCACATAATACACACGACAAGTGCTTAATTTATTTTACATTAAAGCCTCATTTATCTTGCCTTATCGCTTGTGCAACAACATTGAAGATTTACTTGGCCCAGCACACAAGCAACAGCAATCCAACAAAAACGGAGGGAGACGAAAAGAACCCATTCTACGAAATATTCCGTTGAGTTGTTGTACTCTGCTCTGCTCTGCCATCCGACACGCCCCTAATTTATGTGCCTTCAACTGCACACGGACGATTGTTACGCCCTTTTTTTGTGATTGCTGCTGGTGGCCCTTAAATGGTTCGCATTGTTGTCCTGCTGCTGTTGCAGCAGTTGTTGTTGTTGTTGTTGTCGTGTCAATGTCCTGCGCCTGCATCATCGTGTGTGTGTGTGTGTGTGTGTGTGTATGGGCTTTATTAATTGCAACGCCTCAACCGAAATTGCTTGCCATTTTGTTTTGTGTTTTGTGAGCCATTTTTTTCACATTTCATTTACTTGTGTTGTCCATAGACGTTTTTTTTTTTTTGTGTTGACCGCTGACCACTGCAAAAAAGGCGCCGCCTGCGGTTAGGCTTTAAATTGTTGGCAATGTTTTTATCTCCCTTTTCGCATGTACTCTGCTCTGTTGTTTCTTTCCCTTTTCTCTTTTTGGCCACACATTATTGAATTAGAGTCCATCGAGAAAAAGAGAGAGAGGCAACAATGTAAATTGGTCGCAATGCTAACTCGCATTCATATTTAGTTACTTAAAAGCGGCAGCCTGCGTGAAATTGGCCTGAAAGACGAAGCAAATAGAAATGAACCAAATTGAATTTAACGAAAAAAAATATTAAATAAAGCAACGAGCTAATAAAATGATGCGAAGTGTGAATACATGTTTACTCACTGGACTCGCTACAAAAAGCGAATATGATTACATTTCGTAGTTGGCTGAATGCAAAATTAACTCAAACTAATAAAAACTCGTAAATAATATGTTGCTATGACAGAAGCTTTTATAGATTTTGGAATTTTTATTCAGAGGCGTAAACTTTACTAAGCAAATTTGGAGGCCTAAGAGAGACTGAGAGATATTGAAATTTTCCCAAAATTTCAATTAATATTTTCAAAAAGATTTTTTTTATAATTTTTAATTCTTACATAGAAAATTTGAAGCTAAAGCATTAATATTTGAAGAGAGTGTTGTTAACTATGAAAATATTGAGAGCAACACAAACTTAATCATAAATCAAGAAATAATAATAATTTTTAATACAGCGCCTGCTCTTGATTACCCAGGTGAAGTTCATTCTGGCAGCAAATAAAAAATGAATTATTTACAGCGAGGCGACCGGAGCGAGCGAGCAACAGCCGCCACATGTGCCACGTTGCATGCGCGTAGATCGCAGGCGCCACCAGTCAAGTCGTCCTTGCCCCAGAGAGCCAACCAACCAACCAGCCAGCCAGCCAGCCAGCCAGCCGGGCAACCGACTGCCGAGAAGGAGCAATGAACACGAAGTTTCAGGACAAGTTTGGCCAGCCATATGGCCAACATTTGAATTTCGCTTAAAGCGCCTTTTGCCTTTGATTTATGGCAGTGCATAAAAGGGCAATAAGGAACCGTTGTTTAAATTATAAAAAACAACACTCAGGTTGTATATAATATATATACTACATACAGTTGTAAGTTAATTGCTTTTCTTGCCTGCACTCGCCGAGGGCCATTCATTGTGGTTGCTTTCGGTTTGCTTCATGATTTTAGTTCGTTCTGTAGCCTTAAGATTTAAGTTGCCCATACCCTATTTTTGTGATTTGTTTGGGATTTTCTTTCGCATAGCTTTTCGAGTATGAAAAGAAGGCTGAGTGTCGCCATCGATTGAGTGAAGCAAATCACATAAAGCTCCGTTTGGCAGCTGTCCCTTACTCTCTGACGTTTGCTGAGCTGTGTCATCTCAGTGAACGAGCATTGCACAGTCGATTATGTACGATAGCAGCTTTTTTTGTGATTTGCCGCTGCCCACAAGGCTTTTAGAGTCAAGCACATGACTCGTTGCCGTTTACTGGGTCAATGTAATAATTTGCACAACAGCGGATAAGCGGTAACTACGCAAACGTGCCAACGTTCAAAAGAAAGTGAGAGTGAAAGGAAAGCAACTCAAAGCAAGAGCAACACACAACATACAACACACAGCACACACAATGACCAACAGAGCAGAAGCAAAAAAAAAACTCGCAACTGCCAATCGAGAGGCAACTTTTTTAGTGGTTCGCTTCTTGGCTAAACGGAAATCGATTGAAGTTAGCCAACGGGCAACTTGCACTTCACCGAGATAACGTCTATAGATATGAATGTTTGTGCGTGTGCCGATGTATTCCAAGAATTGTGCTTTGTATGTTTGCTTATAAACTTTTATGCAAACAAATACAAAGATTTAGTGTGATAGCTGCAAGTTGCATAATAGAAAACTTGACATGAGGCAGTCATGGCAAGTACAAAACCTGAATTTGGTCAAACACTGCCGAACTTTTGCGGAGCAAAACAAAAAAGGAAATCAACCAGCCAGTACATAAAGGAGTTTATTTAACATAATAAACAACCAAACAAACAAACAAGCAAACAACAGCAAAAACTTGACTTGCCAAAAATGCAATATTTTCACAAAGAATTTTCAATCTGGAACTTAGCTAACTGAAGTTTGTGCTCTATAAGCTCAATTAATTTACTTAAATTAATAATGAAGAGTGCATAATGTAAGATAAACAATAACATTAATTTGTAATTCAATTAGTGACTTAAGAATATGTCGACTCGCAAGTTGATTCCGTTTGCCGGAACATGATTATCCATTCAACTGTTGCCGCCTGCTTTGCATTTACTCAGCCAGCAAAGTGTTGTTGTAGGGGATTGATGTTGTTGCTGCTGATGCTGTTAATGGGTTGCCAGCACTAAGTACAGCCGCATAACATGCCAAGCAACAGTTTTAGCTGCCATGCATTAAAAATTAACTGCAAACGCAGTAAAAACCCTGGCCAAAGCGTCCGCACATAAGAGCAACAGGCAAGCAACGTAAATGAAAACTAATTTCGAGTTTTTCAATCTGGGTTAAATGGGGTTTTTTACAGATGCTGATGCTTCTGCTGCTGGTGCTGCTGTTGCTGCTGTTGCTGCTGCGGCCTTTGGCAATTTTAATCAGGCAAACGCTTTGAGCTAGCAGCAAAGGAGCAGTCCTCAGTCACTCAGTCTGTTATTCATTCAGTTAGCGAGTGGCTTTGTCCTCTTTGTAATTGTAAACTTTTTGCTGGCATCTTTACAAATCATTTGCAATTCATTTGCCAGGCACTTATGAAACGTTTAAATGCCAGAATTTAATTACGCCGCCTAAGAGAGTTCGCCCGTGCCACCCTCATCGCGCTGCTTTGCCCGGGCGCATATAAATTCGAAATTCGCGCAGTCAATGACTGCCCCGCGCGGCCTCAGGTCCTTGCAGGTAAGCCCTTGCGCAGAGCTCTGTAGCGACTGTAACTGTAACACTGCATGTGTATTTGTTTCCTATTAACTAAATCAACCGTATTCAAGCGGCTGTTCCCACCCGCCAGCCCACTCCGTGTCCGTGTGGATGCCATGAAAGCGGCTTACTCTTACAGCTTTTATTGTCGTCTGCCGCCTGCCTCTTGCTGCTTGCTGCTTGCTGCTTACTACGTACTGCTTACAGCTAGGTGCTTCAGACGCAGTCCCGGAGTGTTGACTGCTTGAGTGGATGATAGTGGGTGTAGCTGACACAGCCGCAGCGCCAGGTAGCTGCTTCCCAGTTGCATGCCAGCGATAATCTCCTTGCGCTCCTTTTCCTATAGATACTTTTGTAATCAGCAATCGAGAGAGCAGCTGCCAACCAGGGCTACGCCAGCTCGCATTTCCCATTAGTATATAGAACTTTTAAGTTACTGCGACCAGCTCAATTGGTATTCATTCTCTCTCTCCCTCTAGGATAAAAGATACTTGATGCAGCGACAATTGTAAGCTGCCGAGAGAATTTATCCATAACATGATCCAGATGCTCGCACGAGAGACAAGTGGGAGCTGCACTTTTCGTTTATCTTTAAAACGATCAACTTGACTATAAGGGATTGCATTTCACTTTGCAGCCCTGCGAGTCGACTCACATTTGCTCGCAAATACTTTTGCAATCAGCGGCAATTGTAGCTGCAGCAGCAACAACAACGTCGTCAACAGGAGCATAAAAAGGCTGAAGCTGAGCCGCAGTAACAGCGACTGAAAGTGCCACGTTGCAATGAAGCAGGCACCAATGCAGATGCAACACGGCTCAACTCGATACCTCAACTCGACGGCGACTGCAACTACGACTATGACTCCAACCGGCAACTGCCACTCAACGGCAACTGCTGGCTGCATACATGATACATGCGTCCTAGCGACGACAGGCCTAGTTTCAGACTTGGGCATTTGTATGGTCCTTTCGTTTCGTTTCGTTTGTTTGCTTGCCTGGGCATATGCCAGTGCCTCACGCTGAGCCTGTGCCTGTGCCTGGGCCAGTATTCTTCTGCCTCATTCTGGCAGACAGTTTGCTGTTTACTATTTGCCTTGTTGGTTCGGTCGCCCAGCTTGTGGGCGTCGATTCCCTGGCTGCAGTTTCTGTTGTTTGTTTGCTTTTTAAAGTTGCAATCATTCTACACATTACACCATGGCAAACATGACCCATATTTTTGGAAGCTATTCACTCTAGCTCCTTCTTTCTACTGCTCGCCCCTCCACAAACTATCTCCGCCGCAGATACGTGTTGGCAGCTGTTGGCTGGCAAAATACATTTTTCCTAGTTGTTTTTTGTCATTAATTGTAAAACAGGCTCTGGCATGGCTAACTGAATGCCACTGTCCATTCAATATTTGATGCATTGTTTTCCATGTCAGCAATTTGTTTTTCAATTTTGGCAAAACGGCAGCCGAATCAGAGCCTAACCCCGAATCGATCCACAGTACTGTGGCAGGCCTTTTCATTGCCAAAAAACATCTCTATATACATATATATTCTTATACACATTTAATATTCCATAAGATTCCATCTGTGCCACACTTGTCCGACATGTCTGCACGCTGGTGTTGACTTTCAGATACCCTGTAATTAAGATGCGAACCGTTATACATAGCTTTACTGAGACAGTATATCATACTATGGGGTAATATATTCAAAGTAATATATTCCAGTATATTCACACCTATTTGATTCAATCAGTTGCTTGAAAGCTTCCATTTCACTTGATAAACGAATACTCTTAGTTTTTGACTTCGGCTTAAATAGCTTTTAAATATTGTTTACTCAAAGCATACACTCCTTTAGCTTTCGGTTGCAGGACATTTATTTTAAGAGGACACACACATACACACACCACTCATATTTGAATGGTGGTCGTGCTCAGTTTGTCTGCAGTTTTTTCTCAGTTTTTCAACTGGAATCTTTTTTCTTCTTTCGTTTTTTTGGCAAGCATTGCTCGTTTTCCCTTGCCGTATTGCCTTCACTGCAGTTGTTGCTGCTGCGGCGGCTGCTGCTGTTACTACTGTAGAGTTAAATTTATGCATTTGCGATTCGCTAGACGCCGCCATCGTCCATTGGCGACCTCGTCATCGCCTTGCGTCAACACTGAATTTTATAGCTGCCCAGCCACTGCAATGCTTGTATGTGTATGTGTATGTATGTGTGTGTGTGTGTGTGTGTGTGAATGTATGTGTGAGTGTTGAGATCGCCTTACTGGCATTTTTATGTAGATTCAAGTTGGTGGCGAACACTTGAAATTGATTGGACAACTATTGGCTTAAAAAATTAGAGCGAAACGCATAAAACTCCGTCAAACGCTGCGTGCGGAAGCGCAGACATAAAAGTCAGGGCAGGAAATACCAAATGGAAGCAGCTAACCGGATGTGTGTGCTATAGTAAGTCAATTGTAAAGTGAGCTGTTACAATATAAACACTTTGTGGCCAGCTTGTTCAGCTTTGTTCTCTGCGGGATCTCCTTAGCAACAAATAAAGCAACAACTTTGCAACATGCCTGACACTGACAGAGTGCCGGCAAATCTATCCCATTGCGTATCGAGCTCTAAGTCGGAGCAAACCGGAAAGGACTACAAAAGAGTTTATTCATTCCAAGCATTCTGGCAATAATACTTTTTATAGCATCGAATTTAATTTTAACACAGAACTAACTCGATTAATGTTTATTTTTTCAGGTCAGCCAACTTTTTAGGTCATTGAGAAAATTATAAAAGCTAAAAAAAATGGATTTTAACACGTAACATGTTTATATTTATATTAAATTATGATGCTTGTTAAGTTATAAAAAAATAAATTAATATAAAAGAATATTATTGTACCATTTTCAGGCATTTAAAAATAATCACAAAGCGGTTGCGTATGTCAGCCTTTAGGACATTAATTATACTTAATTGTTTTCCATAAAAAGAAACTAATATTGGCTCTTACTCAATTTAATTCATGGTAATAATGTAATTTAAAAAAAACAGACAAACTTTTATTTGAATAACGTCTTTATTGAATGTGTAGCTTAACATAATTTATTCAAGTTTCAAGAGAAGAAATTAAAAAAAAAAAAAAAAAATACTTCTATTTGTATCTAAAACAATATCTAGGTACATTTATCATAAAACATTTAACGATTCCATACAACAATGCATATAACTATTACACTATTTTGCTTAATACTATTGACAAATTTACTGAATATTGTTAACTATTTAAACACTTACCACACACTGAAGAGGAGGAGGTCTACTGACTGTCCAGCAGGAGATCAAGCATCCGACTGAAGAAACACTGCTGCAGGCTCACCTTTATATAGGACGAGCCAACCACTCGAACTCGAACTCGAACTCTGCTCGTCGACCTGTGTCTAAGTTAATTTTTAGGCTCCATCAGTGGGCGATCAGTGAGCTCGATTAGGTATGAGCTGCAGCTGCCGTTTGATGCCTTCTAGCTTATGTTCTTTGTAATGTACATATCAGGGAGAGAGTGTTGCTCGCCTCTTCTTCATGCCAAAGTATAGAAATACAATATTAATAAGCAATCAATATTAAATTAAATAAACAGACAGAAATATATATGGTTGAACTAAATGAGCTCAGATGCTTGCTGATATCTGGATCAGCTAATGGCTGCGTCTTTTAAAATATTTATTTATTTACACCAACTTAACGAATTGTTTAATTGTATATATATATATATTGTATATATGTATATTTTTATTCCACTTTACTCAATTAGAGATGAGTTTATACGCTATTTGCAAAACTATTTCTTTATAAGTTTACAAGCAAGGCTTCCAAGGCTTACTCAATACTCGAATGATAGATACAATCTGTTTATAGTTCACAAAAAGAATCTTTTATTTTATTTATTAAATAAAAATTGTAGTTTCAGCTGCAAATGAGCAGAAAACTCAATCTGTTCAGGCATGCAATTGTGTGAGACACAATTATTCGAGTTCTGCGAGCCCAGTGAAAATGGGCAACAAAACTCGAGCAGTCGCTGCATTCGGCATAATTCTCGGACATTTACCCACAGCAGCTGTGCAAATTTTATTTCAATTAAAGTTTGGCACGAATCTACTTTTCCAGTATCAGGCTTGACTTTTGTGCCAGCTCAATGACTTTGCCCAAACTGAACTTTTCGATGAAAATTCTTAGCTCACCATTGAAAAAAGTTGGCAGTTTGATGAAAGCTTTAATTGCTAGCATCAGACTTACAGACTTCTTTAAAGCAACAGCAACTATCATGGAATCTAGCATGTAGTCAGCATGAGAACGAGAAGAGCTAAAATTTTAACTAGGCTAATAAACTGTAAAATGCCTTGAACTGAGCGCAACGGCAAACCATGCGAAATGCCAGAGAATTTTCCAGGAAAAATTTGTGAAATAAAAAACCGCAGCTCGGCAATCATAAAATGCGATAATAGAAATTGAAATAATTTGCCCACTTTGGCGGCTAGCATAAGAAAATAAGAAAATAAAAATAAATATAAATTCAGGCATGCCTCGAAGTACGCTATGCAAACGACGCTTGCCTTCCCTCTCTGCTCATTTGGCCCCCTCGCTCCGTCTCACTCACTCGCATTCTCGGCTCGGCTGAGCAGTGCCGCCACATAAATCAGAAATGTACAGCAAAGTTGACAGCGTCGCTGCCTGGAAGTGGAAGTTCTATGCAGCCGAAAGGACTTGGCAACTCTTAACCTTAACACACAACAGCCACGCAAGCTGAAAAGTATGCTACAGAGTTTGTAAATATACCAACGCACACACACACACACACACACACACACACACACACACACACACACACGCACGCGTACACTCACGCTTGCGTGGCAAGTCAGTATAATAATAGCGAGCAACAAAGAATGTTGCCTACTTGCAGGCGCAGGAGCCGAACAAGAAAACTTTTTACACTGACCCCTTCGTCTGCAGCAACCCCAACCGCCTACACTGAGGAGGCTCCCCGCTTTATGCCGGCGCGCAGTGAACCTTTCGCTGATTATTTTCACAAAGCAGCTAATGTTAAATTTACTGAAAACGTTTGTTTCAAGTGCTTCATTATTATTTTTTTATTTATTTTTGTTTTGTTTTTATTCTCTGTTGTTCTCTTGCTTCTCCCTCTGTGTATCCTCATTGTGGCGTTGCTTTTTATTGCAAAGTTTTTAAGGCACAAAGGGCCAGCGCCAGACAGAAAATAAAAAGGAGCTTAAATAATGCGAGCGACGAGGACAAGGTGCAACAGTCCAATGCATGTTGAGCTGATGGCGCATGCTTTCAAAACGAACGATTATGCGACAAATGCAAAAGGCAAATGAGTAAAGGATGCGCCTGCCCCACCACCATCACCAATACCAAGTGGCAATAACCATGCCGGACAACCACATTGCCCAGGCCCAAGCACAAGCACAAGCACAAAGCGTTGTAAATCATCTTGAATGGCAAGCGAAACCAGAGCAGAGAGCAAGAAGTGCAAGAGGACTCAGGTATGGACATAGCGCATACTGTTTATTTTTCATCTAGCGTTACCTCAGCTGGGAATTGGCTTGAGGCTGGGTCGGTGCTGTGCTGTCGGTGGTTGTGGGTGCAAGACTGCAATGTGCCAGCGTCATGCTCACCTTTCAACCACAACGGACACTTGGGCCAACAAAAGGGGCGAAAAAAGCGCCCGCCGACAAGGGCCAGGCAAGCCAGCAAGCAGTGATCCAACGATCCAACGAACGAATCAGCCAACCAACCGACTCGAGTACTAGTCGAACATTTACATGCATAGACATGCAATCGCCAGCCTCCAGGGAGGGAGGCCAGCTCTGGCTTCACTGCATGTGCACGAACGTTTTCCAGCAATCCAGGGAATGCCAGCGACACTCCCATTACTCAGACTTGGCTGAGTTGGCCAAATCAACGCAATTCGCGTACAATTACAAACTGGAACAACTGCTCTGGGGATCACAAATGGCCGGGCAAACACACCAAACACATCAGCGACGACGCGACCTTCGCCAACTAGAAATAAAACAATCGACAAGGTAAGCAGGGCTGAATTTCATTTGTACTTTATGCGTTTCTTGTTTGTCTTGTCTTCTTCGGTTCTGTTCTTTATGCTTCTGATAATTGCGAAAGCACTAATGATTCGTCATCATTTGATATCTGCTACCAATCAATGTTGACAATCTCATTACATTCCCTTAATTGGACAAAGACTCTCTGTTTTTGTAATATATGCTGCTCCGAGCAGCTTTGGAATGACTTTAAAACCCATTTCTTAACCGATATCAAGACTCTGTTTGTAACAATTTGATTCATGGAGCATTCAGTCTTCGGCTTTTCTTTATGGCTCGTTTGCTGAGCTGCTGCTAGTAGCAGCAAATGCTGTCAAGTTAATTTCTCGGAATTGTGGCAGAACAATAAGAAAACTTCGTAACGACCTTATTTGTTATAGAAACCAATTAAACTCCGGCAGGACTTAATCAACAATTATGGATTAATAAATGGCCAAAAGGCATCAAAGCTTGTTCACATACACATAACTGTAAAGCAATCAACAATAAAGCTTATTGGCATTATTGGACTTTGCTTTGTTTGCGGTCAATTACATTTTGTGATCAACGATTATGCGATTGGACAACTACTCAGTTTATTTACTAGAGATAATTCCAAATAAATAACGAATAGAAAAATATTATCCAATAGATTGTGCCAGTCAATTGTTTTGAATTTATCTAATACTGATTTCCTTCCCTAAGTAAAACTGCAGCATTTGCAGTCTCAGTCTAATCTTATGCAATTGTATAGTTTGCTTTTGGCTCACTCTGCAGCGAGCAATTATCATTGTGGCCCACAATAAATCCCTTTCTCAAATGGAACGTGAACAATTTACATTGCAAATTGAAGCGCAGGCGAACTCATCATTTGCTCAACTTTCCAGTATTTCGAAAATAACAAGTTCGATTGCAATAGTCGGGAGTGACCGGCATGAAAATACCCTGTATGTATGCCATTAGATATCTATAATATTATATCGGATATGCAGCAGTCAGTCTGGGTTCGAAACGAAAAACAAATCAATAACGGCCATCTAATCACACGCATAAGTAATTAATATATTCAAATTAACACTTGATGCAAATTAAAAAATGAAAAAAAAAAATAAATAAATATAATATATATGCATAACAGTAAATGAAATTATTAAACACTTTGCCGAAGGCCAAATTGCTCTGCAGCTCGAAACTAGATAAATTATTTATAATTGTAATTGATCCAAACATAAATACATATATAAAAATGAATAAATATGTAAATTGCAAAGCCCAAGGCTTTTGCTATGCACTGCAATACACTCTCATGAGAGGAATGAGCGAGAAAAACCGAATGAATTATATTCATTTTAAGCATGACAATTTTCAATTCTATTTAGTAGACATATAAATAATTCGAAAAGTATAAACCTTCAGCAGCTGTCTCATGTGTATATTTGCACAAAACTAATATATCCCTTTCGATGGTTGCACGCGGAACGCATGAACTCTTTTCACTGGCATAAAGACCATTAGCAACACCAGTGCTAGCAATGGCTGCTGCATAGAAAAGCAAAACTTAATAAAAATGTGCGAGAAGGTGCAGGCTTGAGAATACCCTTTAGCAAAGCGAAAAGGCTCAAATAAATAAATAAATGTAATCAAATTTTAGTTATTTAAAGCGTCTGTGCTATTTATATAAAGTAAGTCAAGTCGATATGCTCTATAGATTGTTCAAGCTACTTTACTTGGATATGACTTCAACTTGAGACTTTCCTCATCTGAAGAAGGGACTTCTGAATATCCCAAGTCAATAAGGAATGTTTTTATTCCGTAAATGCAGTAAGCAACATAATCAGAGATAGCGACTTTCCACCTCCAACCATTGCAAGTTTAAATACAGCTCTTAGAGAAATAATACCTAGCTAGTTATATATTATTCAAATAACTCAATATAGATCATTTTCTCAAAATGCTCAGTTTTCACAGGGTATAAGTGAACATTTTGCTGAATGGCTCGGAATGCTAAGAAAACATTTGTATTGAAGTTTTTAAGTGGCAGCAGCAGAAGTAAGAGCAACAACAGCAGTATACGATGACGTACTCAGAGGCTGGATATATTGATAGGCTGGAGTTTCGGGTCGAGCCCGAGGCAATTACCAAACAATTGCTGTTGGGCAACTTTGAATGTGGCGAGTAAGAAATCGACTCTTCCACTTGCAACTTGTGGCATTAATTGGCGGTAGGTGGCAATAGGCGAAGGCGATCAGCCGCTCGAGCTGATGGCACAGGCCTCTTAAATTTGTTTTGTTTAAGAAGGCAATTAAAAGGGCTGTGGGCGCATGATGCTACAACTTGACTTCTAGCACAGGCCCAAAGGCAATGATTGTTAAATTGTTAGCAAATTGGATTCTGCTAGCAGCCGCACAGGTTGTGCCCTTGCTGCTGGTGCTGTCCCCACTCCAGATGCCACTCCAGCGGTCACTCTCGCCGGCTCTAATAATGGGGCACTGGCTACAAAATAGGCGTAAAATGAAACTTTTAAGTACTTTATGGCCAGCACTATAAAACTGCCAAAACAGCTACCATGTGGCGGCATCAACTTTCTGCCCGCCAGCAACTAAAGCACCAACAACAACGGCAACAACAACGTTGCGGAGAGCAGCTGAAATGTTTGCCAGGGCAGCCAACGTGGCTGCAGAAAGTTTGCCAACACGCTATGAAACAACTTATGGTAACATTCTAAATAGCACACCGGTTGTAAAATGATTATAAAATATAATGTAAGCAGACGCACTCGAGTCCCTACAATGAAGCCATTTACTGGGGATGACGGGCACAGCACATGCCAGAGATGCCAGAAACAACACTGGAAATGATTCCGTAATTATTTCTAAGAATAACAACTTGTGGAGATGCAAAAGCATTCGGAATAACTATATAGACTAACTAGAAATATTTATGAGAGAATTATGACTTAGTAATCCCATATAGGTTCGTTTAAGATAGACTGATTATTTTATATAATTTAATCAAGATTTTTGCTAGTGAAACAGATATAATTATAACAAGTGTTAACCAAATAGACAGTGCAAGAAAATCGAAGCAATGTGTCAAAATTTCATCAGCTGTGGCCCTGGCATCTGTGTGCGAATGTCTCTCTGTGTGTAAAGGTGGGTGGGTGGCTGATTGTGTGAGTGGGCGAAAGGGGAAAGAATGTGATGCCATTTCATGCACGTGCGTCTCGCTTATGTGCGCAATTTACACAGAAAACAATGCTGGAAGCTGTAAAATGCTTTGCATGCCTCTCTCAGCCCGGCAAGATCAAAGGCTGCCACTGGCCGCCTGTCTGCCGGCCCATCTGTCTGCCTATCCGTCTGACTGTCTCTCTGTCTGCCTGCCTGTTTGTTTGTCAGCGTCGACTGACAATAAAATGACAGTGCAATAACAGAACAGCTGTGAATTGAAGATTTCGTCTGACACTCGTATTGCGCTAGGCGTATGCGTTATTTGAGTAAGACTGGTCGATAGACGATAGGCGACAGTCGACAGACAGGCTCATCGACGGGCGACTCAACAGGGCGCCTGACAGACTGCAAAAGCAATAAAATTCGTGGAAGGCCTCTTGCAGCAGTGCAAAAGTTACTTTTGCTGGGAAAAAAACGCCCGAAATTTATTGAAATGTGTTCGAAAATGGCAATTTACGCACTGCTCGGGACAGGCCAAATATGCTCCGGGCAAGGCAGTCGCACGCCGTCCTTTTTTGCCTTGGTAAATATTTGAGGCTGCTGCTGCTACTGCTGCTGCCTATGCTGTTGCCGTTACCACGCCCACTCGTGTGTCAGAGCAGCCCTTCGGGCACATTGATGCGCACACATATCCTTTACTGATTGTCGATTTGATTACGTCAGTGGTCAACGTCCCCTGGCAAGGAAACTCAAATTCGTCTAACGTTTGTCACCGAAACCCGTCCGCTGCTGCCGCTTCAAGTCGTAGATCTGTTACGTCCTCTCCCAAATTATGCCAACTATTTGCTTATTACTTTTCTTTTTCTAGCTCTGCATTCCCATGCCGATAAATTGGCATGCGTTATTAGAAAAAGGTTTGCCAAATGCAAAAATGCCTCAAAATGGCCGGGGCATGGTATGATAAGAGCAACAGCATGAGCTGGCATTTGCGCAAATCGAACTGCTGATGTCGCCCATTCAATATGGAAGCAGTCGAAGGCGGAGCTCCAATATTGCAGCAGCACATTCGGATGCCAATTGAGAGCATATCACAATCGCATCAACCACACCCGAGTAGAGCCTTGAGAGCTTTCAATTGCTTATTATTGTAAGTAACATTAGCTCGATAGGCCTTCAGCGTTCAGCAGTTTAAAACGACAACATAATCTCTCCAGAAAGAGCCTGAAAGTCATTAGTAACATTAAAGTTCGGCTACTGGTAGAATAAATATTTTGCCTTTTCAAATATCAAATCAAATTTGCGTAACTAAAATATAATTACTATTGAATATTCTTATATTACAAAATTCGTAGCTTGCCTACTCAGGATATATTGCAATTCCCAAACATGACTCAATTACTTGGCAGCGGACTATATATAAAATTAATAAACTATTGCAAAATTTTAGAGCCAAAATTGGCAAATGCAATAAATTATTGTTTGCTATTTTAGTATGCTCTTAAACAAAATGAAATTATATTGAAAGCAAATTCCAATTGCAATTATTAACCATGCGAACGCCGTGCACAAAAGTCATATTGAATTTCGGCATTCATAATTAAGCTACATAGTTGCATCGACTGACATAGTCGGACCTTTGCACATTTAAATCCAAAAATGTATTCGCAATGCCAGAGTCTGCTGCACATTGGTGCCACAATCATTAAACAGAAATACAGAAACAAAGTTTATTAAACTAAGCCAAGATGGCAGAAAATTCGAAGACAATAAATAAGTATTAGCTGGAGGTGTTCATAAGTATATATTCATAAAGCAGATTTAACTAACCTTGAGGTCTTAGTAGAAGGCCAAGTTATCCTTTTTGAGCTAATGACAAAAGTAATTCTGAATAATAATAATAAACTAGCTAGACTGATTCTAATCATAGCAGCTTTGCATAATCTAAGAAAAGATATATATATATATATATATATATATATATATATATATATATATATATATGGAGAGAGAGTTTAAATACTAAAAAACTAAAGTAGTATTTCAAGAGTATTAAATTAAGGCTTTCCCGAGAGTATAATATATAATATATATAATATAATATTAACTAATTGATTTGACTAGTTTAAGTTGAGCAGGTAAGTTGACCATGTTCTCGCGTTTCGCTATATGCAAAGCAATGTGCGACAGTTGGCAGGCTTACGCCTAGTGAATGTTTCAGTTGGCGCAAATTAGCCGTGGGGCTGACAGCTAAAAATTAAGAATTGCCAGGTGCCCCGTGTTGGGGCAGGCACAGACATAGAAACACACAGGCAAAGAGACGCAGCACATCTACATTGAAATAGATGTTGCTGCCACTGTACTTTGAGCTAATTAGGTAAGTGTCGCCTGCAGGTGGGCACTTTTTGCTGGATTTACAGAAAATGCAACTGGAACAGCAACGGCAGTGGCAGTGTCAGCTGTAGCGGCAGCTACAGCTACAACTTGAGTTTTGCCTTTGCTGTCAATGTAATTATAAACGAAATTATAAGCTGCGGCCGCTGACAAGAGGAGGCGGCACAGCCTGGCTTCTGTCTGAGCCACACTACGGCGGAGATTAAAGTGGAAATTGCAATTTGCCATGAAATATATGAATACAGGTCGGCCAGCAACATGGCGATGCTTGACATTTGACAAGTGAAAACCACAAGCGAGCGAGCGAGCGAGCAAGCGAGTGTCAAATGGAGCTCAGCCATGTTTCGTGTAGAGGATGAGCATCTGGTTTTGGGCATGTCAGGGCCAGTTGCATCAACTGCTAATTTACACATTTTGATTGTGGCTTTCGCTTCCCCAACTGCTAATGTGCTGCCGTCCCATGCACAGGTAACCAAGGACTCAGGAAATCACCTTAGCCAGCCACAGGCCCAGAAGCAGTCTCAACCTCAGCCGCCAGTCTCCAGCCGGGTCCTGTTTTACTGTATCTTCCTTTGCCTTGACTTGTCCGCCTGATAACATTATGTGGCATTTTTCTACAGCTTAATGCATAATTTGCGTCCTGGGAATAACGACAGCTCGGCAGCAGCAGCAGCAGCGGCATCAAGATGCCAGCTCGCATCCTCTCCCTCCCTCTCTCTCTCTCTCTCTCTCCTGATCCATCCTCTTCACTGTTTTCCCGCACTTAAGTGCTTGGGAGTACTTACCGACTGACTGCCATTAGATTACTTTATGTTGAGCCGCTTGGGCTGCTCAGCTTGCTTTTGGGTCCTCTTCAGCTAGCCGCATTTGCAGACTCCTGACTGGCAATCAAGATGCTGATGGCAACGCGTAGACAATGCGACTGACTTCAATTGAACACTCGCGCGGAGGAAGTGCGAATGACTAAAGGAGCGTGCTACAACAGCTACAAAACGAGATTACAAAACAAATATATATAATTTGTACAATCCCCTGACACGACTATAAAATCGCAAGTCCCAAGCTGCAAGATGAATTCAATAAATGAAATAAAGCGCAAAGCGGAAAATGTAACAACTATAATTGATTATTCGGCTAGAGAGGGGGAAATATTTAGCATTGGGAATTAAATTTTTTTTTTGTTTTTATATAAAAATTAAAAAACGAAAATTTTAAATTTATTTTAAAATGCTCAAATTGCAAGATCATAAAGAATAAATATATAAATATATACTCGAAATATATACTCGAATATATACTCGAAAACATCTTATCGGACTAAGTTTCACTTTCTTCTGGCTATTCGTCGTAAATACTTGAATATAATCCCTCTGAGAGCATTAGCTAGTCACATCCTGGAGTCACTTCCAATGCGCGCAAAACTTTCTGGCCTAGTCCTTATCAAGAGACTCAGCAAAGGACATGACAACAACAATCGATACAACTGCAAAGCAGTGACATAATTTTTGTTTTTTTTTTCTCTCCTTTTCTTCGTTTTTTTTCGCCCTGGGCTTAGGCTGGCTTACAGTGCGTATGAGCAATCGCTTAGAGTTAAGGCATATTATAAATTTGCTCTGCTTGCGCTGATAAGAAAAGTTGTTGGCGGGCGAACGTGTGCTACTCAGCATTTGCTAATCAGCGAATTATTCGACGAGCCTTGAGCTGGATTTGACTGAGAGGGGAACAAATGTGCTGCGCATGGATTATTTTCAATAATTATGGGCTATTTTTCAAGCCGAATGTGATGAGAATGTTGAAATAATTACAGCACAATGGGGCATAACTAATTCCGGAACAGATATGTGGCGCCATGTCTACCCTGGCTGAGGATGTCCTCTGCCCGCGATGTGCATAGAAATATGTGAGTCTGCAAGAAATCATGAACATGTACAGAAAGTTGCTGCTGATACTCAATTGTAGTGAGAATCACAATGAGAGCGAGCAGAAGGAGCCGTATGTGGCTTTAAATAAAATGGATGCCGAGATAAGAGTGCAAAACTCAATTACGAATTCATTTCGGATGTCAACTTCCAGCATGCAGAGACTAACAGAGCGTGGCGAGGGCTGTCACTGAGCCGGAGACTAATTTGAGCATGTAAACATATTTTAACAAAGTTGTCAACAACGTGTGACAAAAAGACGATGGCAGGGTCAAGACAGAGATATATGAGTATGCGCTGCTCATATAGAAATGCCATAAACAATTTCATTTGGCATGCAAATTTATTTATGAAAATAACAAACGAAAAACAAAGCAAATGCCAAGCAGCCAAGCGACAGAAGACGGCGAACGCCAGATAGATAGAAAAATCAGAACGCCAACGCACATGCTCGATTGAAAATGAGCTGCTTAGCTCAGCAATGCTTCGGCAAAGGGCAAAAAGCAAAGGCCAACGCGAGCCCCCTTTGAATAAGACAAAGAAATTCAAGCGTAAGGCAAAAGTAACTTAAGCAGCAATGGGCCAAATAAAGTGTGGATGCGGCAGCGATAGGGATGCCAACGGCGTGGGGGACTCTGACAACAAAGTGAAAGTTACGGCATACACAGGAGGAAGAAAAAAAATACAAATACAAATACAAATGCACACTCTCTCACACACACACACTGGGTACGAAATTCAAGAGTATGCCGATGCGTACAAGAAGAAATGCTTGTTTCTCTTTTGCTTTGACTTTGTTTTTGGCGCAGACCTTGAATATCTTTATGCCTCGTGATGGCAGCACAAAACAATATGTGTATCGTCAATATTTTGATAAGTGTAAGCAAAAATAAACAAGACGTGAAACAAGAAGCAGAAAGCTCAGCTCAGCTAACTAAAACTCGTGCCCAAATACTAGTGGGCAAGGCAGAGGGTGAGAGAGAGAGAGAGAGAGAGAGAGAGAAAGATAAGTTAGCCTCTTTTTCGGTGTGTTGCGTTTGGTCTGGGCCCGGGACTGGACCTCTGAAGCACTGTCCACTGTCGATTGTGCCTTTTTTGCGCTAGAGCCCGGCGCATGTGTGTGGGTATAAGGTGTATGGGCTTTTGAGTGGGCTACTTTGGTTTTATAACACGCTTGCAGGCTCTAATAGGACAGGGGAGAAATGGGGAGGCAGAGCAAACGGTCGAGCCATGGAAAAAAATCGAGAAAGCGAAAGTGGAAAAGTGAAACATAAAGCAAAGTCAAACAACAAATCAAAGTGTCAAGAGGAATGGCAGCTGCAAAGATAAGCAAAAACGGAAACTAAAACAAAACAGGACGGGAAAAACGCAGACTACCCGAGGAAAGTGAAACAAGAAAACGGAGATAGTAAACTCAATAATAATTACGACACAAAACAAACAGAGATAATTCGACAAAAGTGAAGAAAGGTTGAAAATCGTTGAATTGCGAATTGTTAAAGGACAAACTAAAGTCTAAGTCAGATCAATCTAAGTACATTTCATCTAAGTACATTTCTTCTGCTAGGTCTATTTCTGTTCAGATTCACACTTAAATGTTTGCGTCGGCTTTACTTTTTAATTATTTAAAATATATTGTTGATATAAACTTGAACTTAAGTGAACAGTGCATCAAAGCGCCTTTATTTTAAATATTTTTATTTTTTAATATCATGAATTTTCATTATTTATTAAACGTAAAAAAGGCAGCAGACCTTACGCTTCTGTCCACAGATTCCAAAGATTCCAGTCCAAGCTACATTATGATAAAATTTCCTGTGCCTAATATCGAGTATTGATTGTTATTCATAATAAATGCTCAAACACAAGCTTGAACCTCTCAGTTTGGAATAGAATTTCAGGCATACGATTTAATACGATTTTGCCTCTTGCGAGCGTGTAATCTATGCAGGGTATAAAAACAATTTATATGCGACGGGCTTTCTTCTTGCCTCTGTCTGTGTCCTCTGCGTCATTGAGGGTCAACAATATAATTAAGCATTCTCTGTCTGTGAAAGTATTTCAATTTTCGGAATGAAGTCGCTCGGCGGGAGGAGTTCAAGAGCCAGACCAGAGCCAGTTGGTAGCTGCCAGCCAAATGGCCTTGAACATAATCAAAGCTAATTTATTTAAGTCGCCAACTACATGACACAATATTTGTTTAGGCCCAAGGAGACGAATAGACCAAATTATTGCTTGCTCAGCTATATTTCTGTATTTCTGTATTATATATTCTGGTTTGTTTGCTCGGCCAGGGATGTATTCATTTGCCGAATGGCTTAATGCAAAACGCTCAACGTCTTAAATTTCAACAGAGCAGACTGCAATAACAACATCGGCAATAACAACAACAACAACAACAACATAAACAACGACAACAGTAAGAGGAGAATCATGCAATCAAAAATACATTGCTTTCAAATTAGTCGAAGAAATTCAACCCTCCAGAGAACAAGAACAAAACATTTACACATCATTAGATCGTCAGCTTACAGACGCATGTAAATGCCATAGAAATGCGAGTATCAAAATAATGTATGTACTCATATTCTAAGTGAATCGAGGGGAGTGCAGTCAAACAAAAAATAATAATAAAAGGGGGCGTGCTCATATCAAGCATTTGCTACGGGCTTTCATCTGAGAGACGCTCAGCGACTACCCTTACCTGGTGGCAACAGAAATCATCACAAATAAAATTAAAATATACACAAATTAGTATTATTAACTGGAATATTACGAAAATATTATATATAATAATTTTTGTATATCATAAGTCATTCTTAGTCAAAAGCTTTCAACTGTTGTTAGAGTTATCAAATATATATACTAGATTGCTTATAGGGTATTCAAGTTTCGGTTTGATTAAGTTGATATTTGTTGTCTTCCGTTATTAGAAAAGAAAAGCGAAATAAAGAGAAAAGAGAAACGAGAGCCGGCATGTGCGCAATATTTGCATAAAACGATGACGAGGACAATGTCGAAGGCGATGGCGATGACGATGGCAAGGGCAACGCCAATGGCGACGAGGATGACAACGTTTCGATGTCTCACTCGCTTTCCAAGTGAATGCGCATCGGACCAAAGCCCAAAGGATTTGTGGCTGAGGCGCTTAACCAACGGCGAGGGTAAACAAACGAGCGAAAACATTTGAAACTTGTTGATGGCGCTGACCAAAGTGGTATGATTTGGCATGAGCCATAGTCGCTGAGGCTGCCATGACGGCTTCTCCAGCGACCCAAATCGGTATCTATTTTAATGCATTTTTTGCATAGATAAGCTATGAGCAGCTAGCTGCAGCGAGCTGAACCAAACAGCCGTCAGCTAGTTCAGTGGCCATGAAAAGACGCCCACACCCACATACACGCATAAACAGACAATTCACTTAAACATGACGGTCTCTATGCGGTTGTATCTGATGGATGTGACCCCAACGAAGCATACGCAAACAATTTCAATGCACTTCAATCGCCAATTGGCAATCGGGCAATCAGGCAGTCGGGCACTCGGGCCATCGCCCAAATTCGTATCAGCAAACGCGCCATAAAAATAGTTTGGCAAATCGAAAAACTTCATGCGTGTCCTGGTCAAGCCACAAATTGTGTAGCATAAATTGCGGCGCAATCGGTTAGAGTACCACCACACAATCGCACTTAGGGTGAAATTCAAAAGCGATTGTCGTTGCAGTTGACTATTTCGATCTGAATTCATGAGCCGTAAATTGATGCTGACCACCACAATTCACGTATGAATAATATTAGTATTTCATTTTGAGGCCAGCATCAAAATATGCCGAAATAAATCCGAATTTATTTCGAGGTGAACAATGATACGCCATACAAGCTTGATAATCCCTATAAATATATACTAATTGATTGAGAGCTGCGATATACTCTGCATCCTAGTGAGTCAGCTACAACGATCTATGCTGAACTATTCATCACTCTCTCTCTCCCTCTCTCTCTCTCTCTCTCTCTGTCGCTCTATTCCATGCACAATGTCTACCCGCTGGTCTGCATAGCATGAGCATCATTACGCTGGAGAGTCCGCCCGCTATCATAATCAAGTAGGGGAGAATGTTTTGCCATCATTGCCTGTGACAATGATTGAATGCCAGTTGCTACCCGATTTGTTAGCTGATTTCTGATGAAGACATTTGCCACCACATATTGTAAAGATGTCAGTCGGACAGCAGGGGTAAAAATCACATGAAATTGAAACTGTTCGCCATGAGCATGTGTGTGTGTGTGTGAATAAAAGAAGCCAGGAACATAAAGGACATGCGAGCGGGAGCCAAATAGTTAGTTAATGAGGCGAACATATTTAAGGATACCCTTAAGAAAAGAAGTCGAATCACTTGAGCTTTGATTATGCATATTAGAAATACATCTAAAAATAAACTATTGAATCTTGGTTTAACTTTAACTTAATCAAATACATAATATAACTCTCTAACGCCATACCCTCGTAAGTAGTATAATCTCCTCAGAGCTCTTCAATGTCAATGCCCTAAGCCAGACCCTCACTAAAACCCTTAATCATCTATATAATTATGGCACACTTCTCTGCTTCCATTCATCGTAACGGCTTACGGCTTAGCATTTATAATGAATAGAATTTATGAACTGGCCAGTTAGCTAACTTTTCATCTGCTCCTATTCCACCTCCTCCTCCTCCTGCTGCTCCTGCTCCCTCACCTCAACCCAGCGAAATATCTAGTTTTAGCCTCAACTATTTTACGCTACATACAAAGTTAAACCGAAATGCACATAAATCAAATGCAAAACTTTTGTTTTCAGTACGAAAATTTGAGTTTTTATCGCCGGCCAAGCAGACACATATACATATACATATACATACGTACAACTATATATGTACACTGTCACATGCAAGCATAGATCGTGTATATGTATGTGTGTAGTCATGTATGCCTCTGGGTGAGTGTGTGTAGGTGTGCAAAACTGTTAGTTGATGTTGCTTTCTAAGCATTTTGGCAAGCAAACAAAACAAACGTAAATCAACACACAACAGCGAACGTCGAGCCGCAGCAGCTCATCATAAAACTAATTTGGTTCAACACCCCAAACCCAGAACAAAAACCAAAACCAAAAAAAAAGGATAACTCTACCCCGAGCCAAGCTCTATGGTGAGAGGACTCCGCACTTGACCGAGACAGAAAACAATGCCAAATGCGCATTTCGTTGCCCTTTTTCAACGAGCGAGCAGAGACTCCGCTTCGCTTCGCTTCGCATACATCGGCAAACCAGGGCAGAGCGAGGAAGCTAGAGTAAAGGGAATGAGGGCGCTGGAGAGAAAACCCAAATTAAGTACAACAAATGAGTTTGTAGGCGGCTTTGGGGCGCTTGCAGGCGGCGAGACTCCAGCAATACAAACAAAGCGGTAAAATAAATTTCTGTAATTGATGTGGCCAATTTGTCACTTGGCCATGGCCACATCTCAGTCACTTTTACAGGTGGCCCTGTCCCCGTTGAGTGATATATCAAGGACAAGTCATCTATGCCTGCGCCTCCAAGCAGTCGGCACGAATTTGTTATGCCCGTTGAAGTTTTGATTTAAAGCCGCCGCACGAGCAACATCAACTGAAATAAAATTCATCGCATACGCCAAATTAAACATCTGGCAAAAAACAAATATATATATATATATATATATATATATATATATATATATATATATATATATATATATATATATATATATCGACTTGTTGCTTTACAATGTGGCTAGCTAAGCCCACTAACTTCCTTTCCTTTCAAATTAGCAACTTTGCAGGAAAAACTTATTTGGAGAATATCTTTTTTTCAAATTCAATTTATAGCGCATTTATTACTTAATTTACCTTAACTTATTTTTGGGCAGGTTCGCCTGTATGTATTAACCCAGTTAGTCTATATTAAACACAATTTTACAAAATTTGAATTCCACGTCGATCGAGGGGATCCAGTCTCTTTAGTCTTCTCCTGCTTTGGTTGTTGGCCAGATTAGATGCGAGCTGGTTTGGGTGCGCTTCCAGTCTGTCCGCATACCTTGAGCATTGTCGGCCAATGAGCTCTGCTGTGTCGGCATCTTGAGATCGATATGAAGTGTTTCTTTCCTTATGAACCATTCTGCTCCGGTCCATCTTCTCAAAGCTTTGTTGAAGAACATATACTGAGTATTATCCAATATTATTTTGGTGAGAATGCATATACTTATAAATATTTTCATCCACTTCTACTTAAATATAATTGAAATTTAATGTTTGTTTAAAAATTTATATTTGCCATATTTGATCACACTTCTTTAAAGAAAAACATCTAACGTAAAAACAAGAATATTAATATATATTTAGTTTTACTTACCAAATAATTAATAAGTATTGGAAATATAATCCGAAAACTGTTTAAAATTAAATAAAATAAATTGTATTAATAAAATATATTTCCCAGAAGAATTATACATGCTTATAATATAAAATTTTCTTTATGAATGTTTATTCAAATAAATTATAATTTATAATAATCCATAACCGATTAATAACAATATTAACGCAGGAGTATTATTTTGGGAAATTTTCATTTACCCTCGGTTAAATGCTTTTGATGATGGTTTCAACGTTGATGTCAAAGTCACACATTCTTTGTTTAAGGGTACGCAACAAGGAATGAAAGCTAACAATGCTCGATATGAAAATGTCTCAAGAAAATATTCATGGAAAGTATTCAGGCAGGCGTAAATGGAGAGAAATAGAGAAAGCGCGTCCGCTACTTACAAAGTAAAATGCAAGTCAATGGAGGTAAATGGAAAGAAAAGAAATGAAAAGTAAGGAAAGGATTGAGCTCCTCACGCTACTTGGGCGTTGACTGTAATTAATTCCTTTTTGGGTTTCGCAAACATTTTACGCACTATTTGGTTGTCTTTTATGTTTGGCCGAAGCCACTCGCAGAGATCGCCGCTGACAACTTAAAGCCAAAGTCGCGGAAAGGCAACTCAATCAGCAGAAACTTGGTGCAAAGCCTGACGCAGCTAAGCTCTTCGCGGACAGCCAAAAACTTTGCTCAAAGTTATCAGCCACGACAAATTATTAAAAGAAATTACCAAGAAAAAATAAAAATAAAAACAGTCAACGGCAAACAAAGCATAAATAAACTAATTTAAGTTTCTCCACGCTATAAACATTCCATGGCCAGCCTCCCGCTATGGACCACAACTAACTGGCCAAGACAGCCACGCAGCAGTCGTCTGGTCGATGCGAGAGAAAAACAAATCTTTCTATGGAAACCCAAAAGCTAAGCTTATGCTGCGTAGATTTGTTACAAAAACTTTCATTGCATGAGTTAGATTTATGATGAACTAAGAACTACTTTATTTTCTATTTCTTATAGCACTTTGTTTCTGATTCTGTGCAATATTTATGACATTGAAAGAACATAGAAATATTCAAAAGTATGAGGTCTATTTATTTCAGTAGCTATCAAATTATATGTAAGGAAATTTTTTAAAATTTTAATAAATATTTTTATTTCTTTTGTAGAGTTTTAGGCATAAGGCTGAAAACGACTTTGTCAGACTCATTGTTGTATTTATATATATTTAAGCAAACAATCCAACACAATTTTCATTTATTAAAATAATATTGATTTAAAAATAGTAATCTTAAATCAGCTATCGACTCTATAAAAGCCAGATCTTTGACTTTATAATATTTACATAAACCATAAACCCACCTTTCTCATCTGAGCCTTAGAAGTGCTTCCTGCCACTGTCAACATTGTCATTTCATCATGATCATGCTCATTCGCAACTAGATCGGAATAACCAGCAATACCCAAAAAAAAAGTAAATATAGAAAAAATACAAAAGATCCTTTGGCCGGTCGCGTCTGGGTCATAACTTTTAAGAACAATTTTTGGCAGTATATCAGTCTTGGTGTATCTTGCCCTTCTTCTTTTTTTTCTGTAGACACATTTTTGGTGAAGCTAAGCAAAGCATTAGTGAACAAGTCAGGGCCTGGTTTAACGTTGAGCATTCCATCTCAGATGGGACTCTGGCACTCCGGCTGTTACCTTCCTGTCCAGAATTTGCATATTTGCGGTTTTGTTGGCGCTGCGTGACCATCGCATGTGGGAGCCAAAATACATTTCAATGTTTTTCTGCTCTTTTGCTTTGTTTTGGCTTTTTTCCTTCTTTTGTGATTTTTTGTATTTTTTAGTAGTGTGAAACTTAACGCCCGTTTTTGTCGCATTTTTGCCTCGGCTTTATTTTGGGGCTATAATAGACTCAGCATAGAAAATGAGACCAGTAATTTGATGGCACCACATTGTAACCGAAAATAGCCAGCCTGCGGTCCAGGCGGTTGCTTTCCAGCCAGCAAACATAGCACGAGCTCACACAGACACGTACTCACACACACACACACGCATTCATACATAAATTGTTGTGTCCATGTGTGGGCTGTTGGGATTTTAGAAAAAATGCTGAAATATTGCCAGCATTCGCCTGCGCTGCTCTACTGTGCATAATTTGAGCAACAAAATAAATATACTCTCTTCGAGCTGAATGTTCAATTTATGAAATAAATATGCGAGTCTACACAGAGTGTGAACATGGAATTTATATTTGAATTTTTCAAACTGAGAGTCATCAAATAGTTAGTTACAATTGCATTGCCGCGAAACGTAATCTCTCTATATGTGATTGAAGCACTTTGATCCGGCATCCACCAGCTGTTACGGGTATTCTATGTTCGATTTCATTTAAGCTTGCGCCGCATTGTTTCTATATGCATTGCCAACTTCATTCACCTCTATTGCCATTTACTTTCCTCTGTATTTACATCTCACGGCTCTGAAACTCCCCCTAGGCGTATGCCAGAAACGAAGTTTTCAGCCACGCCCTAGTTCGTTCGCCCGTGAGAACACGCTGCAATCGTGTGCAAAGTTCGCGCCCAATCAACCTTGTCTTGAGCCCACTTAACACGCTCGCACTCGGACTTTAGCATCGCTTAGATTTATTTGACATACGACGGGCCTCGCACCCAGCCCCGCCCCCGGCAACGCTTTCAACAATTGGCTTTGCGGCTACTTTGGGCTGCCACGGAGTCCGTGTAATGTACGCCATGTACACATGTGTCAACAAGCTGCCCGCCTCTGCCTCTGCCTCTGCCTCTGGCTCCACATGCCATTTACCCATTTCAAATGTCCACCATGTCGTATACGCAACGCCGCTTGAGCTCGTTTTGTATTTAAGCCTAAATTATTAACCGAATGGCAGCGGCAGACGCACAAACATTATTGCTTTGCCATGAGCGCACACAGTGAGCACTTGAAACTAATACGTAGGCATACACACAAACACACACACACACACACACACGCTATACAAACAAATGGGTAGCGGCAGCAATTTCATGAGTCATTTAACCGAGTTCTGTGAGTAGCAGAAAAAAAGAAAAAAGATCGATGAATTTTGCTTGAATGTGTGTGTTGTGTGTGATTGTCGCATAGCACATGATTATGTTTATGAAATTCCAACAGGATACACACGCACACATAAATAACTGTATGCCTGTGTATGTGTGTGTGCGTACGTCTGTGTGTGCTATCGGATATGTTGTTGAAGTGCGCACAAAAACATAAACACAAAATCGAAAAAGAAAATAAAAACTTGCAACGTCTGCTAAGTCGGTCAGCATTTGTGCGCCTTTCATTTGATGAAAATGAGCCAAAATGCGTATGTGTGTGTGCCCACTAATACACTGACACACACACACATACATAACGAGTGAAATTCAAGCAGCAGTTAAAAGAAGTCGGAGAGAAGCGGAAACCTGGCAACATCACATCCGTTGTCCGCCTTTAATCTGGCCCCGCCGCCCCCTGTTTGCGGGGGCGTTTGGGTCTGACCCAAAAGTGCGGAAATTAAAACATATGTATTTATAGCCAGCACATATACAACGTGTTGTAACTAACTGCAGCGGCGAACAACAAGCACCAGCAGTAGCAGCAGCAGCAGCAGCAGCCGCAGCGAAGCCAGCCCCAAGCTTAAAACTGACCCCCATTTACCAAACAACCTCCATACAATAACAACAGATATGCATCTATGTCGAGCATTTACCACACACATACTCTGTCTGCCTCTCTCTCTCTCGCTCGCTCTCTCTCTCTCTCTCTCTCTCTCTCTCTCTCTCTCTCTGTGTGTGTTAAAAATCTGTATTATAAGCATTTTTATGGTGCTTTTTCTGTTTGATTCGCTTTGCGTTCAACTTTTATCTCTGCATTTAAAACTTTTGTGTGCCGAAAAACGCTTGCACTTCGACCTGGCCGACTGCAGTCACACTAGCCAGCTGAAGCCCCAAGTGTTGGTCAAGTATCGTTCGTGTTCAAGTATATGGTTAGCTGCTGGCCACTGTAGCAGCAGCTTGCACTTCTTGCCATAATCCGCTTTGCCACGCCCAGCACAGCACAGCTCAGCTCAGCCCAGCCTAAGCCTGAACTGCCCCCACAGCCAGTTGGCCAATGGCTTGGCGGGGCAACAGCAGCAGCAGCAGCAGCAGCAGCTGGTGGTGCTGCTGTCCTGAGTTAAGTGCTTGTAAAATTACTGTTTGTGGATTTTCAAATGGAAATTAATTTGCACCAACAGATAGTCGGATAGAGATAGAACAACTACAAAGATATATACAATATATATACATATATATGAGTGTAGCAAAAACCCATTGAAGTATTGTGGCTACTGCGGCTAGCCGGTCTGTGTCACTCTCTAAATGCTCTACATTTCAGTGTGCCAAAATTGTCCATTGATTGGCAACTTAAATTTCAGCTTTAAACTGGATTGAAATGCTTGAAATTGTAATAAATTAATATTATGCGATCTGATCTTTAAATAAATAAAGTTTAAGCAGGAGCATTCATCAGTATGTTCAAAAAAATATTTATTTAAAACTTAATATATATAATTATAATTATATTATATTAAAATATAATTAAATATATATAACATATATTTAATAAATTCTACAAAAAATATACTAAAAGTAAACTTTAATAAAAATATATACATATATAGAGTCAATCGCATGAATTCAATGAACCCTTCAATGGCAACTAAGCGGTCAGATACTCCCAACAAATTCCCTCTTTGCTCAAATTGCTTTGAAGCTCTTTCTTTTCTTACACATTAAGAATAAAAATGAAAGTTGACAAATTAACGAAGATTCGTAGCGGCGATCAGCAGCTTAGAAGACCAACGACTCGCATGGTTAAGAAACTCAGTCTTTAGACATTTCTATGGCAAAGCTCACTTTTATGGCAGCGCTTGGTTTAAACACTGTTTTGCTGTGACCCACACGCGCTCTTCTATTCTTGCTTGCACTCGCATTCGCCAGCCACTTAAGCCGCGCAGCGCTTAATCTCAAACTGTTTATCGCATCGAGTATACGCCGTGTAGTGCAATTGTTAGCTGTTGTCAGCTCGTAAGTGTTTCGCTATCTTTGGGTCTTGAGCTTTCAGCGAACCTCGTTCGCTTGCCTCTCAGCCGCGCACGCTGTGAACTGGAACTTAATTTTTATTGTATTCACACAAATGGAAAAAGTTTTAATTTAATTATAGCTCCATTTGTGGGCTAAGCATTGGCATTATACACAACCACACACACACACATATGTGTTGAGCTCTGTTCTGCAGAGAGGAACGCATAAGACCGAAGGATTATGGCCATAATAAATGTGTGCAGAAACATAAGCAAGAGTGCAGCACGCCATGATGTTTGTCTAACTCACACACACATATAGCAGGATATAGTATATATATAATATTGCACATTGTCTGTTCGCCGATTTTTCAAGTACCAAGCCGGACGGCCTGCAGAGTTCAGCTAACTTTTTAATACTGATTATCCGGCTGGCCGGAACTCTCTGTCCGTCAGTCCGTTGGGGAAACTAATAACATATTTTGAATTAACCGTATGATGTGAGAGAAGTCCTTATGATTTCTGCTCAGCTAACGAATCTGTAGCAATATGTAGAGAAAAACATGCATAATAATAAATTCACATATATTTGTGGTAAATTAAACACATATGCACAGACTTAAGCGGATGGTGGCTTCTTCTACAAGGGGCTGCCCGCTTCATTTGTCAACGTGTATTTTCGGCTCGTGGCTTGTCATTGATTTATCACAAGTGGCTGCTATGGCAATTCAATAACTTTTGCCGGAAAGCCGTAAGCTGCCAAAAAGCCGCAAATAACAACTGTCCAAGGGCGGGGCGTACGCAAAAAATGTATTACAGCCATAAACTGCAGCACAAGTGGAGCAGTAGCAACAGCTTTACATCCATTGGTGAGGATGGAACTGTTTTTAACCTCACTCACCAACTGAAAGAGCCACTGACTGTCAGCTGCCTCAACCATCATTCAACCAATTCAACTGACTTGAACTATGCCCTGTTCAGGTGCCAGTTTTTTTTGGGCCTCGACTTGACCAGTGATAAAAGCAAGTTTAAATATCAACTGCGAACTCTTACATAAATTTTATAAAATTATTACGAACGAATACAGTTGAAAGCTTAAGCATGTCCAACATGCATAATACATTTTTAAGCAATTTGCATTTCTACTAACGAAGCAAGTTAAGTTAAAACAAGTAAGAAAACTCTAGTCGGGCGTCCCGACTAGGAGATACCCTGAACCGAGTGCTATCTGCGTTTTTAAAAATACTGCATAATTAGCATTTACCGTAAACGCACAGAAAATTAAATTCAATTCATTTTCAATTGTTTAGGCACTAGCGGCATCCATGTTTCGATTCAATTGAACAGCTGATAATTAGCTAATCATAGCGCCATCTATGTACACTAAAACAGTTTGCTTTGCGTTGCTAGTCACATGTTTGGCCGATTGACCAAACGTTTTGTTTAATAACTTCTGCGTGAATTAATAGATTTGAATACAATTTTCAGCTTATGATCATCATATTTTATTAAATTTTTTCCAATTTAAAAAAATGCAAACCAATTCATTTATTGGCTTTGAGTGCAACTAACCTCAATTTAAATATTTGGGGAAATTTGGAGCCGGTATCCAAAATTTAACAAAAATCAAAATTACATAAAATAAATATAAAACTAACAAAAAAACAAATCTACATAAAAATTTCTAGTCTCTAGCTCTTATAGGTTCTGAGATCGACGCGTTCACACATACGGACGGATGGACGGACATACAGACGGACATGGCTAAATCGACTTGGCTTGTCTCCCTGATCAAGAATATGTATACTTTACATACATTTCTGTTACATACATTTCAACAAAAACATTATACCCTGATTTCCCATTTTCAATGGGTTCAGGGTATAAAAAAGGCAAATATAAAAATCATTGTTGTTCACTTGCAAAGTACTGTAATGAAACTGTAAGTACAAATTTATCTTTCTCATCCGTTATCTGAATATAATTGTCCTCGTTTCTCGTTACCCATTTTCAAATATTTAAAACCCTGGGAAAAATCTATCCTACATCACCTCGCCTTTGTCCTTCCCTCAACTCAGCATCAGTTTATCACTTCCCCAACATTCCCCCATCACTCTCTCTCTCTCCAAGTCTGGAAAAGTGCAGTCTGATTCGTGGTCACAAAATCATTTTGGGCTGAGCGATTAAATATTTTATTTATTTCCATTTGTATTTGCGCTTTTATGTTTCAATTTTTTCTTTAATTTAAACAGAAGTCGAGCCCAGCCATCTGACTCGATCATGCTCAAACAGCAGAAAGTAATTAAAAACGATTTTTAAATATAAGAGTGCTTAAAAACTATAAATACCAACTTTAAGTAAGGTCAATAGAATCCTAACTTAAATTTCAATTTGACTGCTACCCCAAAAGCTTCGATACATAGTATAAAAAAAACTTATTGCCAATAATGTAAGTTTCTTAATATAATATATGTATATACCTATATGTTATATCAAGAATAGAGTCAGCAACCGGAGGGCTGTATGTGTAGTTATATAATCCCTTTTTAATTTGTGTAACGTGGCTGTAATGTGGCCAAAATAAGTGCGATGGAATTATCTTTCTACCAAATTGGGTTATCTTTTTATATAGACTAATTACTGTCAATCTGTCAAGTTTTTGGCAATTCTGATAATCTAGATTCCACAACTTTTAATTCAATTATTTTCCCCCAAATCAGTAATAAATTAATCTCGTGATTATGCTGACATCCACATTGGACAGACAGCTAGACTTGGTCTACCTCGGCCAGAATCAATATAGATTGAATCTTAATATACGTCTATAAACATATATAAATAAACAGATGAGCCAGAGCTGAGCCACTGTCGAGCCTGAGCTGAGCCATTGACAGAGCCAGAACTCAGTCAGAGGCACGGCTATTGGTAGAACTCGAGCAGAACGTAAGCAGTGTTACAGACCTCAGCCCGAAGTAGAGTCATATATATATATATATATATATATATAATATATGGCTCTACTTCTATCATATATTCGTGATAAGATCTGAGTTCATTCAGTTCAATATAATTCTATTTTACTTTATTTAATATTGATCACTTATTAATATTGCTGCAACTGCAGCTCATACTTCATCGAACCCACTGATCGCCCACTGCTCGAGCCTACAAATGAACTCAGCAGCAGGTCGACGAGCAAAGTTCGAGTTCGAGTTTGAGTGGTTTGCTCGTCCTATATAAAGGTGAGCCTGCAGCAGTGTTTCTTCAGTCGGATGCTTGATCTCCTGGTGGACAGTCGAGCAGTTGGCATCCTATTCTTCAGTGTGTTGTAAGTGCTTGAGTACCAAGCAAACTATTTTAATAGTTAATGCATATAAAGTAATCGTTGTAATAATATTTGTTACTGCGTAAAGACTGCTAAGTATATATACATTTGAATTTTGACATATATATAAATATATATAGATTTATTTAGTTATTGTGAGGAGAAAGTGTTCTTCTCTTAGATATCCTGCTTCGATCTATCAGTGCATTCGCCTTGAACATAAATATTGTTAAACTAAACAAAGAGGGGAACAACGGTCTACTAGATCAATTACGTAAGATCGTAATTGCGCAAGAGTGTAAGAAGGCAATTAGGTAAGAGCTTAATTACGTAAAATCTCCATTACGTGAGAGCATTTGAGCGTAAGAGCGTAGGAGAGTCGGGCCGTCTATATGACAAAATCAGAATAAGTTTGCCTAACTTCATGTTTTTAAAGGAGACCTTCTAAGTTGTAAGCAACCTTTACAAATCTGTTATTATTCAATTATCAACTTTATCAACTTAGTTTACAGTGTTGTTAGCCTGTGAAAAGAAATATCAATGTTGTTAGATGACAATACGACGTTAGTATAAATATAAATAAACATACTTACTTAGGATTATTTCATATACATAAAAGATATATGATATATGCAGATGGCGTTGACTCTGACAGACCAAAATGACACACGAAACCAATATACTCTTTTGCCATCTGAATACGTAAATTTAATAAAAAAAAAATATATATATATAACAAAAGACATTTCCAATTCCGTTTAAGCTCATTGTCAGTCATTGCGTAAGCTTAATTTCTTTGAAATAATGAGCAGAGTAGAGGGGCGAAAAGAGAATGAACTTCGACAATTGCAAACTTTTGTTTCTGCTCAAGCGATATTCGTCGAATTGTTAAATTTCATTTGAATTGGAGCGGCGAAATCGGATCATTTGCTATATAATTACAAAGCTGATTACGAAACAAGTTGATTGCCATCCGAAATAAGCAATAATTATTGATAAGCGCTGAGCTGTCAATGAAAGCAGTTGAGCGGCGAAAGCTTATAGACAGCTGCAAGCCATGCAGCGTACGATTCAATAACAATCCAGACAGACAACACCATAAGCAGGCCATCATTTACACCTACATTCCATTATTCACTGTTATGACAGAGGCCCGCCCCTTAGCCTCATTCGGAGTGCTGGCGCACAGCGATTGCATTTTGTGCAGTACTCGAGAGCGGCAAATGACCAAAGCTTGGCGAGATTGTGATCCCATGCATATAGGATGGCGCATTAAATGGCCTTTGGCCGTAATATATATGCGCTGCCACATTATGCGACGATGATGGCGTTGCCCATGATGTAGTTGCTGCGGCCGCTGCTGTTGGGCGGCACTTGACACAAAACAATAACAGCAGCGACCAACACACAAACATATAGAAAACTTTTCGACATAAAACAATAAAAGTTTCTCGCTTATTGCCCACTTGTCCTTGAGTGGTTTTGCATGAAGTCGCCAGGTCGCCCTCGTGGCTGTTAATGTTTATAGAGAGCTGGTGGATGGCCGTGATGATTCTGAAATTGATGTTGATGTTGATGTTCGTGTTGCTGCATGCCGCGCACGGACGCGCCACATTTCGTCAATAAAATCCATACATACTATGGACTATGGTAGAGTCTGTATGTGTATATAGCATACTTTGCAGCGTCCATCAGACGACCCTCCACATCGCTTGGCATATTTATTGATTTTCCATCAGCGTGCGCTCAAGTGCTTAACTACGTGTTAATATTTATTAAAAAAGAGAAAATAAAAAATAGCCACGTTAAGCCGCGTTACGTAACGCTCTTTAAATTATGAGCCTGCCAGTGAATAGAAACATGCTGTTAACAGTGTGTAATGTAAGCGATTGCCATTGCTATGCATTCTTTATGCTTTCCCGGGGCGTATGATTAATCTCATTTCATGATTTTATCGTCAATGCCAGATCTACGGCTCGCCCACAGTCCACAGCCCACAGCTGTGCGGCTTTTGTTCGCCTGTCCGCCTGTGAAAAATGATTTGCTTTTGTTTTCTTAGCATTTACCTCCAGAGCTGACAAACTCTTTCACCCACAAATACACACACAGTCAAGCGCCCATAATTTATGACCCATTTGTAGTTGCCCATTGCCATTAAAACAAGTTAATTAACAGTTGACATAATATTCTTTAGTTAATGTTTTTCTTTTCTCTTCTTTAATGTTTTATAGCTTTTATTTATCGCTTACTCTCCGCACTTTTACATGTTTTTGTTTGCATTTTAAATTCTTACATTCGTAAAAGATTCAGTTTTCTTTCCTTTGCTTTTATCTTTTATTTTTTCCAGTTTTTTTTGCTTTTTTTTTTTGTTTTTCGTATTTAATTGAAAGTTACTTTCAAATTCTGTTTAGCTTTAATAACGTCATTAATTCAATTTAATTTTTTTTTTTTTTTTCTCTCTGAAATAAATAGACTATACTGTATGTATACATATATATAGCTTCTGCTTTTATGTAGTAATATTTATTATAGATACACATTTACATATACAATATTTACGTCAGTTGTCTGCAGTTGCTTCTTGAATTAGCTTAGATCTAAAGTACGTTAAGACAGTGTCACTTCGAGTGGCCGCACTTAGAGCTGCGCCTAATGTAAGTGGTGAAATGCTAGTGAAAATGCCTAGGAATGGTTCAATATTTCACAGTTTTCTATTGTAAACTATTTCAAAGAAAATTTAAACTCTAAAACGAAAGGCCGTTATTAATTTAAAATAATATTAATTTTTCTTTAATGCAACAACTTCTCTTCGCGAGCCTTTGCCGTGAGTGGCGAAAGAGAAAAAAACTGGACAAAATTTCAATTTATATGCTTGTTATTGTTAAGTGAAAACAAATAAAAATTCAAATGTGAAAAAAAGGGAAGAATGCAGAAACATTTTGTATGCAACGTAAATGCTGCATACATCAATAGCTGAGTTTATTTTGTGTTTTTGTATTTCTTTTTCTATCTGTTGGCTTTGTTGTACTGGTTGTTGTAGTTGTTGAAATGCTAATGAAAAAGTTGCTGTGAGCAGCTTTCGCAGTTGGGGCTCAATAGTTGTTGCTGTGAAGCATCCTTAATGAAACTTTTTTAGTTTTTTCGTTTTTCGTGTTTCTGTGTTTTTTTTTTTTTTTTTTTTTTTGCTTTTTTTGCATTCTTTTCTTGTATTTATTTCTATCGATAGCATTATAAACTTTTTCAATGCTTATTATTTTCATTTTTATTGTTTTATTGCATATACCTTTAGATAAACACTGAATTAAATTGGTTTTCCCAGTTTTTCTGTGTGAGTTTTCTCCTGTTTTTTTCTTTCTTAAATTGCGAATACTGTTGCAAACATTTGTATGGTTATTTATCTATGTACTTACTATGACAAAGGTGGATTGTAAATATGGAAAAGTATATAATTAAACAGAGTCTGAGAAAAAAAATCAAAATTGGTAAAAGTATTAAAATAGTTTTTTTTTCTGACAAACTAATTTTAAATTAAAGAATATAGAAGAGATCATAAAAGGCTTGTTTATATTAATTGATAGTTTTGTTTAAATATCAAAAGAAATTTCCTATTTATAGTGAAGCAAATAGTTAATTATTCAAATCAACAAATATATACCTAAATTCGAATTTCAAATAATCTTATTTAAATTAGTTCATGAAAATTAAATATAACATGAAATATAAAATAGAATAAAATGTATTTCTTAATGCAAATCGGTCTGACATCTAGTAATAAATACTGAGCGAAATTAAAATAAATAAAGGTAAATGCTTCAAAAATTTGATTAAGATATAATTATGCATTTTTATTAAGAAGGAGGGAAACTCCAAGGAAAAATAAAATAAATTTATTTGAATGCCTTGATTGCAATTTGATTGTACCGAAAATATATATACTTTGTATATTTGTAGTTTAAAATGATGATTATAAATTTACTGAAAGTTTAAATGAAAAACATTTGGAATGTTTGTTCGGTAGACCACTTTGTTTTTAGTTTTTAAAACCTGAACTGAAACTGAAAGTTGCTTTTGCATACTTTTGCACATTTATTTAATAAGTTTGCAATTTTCGTTTTTCTTAGTTTATGCATAATTTTTGCCATATTAGTTTTAATATATATATATTTTTTTTTCTCATCAATTAACAACATATAAATTTTTGCTATGTGCAACATGATTTCGTTCAAATTTAATCTATCCTCAGTCCTTCAGCGCCGTCTCTCAACCCAATCGCACAATAATCGAGCTTAAGTTTAATTCATGAATGCAATTTGTACACACAAAATAAATTTAAAAAAAAGATACACATATTTCAATATTTAATTTCTGAGAACTGATGTTTTTGATGTGCGGAAAAACTTTGGTTTTCCGATCCTGCCTCTAACAGCTAGAGAAAATGTTAGCTTAAATTTAACATTTGCCGCATTCGTAGTGAAATCATTTTTACAGTGTTTTCATTCTTCGTAATATTTTTATTTATATTTATATGTATGTTTTTCTTTTTAAGTATATATAAGATTTTTTTCTTCTTTTTATATGCTTTAGTCAGTACTTGAAATTTGCTGCGCAGTTGAAGTTTAACATTTAGAAATTTTTGTTCAGTTGAATTTTTGTTTTAACGTTTATTTTCAATTTAACATTTAATTTGACGCCTATGCGAGTTGTTGCCTTGGGAATAGTCTCAGAGATGGCATTTAGCTTGATTTGCATTGTCTTTGAAAATGTCTTGCAGTTTTGAGCAGTGTTCGTGTACGAGAAAAAAGTCTCTACGGAAAGTTTTTAGCAAATTGTATTTTATATGTTCACTTGATTCGTTTGTATCAAAAAGTTTGAAGTTGATTTCTCTTTGAGTGAAACTCCTTGCGGGATAAGCAAGCGCTTTCGACTATGCGATGCTGCCTATTTACAAAACTCGAAACTCAAAATCGAAATAGCAAAACCGATTAAACATATTATACAAAGTTGTACTTGAAAAGGCGACAACTTGGCTCTGTATTTCGTTTTGTATTTCTAATTTCCTTTTCTTTTCCTTTTGTATGTGTGCTAATTATTACGTATACGTCACGGATTCTTAGAAAAACAGAATAGCCAATAGATTTTACATATTAGTTACTATCATATAGTTACAGCTTATGTATGTAGTCGTGTGTGTGTGTGTGTGTGTATTTGAGATAGTTAAGCTAAGATGTTATCATATAGGTGTATGTATATGTCTGTGTGTCGTTATTTTATATTAGTCTAGAGTCTAGAAGTGTTTTTCTGTTTTCATTCATATTTTTTTTATTTTCATTTTCATTTTGAGGTGCTGCTCACCTTATGTCCGCCTCATATACTTGCCTAAACGTTGCTGTTGCAGTTGCTGATTGTTGTTGTTGCTGTTGCTGTTCCGGGTGGTGTGGGCCACGCCCTCGCCAGTGCCAACGCCATGTGATGCCCAGCAGCGAGGAGAGCAGACTTAGAAGACATTCGAGTATGTTTCCCACTCCACACGCTGACAGAGTCGCTTTGACTCCATCACTCCAACTTCCTCGCCTTCGGTCTTTGCCTCTGCCACCGATAGTACAGCGTCGCTGCAGCGTCGTCGCCGCTGCCGTTGCGGCCCCGCTGAGGGCCGCATAGAGCGCCTGGCCAATGCCAAACTGCAGCAGCACACAAACAGGTACACTAAGAGATAGCGACTTGGAGACATGGGAGGATGTGCTGGTGCCGCGTGCTGCATTGCTGCTGGGAACTCCCCTGGAAACGGAATGAGAAACACCTGTTTAATTTACATCTTTATTGCTGCTCTCATACTCAGTGATTGGGTGAACTTAAAAATAGTCAAAATATGTATACCGCATTATATATGTGTGTTGTATGTATATATGTTTGTTAAGTCTGCGTTATCTACTTCTTCCTAGATAAAAAGATTATTACAGAGATATAAAAGCTCAGAATCTAGCTTTAATCTTAAAGAGCAGAACTTGCCCACTCTTAAATTATTAAGGGCATATTATTATAATTCATAGGTTTTTCCACCTTAATACTAATTGAAACTTGTGATATGAAGAGAGAAAAACACGCTTAGTCCACATGACTCTTTCCTATATTTAAATGCCAAAAAAACTATTTACAAATCATAAAAAAAAACCCGAAAATCCCTTTTAAAAAATGATATAATAAAAGTCTTATTAAAATAAAATTGATTGATAAAAAAAACTCCTATCTGTTGGCTAAATGAAAGCAGAACTTAAGCGAATAACAGAATTCTGAATTTTATGGAAAAGGCAAATGGCCTTTCTGTCTGTGAATCTGGCTTTATTTGCTATTTATAAAAAATAAAAAGTTATTTATATTTATTTCGTTTACAGCTGTATTAATAGCCTTGCTGCTAAAAAAAAAAAAAACAGAACGTGGCATCCGACTAAATCCATGCCACATGCTGTTGATATTAATGCGACAAATCCTGGTGCCTAGGAGCAGCTAACAATAAACAATAAAAGCCAAGTAATGCAAAAAGTGAAGCAAAACAAATGGAAATGAAAGAAACGAAAAGCAAACAAGCCACTGTCATTGAGAGCCCTACCCAAAGTGTGTGTGTGTGTGTATGTGTGTGAGTGTGAGGGTGTGGCAGAGGGGTAGACAGTGAAGAGTGAAAACAAAAGCAGAACTACTACAACAACAAAAGAGAAAACAAAATACAATGTGGACGGGCATATAATCATAAAAATAACAACAAAACAAAATGTAACGGCAGCAACAGCAGCAGCAGCAGCGACGGCGACAGCAGCAACAATACGAAATAGCAGAACAAGAGACAAAACATAATAATAATCAGAAACAAGTGTGCCAAAGCAGTTAACGGAAACAACGCGCATTGCATGCACAATATGGCAACAGAGATGGGTACACCTAGTTACATATACATACATATATCTGTGTATGTGTGTATGTGTGTGTGTGTTGCGGTGCCAACGCCGTGGCATTATCTAGCAGACACCGTTGCGACAACAACGACGACAACTTGACATTAGTGAAAGTCGCAAAGGAAGTGGCATGCAGCATAAAGTCAAGCATGGCGAAGGCTGCGGGTTGCGTGTGCCACAGTGAGACCAAGCGCTCCGTTACTCTCTCGCCTGCCCCGCTCACTGCAGCCCATCATGACCATTCACATGCGGCGAAATGTCGCAGCGTTAACTAAAACGAAAAACAAAAGAATAAAAAAAAACTCTGCCTGCAAAACAGCAGCAGGACGACAGCCAGAGGAAGAAGGGGAGCGCGGAGCAGAGCAGACTTACTAAGTGCTGTAAGTTCTGTTAGACTGTTAGCAGAGCGCCATAATAATTACAACTGCGTGTACGAAGCACGAGCTGGGTGGCAATGGTGAGCGGGCGGGGAGCGATTTGGCTTTAACTGTTCTTTAGTTAGTTTAATTTTAATTTGCATGTCGCACATTTGCAGTTAACGCAACGAATATTCAATATATCGAAAGTATTGTGCCAGCCACGCCCATTGAAGCGAGACGCCTTCCAATTAGCATATTACAACACCCTCGGCTGCCATGACTACTTCAGCTCCGACTGCTGCCCAATCAATATTTGCTCCGTGAAGTGCATGAAATTCACTTGTTGGTTTGGTTTTCCATGTAACCAATTACCAGAGCAGGAGAGAGAATAATGTGTATATATGTAACTGGTAGATGGAGGCGTGGCTGAGTACATAAATATTTGCTGGGAGTGCAGGCATGTACGTATGAGGTACTACTTTAAACGTTGAAGTATACATAATCCTGTCTAGCACACGCTATTAAACTTTCCCTTTTTCCGATTCCCCATTTGAGCTTTAAATATCGATAAAAATAGATTGATCGATATGCATAACTTAAGAACTTTCTGGAGACAGAACTGAATTAGACTGAATCGAATGCCGACTTCATTTCAAAGAAAGAAAGAAAAATCAATTTACTTATTCAAGGTATCTGCTAGTCGTGTATTCCCGAGTAGAGCACACAGCTCGGTATCTCTACTTTGCAGTGCTTTCAACACATTATATAGCTCCATGCTTTTGTGCTCGACACCTTTTGGCCTGGTTTATTTAGTGTCACTGCGTTGTGTTACCTGCAGCTGCATTTCTATGGCTTTGTGCTCTGCTTTGTAGAGCAGTTCATTGATGAATTTTCGATACAAAAGAAGAAATGGTAAACGCACGCACTTCTCATGCTCATATAATCTGAACTCGAATGGTTTTTTTGTTGAGAGCAAAGTCAATTACTTAGTTTGGTGCATTTCATTAATTAAACTCATTATCTTTTAACGTTTAACAATGGCTTATAGCATTAAGTTTTCAAATAGTTCCACTTGCAGCCAATTTCTTTCTCTCGCTTTGTTCAGAAACTAGTTCTCAAGTCAAGACTTCAAGCAGTTCATTTCATTTCTTGCACTCGAGTGCATTTCTCTCTCACAAATATTAGCCGAAGTTCTTGGAAATTCTTGATGCTCTTTCACCGACTGAAAATCACTTGGAATGCCCAGCAAACAGTTCGCAATTCAAGCATTCAGATTTAATCCCCAAAGCATTCATAAGCCCGCATTCACCACAATGGCGCACGTGGCGCTTCCTAATCCCCTTCCCCGTTTTGTCTTCTTCATTAGCACGCTTTACTTCTGCACTTCTTTGTGCATTCCACTCTCAAAAAATGAACTGAACTGAACTGAGCTAAGCTGGGGACTGCCCTCAACGCAGTCGCCGGTCGGTCAGTCTCTCTTGCCATTTATTCATCACGCCAAACTTTTCGCCTTGGTCCATTGTGCTTTTCGCTGCCGTTTTAACCATAAAACATTATTATCAGGGTAGTTAAACTTTATCACAATGTTGGCTTAGCACTGCACAAAGTACACTTTATCTAATAAATATAATCTAAGTACATTTTAATGCTCGCTACCAGCATCAATGATCTGCAGTTGAGCTATACAAAGATTCGACAAAGCCAATTAAATTTGAATCGAAATGAGATTTTGTGGCAAAAGTTTGAAGAGCAGCGCACTATAAATTTGTAAATCTCAAAATTTGTATAAGCTTTCTATATTGGTATTAAATATTAATAAATTGCAAAGACCAAAAAGAGAGAGAGAGAGAGATCTGACTAGGTCAAAGAAATTTGAATTAAACTAGAATATTATAATAAAAAGTTACAAAGAACATAATAATAATAAAAATAATTTTAAAAATTTAGACTAATTATAAATATTAGTAATAATTAAATAGTATGTATAATTATATATGCATACATTTATAAATATTCCGAAAAATTATATTTTTTATTATTTTAATACAAATCAAAATTATAAATATTTAGTTTTTTAACAATACATCAATTTAATATTATTATATATTTATAGTTTATTGTTTATTTATAAAAAGAATTGCAATATATATTTTATTCTTTTACCTATAAATATATTTATAATAATATTTAAAATAAATAATATATCATGCTAATATTTATTGAAAATAATATTTATAGCACTGTCTGACAATATCTCAGCACCCATCCGAGAGTATTCAATTGTCGCCTTTAGCTCGTAGCATTTTTTCATTTTGCATGCGCTCAGGTTCATTGTGGAATATTATCTTTTATGTTGGCTTGCGGATTTTGTGTTGGGTTGTCGTTGATTTTACTTACCATTCAGCACATGTACCGTTACGCTTTTAGGCTTTGCATTTGATGGATTACATTGATAATGCCCGGAGTCCGATGGACGCGCTGATTTAATCAGTAGAAACGATGTCGTCGTCTCACCTTTGTTGGTAACAACGGAGACGCCGCCCCGAGGCGAATCATAGTTGATTATCTGCAAAGAGAAAACCCGAGAATTTCACAGTCTACTGGCAGTACTTGAGGGTTTTATGTGCGCACATTAAAAAGAGAGAGATAGATGAACAAAGAAAGATAGAGACAGAGAGAGAGAGAGACAGAGGCAGATAGAGTGCCAAGCGACAAAAACAATCACAATTTGTATGCGAATGACATTTACAATGCCGTATGGACGACATCGCATCGAATTACATTTTATGCGGCATTCATTTTCTATGCCATAAAACTGTTTGTGCCCACATTACGCATACGCACTGTTGCGCTGTTGTTAGAAAATTAAAATTATTGGTCGTGCCGACGCAAAGAAAAGGCAAAAGAAAGAAAATACATATAAATATGTCTGTCAAAAAAAGAAAGATTGCGAATAAAGGCAAAACAATAAAATTAAATCTCCTCATGGCAAAAGTGCTACTAATGGCAGCTCTCCCGTCCCCTCTGCCTCTCTCTTTCTCTCTCTCTCTCTCTCTCTCTGTCTCTCTGTCCTACTGTTACTCCCACTCTTGAACTCAACCCTTCTTAAAAGCCCGCTATGCTCTATAGAAAATACATAACAATAGAAGGGCTGTTGTGCACAGCAGGAACCCTTACCAATTCCCCATACAATGAGCTAAAACATGGCCGTGACTAAAGTCCCAAAGCATGAAGAAAAACACCTAAAATGGAAAACTAAAACGTGGCTTTAACAGCCGCTGGGATGCCACTGACAACAATATCGAATGAGAAGAAGCAACAGCAGCAGAAGCAACAGCAGCAGCATGAGAGGCAGCCAAACCAAAATCCATTTAAAACCCTTGCCTCAACGGGTTTTTTAGGGTCCCTCGCTTCGCATAGTGCTTAAATGGCATTTTCTTGCAGTCAACAAAATAGAAACACACCAAATAAGAAGGGGTGTAAAAAGAAAGAGACAAAAAAGAGCGAAAAGAAAAGTTAAACAGTTTTTGCCAGTGCAAAGCTAATTTAAAAGTTACTAAAACGAGGCAACGCTTCAGATCCCTCATCATTTATAAGCAGCGCAATAATATGATACCCCAAAGTAATTGGCTGGCGAAATTGACAAAAGGAAACCAAGTGAACCCCTATATAAAAAAAGAGTATCTTACACTTACAGCGTTGTTGTGATTCCAGAAGATATAGGCCGGCGGCTCAGGTGAGTTGAGTATGACACAGGTGAGATTTATAGTCGAGCCGCTCTCTATATACAGATCGGGTGCGCCAATAATTTCCGTCGAGGGCTCTGCAAAAACCAAAGCAAAAACAAAACAGCAAAACTTTCGTTTAGTATAATGTTTCCAATCATGAACCGATACATTTGAGCCCAGCCCACACAACACTCAAATGTTCATTAGCTTGAGCTCAAATGCTTTCAGTGAAATGGGCCTCAGCTTCTAGGGCTCTTTCGGTACGTGAGCTAAGCTCGAATAAAAGAGCAATTAGGTAAATACAAATTTTGAGCTCGCCTGAGCATCCTCATTAGAAATAAAAGTGTAATTTAAATGCGCAACAATTTCAAAAGATTTCCATTGAAAATTTCCATGAAAGTGAAAGTGAAGTGTACGCTCCCGCCCTCTGTGCCTTTCACACCTTTCACACCTTTGCGCCCTCTACTATAGCAACAAGCTTTTAAGGTCTAAATAACTTAACACTTTTTGCGATTGGTATTTATTTTTATGTTGCATCATGATTGAAATATAAGACCAGGAAATTGTTTTTCACAAATTTCACCCAAACTTCCGAAAGAAAAAAGGGTTCCGTGGCAACAGAATGCTAATATAGTGCCTCGTGCCAACAGGGAGCCCCAATTGAACCTAAATGTTTGCATACTTTGACATAAGCTCATTAGGCATATATCTACAAAAGACAAACATTACTCAGTCAAACACTAAGTATTGTTAATGATCTTTTTTGTGGACGTTACCCAAAAACTTTTAAGTGCTGAACTTAGTTTTATACTAATAGGAATATCAATGCATTAACCACATAGTTTGGTTAGTATTCTATGGATCACTGGAAACTTACCAACAACTGTCAGATGGATGTAGTGGCTCATGTGCGGAGTAGTCGAGACTTGGCACTCATAGATGCCGGAATCGCGATGCTGGGGATATTTGATTTGGAGCATCCAGTCTTCGGTCTGTGGCTGGTGTATGGCTCGAAAGCGTTGATCGGATGTGTACGTATAGCGTCCGACCGTGAGCAAGTGTATGTCCCGATGTCGCACCCACGAAACTTGCAAAAGCATCTGAAAGAAAATCAAATCAAAAGTTTAGCCACACGCCAAGATTTCATTTGTCAAAGCCCGAGCATTTGCATGTTTAGTTTAATTTATTGGGCAAACAGTTTAAAAAGTCTATTTCACGCACAATCTTTGCTGTTGGCGCACGGGGGCGGATCTGCCCTTCAGCTTGGGTACGGAAGATGCAAATTTATTTTGAGATGTTTTTATACGTTGCTCTTGCCGCCTGCCCGAGAAAGGCAAAAACTTTGACGCAAGGGCAACACATGTGTCAGCAACGCATGCGACCCTTGCCGAAGGGTGCGTTCTGGGTCGACACGGCGATGCCTACCCTTATCACTGGGCTGTGCCGTGGCGCTGGCAACAATGCCAACTGCTTCAAGTCAAATTGAAGGCAACACGAGAGTGTGTGGCACGCCCATGCTAATGCACACCTGTTTGGCAACCACCTGCTGTTAACGTGTCTGAGCTCAACATTTTTAAGTGACTGTGATTTAGGGGAGTCCTCAACGCAGCACACTCACACCCACACCTATGCCCACATAGCGCCGCCCACAGTGTATCGCGTGTCAGACGTCAGCTGCTTGCATTTTCATTTTCAATTTCAATGACAACAGCTTAACAGCATGCTGCCTGCCTGACGACACGAGCGACGGCAAAGTTAATGGACAAGAAACTCGGCGACGGACAGCCGAGTAATGGCATCGCACAGGCTGCCGCTGCCGCTGCCACTGCCGCTGCCGCAGCAGATACGAAAATTTGTGCAGGTGCCACTCCACCACAGGCAATGTTTGTCTAAAGTTTGCCGTTCTGCTTAAAGAAAGTTGCATGTAATTAACAGCAAATGTTGAAACATTCATACACCAACACATCCTGTACGCTCCCAAGCCAAGCGACGCCAAGTTCAGGCTGCCAACAACCGCTCAGCTCAGCCCCCAACCAAAAATCCAGCAGCCAGCATCAACCTCCTCCGTTTGCCAAGTTTATGCGCGTTATGCGTGTTTACAGTATCGTAAAATTTGTGTATCGATTGCCAGGCAGCCAAAGTTAATACTCTTTCTGGATGCTGGCCAAACAGAGTCAGCGGCAAAATGTTTGCCGTTTTATGGCTCAATTTGCAGTGCGCACGAAAGTATGCTTTAAAATTTGTTAGCCGCTTGTTATTATATACCCTGTTCGCAGGCCGACAACAAACGGGCATCTTTGTGCACCAACTTTTATCCGAATACCAATTTGCCAACTGGATTATAATTCTTGAACACGTATTTTCTTTACGACATCACAGGGTATTCTAGCAGTCGTTCAGCCTAAAACTAATCTATTATTATTACGCACCTAAACTTTTTCTGCAGACTTTACTTTAGCTTTGAATTATTTAGACGCGTTTTGTTTTTCGTTGCGGGGGAGGCCAGCCTGCCACGCCCCTTAAAACTCATTACCGCTCGCATGCTGTTATCAGCAGCAGCGGCGGCCGTAAAATGTCGACTCCGACTGCGACTCTAATGAAAAACGTCATTAATAATGTGAAAAACATAAACATCCGTTGCCTGTTTATCATTACACAGCGCACACATAAGCCAGAGGGCGGCTTACACCTTCGATTTTTTTCGCCTCTGTCGGTTGGCTTAAGTTTTTCGCCAGATCCGCTGAAATCTCAGCTCCAATGATGTATTACTTCAAGGCTACCTTGTTTAAGGGGCAATGGGGTACACCCCGACGGAAATGGAAATTAAGTTTAAAAGTTAGCTTTTAGGGTTGAGCTGCGGCTTGCGGTTAGCCGGGCTGTTGCTGCTGGTGCTGCTGCTGTGGCATGCCACAAGGTAAAAGCTAATTAGACTTTAAGCTGACAGCCCAAAGGAATGAAATTGCATTTGAGCTCGGAGACTCTTTGCCGATTGTGAAAAAAAATTAGATCGGTTGGACTTTAAACATAAAATATATCCAGAGCCAACGAATTCTAAAAATATATGTATTTAACAAATACTGAACAGACAAGCCTTATTTAAATAAGTAGAGTAGAGAAGCAGAGAACCCTGTAGATGCTCTTCATAATATTAAGCATACGCCACATTAGTTTATTAAGTATACGTAACTTAAAAAATGAAATGAAATATTATAGTTATATCTACTTTACAAAACTCAAAATTGTATAATTGAGTTTCGAAGGCATAAAATTTGGTTAATTAACTCAGCGACTGTCTGTGGATGATCGATGGAGCTATCCAACTAATTGGCATCTAATGAAGTTGCCAACAGTTCCAAGGCACCCCGACCTGACCCAACCTGACCTAAATCTTCGTGAGAGTGTGTGTGTGTGTTGACAGCCTATCTAACAAAGGCCCTAAAAACTTTTCACTCCACCCATACTCCCCGTGCACAGACAGGCCGGAACGAGCGCTCAGCCGCAGCTACTCGAATTTAATAATCACGCAAATTAGTTTTCGAAACCTCAGAGCCAACGACTCTGCCATTCAACCCACTCACTCACAAGTGCAGGTGAGACCTTGGGCCCAGACATATAACATATTATTATCGAAAAATAAGTCCGGACCAATGGCAGCGGCGTCGGCCGCCGCACAGGAAGCAAAGCAAACCGAATGACTACGGCGCAGGTTGCAAAACTAAAACCAACCAAAAAAATAGAGAACAAACCCTAAAAGCAAACAAAACAGAGCAGAAATGCTCAACTGGGAAATACCCTACAAATTTTTTTTTTTAATTAAGCAATTTTAGAGTAGATTTCTGAGTGAGAAAAAAATTCAATGCTTAGAATTGGCTTAGTTTCTTTGAGCCTAATAAATATATACTAAAAAATATATATATAAATATATACAATATATATAAATATATACAAAATATCACTACGTGAAATAGTATAAAAATAATAGTCAATAACTCAAGTTCGATTTGATAAAATGAATCTACATTCAAATAATATTTCTTAGAGTTTAAAGACCACCCCATCGGGTGCGGCCAACCAATAATATCTACGGTTTATGACGCCGAAGTAGCGAAACATATTCGCACGCAGCCATTATACCCTTTTTATACATTTCCATTGAGTTTTAAGGGTATAAAAATAACAAAATGAAGCTTTGCTACACAAATTTCAATTTTTACTATTTTTGTTGGTTCGAGGTTTGGGTCCCATGAGTCGATTTGAATAGTTTAGCAGGTTCGGATGGCTGGCTGGCTGGCTGGCTGAAGCCTACGTCGGAAGTGTTGTGGTGTTGGCTGAGAGGGCGGGAGGTTGAGGATGAGTTTTGTGTGTTTTCGAAATGTTTGCGGCATTTCCTTCCGCGCACAGCACGACAACGAAGCCGAAGCGGCAAAGTTGAATAAAGTAAAATCTGTTTCCTGTTTCAGTATAATTAATCATTTTGTTTGGCAGCGGAACAATTAGCCAAAGCCGCCATGTGGGCGCAGTTTACGTGCTAATTAGCTGAAAAACATGAAATATAACACACACACACACACACTCACATAGACACACTAACACACACACACTCTCTCATATATTACAAATCGTATTTTGATGGCAGCTAATGGCATAACAATTGCAAGAGCTCTTGGCTTTAGTTTCGCTTACCGTTTTATTGCCCAGATTCTTGACACGACAATTCAAGTAGGCCGTCTTGCCTAGCAGCGCGGTGACATTCTTGGAGGCGCCTTTGTCGAAGTAGGGTCCGCTGCTGCGCGAGTCCTCGCCCAGATCGATGCTGTTGCGATTGATGCTGGACGCGGCGGCCAGCGAAGCTATCGAGTTGCCCCTGTACAAGCTACTGCTGGCAATGCCACTTAGGGCCGTAGTGCTTGATGCATTCGTGTTGGCATTGGAGTTGGACTTTGACTTGGAGTTGGAGTTGGCGTTCGAGTTGGCGTTTGTGTTAGAGCTGGAGCTGTGCTTGGAGCTGCTGTCGGTCGTCATTGATTGGCCCGTGCCAGTCGCATGGCCATTTTTGTTACTTCCGCTGCTGCTGGTCGTGCTGGTCATGCTTCCGCTTCCGGCAACACCATTGCCAGCAGCGGCAGCTGCAGCATCGCCTTCATTCGGAATAGCATTATTATTGCTGCCCACATCCTTCGACTTGTACGAGTCGCGCTGCGCCGCCAACACTGCAAAGAAGAAAGCATCAAAGAACAATGTTATCAGAGCGTCCGACTGCAAATTCAATCACAGCCAAATCAAAATGCAACAGTGCTTGCGAAAAGTATGTCGGACGTGTTCATTGCAAGAGAAATGTCTCCGAATTTCATTCGGTAAGCATATTCGAGTGTGACATGTGTTTAGGAAATCATTAATTTGCAATGGCATCCGCTTCATATGTGATAATCTTCTATCTAACATTTCCGCAGCAATTGCGGCAGCTGAGAAAATATCATAAAATGACTGATGAGATTGATGAGTTGATAGAAAGATACTTATCTATATTAAAGCTTGAAATAGTAGGCATAAATGCATATCTGTAAAGAAGCTTGATCTACATAGTAAGGTCTCTCTTTATATTATTCACATTTTGCCATATATAAATACGTATAGATAATCTAGTAAGATATTTCTATATATTATTCATATTATCCATGCACTATATATAATCACGGCTATCTTTTTTAATGCCTCTCCGCACTTTTACCTATGAAATTCTAATAAAATAAAATACCAAAATAATGAAATGAAAAAATGTTTTTTATTTTTAATCAAATAAATGAAATTCAATCAATTTATAAAACAGTTAAGCTCAAGTTATATAAAAATAAAACAAAGACCCAAGCCAAAGGCTAAGAAATTGCACACTTAATTGAGTCAATTACTTCAACTATTCGAGTTAGGGCTTAAATTCTAAGGAGGAATCAATAAAATGTTATAAATTCCTCAAGTTGATAGGCATTTAAAATGAATTGACGATTTCACAAATTGCGGGCAATTGCTTTAAATTGTTTGCATAGCCATGCGAATGGCTGCCTGCCATGACCCTCCACTCGGATCTAATTAAATTGGTAACTGCGTATGCAATATCGTTACCATAATTGTTCAATTAGCTTACTTTTTGGCCATAACGGCCTTAAATGGGGTCTCAACTCAACTTTTGAGTCCGGCCCAAGAACACATGTTCAACTTTTGTGTTTTAGCCCAAGCTCAGCGCATTGTTTGCTTTTCATCGATAGCACAAACTCACGAAAACACACACACACACGCACACTCGCATATATAAACTAGTTTTGGGTTGAATACCTTGCAACCATTTAGGTAATTAGCAAATTACGCACACCCCCACACACACACGCACACCCCCACACACACACGTGCGCGTACTTCGACTTTGTTATGCGCATATCGCATATGGCGCATAAAGTTTCGATGTGAGCTTTTTGTTTTGTTTTTATGTTTTACGTTTATCAAATTTTCATGTTTTCTGCCACAACTACACACACACACATACATGGAGTATAGTGAAGCCCACTTGGTAACTTGCTATTGTCGCAGTTACGACCAATTTTTATCCACCGCCATTTATCCCATCACTTAGCAGCGCGCAGCAAGGACGACGCCGATACGTCTGCCACAGACACACACATATATCTTTGTGTGTGTGTTTGTTTTGCTTTCCTTAAGTGCATGTGTGTGTGTGTGTGTGTGTGTGTGTGTCTGGCACTTGATACGCTTATTACACCCAGGCAGAGTCTTTTTATGGCGCTGGGCGAGCTGCGCTGGCGACCATTTTATAGTTGGCAGCCAGCGACTTTATTAGATTAAACATGTTGTGCACGTTGGCCCAAGACTGTCAGCCGCACACACACATCCCCACCCGCTCACACACACACACACCCCACACACAACTTATCTAGCTCGTTTGCTGCTGTTAGCCAGCCCGCCCCTGGTCATGTTTTTGGCCAGATAAGTCGCATATCCTTGCTGCTGTACGTGGCACTAGTCGTATTGACAGCCGCAGCTCGACAGACCGCACAGCAGCAAAGCTGTTATGCAGCCATTGGCATTTCCAGCTGCACGATACGCTGTTAGGGAAAACTAACTTTAAATCTAAATGGAATGATACGGCCGATAAGTTGCTTGAACTATGCTCAAGCGGACAAGGCTTAGACTAGGCCTCTCGTCTATGTTGTTAAAAGTTAAAGTTGTTTTAACATATTCTGTTGCTTGAACTTAGTTTCTTAACAACATATCGACTAGCATATTTAAAATCAGCAAATATTGTCTGCACAAATATGCCCCAATGCGTCGTCAACGTTTGCCTTGTTTGATTCGCCGTTCAATTGCCAAGGCAAACAATGTTGCTAATAAGTTGCTGCAACGCACACATCCCGTCCGTCCGTCCGTCCGTCAACCACCCAACCACCCACAAGGGCCGCCATCAAGGTCTGCCTGGGCTGTCTGGGCAAAACAACATGATAAATAAAGAGCCGCTGGCTAGAAATTAAAATAAATTGACTGCTTGGGATGCGGCGACCGCAACGGTAATGGCAACAACAGCAGCAACACAAACAACAACAATAACAACAACAACATAAATTAGAACTCCAATACACTTGCTTAAAAGCGCCCTGCAGAAATCAAAAAGTCATATGCCGGGTCGTTGCGACGTCGCGACGTCAACGTCAACGTCAGCGTCAGCGTTAGCGTCGAACAAGCAACAGCCGCAGGGCCTGTTCCTGTTGCTAAGCTTCTTCAGCTCATTGTTGTTGTTTTTTTTTTTTGGCTTAGATTGTTGTTGTTGTAGTTTGTTACACCCGCGCAGTTATTATTAACATGGCTTTGTTGTTGTCAGAAACATTTGAAATGTCAAAACTTTTTGCTCATTTTCTTGTTCCAGCGCGTGTGTGAGTGTGGGTATCATGTGTATCTGTATCTGTGTCTGTGTGTGCGTGTGTGTGTATTTGTGCTGAAATGACGTCTGCTAAAAAAGTTTTAAATTTTTAAATTCACTTAAAAAATTAGAAATTATTGTTGTTGTTGTTGTTGTTGTGGCTGTTGTTGTTCAGCTTTTGACATCTCCCTCTAGGAAACGCGCCACAAACAAAGCAAAACTTCTTTAAATATTTAAAGCCATCGCACAACCTGCGCCTTTTATTGTTGTTGTTTTATTTCATTTTTCATTTTCATATAAATTTATGTAAAGTATGCGCTAAATTGAAAGACGGAACTCAGAAGTCGAAAGTAGAAAGTTGCCTGCATATTTCTTTTTTTTTCAAAAATGTCTCTTTCATATCTTTTGTTTTCCCTCTTCATTGAGGCTCTTGACTCTTGACAGCTCACCAAATTGTTGACAATTTGTTCTGGTTAAATTTTCATATATTTTCTGAGCGATTTCGACTAAAGTCGAGAAATAGGTTTTATCTCATCTTGTTCATCTTTATATGAAAAAATAAAGTTTACAAAATTAAATATTTATATAAAAGAATTTTTGTTAAATAAGAATGAAAATAAAATATGCATCAAAATATAAAAATATATAGTAAACAAGTAGGAGTGCTCTAGTCGAAACTGCTCGACTAGTAAATCCCCTGAACCCTGCGAAGAGCCGCGATTCCTAGGAACCGTTACACAGACGCACGCTTACTGTGAGTTTTCAAGGCAGTCTTCAAGGCGGCGATATGAGATATTAAATGCTTAATGCAAAATTTGATGACTCTAACTATAAAGATGAATTTAATAGAATTTTATAACTAAATGAAGATATCGGTTTTTAATCGATAACGGTAAAACGATGATAGTTATCGATTATTTGAAACAAACTCGATCCAATCGTCTTCTGAGATCGAAGCGTTCAAACATACGGACAGACGCACAAGACTATGTGAACTCGGCTTCTCTCCCTGATCAAGATTATATATACTCTGCCACGCCTCCTTCTGCCTGTTACATACATTTCAACAAAAACATTATACCCTGATTTCCCATTTTCAATGGGTTCAGGATATAAAAATAATAATATATAAGGTATATCCAATGCAACCTAGTCCAAAGACAATTTGTTTACAGATTAATACACCTTATATTTGATAATATATAGAATTATGAACGATAGATATGTTTAACAATTAATGGTGTTCATGTGAATAATAAAATTTGTGAACAGTCGCCACCATCTAATAATCATCTGATAAGCTCGCGCATTGGACTTGGCCAGTTCATTAGGAACTAATGATCTCGTGGCCCGCTATCTGATGCACTCAGGTGGCCCAAGGCCCAAGGCCCAATGCCCCAGGGCAGGCTTGTCATTAAGCGAGCACACGGCATATGAAAAATGAAAGTGAAATGAAAGGCCGACCACACACACAGTCACAAACACTCACACACACACATTCATCACATTCATACACATACTGTTGCAGTTACTCATGCAGATACTCACGGATTGGCTCGCATCCACTCAATCAGGGCATGAAAATCGCTGGGGAGCTGCGCCCAGCAACAACTAGTTGGCAGGGAGAGCTCGACTCTGGCCGAAACATTGATTTCCCCAGACTTTAGAGGCAGAAAGAAAATTAATTACCTAACCTAAAAACTCTGGCCGTAATACTGATGTAAGGCCGAGCGGAGCGTTCGAAAATGCCAAGTTGGCAGAGTCCGAAGTCCGCTTTTGTGTTACTTTTGCCGCTGACTCATTGGGCATGAGAACGAAATGAATGATATCGAAAATCGAAATCAATAAATGAAATTGGTCAAATCAATTTGACAACAATTGCAATTTGTGCCAGGCGAAAAAGGCTCAAGCAAAAACTGGGCCACCAAATTTGATTAAAATGGGGGCGCGCCACCCAGAGCGATGGGAATGGAAATGGAAATGAGAATGAAAATGAAAATGAAAATGAAAATGAAAACGGGATTGGGAATGGGATTGGGAATGAGCATAAACTAGTTGGACTGTCACTTACCTCCATTGCCGGATATCACAACGATGACAACCACTAGCATGCTGAGCATTATCAGCGCCCGCTGGCAGCTGCTGCAGTCGACAGATGTGACGCTGGCTGCCGTGGAGCAGGTCGTCGGCCAAAGCCGGTTGCAATTTGTGAATGTCCCTGACCGGCTCTCCTCGTCCTGCGTCTCCTGATTTGAATTTGCTGCACGATCCGCATGCTGCTGCCTCTGTCGTTGTTTTAAATTCGTTTGTTGCCGCTGCTGTTGCTGCTGGCGTTTTTCCATTTGAAAAGTTGCCATAATATTTCACTCGTCTTTCTGTGTGTATATGTGTGAGAGGGGGGGCTACTTTGGGGCTAGTCAGTCACTCGCTCGCTCGCTCGCTCGCTCAGTTGGTAGGCGCTCTTGAATCTAGCTGAGAATGGGCATTTTTTTGGCAACTGTTTAACAATGGGGCGTGGCTGGTCGCCTTATTAGCGCCTGCCATGCTGCCGCGATGCGTGAAATTGCCGAGCCGGCTTACAAATTGCCCGGCTTGCTTAGGGCGCCTCTGCTCTTGCTCTTGCTCTTGCGTTCAGCTCAGTTCAAATTTGTTGTTGTTGCTGCTGTTTGTAGCCTGCCCAAGTCCTATGTTGGCAAACTACTTTGCATTTGTTCTGCTCGGCTGGTGCTGAGAAATCGCTGTCATTTTTGCAGCGATTTATATTCTATTTAATTCCACTTTAACACGATATCACTGGCTATCACTTCATCTTCATTAGCGGCCGTTGCCGGCCGGCAAGCGTTCTGATTGCGATTGTCCTACGTCGTCCCTGTCGCTGCGGCAGCTGCAACAGAGACAGTAAAAAGCGAGAGAGAGAGAGAGGATAAATATAGGGAAAGCAAGACAAAAAAAGTCAGCGTTAAAATATTTGGAATTTCATTAAAAATTCAAATGTCAAAGCCAAAATAAATGGAAATTTGTGTGTATGCCGGCACGTGCTGTATTTTTTGCCCTCCCCGAATATCCTGTTACGGTCTGTGTCCGTATATATGTGTGTGTGTGTGTGTGTGTGTGTGTGCTTGTATCTATTTAGTTACAGTATGAGACGATGAGATCCAAATATTTTGCTGGCTTTATGAATCTGTTTCTCTAACTGCTCAAATGCCTGAGAAAGGAGAAGAGCGAGCAAAAAACACAATTTCCAAATGTTTTGGCTCTCAAGCATAATGTTATTCCAGAAATGATAATCAGACCCGAAGCGAGCAAATGCTATGGCACAAAGACCTTTAATGGAAATCTATGTAATTCCACTTAAATTACGGTCTTTGCCAATAATAATTTTGATTATGATTTGCGGAAAACTCAAAGCAAGATCAAATAAATTCTCTAAATAGAGAGAGATAGAAAGATACAGAGTGAGTCTTAATTGAGAGTAAAAACTCGATTTATAGTCAATTTATTTAACTCTTCTTCAATGAGAAATAAAACTTTGCTAAACGTCAACTACTTGAAGTTCTGAAAGCCCAAATAATTAATTAAAACTTCGACGAGACGAGCTTAAACTTTGTCTGAAGCTCAAACAATTTGAAACTGTTCAATTTGAAGAGATTCTTATTATTTTTAAGACTTTTATCCGAATTGCTTAACATTTTAATTGAACTAATTTGCTGGCTTATTATGTATCCAAAAATTGTTTAAGGTCAAAGGACAAACTGCTTTAAATTTATGTGGAATCACCGCAGGAGATCTTCAATTAGCCGTCTGATGCTCCAGGCTATCTAAGCCCAATCACATATTTATCGACATATTGAAGTGTTCCCTCTGCCACGCCCTAATTAGTGTCGGGCCATCGCACTCAAGAAGGCGTATAAATAAATAAAGAGTAACTTTTCAGACTTTAAAGTGCACGACGTTGTTGGCATCGTTCATTTATTATGCATTAGAAATGCTCTTTCAACGATGACCAATTAAAAATGTATGAAATTAACTAGTGGCAATGCTCTAGATGAAAACGCCTGGCTAAAAAAGTACCCTGACTGTAGAGCTGCTTGGTATTTTGCTTGTGTCTCTGCCATCTCGAATATTTATGTATTTTATAAGTACAAAGGAATAATATAAACTTTTCATTACTTATGCAAGCTGTTGCCTTAAAGTCTCTACTATCTGCTAGAAGAACTTGAAATTGAACAAGTAAACTAAAACTACTCAAAGTAAGCAATAGTTCTAAGAATTACTAAAGACATTTATCTGACATTTATCTATAATTTATGTTACTTCTCATATCAAACTCAGTTTGAAAATATTTCTAAAAGTAAAGTAAAACAATTTTAATACAATAAAAATATCGAAATTTAACTCGAATTCCCAAAAAATTACCCTGTTTATCAAAATATCAAAGCAAGTTTCATCAAAAACTATCTAGAAGAACGAAATGTCCAATGCTCGAATAAACTCGAAAAACAAACGAAAAAACTAAATTTATTTAGAGAAGAAGCGAAACAGCTGCCGCATGCCACGTGGCATCTTCAAGTCCTTTGCCAGCGTTTGACGTACATAAGAAATTGGCCTGGTCGGGCCTGGCGTGGCCTGGCCCCAATGGCATTTCATCTTGCCAACAATCAGACAGAGTTGCGGCACAGGTAAGCCAAGGTGAGCGACTGCTGTAAGCAATTTCCTTTTTTCTTCGTCTTCCTCCTCTTTTGTTGGGCTTTATTAGTGTCAAGGTGTGCGTTGCGTATACGCCACGTGGATTTCTAGCGAGAGTGAAAACATAGCAGTGGATTAAGCCAAAGTCAGCTAAAAGCAGATCACGCTGTTGCTGCATTAACTTGTAAGTGCCTGACCCATGCGCCCAGTCGCCCATTTGCCCAGTCGCGTTGCATAATTAAAGCACAGAGCTTCATTATAATTTCCATTAAAATGTGCGTTGGGCGAAGCCACAGAAAAAACCAAGTGAGAAAGCTGCAATCGCATGTAACTGACTGCAGGATACTCGCTCGCCAAAATAACAACTTCAGCAGGATGAAGCGGTCATGGTTGACGAAGAAGAAAATTCATAATCTGATGGGAATGTCGTATATATTTATTCGAAATAAATCAAATATGCTCTTCGCATATTCATACACATACAAAAGATATGGATATGGGTCATTCACATCGTTGACAGCTGTCAAGAGGGCTAAAAATAAAAAAGGCTGCAGCCAGCCACGCCCTGGCGCCTTCAATTAATTAATAAAATATATGCAGGCCGTGTAATTATATTTGATTAAAAACAATGCATATTGGCCAATAAAAATTTACTTTAATTATCCAGCGACCTCTGCTGCAGCCAGCAGCCAGCAGCCGTCGCACTCTCAGTTGACATTGTTTCTTTTGTTTCGCATTTCCACATTTATAACATGCATAATAAATTTTATTGGCCGCATTGAATACAATAGCTGCTCTTTTTTATTGAAACATTTTTTTTTTTTTTTTTGGCTTTTCCCTTTGTTTTAAATGCTTCGTGTTATTTGTAGTAAATTTGCATATTAATTATTCGAAATTGTTGTTTGTTGCAAATGCTTTTTTCTTTATGACACAAAGTTTCCAATAGCCGAAGGGCAGAAGAAAAAAATAATATAGAATTAAGTTTGATATACATAAAAAACAACCTATTAATCCAGTTCAGGCTTAAATAAAAATATAAAAAACTCTCTGGAATATTCAAATTTCAAAAATGACAAAGTCCAAGCTCAATGCCAATGCGTATTTATTGTATTCGCAGCTTAACTCCGATGCCAGCAAAAAGATTAAAAACGCAAATGTAAAATTTACAATTTTTTTAGACTTTGGGACGCAGCTGACAAAAAGAGAAATGCGGAAAAAAGGTTTCGGTGTCAATGGCAAATCTGTTTACGGATAAGTGAAGCCTTTCTCCGCCTGCCACCTTTAGGGCATTGCGTAATTATGTATTCGGGTCTACAGGGCAGTGTACTAGACCCAATTTATGTTATGTATATGAATGCATCAAACTTATTCGCAACACTCGAGGCGTGAAATTTGTGCATTGTATTCTAAGTGGGCTATTTGGAGTATGGCATTGTGTAGTCACTGAAAAGCTGTGGAAGGTATGCGAGGAATGTTTCATCATAATCGGGACAAAGAGTTAAACCAAGCCAGGTCCATCTCTCTCCCTCTCTCTCTCTCTCTCTCTCTCTCTCTCTCTCTCTCTCTCTCTCTCTCTCTCTCTCTCTCTCTCTCTGCATACCTGTATATGTATATGTATAGACTTGCATCTAACATGTTGTAGATTATAAATTCTGAGAACTGAATATATTGACTAAAATTTAATGACTTCGATTGCTGAAGATGTCGACTCTTTAGCTGTATTATATAAATATTACAAAAACTTATCAAAACCGAAGAGCTAACACAATTCCGCAGCTATTTCCTCCCCATATTAAAGATAAAAATTTGCTCAACCTAACCAAAGTTGCTAAGGCATTCTCATAAACTTCCAAAGGCATCCTTTTATTATTACCGTAATGAATAGCTAAAAGTTCTAAGGCATATTGAAGGTGAAATGCTGTGAGGGTTCATGCATTTCTTAAAAAGCTGACTTTCAGATGTAATTAGTCATCATTAAAGCACTTGCCCTATCTTCGTCTTGTCATCTTATTGCTTTTAATTATGCCACAATCAATACCACTCAATCTATTGTTTGGCCAAACAAAAGCTATGAGAAAACACACGGATATCTCTACGCCATTAAATTTGATGATGGAAATTGAATGAAGGGGCATCAAAATATGTTTTTATGAAATTTACTTTGAAATTTTAATAGAAGTTTTTTAAGTTTTTGAACAGCTCTATATTAAGATAGAAATATATGATTTAATATTAAAAAAAAGCTATACCAACATGCATAAGATTAAAAAAAAATAGCCTAAAAAAAGTGTCTAATAGAATTTCGATGAGTGTATATAGTATATATACTCATATATTATACCTTCTACACTGTGATATATATAACATATGTATATATGTCATATATATATATACCATATATACCAAAAATACTGTATATGCCATACATACTTCCTTTATTTCAATTAGGGCAAATATTTCTAATTATTGTATTCCTAAGGTATTCGACTACTTCTATTACTCAGTTCATTTCATATTTCAATTGAGCAGCAGAGGTACACTATATAAATATCGACCTTTATCTGCCTCACCCCTGCCTAGTCACCTACAGCTCTATATCTCATCATCAAATTAACCGCAAACCGAGTTAAGCAAACCAAAATTAGACTCCACGTGCGCTTGCTCTCAAAATAAATCCCCCGCCCTGGCTTTAGAGCCATTTGTGGTTAGGTTGTTCTGCTGTTAAAATAGGGGCAAGAGACTAACGGCATTTAGCTGATTATCTGTATTATGCAAACAATTAAATGGCAAATTATTGTCTTATTAGCTTACAAATCTAATAAAATTTACCTTCAGCAGGGTTCAGCGGTAGTGCGTGGGTATTAGATGTTGCTGATGGCGTTGTAACTCAGTTGCCTATTCCAAAGGTTAAACTTGTCTACATATAGATAGAAAGTATAAGCAGGTGTTAAATTGCTTTTATTTTTTGTCTGTTGCAGCTTTAAGGAGTGAAAGCCGTTGAAGCCCTTCAAAATGCTTTAAAATCCCACTAAAAAGAAAATCAAACAAGAAAGCGAAAGAAAAAAGGATAATGTTTCACCCAAATGGTATGGGGCTCTTTACGCCCATGGCGTCCAGTCAAAAGAAAACCGAAGCATAAAATGCGGCGTAAAAATAATTTCCTTATCCCTTTTTACTTTTTTTTTACTCCGTCTTCTCTCAGTGGTTTTCCCCCGGTCGTAATTCGCAGGCTTACGTATACGCCAGATCTGGCAGCCCTTCATGTGTTTAATATTTCCCTTTTAGGTCCCCGTCTGCGGTGCGAGCCACAGCACGATGTTTTATTAGAAATGCAAATTGTTATGGCTTTGTTTTTGCCGTCAATTTATGTGACAACTCGAGCCTCGGACGAGAGCAAGCAGCAGACCGGAAAACGAATCCCGAATTAGTTAAATAACTGCATCGAAACCGTTTCTCAACATATAGAATTAAGCCTTGGTTAAAAATAAAATAGTTTTCCCTTCTGATGTCCTATTTATGGATCGCCCTGCCTGAGCAGCCTCCAAGCTTTAGCTCCCAGTGTTTTTTGGCCAACTCTTTCTGAATTGATTTTTAGCGTAACGGTATTTTAAAGCATTTCGGGCTACACCTGGCAGCCAAAAAAAAGGGTAAAAAAGGACAATATTTATTTTTGGTGCGGCCTTCGGGTGGAACAACAAAATCAAAACAAAGTTGGGCTTCATACATATATTGTTTGTTGTTGCCCTTGGCCACACGCCCACGTGCATGAAGTGTTTGCGGATGTATGATGAAAACTGTGAGCCACTGTGTCCACTCTGAACCAGACAGTCAGAGTGCACTTAAAGAACTGTTAATTAGACACTTTTATCTTGAGTTAAATATTCAGGAAATTCATATTTTTAAATTTATTTTTTGTATTTATCAAACACTTAACGCACGATTCTTCACTTTAAATGTTTCATCAATATTCTCTCTCTCCCTCGCGCTCACTCTGTTGTGTTAACTGGTACGTTAGCTTAATTATTTATTTACCGTTGCACATTGAACAACTTTTACTTTCAGCTCGTTGCCGCACCTAAAGCACACAGGCACGCACACACATTAAGCACTGCGCGTATAAGTGTATAAGAGCTGGCTGTTGGTCAGGCTGTGTGTGCTTGAATTGTCTTTTCACTAGGCCAAAGCTATGCGGGTGTCCCGTTAAAACGACCGAACGACACGACTGCACTAAATATACTGAAAGAAGCACTCGAACGCACCACAACAAACGAGCGAGTCAGTCAAGGCAACGCCGAGCCCGACAGTTCAACAGCCGACGAGACGACGAGGCGGCCGAGCCAAAGCACGCAAAAGGAGAGCGCGCAAAGGAGAGCGAGCTTTCGCTATGCCATCGGCCGAGCACAGTGGTGCCAGGCTTGGGCAACATGTGCTCTAACTTGCTTCCAGTGCTCTTTCAACTTTCGAAGTTTCGAACTTCCGGTTGGGAGCATTCTCTTAAGCCATGCCGGCGCACATTTCATATGCAAATGCTCTTAAGGCCAAAGTTATGGTCAGCATTGGGTGTTCTTGTTGCTGTTGTTTTATTATGCTTTTTACTGGCACATTTACAATTTGAAAATACACGAAATGAATGCATTCAAATGTGTGCAAAGACAAAGCTATTTGCTAGTTATCTCAGACACACACATACAGGCATCTTCAGACTGGTAGCGACATTTGGCGCTCACACTCGTTAAGCACTCTGCTCACATTAATTTCCTTGGCTGTCTGCCCAAATCAAACCGAAGCTCACACTACCCTACCATAGTTCACAGCCCAGTTACTATTCAGTTAACTGAGTTTGACACTTTGGCACAAAATTGAAAAGGATTTCAGCAGCCGCAGAGCAGCAGCTGGGTGTCTTCTGGGCATAAGTATATAACGGATGAATATATTAAATATTTAGATATATATCATTTTATACATTTGAATCCTTGATAACTTATGAAAACTACGAGGGCTGCAAGCAAAATTATGAAAAGAATATATACATATATATATATAAGATAATAATTTGTAATTTTGAATTATTTATAAATAAAAAAAAATACTAAAAATAGAAAGATTAAAAAAAATAGTGGGAAAATATCACTTTATGGGTTTAACATAGGTCAACAAAAAATTCCATTTGATAACTAATCTAATCATGTAATGAGCAAGGCAGATATGTATCCCTAATTTCAGTATATCTTCAAGTAGCATAATGCCAGCTAGAGGTCTTAGCTTTTCACTCCACCTAACACTTATCTGTTTTCAATCTTGCCTGGAAATCAAGAAATGAATAAAAAACGCTCATTAAATTTTCCAAAATTTATTGCCAACTCTCTCTCTCTTCTATCTCCCTCTCTCTCTCTCTCTTGTTTTGTCTCGTGATTATAAGCTCTGATCGCACTTGTACATCATACGTATTTTGAACAAATCACCCTCGGTTGGACCCATCGTCTGTCCCATGTCTCGCTCCACAGGAACTCCATCAACAAGGGCGCGTATAGTGGGCTGAGTGGGATCCGTGGCAAAGGCATTCTTCGGATAGTGCATGACGCTCTCAAAGTCATAGGGCACATCGTATGTGGTCGTCGTGGCCGAGGAGGTGGCCATGAACTGTGGCCAATACTTGCGTGGAATGTTATCGTAATCGATAACGACGTGATCATCGCGATCCGGCCGACTCTGCTCGTGGTAGAGCCCAAGCAAATGCAGGGTCTCGTGCTGTATGATGCCCGGAACGGACATGCATTTCGGCGAGAGCAGGACATCATGAGAGCCGGAGCCAAGGAGCGGAATGGGATTATAGCCGATTCGAGTGCCGCACAACTTGTCCGATCTCTTATAGTAGACATAGCGACTGCCAGCTGGAGCCGGGCCTGACAGCTCCTCGAACTGCAGGCAGGTCTGCTCGTTGAAGGTGGCCACGGCCGTGTGTACATTGGTCACCTCCTCCGGACTGCAGTCGCCGGCAATGCGATAGTAAATCCTCCTACTGGGCCACAGCTGCAGCGGCGATAGCATAGCGTTGCGGGTCTTCACCTCTGCCAGCTCATCGTCCACATCGATCTCGTTGTAATAGTTCTCGAAATACTCCGAGTCCCGTGCCCCAACACTGGCCAACCAGACAACCAACAGAAACTGCAACATTTTGCCTGATTGCAGTGGAATTAGCTTTGGTTTTATAGCCGCGAATCAAAATGCATTTTCTGAAGTTTTCTTTAAAATTTAATTTATCAGTTTTGTGTTTGCATTGAAAGTGTGTAAACTAGGGTTTCACATGCATAGATTACCGTAGACATTTAGACACAAATATGTATGTTGTATGTATACATTTAGATATACTTAGTTAAGAAACACATTGAACTTAGCCGACTATAGTTACTCCTCTCGATAAGCCTAGTCTCTCCCCCGCGATTGGAGTCCAAATTCGAAATTCTTCGCTTGCTGCGACTTACTTGGCTAGGCGGTTATATGATTTGCATAATTTAACATGGATATCAGATTTATATAGTGCGCATACACACACACAAAGTTAAGCATGCATGACAATATAATTCAATTATATTAGTCCTACACTGCCGGCCAAAAAAGGTGGCACGCCGTGTCAGTCCTACTTCATGAGCTTTGCTAAATTATACCTGAGTCACTAATTTTGTAAAATATCAAACAACTTAAATGAAACTTTAACTATAAATTACAGCTAGATTTAATCAATATTGCTTTAGGAAAACGAAATTGAGTCAAAATGTAAATAGTTTTCATATTTTGGATAGCAAAAATAAGGCAAAATATATAATATAAAAACACTCTTTAAAATTATGCTAAAAACAACTTTCAATCAATTGTATAACCAAATGAGAAACTTCATGTTTCATAAGTTTAAAAAACATACACGACTAATTAAATTTGATATAATTTAATTAGAATATTTAATAAAAAGAAAATACGATGCCTTAGAGTTCTGCCACTAACTAAAATCCAATCTAGACGCCGTTACCCAGCTTTTTTCGCCACCAGTGTTCAACTGCCTTAAGTAGGGTGCTTCTGGCAAGTGCACGCTGATTGATACGCCCAAATGCATAATATTACAATGGCAATTGCCTCCGTTCAAGTAGTATTAACACATTAAAAGGCCATCAACACGTTGTCGTCTCTGGCTAGCTTATTTTGTTGTATTCTGTTTCGATAATATTGAGATTTTACAGTGAGTAATTTATGTATATGTATGCATATGTATATTCCTATCGTATATATTTTATTTTTGAGAATTAGATTGCTGGCTTGAGCCGTGTACCGTTATCATAGCATAGTCGTCGAGTGCGAAAGAGAAACAAAAGAAAAACAATGGATATATAAAAGAAACTATTTAATTATAGTATTTGTTCCAAACTCTGTTCTCGTTTAGTTTTGTTTTATTGCTCTGGCAAACGGATCAGTCGGGATTGAGAGGGGAGATAGTTTAATAGTACACGCTAAATATGCATAATAATATTTAATACACGACATGGGCGTGGTCGCTGCAACTATGAGGACTTTTCTGCAGCCCTAAGGAGGCGTGCAATTGTGTTAGCTGCCCGACGGCGCCACGTGGCGTATGCATAATATATGGGTTTTAATATTATTACGATTATTATTATGATTATCATTATTATTATTATTATTATTATTTTAATCATAGTTCGTACATACAAAAGAAATTAGCAAGAACACAACAAAAACACATTTTGCAAGCAAAATAATAAACAGCGAATTTGAGTTGTCCTTATTTTGTTTTTTTTTTTTTTTTTTTTTTTTTTTAGATTCTGTCATCGTTGTCGTCGTCGTAGTTTTGGTTTTTTGTTTATTTTTTTATGTTGATTTTTGACGGAATCATCAGCGTCAATCGTTAATCGTCATCGTTGTCAATCCGCATCCTGCACCAGGATTGGTCACTTCGCTTGCAAACATCACAAATCAGTTCCGAGTCATTAGTACCGCTCTCCCATCAGCTCTATATTTAAAAGTAATAGTAGTAGTAATAGGTAGTTGCTATATTATGTCTATCCACGTGGCATGGCCGGCGGGCGGGCGGCCGTTTGGTTGTCCAGTCGATTGAGTCTGTCTATGTCTGCGTCCGATTTTAAATGAATCAACGAGTCTCAGCCCAATTGCTCTATCGTTCAGCTTGCCTAATGCAACTCGATGAACTGATACAGCGCTGGCGGCACAGTTCCCTCATACTTAATGCTATGCTGTTTTATGGTGCGCGCAGCCAGACACGCCAGCGTCGTATACTTCATAGGATCGATGATTTTGTGCAGAGGTGTGGGCGCCAGCAGCGACTCAAACGTCTCGCCAGCATCGTTCTTTGTGTCCTGTGTCACATGGAAGGCAGCATTTGATTAGTGGCCAATACACATATTTTATTTAAATTTATATTTACCAAGTGTACTCCACCCTCGAGCAACGTCTGCGCTAGTGGCTCGACATAAGGTTGAAGTGTGGCTGCTAGATGAAGCGGCGTATTGCCGGACTCATCCACGGCATTCGGATCGGCGCCGACTTCAAGCAGCGCCTTTGCCAGCGACACAGACGGGAACTGGCAGGAGGGATATCGGCCAACGAGTGTGCCTTCGCGATAGCAGGCATAGTGCAGAGCTGTGCGGCCAAAGCGCACATGTACATTGAGACGGTTGAGGCGATATAATGCGTTCATCACTTGATGCCGCATATCCGGACAGAAGCTGTCCGCTTCGAGGAGTGAACTGAGCAGGCAACCAATGTGCAGGGCACTGACCAGAGTGCGACTTAGTGCATTGGGATCGTGATTGCAGTCGTGTTGGTGCGCCGACAACAACGTGGTTGATGATGAGGCGGATGTTGAGCTGCTGGATGATGATGAGCTGGAGGACGACGATGTCGATGATGAGGATGGCGATTGAGTTAGCTGTTTGTTGGCACCGGGCAGCAGCTGTTGGTGCTGATGCTGCTCCAATGTAAATGCCTGACCACGCTCCACCTCCAGCACAGCCTTGTGAAAGATGGTCAGCATGCCGTCGGCCTCAATGGGCGGCACAATGCGTCCGCGCGGCAAGAGACGCCCCGCCTCAACCAGCATAAAGCTGAACAGCTCGGCAAAGGAAAGTAACGAGGATTGTGTCATGGGGCTCAGAGGCTGCAAGATTTTCTGTTGCATAGTCAAAGCATATGACCAGAGTTCAATGCAGCGATCGAAGCGGCCAGCGTCTGCGTAATGAGCGCCCCTGCAAGCAATTAGGAAACGATTAGAAACCAACTAGGACGTACGGCAGTGGATCACTTACCTGAAACGAATGTAGTAACTGGTGTCCGGATGCGTCGGTCCTAGAATACGTTGTCTGATAACTAGCGCTTGCATGCGCATCTCATCCGGATCGAGTACCAACTCCTCCAACTCCTCGCTGGTGGTTACTTCGGTTACCAGCTCGTATGCCGGCACCGGTTCCTGCACTTTTTTATGCAACTGCGGCTCCTGCGCTCGCTCCTCTAGTGCTCGTCGCCACAGCGTTAGAGCCACGGCCATATCACGTTTCTTGTCCACATATGTCGCTCCCAACAGCTCCAATGCATCGATTCTCGCCACCCGACTCACACATGGCAACGTTATGAGATGTTCCACGATGGGCATGTGTCCAGTCACACTGGCGGCCAACAGTGGCGTCATGCCATAATAGTCCACGTCCATGGTGGCGCCATGTTTCAGCAGCAGCTGCAGTATTTGCAATGAACCGGACTCCGCGCAATCGTGCAACGCCGTGTTACCCTTGATGCTGCACCGATTCACGTCCGCATTCAACGAAAGCAGATACTGTGCAATGCGATAGTGTCCCTTGTAGCAGGCAATCATTAGGCAGGTGTGTCCATGCCGATTAGCCACCTCAAAGTCTGCAAGCGAGAAGCAACTATCAATTGACTATTCGGCAATCGGTGTGGGCATGTCAAACATGGCAATACCCTGCAACTTACCTGCTCCGTGGTGGACTAAGTATTTGACAATTTCGTAATGGCCGTCGAAGCAGGCGGCTCGCAGCGGGGTCGAATTCGTTCGCGTCGTACTGTTCACATTGGCAAATCGACGTACCAGCATCTTGACAATGCCCAGATGACCCGCTGCAGCGGCACACCACAACGGCGGCGCATCCTCGATGGGCTCGCCATCAAAGCTAACGGAGCCAACCTGTTCCACATTGGCGCGACACTTTGTCAATAAATATTCTACAATGTCGTAGTGTCCATTGCGACAGGAGATGACCAGCGGTGTGGCTCCATTCACTTTAGCCGAAATCAAAGTCGCAATATCTGCAGAGCTCTTGTTGTACAGCACATTCTAAAACGATTAAACGATTCAAAATTAACGTTGAAATTTGTACAGTACACATAGCATATATACAGCTAAAGATGCGCAAGGATATTAGACTTTTAAGTAATCTTTTACATGTAAAACAATTCAGATATTCACAAACCTTAACACTTCATATACATATACATACATTTATATGGTATTCAATGCTGCAGCAACATGAGCTGCTCAACATGTGTGGACGAAGATTTATCTAAGCAAAATGTTGTAACAACATGATCTACACATAATGTTGCTGCAGCATGTATGCACTCAAATCCCGTTCGGTTTCTTATGTTGCTGCAACATGAGCTATACCTGATGTGCCCGCACAATGTTGCTGCAACATGTATGAATACAAATTTCACTAATGTACTTGTTGCAGCAACATAGTCCATACCTAATTCCCACAATTTACCTACAACAAACATCATCATCAGCCGCACACAACTATGAATAAATATATTTTCAAAGAATTGTTTTCGAAATGCTATAAGGCGCATGCCGAATATATTCGCACTAACAAAAGTAATCGACAAACAATTGCTATACACAACAAATAAATATAAATATACATATATACCCATTTATATGTATTTGTTTCAATAACAACGCAAAAGCGTAAAAAAGCAACGTGCTAATTAAAATTAGAAAATGTCAAATTTCTGTGAAAAATATATAAATAATATTTGTTATATATACTAAAATTGGATACTGGTTCAAAAGAATTATATGAGCTAAAAGAGGTAATCAGCTAAGCATAATTAGTCAATCTCACTAATTCTATACTATGATTAAATGGAAATTACTACTGGAAGTTCCTAAAGCAATTTCAAATTCAAATGACTTTTGAGTCAATATTTTACAATTGCTTAAAGCAGCACGATCACTTGACTGGCTATTTTAATTGCAATTAAACAATTCAATATCAATTATGCAATTTGAAATCGAAATATAAACACGTTTTTATTGTCTAAAATCTTTATTTACAAAGCACAGCTCATGCTTTTAGAAGTTCTTCCAATACATAACAAACTCTGCTCGGTGCGCTTTAGCTATTAGGGTATGAAATCGTCGACAATATTTTGTCACCTGTTCAGTTCAGGTTAATTAGCATTTATTTATTTTTTTTTGCGCATGCCAATTTGAAATTGAATTTCATTGATGTCAAACGTGTTTTGTTTTTGCTGTATGTTAATTATGTTATTAGCTGGGCGAAGAGACACAGACAACTACACGAGGTGGAGACACCTGTGGACTTCAGTGCGTGTGTTGCTCGACGCACGTGTCGCACCGTGATTATAATGCGCACAGGTGAGCAAATGAGCGCTAACAGCAGGTGATATTAGGTTAACAGATATAACTAATTGTTAGCAGTTATAGAACTATGCTTAAGCTCTTAACAACATCGTCGATCTATTAATTGAAAATCATTCTAGCAAAATGCCAACGGAATTACGTTTGTAATCTAATACAGTGGAAGTATGAATAAAATATTTAATAAAAAAAATCAATTAATAATTATTATTAAAAAAAAACTTGTTTGACTGGGCTATAATTCAGTCTTGAATATCGCAAGTTAATCCCTCTTCTATTTCTTAAAAATAGAAGATAAAATTATAAAAAAAATAATTATATTAATCTGAATGAATATAAAACATTTTAAATCCTACAAAATTTGTTCAGAGACAGCCTGGCTACAGCTCTGATCTGTCAATTTGACATCTATCGACCCAGTTGAGGTGTCACTTTAGCAGTTTACGTTGAGTCTCAACGATAATTAAATATAGATAGGGAAATAATATGCAAATTTTGCGCGTTCGCACATAGCGGGGTCAACATGATTTCACTGAGCATCTAGTTTGCTAGAAGTTTTTCCTTTTTCAATACAAAAACTGCAACAGCATCTGATGCACGATTTTAAAATGCATATTAAAGTCAATGAGTAGGAATCGCATGCGCCCGACTAAGTAATACTCCGACCTTCTACATATATACAAACATGCACACGCGCCTCGCTTCCTGCGCAGAGATTGATCTTTAGATTATAAAATAACTTTGTTTCCTCTATATATTAGAAACGAGAAATATATGAAAGAAGTTCAGTCTGTATTGCTAACGAAATAAATAAAAAATATCTCGAATTTCCAATTATATTATCCACAGTATTCAGAACAGAGTGACGGAGTGAACCAGCTAAGTCTGTATCAGGAGATCCAGAATATATATAAATTATGATCCCAGCAACGTTTACTTCGGCCTGTTACATACATATGCGCGAAAACATCATTTCTTGAGTTCAGAGTAACATATAAAAGCTGTTTGTGCTCGAGTGAACATTCCCACAGTCGTGTTCGACATTTTTGTTTTCAGTCTTCGGGTATCAAACATTTGTTTATTTCCTCCATAGAGCAAGTCCCACATGAATCAGGCACTTATGCGCTAGGAAATGATTAGAGAAAACCTTGAAACAGGCACTAGTTGTTACGCATTGTAATATTATGTACAGAACTAGGCAACTTGACTTATCAATCTCAATTAGAGCATTCGTCAAACGAAAAACACCAAAAAGAAAAAAAACGATGTCTGTGACAGCTGCCTAGAACCAGAAATACAAACAAAAAATACAAAAAACAAAACTGAAAACCAAAAGAAAAGAAATAGCTGATATCTCTGGTATTCGAAGATCAAATACGCTTGCAAGCAAATTGACAAACAAATAAATACATTCAAAGAGAATAAACAATAGATAACATTTTTACTGATAAACAAATATATTTCTCGGTAAGTTGATAATCCTAATTTATGGCGCTTGATCCTGAATATTTCGATAAAAGAAAATATACGACTACTACCTTACTAGTGGCACTGTTGAGTAGCCTTTGCTTATCAACTATTTGGTTTAAGCTTACGACATGCAGTTTCTAAAAATATTGTAACTTATCAATCTTAACTTTACATATATAGAGATTGATAAATGAAGGTAACAGAATCGCCATATTCCCACAGCGGAAGAGAGCCAGAGCGACAGACGGTATCTCTATATATTTTCAATAGATATTTTCATTTATCTGTCACATACATTGTCAGAGAAGAATTCTTGGCCGGATTGGACATTGCCAACGTGTAGGGTATATAAAATCAATAGAAAACAAAAGCCGCTGGGGGAGCACTCAATCAAAAGACCTTGCGAATGCCGTGCGGCATTTTATTTTATTTTATTTTATTTATTTATTTATTCTTTTCGTTTGCTGTTTTTGTCATCGGTTAGCTATAATGCTCTTGGCTGTGCCGCAGCTTCAATCTGCAACTCGGAGAGCCGTCGCTTTTTCGTGTGTGCTCTTCTACAGAGTATAAGAATATCTTTGCTTCCTGATTTCGACAAAGACGCAGACGAACAGACAAACATTTCTTTCTTGGTTGGCTCTTCTGCGTCATTTAATGGCCACATATGTCTGTTTGTATCATTCCCGCCTCTCTCCTGACGCCGCTGGCCCAAGCTTTCGCGGTGCTCGTGCGCGTGACAGGCACATTTTGGCAACATTTAGCAGGCAAAAGCATCTAGAAATTGTTGTGAAATTTAGTGATTTAATAAAAGCAAGCGACGAAAACAATAATATATAATATTATAATGATACGATGTATATAAGTATGCTTAAATACCAGTAAATATATATAAATGAAATTTACGCATTAATATTTCAATTGTTTATCGAGAGCAATGCCTTTGCTATGAGCTATGAGCTATGAGCATTTAATGTTTATAGCATTGCCATTGAGATCGCCAATCCCTCAATGCCCCAACGACTTGGAATTGAGCATTTTGGGCTACTGAACTTTTCGCTTTTAACGGAAACCTCAAACAAACAAGCAACAACAATTTGATGACGCGTCCAACGCAGCTGTTTGCTTTTCCGCATTTATAACATACAAATATATATGTATATATATACATATGTATGTACATACATATATACACGATGGAGAGCCGGTTCCCGGTTGCATATTCAATTTAGATTAAGTTCGGTTCACGCCAACAGTTTGCTGATGAGTCACAGCCCACGGCTGATCAGAATGCCGCCGAATGTTTGACGAGTGCCCCAAAGTCTCATTCCAACTGCTACAATCCGTATTCGGCAGACGTCTAGGTGACCCCAGACGGCGAGCGTGCGTGTGTAGCTAAGCCATAGGCCAAAAGATTTGGACAGAGGTGGGCGATGATAGATGGGAACTGGGCGGACTGTGCGATACACATAGGAGCTGGCGCATGAAAAGGAAGCAGCAATAGAAGGCCAGAACTACATAGTCAAAAAGTGTAACTGCATAACTGTGTAGCACAGGTAGGTAGCGTGCTCTGTGCGGTAATTGATATGACCTCGCACATTTGGGCTCAACGACCAAGCATAAGTCAGTGGGAAAAGCTTAGGTAATTGTGGAAAACCTGACATATGGCTACTAAGTGCAAATGCCACTAGGTAAATGGTATCAATCGAGTTCACAGAGAAAAAGTTCATCGATACGTACTCATTCAGATAAAGTTCAAGAACAAATCAAATATATTTATTTATAATTTTAACTGTTGGGATTTCTGCATAAAATCAAATAAACTTTTAAAATATTCTTACAATTATAGTAATATTATATTATACAAAATAATATTTATTTTATATTTTACCATTTAGTTAAAAGACGTATATGTATATTTAAATATATTTTATATTTTTTATATAATTGTTTTATTCAATGAAATAAATAACATAAGCAAATAATATATATATGGATAAATTTAAACATGGAGCAATGTTTCGCCAATTCTGTGCTTTGAAGGTAACAAAATAAATAAAAACAATAAAAATAAATTACTAAATAATAAACAAAGTAGACAAATGGAGTCTACTTTAATTACTTTTCATAATAATTATGGCAATCAGTTAATTATAATTGCAATCGAAATCAGGTTCGCAATCTGAATTTAAAATCTCGCAAATATGATGAGCTACGCTGCCCCATAGAGTGCTTAACTTAATTGTTTATTTTTTACTAAAAAGCTATTTAAACAATAATATGATAATATTTTAGTCAGTCAGTCAGAAGTTCTGTTAGTCAACTACCCAAAATTTCCCAGATGAGAACGCTTGTATGAGTCAATCACAGAAAGGGGCACAAATAATTGCGTCTGCTCTCAGAATTCACTTGGCTTTGCTCATTTCACCGAAAGAAAACAAAAAAAAATTTAAAATTTCACTTCCCTCATATATATAGTATGTATATATATAAATCTATATATATGTGCGCGGGTAATTTGTTTTTAATTTGTATTTACTGCTGTTTCGCAAATTGTTGTCGAAAAAACAGACAGCAATAAAAAAGCATTTATATTATATATATGTATGTACATATAATTGAAACAAGGTAAAAATTGTGCTCAACACTTGACATTTGTTCTCCATCAACGCGCTAAAATCATGTGCAGCTGGAAACGGAAAGCACAGAGGAACAATGAGTTGTTTTTTTTTTTTCATTTTTCACCTTGTCACATACCGTTATGAAAATGTCGAGCCGTTGAGCGCGAAAATCTAATGCGAATGAATGGCAAAGCGCTAGTTTAAAGGCGATTAACAATTTTGTTTCCGTGTAATAAACAATAAACAACTTTCCATTATTGCCGTTGCTGCTGCTGTTGCCGTTGCTGTTGCTTTGTGATCATTTTTCTGTTTGCCGTGCACGCATAATTTATTTTAATTTTGACATTGAACGAGTTCAATGTCGATATGCAGTAGTAGATATTTAATGTCTCGCCTCACGCCGCTCGCACAAACTCTTGGCTAACTCTTGTCTCTGCTTTGGTGCGTTCAACCGTCAACTTAAAGGTTTACCCCTCCCTCACCGACAAGCCGCGCACACATTCAAATCAGCCACGTCGCTCAATTATTTGGCTTATTTGTTAGCTAAACTGGCGCGACTGCGCAGTCGATCAAGGGTGTAAATAAAATATATAAAAAAAAAACTACTAAAAGGCGAGCAGAGCTCTTGAGTTGAGGTCAACGGTGTTTTTAGTGGGTTCAGCAAGCGAAGGAGACGGAGACGGAGACGTAGCGCATCATTCAATCTGATATCGTACGGACAAGACCAATCAAAACATCTGACAACGAGCAATGCTTATTATAAATATTATAAATTTAGATACATACATATAGGTATGCATATACATATACATATATAGATATTAATGCATGCTGAAGTTCACACGTTACAGGGTCGAGGTCATGGTCAATTTTGAGAAGCTTTGTTTTTATGCACTATGGAAAAAAACGCCTCTAAGCTACTAAAATCCAAAAACTATAAAGAAAAAACTGGTATTTCTTAGCATTAGTTCCACTCAAATAGAATTTGAAGAATGAATGTAACCGTTTAATGGAATGTATGGAATGGAATCAAAAAATATTTATATTTTATCAACAATCATTAAGAACTATATAATATGATTTATTAATATTATACTCCCCAAGGCTGAACCGGTTTGGAAATTCAACGTTACCCAAACCAGTTAACCAAAAGAAGACGTTAAGAAAATAAGAGTAAATCAAACTGTAAATGAAAGTGATTTGCCTTTAAACAAACTTTTAAATAGAAAGAAATAAATAGATTATTGTCTCAATTAGCAAACCAAACCACTGAAAACTTTTACTCCGATAATAGTACGCCGCATAGACTTTGAAGCATTTAAGTCTTAAAATGCATATATACTGTATTATTTTTTTAGAAATCGATTTTATTTAATATTATGATATTATGAATTGTTTATTATTTTACTACCAAAATTTCCCGCTTCATTTTAAGCTTTAAATGTTTTGCAAATTTTAAATCAAATAAAGTTAATACTCAACAAAAACTAACATAATTTTAATGTGAGTTTAAATAAAATATATAATGATAAATTAACATGACACTAAAAACTTTCAGTCAGCTGAAAAGACCATATATAGAATAAATCACTTAAATTTAAATTTAAAAATTAGTTCAACTCAGCATTTTAGCAAAATGATTTCCTTGGATATAAAAAGTCAAGTCACGTTGACATATGAAAGATCTTTATGTATAATATAATTTATTGTATATGTATGTAAATATATATTAAAGTATACACAAAAATATATTGAAAACTTTTTTGATTGTTGGATTGTTTTTTTAAATTTTTTGGTTTTAACTCAGTTATTTATCAGTTCAAGCATATTAACTTTAGCTAAATATTAAATAAACTAAGTTTGTTCAGATCACATATCAAGAGATAAACATAAACAGAGATACTATATATATTATGTATGTATGTATACACATATACATATACAAGCAGCTAGATACGCGTTCAGCCTCTGTGAACGCTGATAATATAATGCTTTATGATGGGCGTATAATCAGCAAGAAGGCATTCACATTGTTATGAGGAGCATTGTTGCTTTAGTTAATCGTGCGACGAACTTCAAAGTCATGACGGCTTCGACAAACAACAACAACAACAATCCAAACAAAACACACAAGAGATACAGCTATAGATACAGATACAGCTACATCTACAACTACAGCCACGGATAGATAGTTCGCTATATGTAGATGGAGCAGCTCGTAGCGCAGTAGCACGCAATATGCTCAAGTGCCAATGGCTCCGCCACTGACGGACGACACAGCATCGTAAATGCGTACACTGCGAGAAAAACACTGAGAAAAATACTTGCCATTCAAATGCCACGCTTAGTGACATCTATTTAAAGCCCATTTGTCACATTGAACTTATGTGGATCTAATGAATTAGTTAAAGTAATCAAAGTTAAATAAAAAATGTACAAAATTATCTAAACCTTTTTTTTCAGTGTTACACAATATGGAACACATCACAGAAAATTTACTTATATAAATAGAACAGATTTTGTCAAATAGATTGATATACGGCCACAATGATAAGAGTTGACAGATAAGCTCGAAACCACATTTTAAAAGAATTTGAGTTTCTTATGTAAGTCGAAATCTCACTGAGCACATTTACGCCGCTGCTTGAAAAATATCATCTACATATAAGGTTATATGGTTTGAGCTAAAAACTTAATAACTTAATAATAATATATATCTATATATGTATATATATGTTAATAAACTTTATTAATTAATGTTGAAAGTTCGGAATTATAAATTCTGCAAAGAATATTACGCTTATCTCTTACGTGGTACATATGTATGTATATTAGATTAACTACAATGGCATTCACATAGTCTTTTAGTATTTTAATTAAAAAAAAAGACTTATTGTTTTAATTATTTATTTATTTATTTATTAATTTTCCTTTTATTCAATTTTATCTTTAAAACATTTTGTTTACATATGTTAATTATTTAATTCATAAAGATTAAAAATATTTGAAAATTCTTAATTTTATACAAATTTAGTCAATATTAAACATTATTAGCCAATAAACAAGTATATCTATTAATGGACGCTACAAAGAGTACAATAAACTTAGGCATACCCTGCTCTTTGGCAAGTGTAAGCTGATAATATTGAAGATGAAGCCAATGAACGCCATCGCACGCACCTAGCTTTAGCTCACTGGACCCACAAGAGTTGCATTGTTGGTTTTTCTTGTTAATATTGCTACAGCTGCTGATGTTGCTGATGCTGTTAATTGCTGTTGGTGTTGCTGCTGCTGCTGTTGTTGTTGCTGTTGATGTTGCTGTTATTGTTGCTGGCAACGCTTCTTGCTCGTCGCGCGCTCAATGGGGGTAAATGTTTTGTACACATGCGAGTCGAGTGCTCTAAGATGGCAGCAGAATTGAAGTCAAAGCAAACCGGACGCAGAGCAAGAGATCGGCTCTGACCTTCCATTTACACATCAAGACACACACAGACACAGGGAGTGATTCACACACACACACACACGTCGACAAATAATCAAGAAGCAGTTAAATGGCAAACAAGTGAAATAAAATAGCAGAAAAGCCAATGTTCATTGGTGGATGCTGCAAATACTCAACAAAATTCAGCTGCAGCTGACACCCCTGTCTCTCTCTCTCTCTCTCTCTCTCTCTCTCTCTCTCTCGCTCTCTGTGTCTCTACCTGGCTTGACACTCGAATTCAAATTTGCGTTTTGAGGTTACCACAGCAACAACTCAAGAGGCAACGAATTTAATACATGTTCAACACAAAATAAAACTCAAGCAACCGAGCGAACAAAGAAGCCAAAGAATCAGCCTCAACCTCAAAAACAGCTGTTAACCGACAACAGCAACAAATAATACGAACATATGTGCACGCTCACACACACAGACTCACATACACACATACACTCACACACACACACACATACAGTAACACACGTACGTAGATTTGTATATGCAAGCTCGGCTTAAACACAAATCTAATTTGCAAATGTTTCACAAATAAACAACTAGCAAACATTTTTTTTAATTTGCTGTTTAAGTTTAAGCTTGATTGGAGCTTGTATTAAACATTCAAAATGAGTTTTTAAAGGTTTTTTTTGTTTGTTTATAAATAAGCAGTCCTAATTTAGTGTCCTTCATAGTGCCCGCTAACGGATTAACGAATTATTGAACGCAATTAATAACATGCGTTTAGCTCATTAGCTGGCCTTGGCTAGCATTAGAAAGCCTAACCCTTCCACTGGCTGAAGCAAGTGCTTGATAATTCATTTCAAATCCTGTTTCCTTATACACAAACATCAATAGTTTAATTTATTTAGTTAATTTTGTCACGATTAGTTCCAACTCTGATCATGATTCATCCTTGGATGGGTCGTTCAACCTTTGCAAATCGTGATTTTATTCTGGTTTTATAATCTAAATTGAATTTCACTTCGATTTTCAAGTTTGCTTCCTGTTTCTTGGCCAACCTCAACTTCCATTTATGTTTCATTTTCATGTCATTTCTAGCTAATTTACTGAGTTTGTCTCTGATCACAAATTTTCAATAGATATTTTAGAGATCTCCATAATTTTCCTCTACTCAATTTTAGAGATCTCCATAATTTTCCTCTACTCAATTTATTTGCAATTAAAATAAAAGTTTCGAATATTTTAATGGTTCTTTTTGCATTTGAATTTCATATAGAATTAGCCATGTGGTTGTGAACTGGTTCCTTTCGACAATTTCCTGTTTCGAGTAAGCTGAAATCCTGCTTAATCACATTTGGTTTTGTTAAACCCCATATCTCATATATTCAAGTAATATTTGATAATATAATGTTTTTTTTATGTTAACAGGTAACATGATTCTAGTTCTTTATTGTCATTCATTTAAGTTAATCAGCATTAATATGAACATAAATCATATGAACGCTCATCTATTTCCTTGTCTGTATGCTATGTTATGCTGTTCAAATAGCTACTTATTTATCGCTCAGTAAACTTTTACAATTTGCTATCGTATCTTAGACAACTCTACGTATTCTTTTGCCCGACTGAAAGAAACCAAAACACATCCATCAAGTCATCTACATAGCCATCCAGCTGCGATCATGGATCACGTACTTCAACGTACTTCACGAAATACGTATTGTTGTGACTTTAAGCGTGAAGTGGCACTTGGACTTGGACTATACAAATACATATGTACATACTTACATACGTATAAGTATAATTCTGTATATATTTACCACACTGTGTTTTGGACCTTAATTTTGGAATAAACAAAAGCAACGTCAATAGGCAAACAGCAAGAACAACGAAAACAACAATAGCAACACCAACATCAGCAGCGAACTAGAAAAAAATAAGAGTTGGCCGAGCAAGAAAAACCAGTTTCATTTGCTAGAACATGTTGCACACTTGACGAATGAGATCGAGATCCAGATCGGAGCTAGTTCGCTCAATATGGTGCACTCGTTTCTGTTGGCTGCATGGGCACCTTGCAAACTATATATACTTACATATATGTAAGCTAAAGGTATATATGTAAAGGTATATATGTATGTATCTGTATGGAAAGCACATTTAGCCCAGGCAGCAAGCTATTTTGGGATATCCTCACTCACACAATCGAATTGCTTCCTGCCAGAGCGCAAGCGACAACAACAAAGCCATCAATCGGCTGTCGGCACAAATGACACATTTTCGGAACCAGAACCAGACCAGAGCCAGAGTCAGAGCCGAGCCCAGTCAGGAAGTCTAAAAATGAACAAAACCGGTGCGAGTCGAGCCTTTCTGAGATTCTGAGCTGGTGATTGAACGCACTCAAGGATAACTGACAGCATACACATGCACAGGCGATATATATAGATATATATATATATATAGCCCCTTGGTGGGCGTAGCTACTGGTCGGCGGGCGGGTAAGGCGTATCAACATAATCAAGTTGACGCTTTTGACAATCGCGGAAGCGTTTAACAAAACCAAACGCAACGTGATCTCAGCCGTTAATTTTATATGTTTGCATTAACATGTTAACACAAGCACAGTCAAAAAGCGCACAGCAACGTGGCCCAAATACGAATCGACATGATGGTATATAAAAATAAAATATATTATAATAATAATAAGCCAGCTAAAAATACTTGGTTAGATATAAAACAAAAAGCGACGGAAATTTTGGTGTCGTTGTGTCTTGGTTGTATCTGAAGTTGATAAGATAACGAAGCAGAGGAAGTGAATCGATGCAAAATGTGTTGTAAGAAATATAAAAATAGTTTGTCTAATGTGTGTGTAGATACTATGCCAATTTATTGAATATTTCTACTTTTTGGCCTTTAATATTACTTGTATATAATAATTTGATTTACTGCCCAACAGTTGACTAATGTCTAATGGAACGTGGCGAGGTTTTTTAATAGTAATATATATTTTATTATAAATTTTAAATTAAATTTGCCAAAGAAACGAAGTCAATAAAAAAAAAACAAAAACAAAATGTTGATAAGCTCAACAAATAACTTTACAGACTGCAAATATAATAATCTATAGCATTTTTGGTTTAATATAAGTCCAGCATACTTCTAAATATTTACTGCTCAAAAATAAGTCAAACATAAATAAATTTGTACAAAAATAAGAATCTTGTAAAATCTGTATAAATAAAAAGATATATAAATACATGCATATGCCACACACACACACACACTCACACAAAAAGCTAAGCAGGCGCAGGGCAAACGAAGCCAAATGCAACAGCGCAATTGCAGTGCGCCAATGTCAAGCTAATGTAGCCAAAGCTTAAGAACTTTATTATGCACAAAGCGTGCCACAGTCCCAGGGAGCTTGAGCTGTATACACCTACACGTACACATATGTATATGTGTGTGTGTGTATTTTTGTACGTCATGCATATGTGTAGTTTTGTATTGTTTGTGTTTTGGCTCTGTTGCCGAGCAAACCACTCTCTCTCTCTCTCTCTCTGGCTCTATGCTTCTCCCAGCTCTGTCTCCCGCTCTCTCAGCTTGATAGCAGCGCGCGAATGTGTGTGTGTGTGTGCGTGTAGAATTTTATTGATTAGTCACAAGGCTGGCAGCACTGCAACAGCAGCAGCAGCAGCTGAGTTGTGAGTTGTGCCATGATTTTTGCTTGCAACTTGCAGTTAAACTCTCGCCCACGCATCTGCGGCGGTGGTAAAGGCAGCCATTAGCAATTGCAGCGCGCAGGTACTCACCTTCAATAGGGGCAGGTTATTATCGCGTGCAGCATTGAATATGATGAATTTGTCATCCATTTTTTTTGTTGTTAATTTTTGTGTTTGCTGTCGGACTAAGTATATTACATAAATAACAACTTTTAGGGCTCACTCAAAATTTTGGTTTCTCTTTAAGTTATATGTTTAGCAAACAGCCAAAAATTTATTTGATTTTAATCAAATTTCTGCTGCTGCTTTCGTCGTTTGGTTGCGAGATTGGGATTTTTCACTGCCTGCTGTGGATGGGGATGTTGTTTTTGTTGTTGTTGTTGTATTGCTGATGTGAACTGCTAGTAATTTATTTGTATGTATTTTCCACACAAAGAACTTTCAACCGAAAATAAATATACAATTCTTTCAATAATTGCACAATTATCGCCTGTGTACGTTATTACTGTGTTTTTATTGCTCTGCTTCCGTGTTTTGTTGCATTTTTCTTCTTTCTTTTTTTTTGCGCACTCTTCTTTGATGGCAGCGGCGACGGCGGCCAAAAGCAGGAAGACCAATTTCTTTGTACTATTTCTCTTTTGTTGTGTCGCTTCTGTTGCGCGGCGTGTTAAAAAACCTCCTGCATTTAAATTACGTCGCGCCAATCTGTTGTTGTAAACACTCTGCGCCAGCTAGGTTTCTTGCGTTTTATTCTTTGATATAATTTATTTAAAACACACAAACAATCGCGAACGGCACAGTCGCGCGACGTCACGCACGAACAAGAAAAATATTACTGAAAAAAACTCTGTTAACGTTTTCTTATAAGACTGATCGAACAACATTTTAGTGATGTGCACGTGAGCGATATAGCCAAGCTGGTACTCTCACGTCACCTTCTCAACTATATTATAAGTTGTTGATTGTTCTTTAAAATATAAAGTAAACATTTTTAAAAAATTACTGTTATTAAAAATCAAATATACAAGTTTCAAGCGTAATTGTAAATTTATTGAGGTAGTAACATTCTAAGCACGCATGCATCCAAAATTAAATATCGCCCATCACCAGTATACGTTATGTTAACTCAATCGATGCTCTGTCAAGTTAACATGTATAAACGATTAATCAAAATATTCGATTGCTGAGATATCGTAAAATCGAGCAGCGCACATTGGTTATCGGCATCGAGTTTTGTAAATATTTGAAAGTCGACCGCGCAAGCGATATAAAGTCGTAAGTGATAAGCAGATATGATAGCATCTCTTTATCGTTGTAGTCAACAATGTCCACATTGAGCATTGACTCGTATTAACGATTTGAAAATATAATGGACCAGCTATAAAATTAAAAGCGATATTTATTAGTTACATTCAGTCTGCGCTGAAAAAACAATGCAACACGCCGTTTTACATTGGTAACCACACATCGTTAATTTTTTAATGAACTGAAGACTCGCACGTACACATTAAGAAGTTCCAAAATCATTATATAAAACTGTTTCTCTATTTTACAGCCAGTTTTTCCTCAATCCTATGTTGACATTGTGTGCTCGCTTTTGTTTGTTGACTATCGCTAGTGCATGCAGTCGAGAAAACTACTTATCAAAATGGTTATTGATGCTGCCGCCGCCGAAATGTTGCTTGTTTCACTTGTATCCACTCCATTTGCTAGCGTAATAAGCGACGCCTATAAAATCGACAACATTTGTCAGTATACGAATGAAAACGGCTCAAGGGATTTGTAGTTTCTTTACGTTTTTAGAGTGTTTATTAAAAAATTAATAATTTGTGGTTCATCAAGAAGCATCCCCATTTTTATTGTGGCTTCCTACGGAACGAGCAGCCTAAAATGCAATTTCAAACATATTAGTGTGGGGGATTCAGATGTTTGGGGGGGTTTGATATTTTACCTTCTGTCAGCTTGGCACGTCCTCCAGTTGGCTGGCACAGAATGGTGGCGCAACCAGCACAGACCACAACGCCCTGGGCGTGACTGAACACAGTTGTGATTCTGTAGCAGCCGGGGCACTTGACATCCATGAAGTAGGAGTTGGGGTGCTGCACCAAGCGCTTTAGCTTGTGCTTGCGTTTCTCCTCAGCGGGCAGAGGGTGCAGTAAATCTTTTGCTAGCTGAAATGGAAAACCAAACAAAACGAGTTCACTATTAGTTATGCATCACATTTAAAGTTCCAGCAACAGCATTATCTATTTCACATTATCAGCTAATATCGTATTTCACAACCGTCTGCAATTAACTTGGGTAGACGGAGCTGCGCGCGTTTAGCATGCGTGCCAATAAAAGCACAGCCTGCAAGGTGTTGAGGGACGCACTGTTTCATTAGCACAATTCATGTATTGTCACAGGTAATGCACATTTTTTTGTACTGCAATGGAACGCGAACACAATTGCATAGTTTTTGCGTAAGCATTTGCAAAATTTCTTTGTTTAAAAGTATATTTTTATAAAAATTCGCACCCACCGGCATGTTTTTTCTTTCACAGCTAACACGGAAAAGGAAGTCGTCCAAATCGCAGCCAACTTAACAAACGATAAAGTGCAGAAAAATACCTACTTATCGAATACTTATCTGTTAACACAGTTTGGTATTTTCGATTTAGAGCAGAGTGGCAGCTCTATCATATTTACTCTGGCGCCTTTTTAGCACTGGCAGCTTTGACATTGTAGAGCACTTTTGTTTGGCAGAAGTAGCAAAGCGAAGAAATATTAAATTTAAAGATGTCGACGCTTGAACTTTGTGAAAAGTACTTTGAGACCCGCGATGTGTACAAACTGATGGGCATTGAAAAGGACGCCAAAGAAAAGGATATAAAAAAGGCGTACCACAAGCTGTCGCTTCTTGTGCACCCCGACCGAGTTGCCGAAGCGCAAAAAGACGAATCAACGGAGAAGTTTAAAGTGCTCTCCAAAATCTACCAGGTGCTCACCGACTCACAAAAGCGCGCAGTCTATGATGAGCAGGGCATCATCGATGACGATGACGAGGGCAAGCTGACAAACTGGCTTGACTTGTGGAGCAAGATATTCAAGCCGCTGTCCGAAGAGGACATCTGCAACTATGAAAAGGAATATGTCGGCTCCGAGCTGGAGCGAACGGATATCAAGAAGGCGTATTTGGGCGGCAAGGGCTGCATGAACTACATCATGAATCATGTGCCATTCATGAAGGTCGACGACGAGCCCCGCTTCAAAGAGATTGTGGCCAGCATGATTGCGGCCAATGATGTGCCCGAGTACAAGATATTCACGGAGGAGCCAGCCGCCAAGCGTAATAAGCGCCATAGGAAATACGCACGCGAATCGAAGGAGGCGACCATCATCAAGGAGCGCATTCAGCGCCGTCGTGAAAAGGACGCTGAAGCCGAGCAAGAGACGTCCGGCGGTGGAAATCTGGAGCAACTAATAATATCGCGCAAAAATCAGCGCGAAAATAATTACAATTCGCTGATGGATCGATTGCTAGAAAAGTATGCGGGAGAAGATGATTCGGATGCAGTTGACTTCAGCAGCTTCGACAAGAAAAAGAAGTTGAAGGCAAAACCTACACCAAAGTCATCAAAGATAAATAACGTGAAGAAAGGACGGGTGGAGAAGCCAAAAGTTTGAACGTATTTATAGTGCTATCATCCCGAAATCTTTAGGTTTAGTTTTAATTTTATCTACATATTTGTACTGATAATAACAATAGAAATCTTACAAGTAAAACGCTCTCGTCGAGGGCTAATATTATATATAATGATCATATTTTATAGCTTGATGGAAAACTCAGCATATCACAGAAAATATTCATAATATTTGCATTCATCACTAAAACTTTTCTCGGGATTCTGGGTACAGAAACAATTCTCTTCGAATTAATAAATGACTTTTTATTTATCTTCTTTTTTAATTTATTGATTGAATTAAAAAATTGTTTTTATATTAACTCTACTGATTTACTCAGTTTCAGATTTTTTACTTTGCAAATATAGTTTTTGAACTGCTGACTATTTCGAGCTGCCAACTCGATTGAAAGTCGTCAACGCCATTTCTTGCCCCAGCAATTTATCGACTATATATCGCGAACAGTAAACAAAATAACAATTGTTGAAGACTCAGCCAAGACTAAGTCAAGCAATCACTTACATATGTGCAACGCCAACCAATGGACATTAGAAACAAGATGCCCATTGTTGCCAGTCAATGCCGTGTTTGTCTAGGCGAAGACGACACCAGCACCATGAAAGCACTTTTCACAGATAGTAAGGATGTCGATAAATCCATAGCCAATGCAGAAGATGAAGTTACTGAAGACACTAATTATGACAAGCGACGTTTGAGTAGCAAAATTGAGTACTGTTGCGGAATTAGGGTAACGCCAAATACACAAGATATTGTCGTACACATATATAAATATTCTGCAAACCAATTTACAGATTCGACAGGCGTCGCACTTGCCATCCAAAGTCTGCGAGAGATGCTGTGATTTTATAAACATGTGGTTTAGCTTTCGGCAAATGTGTCTCAATTCGCAGGTGTATTTAGAGAGCACGTATATCCACGATGAGAAGCCCAATGATCTCATCGATGCCAGCGACACCGAGTATATGGAATATCTATACGAGACGTTGCAGTTGCCAACGCTGGAGCGGTCTCAGACGAGCGAAGAGCTTCAATCTGGTGACTCTCAAGACGTAGAGAGTGATTATGTCGTGGACTATGACGAGGAGAACTATGTGACAGACGTTTTACCTGCAGAAGAGCAGGACGATTGCTCCAAAGAAAATATGCAAGAAATACTAACTGAACTGGAGGCATATGAAGGAAATGAAGACGAACCAATCGAAGTCGAACCAACTCTGATATATTCAGATGAAGGCCAAGCAGCGGAAGTTGACTTGCCACTTAAAGAGGAAAATTGTGAAGTAGATTATGGCGAGGACAACGATGACTTTTTATCACCAACGCCATCGCCTGATCCACAGCCAACTAACGCGACGGCTAAACGTAAACCTGGACGTCCACGGAAACCTGATAGTGAGCTAAAAACAAAACGAAAGAACAAAAGCGATTCACATTCTAAAATAGAGCAACAAAGTGAGGATGTGCTCACAAAATACATATGCAATCTATGCGGCAATGTCTATCCGAAGAAGGCTGCATTTACGGCCCATATGACGGCACACACCGACTACAAGCCGCACCAATGCGAGTGAGCTACATTAACTCTTATTACAGCTTAAAGACATATATTTACCTATATTTAATGTGCTTTAGAATCTGCTGCAAGTCATTTCGACAAATGGGCGAGCTGCGCGCACATATTCGACGTCATACGGGAGAGCGACCCTATAAGTGTTTGTACTGCGATCGCCACTTTTACGACCGCAGCGAAAAGGTTCGCCACGAACGAGTGCACACTAATACGAGGCCGTATGAGTGCAAGGAATGCGGTAAAACCTTTACGCATACAGCAATATTAAAAAATCATAGTTTGGTTCACTCTGGCGAGAAGAACTTCAAGTAAGCCTTGCCTAAACTTTTGCCCTCACATTTGTAAATATAAAATTTTTAATATATCTTTTCAGCTGCACCGTTTGCTCCAAGTCGTTTACGCTACTGCACCAGCTGAAGGCACATTTGCAAACGCTGACACACAGGAGCAAAGAGAATCAATCTTTTACCAGCTCCAGCAGCTCCTACATACTCCACACTGAGTAACTTAAGTCAGATACTAGCATAAACTTAGTATTAGCGAGACATTTTATCTCTACTAAATATTTTGTACTGTCCCCAATTATAGAGCTAATTGAAAGTGACGAACCAGTATATAAATGATATATACTAAAATAAATCACTTCTATTTATCTAATTTGTTATAAATTGCTCTGACGATTGTTGACTTTTTATAGATTCATTTTATTTACTCAAGTCAATTACTTAAAAGCTAATTGAAAAGCTACCATAGGAGCAATTTATTTAATTAACAACGGCAATAGGAGCTCAAGGACCAACTAGCTGCTGGAATAGTCGGCTTCTTCCTGATTGTACAGCAGTATGCCCGCTTCATAGCGATGAACGTGTGTGCGTTCATGAGCCTTTAGCTGATGTGGCAAACGAAAGCCCTTTTTGCAGGTCAGGCATTTATGTGGCTTTTCTTTCGAATGGGAGAGGAAGTGAGCTTTTAATGTGGTCGATAGCGCGAAGGTTTTTCCACATATCTCACAGGCATAAGGTCGTTCATTGGTATGCATTCTGTAAATATTGCAATTATGTATAGTTAGCCAACACTTTGAAAGGAACTATCAAACTCCAATCGCATACCTCTCGTGCTTGCGATGGGTGCTGCGATCTGCAAAACGTCGATTGCAGTGGGAGCACTCGTAGGGCTTTTCCCCTGTGTGGGTGCGCATGTGGGTGGTCAGATTGCAAGCGGCATTGAAGCGCTTGGAGCACAGCCTAGAATTAAAATAAAATTAATTTAATGTCAGCATTTCATTTGGTTATACTTACTCGCACTCATAATTCTTTTCGTTGCGATGAGTGCGCAGATGGGACTTAAGCTGCGTTTGATTAGGAAACGAATTGCCACACAAAGCACAACTGTGCCTGGGGAAATTTGATGGTTCACATGCAGCAGCTAAGTCAACAGTTAATGAACCGTCAGCAGAACTTGGTTCTTCTGCCTTCAGGGCAGGCTTTCGCTTAGACTCTGACTGAATGCCTACAGTTTGATTTGGAAATTGCGAGGTTGATTCCCTACCTGCCAGGTGGTCAACAACTGCATAGCTCTCCTCTTCTATATAATTGTTTTCGTAATCTTCATCATTTTCATTGTCAACCTCATCAGTTATGATGCATTCATTACTTTCGGAGTCCGTCTCTGGCTCACCATCAGTTAAATTAAGCACGCATTTGCTCACTACAAGTAAACAATCCTCACCAGTCTTTTCAGGCGCACCTGGCGAATTGTTAACTTCAGTTGGTTTCTCACATTTAAAAGGCTTAAGCAATTGCTTTTCATTTCCTGAAGAGCTATTTGACTCCACTATAGTAAAGTCGTCGGTTTCTATGTATTCCGGATTGGAGTTTTCTTGATTGGCCAATAGGTTATTCTCATCTTCCATTTTAAGCCCTTTTTTCTGGTGTTGATTTCGCTCAAAAATGTTCTGCTTACGAGTGCGGCGAGCTTGGTTTTCAACTCTGGCCCGGCTGTAACTATTTAAGGCCTGATCTGCGGAGTTACTTGGAAAGTATCTTCCCGAAGACATAGTTCGACGTACAACATTTCTTAGGTGTGCGTCGGACCGTTTACAGCCTGTAAGAAATACATGAACCGATTGAAGAGCTTCAATGCAATCCATACAAATTTGGTCCGGCAACCCGTCGTTTGGTTTCGCCTGTATATATCAATAAATAATTATTATTGTTATGAATGTAATTTTAAATTGCGTTGGGTTTACCACAATTCCAGCGTATGCCTCCAGTTGCTTGACTAAATTGTCATCATTGAAGAGCGGCTGTAGTTCGGAACTACTATCGGATGTGCACGTGCGGCACAGGGTCCACTTTATGCAAATTTCCATTTCTTAACACTTTAAGATACAACAATACTTAAAACTAAAGTGGAGCAGATCATTTTGCGCCACAGAATAAGAAACTTGTAATCAGTTTGCCAATGCTGTACTGTTTTCACTGCGGACCAAAATGCGCGTTATAGTACACACTTGTTTGCAGACCGTTATAATTCATTTATAAAATAGTTATTTTTTGTGGGAAACGTGTTTTTAGAAACCCAAACATATCAAAAAACAAAAAACAAACAAAAGATATTAAAACTCGTTATTAACTACACTTATATTTTGTATTGCATGTGCTTTACACTATATTTTGGATGTTACATTGTGTAGACACCCAAATGTAATTTCACACGTCGTTGCGAATGGCATTTTGAGATATCGGCATTCACTAAAAAAGAGCTCATCAGATAATCTGGTCACACTATTTTGCTGTCAAAAAAAAAAAAGAAGAAAGAAAATAAAACTGCACTACAAACTGCAAAAGAATCAAAGACGCCTTATTATCATATTATTGTTATCATTATTGCTTAGAAAATTGTACAAATAAATATAAAAAATGCCAGAATATTTGATTTGCCGAATATGCTTAACGGAAGACATGAACGTCGATACCATGATACCACTATACGACAATCAGGACGTTCAATGTCCACTAGTTCGGAAAATAGAAGAAATCGGAAGCATAAAGGTATGCCAAATGTCCTAATATATTCGAATTTCTTTATAATGTAACATTAAATAATTCATTTTTCAGTTACCGCCCTTGGAGGACATGCCAAGCCTCCTCTGTTGTGGTTGTGTCGGGAGCCTTAACAGTGCCTATAAATTTCGGGAATTGTGCCAGGAAAGTGAGCGAACCTTTGCCAGCAGCGTAGTAAAGGTATAGTTTCCAGTTTTCCGGCCAACGTAACTACAGAAGACTCCAATGTCAATTCAATTGTTAAATTTTTAGGCTGAACTCAAAATGGAGCCAACAGACGATCCCTCACAAATGGAAAGTGATACCGTAGAGTACATTTACGAGGCGGCCAATGAGTTTATTGATGCCGATGATGATATCGAATTGGATGCAATGCTAGAAGAGCGGTTAGAAGAAACAATTGAGGAGGCAGAGACCGACGCAGGGTACGATGATTTCGAGCGGACAACAGATCTGGATGATAAGAAAACATTGCGTGGCAATGCAAGTGACAGCGACTATGATCCCACAGAGCGGTTGCGAAAGCCAAAGGTACGAAAATCGAGGCTGAGCAAACGTGGACGGGGACGGCCTCGCAATCCGACACACTCTGTACTTAAGCACGGTCAAGCAAAAGCATCAAATACAGTCACTTCGATTAAACCGAGTGAGGAGACCTCAACAAACATCATGTGTGAAATATGCGGCAATATCTACTCGAAACGTGCAGCCCTCAATATTCACATGCGACGTCACATGGCCGAGAAGCCTTTTGAATGCGAGTATGTTTGTAGTTTAATTAATTAATTGATTAACAAGAATGATGGAAGTCATAGTGTCCTCGAGCAATGAAAACTCAATCTCAACTACATTTTTAATCACTTGTATCTTCTATTTGAATGCACATTCATTCAATCACGCATAATTTTTGAAGCATTTTACAATATATAACGGCAGAGACGTGTCAATATCAGACTAATTGATCCGGTTACTAATGTATTGAGTTATTTATTGTATTATTTTAGATTCATACCCCATAAGTGACTTTAAACTCGTCTGACTCTGTTCTTCCCTTTAACCGCTTGATATATATTATTTATATATAAATCAACATATTTAAATTCTCAAATTATTTTTCTTTTAGAATCTGCACTAAATCGTTTGCCGGTCCCTCAGAGCTAAATCGCCATATAAGAGTGCACACAGGCGAGAAACCTTTTACGTGCAAATACTGTTCCCGTTCGTTTGCTGATCGCAGCTCCAATATACGTCATGAAAGGTAATATACTAATACAGGAATTCATTTAACCAATAACATATTATTTTATTGCAGAACCCATACGAACGAGCGTCCCTTTACCTGTACCACATGTGGAAAGTCTTTTTCTTATTCAAATGTTCTCAAGAATCATATGTTGACACATACAGGCGAAAAGCCCTTTTTGTAAGTTTCTCATTTTGCACATGCCCAATGTTTAATTCGAAAACATTCTTATCGAGTACATGCTGTACATGTATACGTACATACGAACAAAACTATTTTTATTGTTCATTGTGTGGATGATGTTGGGACATGCGCAATAGCTCAACTAAAACTGTTTTAATTAATCGTTGTAGATGTATGCCGTGCAATAAAACCTTTTCCCGCAAGCATCAACTGGAACAGCATATGGGAACCATGACCCACCAGCAAACTGTGAAAGCTCTGCAGACTAGCGATGCGGCTCGTCACAATGAGCTATATTAGTCACATACAATGCATTAAATAATTAATTAGTTGTTATATTATATAAAATCAAATCCTTATTGTAAATAAAATGTACAAGTTTAAGAATAGCATTGTGGGGCATTGCTAGTTACGGTTTAGGCTACAAAAAAACCCTCAACGCTGCTATTAATGCATACGTCTTCCACATCAACAAGGACTCACAGCGCGCGTACAGCCACTTCGGTCTACCAGGAATCCGCCCGACTGACTAAAGCCTACCTGAGCTGCCTGGACTGGCATATCAACCCCCTCGTTATGAGCCTGCCTGATAACACTACCACCACCCGGCGACTAAGATTTCACCTGCTCAACCGGCCCAGCTGCTCTGACTGAGTTCGATCTCTTTACTACTCCTCCATAATCCCACCACCCACAAATCTAGTTCACACCTCAATCAAATGTAAATGTCAAATCTTTGTAATTTGCTGATTATTCTTTCGGACAGATTGCAATAAAGTTAGGAGAAATCATAGGCATATAGTCATATAAATTTATATCCACATTGTAAATAAAATGTACAAATTTAAGAAAAAAATATATATATATAAAAATATATATATATATAAAATATAATATATATAAATGTATTTTAAATTTTGCTATCTGAGCTATGTATATCCAGTCAGAAATGAATGAATCATAAAATGGCAATAGAAAGGAAATTTATAGCATATTTGAAAATAATTCTGGCAAATCTCGTGGCAGACGATTTGATGCACTTCTTCAACAAGGTACTCTGGCAGGGATATGGGACTAAAGCAGCTACCGAAGAAGCTTGATTTATAAAGATAGAAAAACATTTGATGTATTAGGTTGATAAACGCCAATAATACATATATTTATATTATTTTGTATACGAGTAGGACATTCAGAGTGCAAATTGTCAACCTTTTTTGACTTAGGATAAGACAATACATCAATACACCAATTCATTAATACATCAATACATCAATTCATTAATACATCAATACATCAATTCATTAATACATCAATAGAATAATTTAGGATGCCAGCCCGCATCCTCAATTATTCATGACCTACATGACTGGGCCACCTGAAGAGTTCATCCTGCCGAGCATGCTGATTTATGTATTAACTGTTGCTTCCTCCGGCAACTTGAGCTGAAGAGATTTCCGAACCTGAATTTTTTTGTAATCAGCTCTTTCTAATGAAACATCGACAATATCTAAAAAAGAAATTATAATAATATTTATGAGCCAACTACTAACATATAGTATATATATTAATACATATACATATATTAGTATACATACACAGCACATAAAATTCATTAATGCTTTTACGCTCTCGAAATTGGTAAGCATTAACATCGGAGCAATTTTGACTCAAGAAATTCCGTAATGTCATTGCTATATAAGTTTTCAGTTTTCCAGTAAAGCATTCAAAGTCAATAGTGATTTGAAACCTTTGTAATACGAATCGCATTGACACGGAACTTTAAGTCGCCTGGTTGGCAGTAGTTAAATTTTGAATTAGCTTTTGTATTAACTGCTTTTCTGTATAAGTACAGCGTGTGCGAAACGCGACGGCACATCCCACGTCTATGAGGCATATCCTGCAAATAAGCACTGGATGTCCTGGAGTTGCTTCCAGCTACGAATGATGTAAGTATGTAATAGTAACAAGTAAATATTTTCTATAGGCAATACGCAACCTCCAATTTACTATTTGAATTGAGTTGCCGAATTAAATGAGCATTCTGTTCACGAAATAGATCAACTAGATCTGTAATACGCTTAACGTAATTCAAACAAAGACGGCACCTTCTCGACTCCATAATGTATGCTTCACAGAATTAGGAAAATATAGATACGAATTTTTAGATTAAGCCGACAAGTGAATGCCACCAGTGCTGCTTCTTGCTCAAATTTGGCATTCACACAGAATTTCTGAATTTTCAGAAGCAGCTGTTTTTCTTTACCCAGTGTCCAAAATTATAAACATATTCACATTTTTTTTTGAATATATTTAAATTAGATATTTAAAAAATGACGCTGCAATGTCGTACCTGTGGAAACGTAATATATAACAAAAACGCTAAGAATCTATTCCTGAGTGAAAACGCTGAAATCTTAATGAACATTGAAAATGTTGCTGGAACTGCAGTAAGGATTTCTCTTTAGATACATATATGCTGATAACGTAGTGATGCTTATTTACATTTTTTGTATAGCTTAAAAACTGCCCAGAGCTCCCATCCCACATATGCGGTTGCTGCCTTCTTGACCTCAAACAAGCCGTCTTCCGTATAAAAGTATTCCGTGATCGTTGTACAAAGACGCAAGAGCAGCTGCTGAATCCCCAACGACATGTCGAACTCAACAGTTCTTATAATATTAAACAGGATACCATTTCAAGTCACGAGAAGTTGCCGATTGAAATTGATAAATTAGATGATTTCAATGATGAAGACGATGAATCCATTGATTCTGATGATGATTTCTCAAGTGACTTGGACGGTAATTCTCTTGAAGGCCCCAGCGAAGATGCAGACTACTTAATAACAAGCGTTCAAAATGAGATGCGCAGTTTATGTGAATCTAGCAGCGATAGCCAAGAGATGACTGAAGAGTTTCAGCAGTTCTCAGACAATGAATCAATTCAAAATAATAGCGGCACAAGCAAATCTCCTAGCATCGGAAGCAGTCCACCTACAACGTTTGCTAATGCGCTAATAGGCAATGGAAGATCAGATGCTACTCCAAATATGGAAATAAATAATGGAAGTAATTTAGATAATAGTAACCCAGATAAGACAAAAAAAACCTACACCAGCTGGAAGAATTTGACAGAGGAACAGATTATTGATCGTCGACGGAAACAGAGACTTCGGGATTGTATTTGTGATCAGTGTGGCAGGCATTTCACTGATCAAAGTAACTTCAAGCTACACATGCTGCGACACTCCGGCGTCAAGAACTACAAATGCAAAGAATGCGGTAAACAATTCTATACCGAGCATTTGCTACAGCTCCATGAGCGGACCGTGCACCGTGGAGAGCGTCCGTACTCTTGCAAATACTGCGACAAAACCTTTAACAGCAGCACAACTCGTGTCATGCACGAACGGTAAGTGTTTCCACGTTAATGATATTTAAATACAGAAATAGTAAGAGATCTAACTATGCATTCTTATGTATTTAGTTCCCATACGAATGTGCGTCCATACTCTTGCGAATATTGTGATAAATCATTTATTTCTACATCCGCTCTTAAGCGACATGATTTAACTCACAATGGCGTGCGAGCATTTTAGTAAGTATTGTTGGTACATTATTACTGTCATATTTAAACTATTTATCGTTATACAAATTTCAGCTGCAGTACTTGCGACAAAACATTTCAAAGAAATACACATTTAAAGGCTCACATACGTTCCAAGCTACACGTCATGAAAGAAAGCAATACTAATTTATTGCCAGAACTCGAATAAAGCTTCAAAAACAAACTTATGCATATTGATATTTACTTATTTGTTTACCATTTTTAGCCTTTTCTGTCGAGACTTGGCAAATGCTATACAACTTAAAAGTAAATATGTAATATATTCATCCTATAACAACATTTTAAAATATTCATACATTGTTTTTCGAAAAGCTAGATCAAGCATAAATAAACTAAAGATATTTGAAATATAAAATATGGAAAAATGCAAATGATATAAGCTAAATAACTTTTAAACAAACGTCGACAAGAACAGTGTATACCTAATCTTTTTTTTTCAGAATTGATTAATTTATGACATATTCATGTGTATTTTTAGTATATACCATAAAAAAGTATTTTTAGCATTTTCATGACTTGGTCGCTCTGTAAACTTCTCTGCGTATAACAAATTAAACCACTTTTTTGTGTGTTTTTTTTTATTATTAAGATGGAAGATTTTTGCCGAACTTGCGGCAAAGCTGTGAATGAAAAAAGTTGCATTAACGTCTTTTCACCCATGGGTCGCCGGCTTTTACTCTGTGTGCGCAACATAACAAACTGTTGGGTACTGATACAGTGGCTCAAATCAAATTTCAATTAAATTCTAACTTTGATTTTTTTTAAGATGGAAAATGTTACCGGTTTTCCTATGTATATATGCGAGGAATGCCAGATTCTCGTAAAGAAGGTAAATACCTTCCGTAAACGCTGCACAAAAATTGAAGCCTTTCTAGCTAAGCGAAAAGCCAAATTAAGCTCAAACCCTGATATTTGTCCTGAAAAATCAAACCAAGCTAAGAATTCCGATCCGCTTCGAATTGAGGCGATAGATGTTGCTGTTGATATTGAAATGGACCGAAAGACCGCACAAGACTTGCAATCCGAAGATTTTATACATAATGGAGTGCACGATAGCCCGAAAGAAAATAGCGAATGTTATTATGGGGATCAACCGGATTTCGATGGCTATGCCGATATATCATTTGATGAGGATATAGAGGAACAACCCATTGATGACTCTCCAAACTCTGTAACCGCCCAGCCTAAAGCTGAGTTAAAAGCTCCAGCAGACATTGAGCCGAACACAAAGGCGAAAAACAGCACCCGCAAGTACACTATGCGTGTGGGCAAGAGAACCATGTACATTAAGCTGACAAATGAGAAACAGCCGAAGCGTATTGTGGACCGAGAGCGACAATGGGCCTCGGCGCGGCCCTGCATATGTGAGCACTGTGGACGTCAATTTAAGGATGGCAGCAATCTTAATGTTCATCTGTTGCGACACACCGGCACTAAGAACTACGAGTGTCAAGAATGCAACGAAAAGTGCTACACATTGCATTTGCTGCGACGACATCAGCTGAAGCACACTGAGGGTCCGTACGCTTGCACCTTCTGCGGACTACAATACAGTACGAACAGCTCGCGGGTGCGACACGAACGGTGAGTACAGTGCCATGTAGAGGGAACAAAATATATGAAACTTCAATTCTGTTGCTTTACAGTGAAGCTTGTAAGAAGGGTCGAGCTCCGCAGTCTAAAACGGAGCTTATTAAGCGAGGTGAACGCACATTCCAGTAAGTAGAAGTCGTATAACTCATTTTTTAATTAACCATTTTCTTGTTTTGCACAGCTGTGACGTCTGTGATCTTTGGTTCCTGCGAGCCGGCAATTTAACTCAGCATATAAATTCATCAAATCATATTGCTAACGCGCGGATAAAGAGTAAAAAATCTCAATCAAAACAAAAGAAATCGCTAAACGTCGATGTTACATCATGAAAACATTTCTTTTTTGTCATTGAGACTTATTCGTAATACAAATTTATAGAAAAATAATGCGCAGTGTATTTTGGATATCTTAAATCAAATTGTAGTCCATTATCCCCAATTAGTCTCATTATCCCAGTTTAATTTGAGTCCTCGATCACTTCAATCTTTGTCAGCTTTTGCAGATTCTCCTTGTGCATCTTGCTGAACTGATGCGAACATAAATTGAACTTGTATCGAAAGAATGCGTTGCAAACATCACACCTGAAATAATGGATTATGTTAATATGCAAATTCAAGTAATTGAAACATTAAGTGAATATTCATTGCCAAACCTGTACGGTCGTTCGCCAGTGTGAATTCGTTCGTGTTCCTTCAGCTTGCTGCGTACGTAGAACCCCTTAAGACAAATGTCGCACTCGAAGGGACGTTTGCTATCATGCTTCATCTCGTGCTTCTTCTTCGATTGAGGATCTGAGAAGCTCATATCGCACAGCTTACACTTAAAAGGCTTGACTCCCATGTGCGTATTAATATGCCAATTGAGTGCATATTTTGTCGCATAGCTCTTATTACAATACGTACAAAAGTGACGAACATTATTCTTTTGTTCCAGCCCATCCTGCGATTGGGGCTCCTCCTCATTTTTAAGCTCGATTCTTTTGTTCAATCTGTTCACGTTTCTGTGAATACGTGGCGATGCTCCGTGAATCTTTCTGCAAAAACCATTTATGTAATTAAAGACGTACAATATCGATTCTTTTCATTGACTATTTCAAGTTTTCACCTACTTTTCATGCAGATAGCGCGTATTAGACGAGGTAAATGCTTTCCTGCAAAAGTTGCATTCAAATGGCAATTCGCCTTTGTGCCGCACACGAATATGGATATTTCGCATGTAGGCATCGTAGAATTTTTTGGGGCACTCGGGACAGGAATAGTTCTTCGTGTGCGTGTGCCGCAACATGTGGATGGTCAAGTTGCATCTCACCCGAAACGAGGCGCCGCACTGATCGCACACATGGTTCAGGGGCATGGCTCTGATTTGCTCACGACGTATGCGATTTCGTTCCTCTTTTGTCCGCTTCGGACGTTTCGGTTTCGGGTCCCGAGGTATTCGTTTGCGCTTTCTTACCACTTGTGGTCTACTCACAGTTACCTCTCTCTGTCGTGGGCGTGTCATTTTGACCTTGCCCTTGTACTCATTAAGAAGATCCTCATAGATTTGAGCGCCCAATGCAATACTATTTGAATCTGGAGTCGATGCGTTATGCATTGGCTGGATCATTTGCTGTGATGTTTCAAAAAGCAGAGGCTCAACTACAGTTGTTTGATCTTCAGCCGGAAATATGGAAACATAGTCTTTGACACTATTCTCGCTAATCTGCACAATCTCTGACTCATTAGCATTCCAAGTGTCTACGTCGCTCTCCTTAATAATTGTATCACCTTCTGCTAGCTCTACTTCCGTGCGAATACATGTTTCTCGAAAGTTAATGGCAGTGCGCAGACACTGGACGCAGCTAGAACACATGAACGGTGACATTCCCTCCTTACACTGGATCTGAAATGCACATAATATAGATTCCAAAACCAAGTGGGCATCAATCAAGTCAACAAACAATTACCCAAATGCCGGTTATGACTTCAATGTGAAATAACATGACTGCATTTTCTTCGGCGCAAAGATCTTTAGCATTTTCATCTACAACAAACGGTTCGTGGCAAGTACGACACTTGATCTGTTGATTAGCTTTGGACAATTCGAGCTCCGCCTGCTCTTCAGCCAAGGGATCGCTTTCACTGGGTGTCGGTGTACATGGAATGAAGGCGTTGCCCGTAGCATTAACGAAATCGGGAACCGAGACTATGCCAGTGTTTCTGATAAAGTCTGGAGCTATAACAATTGCTCCACTAGCTTCGGCTGCTTCACGCACCGCCGCTTCCTCCAGTAGCTCGGCGACCAGCTTTTTGTTTTTGCGTCTTTCGGATCGCTCTCGGTCAACTGCACTCACGTCATTTTTGTTAATGCAAGGCACGGCACCCGGCTTTAGCATCCTTTTACTGCAAAGACCTAGAATTCAAAACAAAATGTAACGAAATGTAACAATTTATTGTTGTTTGACGAACCCATTTGAAATTGTAATGCTCCTTGGATATCCTCCTCTTTAAAGTGCTCATTACAAATGACGCTCTTGAGAGGCGCCTTTAGTTTTTCTTTGTTGTATCGGCGACAAAAGGCAAGCCATTTTTTTAACACATCCGGGTTTTTGGGAAAGCTGAAGAAGCTCAATTGTTCTGAGTGTTTTTGTCTTGACCTGAACTTGTTTCCACAGCTTAGCAGTGCACACTTCATTTTTATACAACTTATTTTTTTTTGTGACGTCGCATTGCAGACTAAGTACCAGGGCTGGCAGCCATAAACTAGCCCTGCTCCAATCGATATACGATCGATTACATTTATTTCTTATCGCTGACAGCCAATTGGCGGGGTGTACAATTTATTCTTAAACGTGAAGTGAGTTTATTGTACTTTAATCTTGTTATTAATGCTACGTAACATATTTTATATGGAACTTTATGCAATAGTGCTTACGCTTGATTTTCGACTAAAGTAGACATTTAAAAATTTAATTTAATTACCCAATTATATGTATAAATATAATAATATAACAATTCGCTGTGAATGTCAAAGTAATTTAACGGATATGCAGATTTGAATCTTAGGCTAGTGTACGAATATTGTATTGTTGCCTTAGTCAATTATAATACGTTTTTATGTATTTAACATAAATGTGAAGACGGCACTAATACATCATCTTATGTCTGAGTTCATCAAGAGATTCGTTCGTGGCTGTGGCAGTTGGAATGATCGACCCGATCGTTGTTTGGCTGTTATTATGTGACTAAATTGCTTGATAAACAATTACCGTTTTATTTTTATATTATCAAATCTTTTTATGTGCATAGGGCAAATTGTTAAGCTTTTACTGAATATACCTCAAATATCCTCTTTCATAAAAACACAACTCTTTGGTTTAAGTATTGGAGTAAATTGACTTGCTCTTTTCGAACTCAACTGTTCGAGGCAATGAACAGTGGCGCGTCTCAACACGTTCCCATTAGACCTGTCAGTAGATGGCGCTTGCTCTTTTTCGAACTCAACATGTTGAGCATAGCAAAAAGTTTCCATTAGGTGGCGCTACCCAAGAACTATCGATAGATGTCGCTTTAGTAAAATTGCCGCACAAATTTGAATTTTAAAGTTGAAGTACAAAAAATGTTCAACTAAATAAATATTCATAGGCATTTATTCTTAAGAAATGGTTGACATAACCAGCTATAAATGAGTTGGGTGCTTATTCTCTATGTTTTACAGACCATTTTTGGCCATGACATCTGTTATCCACTGCACATAATCGGCCACATTGGTATAGAGGCCCGGCAGGCTGATCTGGCCGCAGGATGTTACGCCCATGCTCACAATACCGAACTCCACCATGCGCACCTTGTACTCGTCCAGATAGGCTGCGGGCGCCTGCAGCGGACCACCAGAGTCGCCTTTGCAGGAGTCCTGCAAGTCGCCGCCACCCACACAGAGCTGGGTATGGGGCACCTCGCGACGATAGGTCTGCGAACAGACCGATCGGGACTGAAGGGGCACCTTGGCCTGAAGCAAAACATCTGAAGAAGAACCGTTCTCGGTGGTGCCCCAGCCGGTGACAAAGTAGTCCTGCAGAGATTCCGCCTGCTGTTTCAGTTCATCGCTAATGGGCAGACAGATAGGCTTAATGTGCTCTGCAATAGATGGGTTGATTCAGCTTATGACCACGGCCTATACCCGGCTCGTAACTTACTCTCAAAGCTAACGGTCTCATTGAGGCGCAGCAGGGCGATGTCATTGATAATGTGCTTGGAATCGTATTTCTCGTGTATGATATACTTCTCAATACCCAGATCCTTGACGGGCGGCGCGCACTTCTCCTTGCGCCCCTGCTGCCTGCAGTCCCGATCCGTGGAGATGCGATGCTCGCCCAAGCGAATTTCATAGCTGCAAACGCACAAATTCAGATTGAGATATGTTTGGGATGGGAGCTTTCTATACCCACAGCTGATCCTCCAGTCCATGGACGCAATGGGCAGCAGTCAAAATATAGCCTACAAATGATGATTAGGCCGTTAGGAAGTGTCTGATATATGGGATATACGCTTACGGTTGGCAATGATTGTGCCGCCACATAGAAAACGGGATTCGCCCAAGCTGTGGTATCGGAGCAAGGCCATCCACGGCCTGGAGGACAACTTCACCTCGTAGCCATTGGCCACGCGCTGGTTGAGAATGTTGCCGCAGTTGAAGTCGGTGCTCTTAAACAGCTCCATCACCTTGGAGTTGTGCTGTATCTGCGGCGCAGGACAGCAGAAGTGACGCTAAAAATCCAAGCAAAGATGGGATTATATATAGTATAGATAGGAGATATTTTTCTATATATTTACCACGCCATCGATCTCGCCACAGGATGCCTTCTGCAAGTAGCTGGCATACTCCGGCGCCACACGCTGTCCGCTCTGCTGGGCCGCCAAGAGGCGTTGCTCGATCTCCGAGCAGGAGGAGAACGGCATGCACTGGCCCCGCTGCCCGTTCGGTGTGTCACACTCATCCGCATAGGCTATGTAAACGTCAATGTGCACAAGTAATTAATATGTAAAAGCAAAACGGGTCGTGTGAAGTTTTCTATCTCACCTGCTCGAGCGGAGCGGGCGCCCACCAAGCAGACGAGTGCGACGAGCAAGCAACGACACAACATCTTATTAGAATGCGCTCAACAATAGATAAATGACGCCACGACCTGACAACCTGCCAAACGAACGCTCCAACTGCTACTGTGGGCAGCGCGCTCCGAGCACACATTTTATAAGGCGAGACTGGATCGAAGTGAACTCAGCCAGCTTCCAAACTCAGCTCAACTCGCTCAATCGAGAATCCAGAATGGAGAACGGAGAATGAAGAGTAAAGAATTGAGCACACGCATTGGTTTTTCCCCTCATGGGGCAATTGCGGATCGCAATTGCGGATCGCAGTCTCTATTGCAGTGTTTGGATTCTTTAGCCCAGCATCAAATTCATAAATCAAAATTATATATATTTATTTACATATGTATTTGTACTTATTAAAAGTCTTCTCATTTTTTGATTATTCAAGAGTCAATCGGGCTTTGTTTACGCATTCACACTCCATAATAAATATGATTTAGTTGGGATCGTTCGACTGGGAGTTACCCTGTAAGCAGCTTTTAAATATTTTATATTATTCTTTACTTGCTTTCAACCCTTTACCTTTTGTGCTTATAGAACGATCTCTATATATATATATATATATATATATATATATATATATATATATATATATATATATATATATATATATATATATATATATATATATATATATATATATATATATATATATATATATATATATATATATATATATATATATATATATATATAAATAAATAAATATTCCTATTGTTTTATGAACATTTCAACAAAGATAACTAAAGCATCCTCTTTTACGCAGTTCCTACAAATACGGGGTATTAAAATATATTAAAAATAATCAAGCTTATGCTTGGCCTTTTCTCAATCAACGCTCTAAGCATGCACATGGCTATCGCTTATCGATCTCGATCGAGAGAGAGAGAGAGCAACTGGAAGGTTATAGCTCATAAGCTTGTTTTAATGCGCCTTCACACGTATCGAAGTGTAAATACCCTGAACAGAAGTTGAAAGCTACTCTCAAAACCCGAAACCTTTTGATCCATTCTGTTTACTCACATTGCAAAACTAACAATTGTTAAGCATGTTAAAATGCAAATAATTTAAGTATATATATCACAGAAAGCTTCTTAAGAAACTCACATACAAAGATGTGCCAAACAATTTGAGCTGGAATTTCCATTTTGCTGCAAAATATCTTAGCTCCCACAGCTTTAGCATTTCCCCTTAATTAAATAATTTTTAGAATAATGGGCAATTCAAGTATCGAGAAGTCGGCTAAAAAGATTTCAACTAATTGTTCGTCTCGAATTAATCAACTTATTGGCGGGAAATACATAAAGCATTTATGAAAATAATTAAAACAATAGTTCGTAATTTCTTATGATTTCTTATCAATATGCATTAAAACATTTCATATATAATTTTTGTGTTTATATATTTTTATTGTTAATCGCACATCAGCGGGTCAATTGTACAATTGCTTGCGGATGATTCAATCATGTTTAAATAATAATAGTTTGTTTAACTAAAACTGATTTGTTTTTTCTTTGTAACGATAAATTATAACAAGGCTATTTAATAAATATCAGACATGGATAAACGAAAATAATTATTTCTATAGTTTATATATATATATATATATATATATATATATATATATATATATATATATATATATATATGTATGTATATATATACATAAATACATATATATACGCTATATATATTAAATTAAAACTTTTAACTTAGATTGTTAACTTTTAGTTTAAGAGTTAATGCTTTAGCTCAACGGCAGCTGTTTATCTTTCGTTAAGGGATGGGCAGAATCTCACCGTTCTGCTGTCTAAATTTGCCAATGGTTCTATGCGGTCGGTGTGGGTTGGGTAATTTATAAGATTTCTTCGTTTTCTATATGTCAACGAAAGGGAAATAGCAATAATAGATCAATATCAAGTCTTGCATTTTTCATATGCTATAAAGATGTAAAGCAAAGCAGAGATTTTCGTAACGCGCTTCGTGCCGCTTTCAAAATTACAAATAGATTAAAAATGAATAGAGAGTTAAAGAGAGAAAAGATAAGAGTTAAACCATAGGAAAGCCGAAAAGGAAAATTATAAGCTAGCAAGTCAATTAAACTTAATTTCAGGCGATAGATAGGCAAGTTAAGAGCAAAGCAGTTAGTAAATAATTGGGAATTAAGTTGGATCGCATTCATAGCAACATTATCGTTAACGATCACATACAAATTAGCATAGTTTACACAAATAAAAACATTTTGTTAATTGATTTATAATAGCCTACGATTTTGAACATATCAAAAATACACATGACGCTTGGCTAACTACTACAGCTCGAACCTATGACTAACAATTAACATGAGTAATTTTAATAACAATGATTAGGTTTGCTTGTTTCTTTTGCTTTTTTAGTCACCAATGGAGAGCTGTAGAGCTCTAGAGCCGAACGCCGGCAGTTCTTGAATTTAGTAATTGAATCAATAATTTGTAGATAATATGAGCCATTGCAGAAAATTTGCTTGATTAGTGTTTGGTGCTGTTGGTGGTCGCTTGGAAGTAGTAGTAGTAGTGGTAGTGGTAGTAGTTCGAAGAGTGGGTTAGAATGCAATACATAAGTGCCATCAAACGATGAGCCAACAGAACTGAACGATTTTCTTATTTAATAGCGGCAATTAGCGGACTCTCTGCGCCTAAAAGAAAAATAGAAAGAGAAAAGAAATGTTAATCACTTTTTTTTCCGTAGAGTTTTGTGGGCACTAATTCACGAGTCTTGATGTATGGCATGCGTGGCCAGGTCCAAGTCACAGGCATCGAGCTCTCATAGTTAAAGTTGTACAGTTGATCCTCCAGCCATTTGCGCTTGTCCTGCGGCTCTGGGTATGTGGATGCCAATCCTATTGAATTTGTAATCAAATTTAGTTAGGCTACAGAAAAATGTTGCGCCCACATACCCTTATCATATGCACACTTGGTCACACCAATGGCGATATTCATGGACACATCACGAATGCTGTCCAGCGGTGGGTACAATGAGCCACGCTCAATGTCACTGGGCTCCACAAAGTTGGCCAGTTCTTGGGCGGCAATGAGGAACATATCATCGGGTATGTGATGGGTGCCTGTGCAGATGACGCCCAGACCCACGCCAGGGAAAATGTAAGCATTATTACCCTGGCCGGGATAGTAGGTTTTATCGCCCACTGTTACTGGCGGGAAAGGCGACCCCGATGAGAAGATGACGCGAGCCTAGAAAAACAATTGCGTGAAATACATAAAACTGCCAAAAAGATAAACGCAGAACCCACATCCGTATTGTGATAGGCCTCTTCAGCTGTGCATTCAGCTTTGCTTGTTGGATTTGAGAGCGCAAATATGATGGGCCTTTCGTTATTCTCACCCATAGTGCGCAGAATCTTGGGCGTGAACAGACCGGCACAAGCTGAAGCACCAATTAGCACCTGTGGAATATGAAATGCGAATGAGAGTCGGAGTTTTGTATACAATCTGAATATCTGGCTTACACTTGGCTTAATGGTCGATACAATTTGCTCGAGATCGGCCATTGGTTCAATGTCCTTGGCATAGTTCACTTTGTGACCATCCAAGGAGCCTACTTTGCGCGTTTTGGTCAACAGGCCATCGATATCCACCATGAAAATTTTACTGTAAGCCTCGTCGATGGGCACTCCTTCGGCAACCATGCCCTTGACGACGAGATCGGCAATGCCGATGGCAGCCTCGCCGGCGCCAGCGAATAGGAAAGTATAGTCCTTCAATGACTTGCCAGTGATACGCTTGGACGCGTACAATCCAGCAACAGCCACAGCGGCAGTTCCCTGTATGTCATCGTTGAAAGTGCAGTAATTGTTGCGGTACTTATCTAAGAATCTAAATGCATTATAATTGCCGAAGTCCTCGAACTGGATCAGAGTATTCTGGCCATATCGCTTAACAACTGCCTCCATGAACTCATCGATAAAATCATCGTATTCCCGTCCCACGACTCGTTTCTGTCGGAGACCCACGTACAACGGATCCTCCAACAGATCGATGTTATTGGTGCCAACGTCCACCACAATGGGCAGGCACTGATGCGGTTTAATGCCCGCCAGCGCCGTATACAGAGCCAGTTTACCAACTGGAATGCCCATGCCGCACGCTCCCAGATCACCCAGACCCAGAATACGTTCGCCGTCAGTTACGCAAATGGCACGTACATTCGGCTCTGGCCAGTTCTTCATCACATCAAAGATGTGACCGCGATCGTTAAATGTGACGAACAGGCCATGCGGACGTCTATAGATCAGGCCAAAACGCTGACAAGCCAAGCCCACTGTGGGCGTATAGACAATTGGCATCAGATCCTCAATGTTCTCCGACAAAAAGCGGAAGAACAGACGCTCATTGCGATCGTGCAGATCGCTCAGATAAAGATACTTATTCAAGGGCTCTGTATAACGATTCACTGCAATTTTGCACAGCTGCAGCTGCTCCTCCTGGGTCTTGAAGCGCGCCGGCTGCAGTCCATGAATACCCAGCGCCTGACGCTCCTCCAGAGTAAAGGCCAAGCCCTGACGGGGTGCAACAGATATGTAATTTGTATGTATATCCACATCCCAATTACGAGTTCAATTCAAATGGCACTTACTTTATTTAACCGAGGATCGCGTATATGGTCGATGCCGCGCACCTGCGAGGGGCAAATAATGTCGCCGACAACCTCATGATAGCCACGGGCATCGCACAGCGCCAGCGCTGATATTGCTGGCAATGTTGTTGTTGTTGGGGCATGTATTATAGCGGCGGTACCACTGCGACACAGTTTACCGAGATTTCCGCACAAACTGCAACAAAAACAATGCTTATTATACCCATGCAACGACACTGAAAATCCAAGTTCAAGGTTACCGTCAGCTGTTTTCGATACCACTTAAAGTCAAGTAAGTGGAATGCTATTATCGTTAGTCTAACAAATCGAATACCCCACAATAGATTCTCGGTAAAACCCCTCCATTTCTCTCCGCTACTTGAAAAACCCCCATTTCATTAGATAAGTATATTGTATATTATGATTGTCTTGTTGGAGCTCGACAACAAATGCAAAAGTCTCTCTGTGGTACACCTACTTGAAGAGCTTTTCGACTACAGGGTATCAAATAGTAGTCAATCACTCTTTAAGAACACCCAATCTAGTTTGCCGTTTATCAGAGTGGTGCAAAAACTAAGCCGCATTGTTTACGATCTTGCGATAAGATATGACGATAGTAGCAAACATGTTGTCGGACGTTTGTTTCTGGAAGATTTAGCATAATTGGCGCTAATTGCGGACCCCTTGTGACTAACTTCATTGATGTGTATGTCCATTGTTGGGATTACGCCCGCCATAGTAGCAAAAGCCAAACTCGTTAATGACGCGGCGCCAGCAGTTCCACGCGCTCGTGACGTGTTGGCCCGATGTGCGCTGAGCACTTTTTACTGCTAATTAACGGACGGGTGTAAGGGGCTGGCGTGGAAGTGGGCATGGTATCATTATCGTCATTCGTCATTTTGTTACTATTTGCTCAGCCAAACGCCCAGAAGCTCACATGAGCGACAAATGTTTTAGAAATTCGCATTGCTACATACACGCATACATATGTATGTATGTATGTATGTCTAACATATGTTATATCTATTCACTCATACAAATGTAAATGCTTGTCGTAAACATTTCCGTATTTGAAACTAGGTTCATACGACACGCAAATTGTCTCGAAACCGTTTGATTTCACGATACGATTGGTCATACGAATAGCGTGAGCTAATTTCACTCGTTTAGATATGATATCATATTAGAAGTATGTATTTACTATTTTTTAGTAACTAATATTGTATATATTTTCCATATATATTTAAAAATAATTTTTTTTACAAACTTTTATGCAATTATGTTATTCCATTTCGTTGTGCTATCGTATGGTATGCGTATAAACGTAGTATATATTTACGCGCAACACTGACATCATAAATAAAATGTTTGTGTAAACAGCTAATGTTAGTGTATGTGTGTGCAAGAAATGCCAAATTTACTGCTGAACAGGCCAAACAATAGGAACACATACATTCAGAGATTAGTCTGCATATGTATGTGTTTTCATTCGAAAGTCAAAAAGTTCTGCGTGAAGGCTATAGCCGAAGTCAATGTACTCAAATGTGTTTTAGGCATAAAAAACTATGGGCAAAAGCAAAGAACAGAAACGACAAGAAAGGCGTAACAGTAGACAGAGACAGCAGATCAGAAGCTGCGTAATGAAGAGTAACAACTTTTGAACTTGGCAACGAAAAAAGAGGCAAAAAGAAGAAAAGCACAAACAAAAAACCAAATACATTATGTTTGTTTGTATTGCTGTATACAGAAGAAACGCTTTTTGCTGAAAATGTTTATAAATTTAGAATTTGGCAATAGAAGCGTTTAGCTGTAGAATATATACACGCATATATGTATACGTGTGTGTGTATGTGTAAGTGTGTCCATGTCCATGAACGTGAAGGTGGAATGCGTTGGTGTTGGAGCGAACGCACATACACACACAGACATCCTATGCATACGTTGATTGTTTGTATATTGATTTTCAGCTGTTTTGCCTGCGTGAGTGTATGTGTGAGTTTATGTACATATGCGGTTGTGTGGAATTGCCGCTTTTATATTATATTTTAATTTATATGATGGCTTTTGTTTTTTTTTTTGTGCAATTAGAGGTGTTAGCTCTTACGCAACAAGAAAAATTATAGAGGGCGGCTGCAGCCAGGCAGCTGATTCAGAAATCTAGCGAAAACCAGAAAAGTTAGGTCAATGTCAGAAACATGTGCGAATCCTAGCCTGCCTTCACCAACACCAATAGGATTGTGCCAGCGATAGCTAGTCTGTGTATGCGTCTATGTATGTGTGTGTGTGTATTGGCACCATTGAAAACGAAAGCTGCGCATTGCAGAGAAGGGGGCCTTGGCGCACACTCGTCTGCCACGACAATGACTAGGTCACTGAGAAGAACAGCTGGGACGCGGAACGAATGGCTGACAACTGAAATTGCATAACAGTCCGTCAATTTGCAAATGTACCAAAAATAGATGCAAGCATTGCCAATTCCTTTGGCAACTTGATGCCAAGTGCCCACCTGGCTTCATATGAACAATTTTCGTTGACGTAGCTTACCTGGGTCGTGAGAACATTTTGCGTTTGTGTTTCTTGAATTGCTTTTTCTGTTAACTTTTATTAAATTTGCTTTTTTGTTTTGACACTTATCACTAAGTAATAATACTTTTGTTACGCTCAGCTTTAATATTACATATGCAACACACGACAATTACGACCCAGCCACCCTTATGAGGCCCAACAAACAAAACTGAGTATTCAACGCGGCGCGGGCAAAAAGTACCTCGCGAAGCTGTCGGCGAATAATGAACGAATGCTGAAAACGACAAAACGAATAAATGTAGCGCAGTAGAAACTTGCGCGGCAGTGATTGAAAAGTGTTGGTAAAGGCGTGCGTGATGTCCAGTATTGCCATATTAAAATAGCGGCCTATCGATTACTATCGATGCTTATTTATCTATTAGAAGCGAAGGAAAACAAAGGCTTTCATATGTTTGCTATTTTATTTTTAATTTCGAAATTGTTTAAGTAAGATTACAACAGTTATAATTATGATTATAATCTTAGGTATATGCTGTGCTCCGCTAGACACATAACTCTGCATGGATACCGTGCTGTCTTCCAAATCTGGAGTAACTTTTAAAGCAATGGATTCAAATGTATAGAGGGCGCGAAAACCATTGGCCACAAATCGATCATTTGAATAAAAGGACACTCGAAAGAAGCGCCCATCCGAACGTACTTCAAAGTCTGGTAATTTACCACAGTATTTGCTAAACTTTCGATCTGTGCTCATAAAATTTGAAAATTCCACATAATCGCTAGCCGTTTGATGGTCACATCTGAAAAAGCCATGACAAAATTGTAATAAAGTTTTCGCAATTACTATAAATGTTTTCATACGTGCTAATGCCTTCGACATCAAAGTATGTGAAACGCAGAACAATGCGTTCATCATCTCCATAAAAATAGTAATTGCAAACAACATTCTCCAGATAGTAGCCAGGAAAGTTTGGCGAATGAAAGAGACCGCTAATCCGCTCGCGGCTGTTATACACAAAAGTGCACTCGTCTCCTTGCTGCACACCTGATAGAATACCATAGTCTAAAAAAACAAAATATATATACCTTTTTTTTATATGCTTAACATTAGTCTTACTTGTAAGAAACCGATATTCTGCTCGAAATCCATAATACTGTACTTTGTTTGTCATTTTCGGCGGATATTTACCCACAAACTGCAGTTGTAGCTGCTGACTATTTGACATTAGCGGCTTGGGTAAGAAAGCGCCACATAGTAGCTCTTGTGTCTCATATTTACCACCCACTTCAGCCAGCACATGCAATGCGTCCTCATCCCGACAGCGGCTAGAGTTTTCGTTTTCAGTGGGTATGTTAAAGTCGTGGAACTTGATTTGAATCACTTCAGGCTGTTGCGCTTTAAATTCGTATCGGCATTGCACGACCTTCGTAGAGTCGCTATTCTTATTTATCGGGGCACCGATAAGCGAACCCAACAGCTGATTCGATTCGAAGATGCCGGACTTGTTGACGCGCGAATCGTAGAGTTGTTTGCAGTGCTCTGCAAGCAAAATAACAAATAATAGTACAGAATTAATAATATATGCTTAAATTGTTAGCCAATCGTCGTCTATCGCACATTACTCGCATTGGGAGCAGGGCCATGGGTAGCAAACAGGCACAGAGTGAAGACAACAAGCTGGACACGTTTCGACGCATTTGTGATGAAATAGCAGCTGAGTCCAGCTACTTGCGAAAGGTAGACAAATTGGAGAAGTTCTTCAAGAAGGGCAGCAGCGGTGCAGGGTTTGAGGGCGACATATTACAGTGGGTTCAGTTTCTTATACCAGGCTCTACACAACGTGTCTATAATTTGCAAAACAAGGCTTTGCTGAAGTTGTTTGCACGCATCTTCGATATCGACCAGTATGAAATGCATCTGGACTTGGAACAGGGTAATCAGCATTGAGTGTCCGTGTTGAGACCCTCCTAAATGACGACTTCTCTTGCAGATGGTGATATTTCAGAAACCCTGCGCACTCACTTTTCCCGCTCCAGAAAACTTAAGCCGCAAGCGCAAAGTACGCTCTACTTGCATGAAGTTGAAGAGATGCTCTGTCAGTTGGAGAAGCGCACAAAGGAAGATGAGCAAACAGAAGTACTGCAGAGCTTGTGTAAACAGGCCACAGATTTGGATTTGCGTACCTTCATTAGACTGATCAAACAGGATCTGCGCATTAATGCACGTGCCAGGCACATACTGGATGCATTTGGACCAGAAGCCTATGCAGCGTATCAGAGCTCTCATGATCTTACCGCTATTGTACAAAGTTTTGCTGGCAACAAAATCACCTCTCCCAAAACTCCGAAAAAGGCAGCTGCTCAGAAGACGAAGAAGGAAACTAGCGCCATTCAGGTAATGACGCCGATTTCACCTATGTTGGCCAATGCTTGTAAGTCTGTGGAGGAGGCCTTCAAAAAGAATCCCGGGGGGCTGTATAGTGAGGTCAAATATGATGGAGAAAGGGTGCAAATACACAAACAGGGCGCAGAATTTAAATTTTTTAGTCGAAACCTAAAGCCCGTAATGGATCACAAAATCAAGGAGCTAAAGGAATTCATACCACGCGCCTTTCCTGGCGCCGATGACATGATACTTGATTCAGAAATCATTCTAGTGGACACAGAAACGGGCGCATTGCTCCCCTTCGGCACGTTAGGTGCGCACAAGAAGCATACCTATGCGAATGCTTCGGTTTGCCTCTTTGTCTTTGATTGCATGCTCTATGATGGGGATGATCTGACACAGCTGTAAGTATGAAGCTGCCGAAGATTTAATATATACAGCTAATTTTCATTTTAACCTTAGCGCATTTTGCAAACGCCGAGAGATTCTAGAGCAAAACATTCGACCCATAAAATCTCATGTGCAGCTCTCAGATTCGGAATTCTTGAGGACAACAAAGGAGTTAGCATTGATGACTGCTAAGGTGCTTCAAGCTAATTTGGAGGGTGTTGTGCTCAAGAGTCCTGACGGCGCATATCAGCCGGGCAAACGTACCTGGCTCAAAGTAAAAAAGGATTATCTTTTTGGTGGCAAAATGGCAGACACGGCCGATTTGGTTGTATTGGGCGCATGGTATGGATCTGGCAAGAAAGGCGGCGTGCTCAGCGTCTTTCTAATGGGCTGTTATGATGCACGTGACCAGCTCTGGAAGACGGTCACGAAAGTACATTCTGGTCTCGATGATGTCACCCACGACAAGGTCCATAAAGCATTGATGAAACTCACGGATCGCTCCGATGCGAACAGACTTCCTAAGTGGTTACTTTGCAAAAAATCACTAATACCTGATGTTCTAGCCACGGCCCCAGAGAAAATGCCAGTGTGGGAGATCACGGGTGCAGAGTTCACACAGTCGGAGGCGCACACTGCAGCAGGCATCTCTATACGCTTTCCGCGCATCACGCGCCTGCGCAGCGACAAATCAGCAATGCAGGCCAATGATCTGGAACATCTGGAGCAACTCTATGCAGCCTCTAAACAAAATGTGAATGTGGATCTGCTGCTGGCAAATTGTGATGCGGACAAGACTGACGCATTTGCGAATGGCCTCAAGCTTGAAAAAACTCCTAAAAAAGGCAAGGCCTGTAACGAAGCGGCAACGAGCAGTAGCAAAAAAGTGAAAAGATCCCAGAGTGGCTCTGATAATGAACAGACAACGCCGTCAAAAGGCCCACGAAAAATGATCAAACTGGAGGCACCCACAGCGGCATCTAAAGGAACGGTAATGGATTTCTTCAAACCCAGAAAATCAACAACACCAACGGTAAAAGTAGAAAGCACCGAAGAGGTCACAGCAAAAGTCAAAGGCGAGGACAGTAATTTATTTAGTGGCCAGGTTGCCTACTTCGTAGCTGATGCAGCTGAATCCAAGCATAAGGATCAATTTGTGCATCACGGCGGCATCTTGACGGAAAATTCACATAGGGCTACTTTGGTATTCCATAGCACGACGAAAAGTGTTGACTTGGCGGAACTGAGGTACAAATAATAAATAATAATAGTTGTTTAACTATTATACATTATAAAACTAATACAAATTTTATTTTCAGGCCCCTTTACCGCCGCAACTGCCGTCATCTCAGTGTAAAATGGCTTGAGGAATCGTTGCAGGCCAAGAAACTTCAGCCTTATCCGCTCTATGCGTTGCTTTTGAAGTCATAGCTGAACGCTGTTATTGAATTTATGAATTGTGAATCGTTTAAAATTGTATATTTATTTATATTTAAAGCAATAAGACGCAATATTTGTTATATTTGACTTCGGTCCGCATTTTTCAATTTTTGTAGAGGCAATTAAGCCAACAAATGACACCTCAGGGTACATTTGCAAAGATTACTGTAACTAATATTCGAATTTAGCTATTTGGCTGTTCGGTTCGTTTGCGTAGTACAAAGGTATATGGATATAAGCTTATGGCGAATTTGTGAGTAAATATTTATAAAGTGTTACTTTCCAGACGTTTATACACTGCCAGACTGGTTAAAACTTCAAATAGAATCAGTTGCTATAAAGCCCTAGTTGTATAAATTACACGAATTGTTTCGCAAGAATAATAGTGTGATATTAATTATCACATACGATATTAATTATCGTTAGTGTGTTATCTCAATGTAAAACGCTTTATAATCTAGGGCCGACTCGGTTAGCTGTGATATCATCTAACACTTATTAAATTTGAAAACCCTTTGGGCTACTTAGTGGGGCGAGTCGACAACGTTTTTTACTTAGCCACATTATCAATAGATACTGTGGGTTCAGCGTGTTGCGAACTTTAAATGCGGAACGTCTGTATATGTATAGTGCCAGACGCAACTTCATACGTTTTGACAACGGCTTTTAACTGCCTTCAACGATCTATGCAGTTGATGCGGTTGTTTTTATTTATATTTTCTTTTTACTTCAGAGTGTGAGTCTTCGGCTGGTAAGAGACGGTCTGTAAGTGATGCTTATTATAAATAATTTGTGGTTCGTTCACTTATATCAGATACTACTTTAACCCGACTGCCTAACTAAAAGCTCTTCACTTTGTACTTGCGCCGGGTATAAATAACGTCAGCGTGTTCTGAGCTCTTCTCATTCAAGCGGTAACCGCGACTTTACTACCTTCTACTCATACTATATTTGACCAGAATCTCGGTTCGCTTTCGGTACTCGTGTGTGGTATAAAGAGATGGATGCGGATTTCGAAATGACATCCGAAATACAAAACTTTTACAAAGATAAAACCGTTTTTATAACTGGCGGCAGTGGATTTTTAGGAAAAGGTATACGAAATTTTGAGCGGAAAAGAAGATTTGCGAAACAGTGTGATTCTTATTAATAATTTGTTATTGTATTTGATATATTGATATACAAAAAAGAATGGAAAACTTTAAAATAGTTTCTAATGGTGAAAGAAAATCATATTAAAAGTTTAAAAATTTAAATCATATATACATATATATTTTTAGGACAAAATTTGAAATGTTTCTCATGGTGAAAACAGAAATCATAATAAATATAATATATAAAAGAATATTTTTATATTTAGGAAGAAATTTCTATACTTAAAGTGAAGCCAATTTATATGTGAAGAAGTGATTCTGACTTTAAAAATTTATTTATATTTAAAAATTATATATTGCATTGCAAACTTTTTTAATAGTCCGCATACTACCACTAAAAAAAGGATGTATAAATATTTCTAGGTAAAGATTCGAATCTTAAGCGAAATGGAAGTTAATAAGTAAAATAATGAATTGTTCTCATTTTGTCAAGAATTGAATTCAAATCTAAACTCAGCTACTCCTTAAATATTACTGTTAACTGCTAACAAATAATCATCAAATGAAATCGAGTTAAATGTAAATCTATTAACATTCGTCATTGTAATCAATAATATTAGACTGTAAAACAGACTTAAGTACTTTCAGTTCATTAAAAAGTACCTCAACTTTGCACCCAATAAAATTTGTTTTTAATGACTAAAAAAGCAATGAATAAAAGGGAAAAACAATATACTTACATAATTAGAAAAATACAAAAAAAAATGTTTCTAAAAATAACGAAACTGAAGTACTATATAATCTAATGCATCATATCAAAAGATCTCATTGAAGAAACCCGTTTTCAATGAGGAAATTAACAAAATGAATCATTTGTAAACAAACTGTTAATAGGCATACATATGCTATGGTTTATATTCCTTTTGAAGCATACGAGTGCCCTCTCGTGTAGTTTTCGTCTAGCGTTCTCTCCCAATCTGGTTTGGTTACCATTTTGGGAAGTGCTATTATTATGACGTGAGCCCATTCAAACAGTGAACACAGTGAATACGTGTATGTAACACTCAGCAAAGGGAATAGGGTATATACATATATATATATGATTAATCGGTACTTCGCATGCATAGGCATCTGTGCTGAACTAAAGACTTGAAATTTTATTTATATATTTTCACCTTACAACCCAATCCCGACAATATCAGTTTTACTAGTATTATCTTGAAATATTTTCTTCCTTTTTCAAATCCTTTTTTTTCCTAAGCCAAGTTTAAGAAGAGTATTAAATATTTCATCATAATTTTAGATGAAGAAATGTGTTGTAGTATGTATAATAACATATTAATAATACCCACCGCAATGTAGAGTATTCTACATATAAATGCGTCGTATGCTTAACAGTGTATACTATATGAGCACATAAAGACACTTGCATAAACATATATAAGGCGAGCGCAAGGATAAACAAATGACATACGAATATATATATTGAAAAAAATGGAAGCTTGATATTGATTTTCGTGCTCTCTCTTGCAGTGATAATTGAGAAGCTGCTGCGAGCGACAGATGTGAAACGTATCTATGTGCTAATCAGGGCCAAGCGAGGGCAGGGTATGCTGCAGCGGGTGGCAAGTTGGAAGGACGACGGCGTAAGTAACTCATAAACCCAATTACAAAGTAACTCACAAACTAAAAATCCAATTAGGTATTTGGTTTGCTGATGAAATCGAAGCCCAGTTGCTGGGCTCGCATAGTACCCATTGCCGGAGACTGTCAGCAGTCGGATCTGGGTCTGAGCGAGGCGGATCGGCAGTTACTCACGGACGAGGTGCAGGTGGTGGTGCACAGTGCGGCTACTGTGCGCTTTGTGGATCCACTGCATGTGGCCCTGGACATTAACACGCGTGCCTCGCGCTTCATGCTGCAGCTGGCCAAGCAGATGAAACGCTTGGAAACGTACGTTCACGTGTCTACGGCCTACTCCAACTGTGTGATTCAGCGCATTAGCGAATGCTACTATCCGGAGCATTTGACCTGCAGCGTGGATACAGCTCTGTCCCTGAGAGAGCAACTCAGCGATGAGCTGATCGACAGCATGGCGCCAGCTCTGCTGGGCAGGTTCCCCAACACATACACCTACACAAAGGCCTTGGCGGAGCAGCTGGTCCAGGCGGAAGCTGGTGAGCTGCCCATATGCATCTTTCGGCCGGGTATCAGTAAGTGCCATTACATATAATCATATCTCAAGCTATATATAATCTATCGAATGGTCAGTTATTGGCAGCTACAAGGAGCCCGTATCTGGCTGGATTGATAATCTCTATGGACCCATATCCATATTCCTAGGCACTGCATTCGGAATTTTGAGAATCATTCGTGTCAACATCCAGACGCAGGCGAACATGGTGCCCGTTGACTACTGCTCTAACTTGACCTTAGCCTGCGCTTGGCAAACAGCTAAAGATAATGCCGCATGTCGCAAGGAACCAGCCGGAGCAGCTGCGTCGACTGGTCAGCCATGCCCGCCACCCATCTACAACTATGTGCCCAGCGACCTCAACATGCTCACCTGGGGTGGTTTCAAGGAGAAAGCGGAAAACCTAGGCCACCTCTATCCGCTGACCAGAATGATATGGCTGCCCTTTCTGCACACCACAACCACGCCCTGGCTCTTCAAGCTGGTCGCCTTCTTCTACCACATTCTGCCTGGCTACTGCATCGATGTGGTGCTGCGCTTGAGGGGTCGGACACCACGCATGCTGAAGCTCTACGAGAAGATACATAAGAACGTGGAGATCATTTCCCCGTTCGCCGACTCCAATTGGTATTTCGAGACGCACAACACTCAGCAGCTGTGGCAACGCCTGTCCGCCGAGGACCGACAGCTCTTTGAGTTTGATATGAATAGCCTGGACTGGGATGACTATTTTTTTAAGGCTTTGGGCGGCATGCGCATCTTCTTGGCCAAGGAGGAGCCGGGCGATGAGTCACTGGAGCGCGGCAAGCGGAAATTGAAACGGTATGTTAAACCGTTTTATATATCTCGAATATCAGTCGAAACTGATCCAAACAAAATCTGAGTTACACTTCGAACTGATATTAATTTTCCTATCTCTACAGATTTTACATACTCCATCGGCTGCTGCAGTTCGTCGTTTGCAGTGGAGCTGCTGCCATATTGTGGTCGCTGCTTAGATTTCTAATGAGCTTCTAGATTTTAGTAATTGTATATCTCTAGAGCTAGTTCAATAAATACTTGGCTACACATGCACTCACTTCCTCTCGTAGCGCCAGCGCTGGATAAGCTGGGCGACGACTGCCAAATGGCGGCAGTCAAATACAGAGCTGTCAGCAGCGCCGAGCTCACCATTTGAACGTATCGAGAACTTGAAACAGACTGAGCATTGAAATAGTTCGGAGCTGTGGGGCGGCCCCACACAGCCCCACTCCCAAAAGTCAATTGGCCACATCCGCAGCCAGGACACAGACTGACAGGCGGAAGCTGGCAGCAATTTGCGGTAATTGCGAAGCAGAGCGAAGAAGTTTGCCGCCGTTTGCTCCCGATTAGCATAATTCGATTGAGTCCTTAGGGCGTGAGTCAGAATCGAACTAACTACTATCTATAGCTTATTTATGGGGCGCCAACTTACGATTTTTATATCCGGGCCGCGCATCCTTGCCCTCCTTCTCGTCCTCCTCCACTTGAACACTGTTCGCCTTGGGGGGCGGCTGCTTTATCGCTATGCTGGCTGCCTCTAGGATTGGCGGCATAGACAGCGCCTGCTGCTCGTTGAGCACAAATTTGTATTTGCCACGGAAGCCTTTAGCAGTCCGATTCGAGCTGGCATTAAACTCCAGCAGCAGATCTGGTCCGCTGCTCAGTATACGGCGTGTGGGGCACGGAGCGCAGAGGACATCAATGACAGCGTTCATATGCGCCGACTCTGCATCGAAGATGGTCAGGGCGTCCAGTTGACAGCCGCCGCTGACCACTGGCGGCAGCTGCAGCTCCTCGAACAGCAACTCCACACGGCTATCCGGACGCCCGATGAACTTGTACGCGCACTTGATGTGCGCCGGATAGTTGGCCGGAAAGCGCGGCGAGTGGAAGTAGCCCTCGCCCAGATTCCCGTCGAGTCCGGTGCTGGCAAAAAAATAAAAGTCGCAGAAGCTATGCGGCACCAGCCGCCCGTTCGTCTTGAAGAGCTCTGAATGCAACCGTGGAACGGACGAGGTGAACATAAATTAACTAATCGATTTCTCAGTTGCTTACCTTGCTTAAGGAATCGGTAGCTGGCCGTCAGATTCAGGGTCCAGTCGATCAGCTTCGTGGGCGGCTTCTGAAAGCTAAGTCTCAGTCCCAGCAGCCTGCCACCACTGTAAATGGGCGTGGCATTGCGAGCCGTCGCACTGTGCTGGCACCAAGTGTACGCCGGCAGCGTTGAATTCTCGATGACGGGCTCCTTCAGATACGGAAAGACCTCGACGGTGTCCAAGCAGCTGTCACAAAAATTGCATATCAAGAATTGCCGTGCAGCGCTAATCATATTGCGGCGAAATGTGGCCCAAATGGCCGGAATCAAATGATGTTGAAAATTTATTGGTCGCTTGGCCGGCTCGTTGGTCAAGCCTAAAAATAGGCTAGAGGCCAGCGAGCTGCCATTAAATAAAATGTTGCTCTGCCATTCGGTTCTGCATCATTTATTTTGATAAAAAGTCTAACAAAAGTTGGCGTTAAGCTGAACGCAGCAACCGCACGACGACAGCTGGCAGAAAAACAAATTTGTTCGCGTTCCAAGCAGATTGTGCGAAGGACAAAGAGCTAGAATTTGCATAGGGACAGGACTTTTCTTAACTGTAAATATTTTCTATAAACTGCAAAGAATTTACCATATTTTTAGGACAATTTTAATAAAATAAAAAAAATTTGCTATTTATGATGCAGAATCATTCATATATATGTATATAATATATATGATAACTAGATATTGACAGACTTGGCTTTATAAACTCTTTAATTAATAATTTATATGTTCGCAAATATATCTTGTATTTACATTCCGAGATAAAATTGAATACCATCTAAGAGGATCTACAAAGAAGTATAATATATTATATCAATTTATAGGGGTTACAAAATTTGGTTAGTAACACAATAAAATACTGTCAATATTCTAGGAGACAGCTTCGCTATAGAAACTTGATGAAATTTAGGACAATTTTTGAGTTTGTTGAATTTGTTGCTGCTGTTGGCAGTTCCAAGGTATTCGCGCCCCATGCTACTGCTGGTTCTTGCGTTTACGCATTCCTCCGAGCATACGACAGAAGGCAGGATAATCAATCATGGGCGGTTCCTCTAGGGTTTTGGGCTTCGCCATGGGCGCATGGCTGAGCGCTTCCTTTGCCTCGCTGATGGTCATTTTGTCGCCATAGTTGGTTAGCTCCTCGTAGATTCTATGGGGTGGGAAAGGGTTTATATTAAGCCCATGACGTGGACAGGATGTTTGGCGCACTGCACCCACTTTCTTTCGTCGATCATGCCCGTGCCGTGGTCGTCCCACTTGCTCCAGGCCTCTAGCAATACCTCCTCCGGATCCAGCTCTATGGTGCGACGGCACATCAGCTGCACAAAGGCCTCATAGTCGAGGGGTTCCTGGGCCTCCGACATCATTTGCTCCAACAGTTGCTCGTTGGGCTCATTGCCGAGAGCCGTGTAGGTGAAACGCAGATCATCTTTCGATATCAGCCCGTCACAGTCCGTGTCAAAGAGCGTGAATACCTTTTGGAAATCGTCCGATCAGCCACATTTGGACACGTCCCTCAACCAACACTTACTTCCTTCAATTCGGCCAGTTTGGCAATGTCGAGGTCCTGCGGCGACACGTGATCATCGGCTCTTAGCTCCTCGGGCAGTGTGTAATGGCCAGTGCTCTCTGGAAGCTTTAGCCTGGGATTGAAAATCTCATTAATGACGGCCATTGCCTCCGAGTCAGTTCCCAGCTGCGGCGGTGGCTGTGGCGTCTGCGATCCTTTCCGCACTGAGCTGGCCCGACGCCGTCGCTGGCCAGACATGAGGGGACACAGATACTAGAAATCATGGCTCATCATTGACTATATTATATTCACTCACGCGTTCCAGATCTTCCAGTGAAACAGAAGGATCCATCGACATTTTGAGCTGCGCGATTCACAAGCGTTTTTACAAGCGATTCACACGCGACTCACACGCGATTTGCCAGCGATTTTGCACTTCTTCACCAAAAAATCTGGTCGCAACGTTAGCGGCCAACGTTGTGTCCAACGCTCTGCCCAAGCTCCACTGAAATTTGTGGCGCCGGTGCTCAGCAATTTTATTGACAAATCGATTTCGAAATTTTTTTAATATTTGTCTTCCTCTTGGTTTCTTGGGTTATTTTAATGCAGCTAAAATAGCTGCAAAATTTCATAAAAATTGACACAAATTTGCGAACATTTATATAAATAACCAGGCGTGCCGAGCACGGCTCCACGGACCCCCCAGCCGTAGTGGCCTTCACAAGGTATTTTAATTACATTGCATTCGCATATTTCCTCGATGGTCGACGCATTTTGATGGCTGTCGGGCAGCTGCCTATATGGCTGACAGATCCAGATCTCTGATCGATTTGGATACGGCATGCAGCACAGCGGGTGGCAGCCGACAGCCGATAGCCGACTGCAGTGGCTGTACGGCTGGCTTACTACGGCCGGAAGCGTTGCTACTCACCCGGATCGCAGCTGCAGCTGCTGCAGCTGAAAGGCCACCAGCTCGTCGGCCATGCCGCCAATGAAGATCATCAGGCAGTTGTTTTTGGCGCCCAGTGCATGGCTGGCATTAATGCTAACGCTGCCCCATTGTGTGGCGTTGCGCTCGTTGGCGTGCAGGCAGGAGCAATCTGTGCATGGACCATCATCAATTATGCATTCAAATCCCACTCTATTCAGACGTGACTCACCCAACCACAGCTGCGTCTGCTTATTGCCCGCGACTCGCTGACCGTTGGCCACCAAAATCAGTGCCGACACCAAAGTTAACCAAGCGGCCGCCATCACCAGCGGCCAAAATGTAACTGCGATGCGAGCTGCCAGCATCGCGATAATATCCTGTCGGTGGCCCAACATCCTGCTTCTGTGTGCTTTAAAAATAGCCAGACGCCACCCCAGCTGCCTAGCTGCCCTGCTGCCCTGCTGCCCAGCTGCCCCTTCGCCCTGCTGCTCAGTTCACCTGCCTTTTTTTTCGTATCATTAAATTTAAGTTGAGGTTTTTATGAAGCTGCCCCACAGACAGCTGCAGGTGGCGCCAACGCCAATCGCTAGTTTCTGACACAGCCCACGCCTGCGGCACCTCCAGCCGAGAGTTTGGTAAGCTATTTATAAGTGGATTTCATTTTTCTGTGATTGGCAGTTATCTGTGCGCTGGCAACTGTTTTTTAAAAGAGTTCTAAGCCATTTTATTCACCCGCAAGGTCCGCCCACTTGAGAGCATTAAAGAAGTCGACGTAACTCAATTCAGTAACTCAATTCGGCATAAAAAAAGGATAAAGCCAAATTTAAGGTGATAAAGGTATCTATATCTATATCTATATCTATATCTATATCTATATCTATATCTATATCTATATCTATATCTATATCTATATCTATATCTATATCTATATCTATATCTATATCTATATCTATATCTATATCTATATCTATATCTATATCTATATCTATATCTATATCTATATCTATATCTATATCTATATCTATATCTATATCTATATCTATATCTATATATATCTATATCTATATCTATATCTATATCTATATCTATATCTATATCTATATCTATATCTATATCTATATCTATATCTATATCTATATCTATATCTATATCTATATCTATATCTATATCTATATCTATATCTATATCTATATCTATATCTATATCTATATCTATATCTATATCTATATCTATATCTATATCTATATCTATATCTATATCTATATCTATATCTATATCTATATCTATATCTATATCTATATCTATATCTATATCTATATCTATATCTATATCTATATCTATATCTATATCTATATCTATATCTATATCTATATCTATATCTATATCTATATCTATATCTATATCTATATATCTATATCTATATCTATATCTATATCTATATCTATATCTATATCTATATCTATATCTATATCTATATCTATATCTATATCTATATCTATATCTATATCTATATCTATATCTATATCTATAGCTATATCTATGTCTATAGATATAGTCTATATCATTATCTACTTCTATTTCATTATCTACTTCAAACAAATTTACTTGAATATTTATTGAAAGCCAAACGCCAAATCTATATTTAATACAACTTTAACACACACTTTAATAACTATATATGTATATATGTATATATTTGATATAGGTATATTTATAGGTGATTAGGTGCCACCTGTTTGATTCATCTTCGCCTTGAACATGTCGGCTAACATAGCCGCTTTGTTGGCATTGAGTTCTTCGTAGTCGTAGGGCGCCATGTGCTGCTTGCAGCGTTCCAGCCATTGCTTGACATGTTTGTAGGGCTTAATGTCGAAGTCGAAAGCTTCCAGCTGGGAGACAGTAACCAGAAGTGTCAAGTCCGCAATGGTGAAATGCTCTGCGGCAGCATATTCCCGACCTTCGAGTATTGAATTTAGCCAGCCAACAGCTTCGGCCAGTTTGGCTCGCTTGCCCTCGTCCAGGGGGGCGCCAATGAACATAGTGGGAAACTGCGAGGGTAGTAAATAAATGTCGGTATATTTTTAGCACTTATGCTGTAAGCTACTCACATAAAAGTCGGTGAGGCGCTGGTAGAGCGTGCCCAGATCGAAGTGCAGGCGCTGATCCACCAGAGCGCGCACGCGCACATCAGTGGGATAGAGCTCGTCGGACTTGGCATAGGCAGCAACCAAATATGAGAGTATAGCCCGACTGCAATTGAGAATTAGAGGAATTGCTTGACTTTAAGGTATTCTATTGAAGAAGCTGTCACCTTTCCCACAGCACCAATCCCTCGTCGTTCATGGTGGGCACACAGTGCTGTGGATTCATGGCCACAAAGTCGGGCTTGAGCTGCTCCCCCTCCAGTATGTTGATGATCTTCAGCTCGAATTTCAGATCAAGCATCTTGGCCAGCAGCAGAATGCTGCGACAGGGCGGACTCGGAGGCAGATAGTACAGCACTGGCGTCGACATCTTGCTACCTCTGACAATTAGACAGTAGACGAATTCGGTTACAATTTGTTCGGTTCGATTCATGGGTCACAACTGAAAAGCGCTTTGTAAATTGGCCAACAACACGACAGGACACCGGTTGGTCGTAAAGCAGAAAATCAATTCATCGATTTCAAATATTTTATTAATGTAAATTGCCTGACGATTTACATTAGCCTTCAACAAGGTGACCGCTAGGTCGAGGAAAACTTGTCGTCAATATGTTAGAGGCACTTATCTTAATTTACTTAATTATATAAGTAATTAAGACAATGAAGAACACAGGAAAAGAAAGTCTACGACAGATGAACAGGGAATGGGAATTTCTTTTAGGTATTTATAAAAATAACTAAATGGAACGATCTGCTAGATTCCTAAGATGACTTGAAAATATAATTAAATATTTCAATCTGCTTTGTGGCTAGAAATATCTTAGGGTATGCGCCTGCTTAGCCTTTGAAAGCTTCTCACAGTTGAGTTTATCGCTTGCATATTAATTGAAGCTGTTCTACCTCGATTGTTTTTTAATTATGAATGTGGGAAATATTTGTGCCGCCAGCTAGCTGCATACTCACACAATCCTATGTACCAGCTTGTGTTGCACCACGGCCACGGAGTCGATGTCCATGCAGTTCCCCAGTGTGGCTGCGAGTGTCGAGCGCTGCTGTCGTCGCGACGGAGCTCTGGTCCTTTGGCTAGTGCAACTGGTGTACAGTGGCTGCTGCTGCTGTGGCTGCTGCTGCGACGATGATATAATCTGTTTATGTTAACTTGGGGACGTGGCTGTCCCTCAGTGTATCCTGCCTGTTTGAATTTTCAGAACTTTCATGTCATCGGCGGCTGCTTGGCGCTTTGTTTCGTGTCTGTTTTGTTTTGCTATTTTCGTTTAGTTTTCATAGCGAACGTTACCTGGACGACAGCCACGGCGCGTCGCCTCGGCTAATGTGTGCTCACCTGAGTGAAAGGGCGAGTGGCAGAGTGAGGACAGCGGGGTGACTGTGGGGGCGTGCGGCTGCCGAAACTCGGTCAGGATGTCGTGCGCTTGTCTGCTCCTCTTATTCGTTCTAAAATTAAGCCACTACATAATTTGTTGTAGCTACGTGTTTTATTTGTTATTGATTGCTGCAAGTCTTTCCAGCTGAACGCCGCTCAAAACTTGGTCAGGCCGCCATTTAACTGGGGGCGAAACTGAAAGTGGGCAGGAATTTGTAGTGGGCTAATTTTTAGCACTTTCTTAGCCACTTAGAAGCAAGCACAAGCTGTCCTTGCCCATTAGATAAGCTGATATGAGAACGGAGCATGAGCCAGGCACTCTTTTTTGGCCGCCAGTGTAAAGCAAAACTTGCCTAGCTCACTTACCCAACTACCTGCTCGGGTATTTATGCAGGTAAGCCAAGGACAATGTATTGGAAAATTATGGAAAACACATTCAAAGACCCATTAACCGTTGAAATTCCCAGAAAATCTGTCATTAACTGCAAAAAAGGGACAATTGAGTGTGCAATGTGCAAGGATAGCAAGGATTCAAAATGGACACGACCCGCAGTAGCCTATAAAGGAGCAGCGCATCACAACTGCCGTAAACAGTCGTCGTCGAGGAAGTGAAGCGAAACAAGTGAATCTCAAGATGATCTATAGAAATCTGCACAACATGTCGCTGTGCTTTTTGCTCCTGCTCATGATGTTGAATGAAGCCCACACGCTGCCGGCACTGGACACTGTTCCAGCTGCAACAGCCGTCAACAGCATCGAGGAGACAGATAAGCTGCCAGACACACATATCGAGCCCAACGCTTCACTTGAGGCGGCTCTGATCAATGTCAACGGCTCGAATCAGACAGCGGGAAACAACGAAGAGCTGGAACCAGCAGTCGTAAGTTAATACTGAACACTTTCAAGAATCTAGAAAGAGAGCTCAGACCATTCTATTACAGCCCGGTGATAATGTGGCCAGTGACAGCAGCAATGAGCCGGTGTCCATCTATGCCGGTGGGCTCATCACACCCGAACTCTTTCAGCAGTATCTGAGTCAATACGGTGGTGCAGCGGCTTTGGCACCGCTTGCAGCAGGTTATCCGGCTCCCATGACTGGAGCGCCCGGTATTTATCCGTATCCTGGGCCGATTATGGTGCAGACTGGCTATGAGGGCTTCTTGGTGCCCGCCAATTCAGCCAGCGCCGATAGTGTCTCAGATGGCACCACAACTGTGGTAGCTGCGCCCTCGCCTGCCATAAATCCCTTGATGGCCTTTGCGTCTCGGCTGTTGCCCACCATTCTGATGTCAACGCTGTTTCGCATTGTGGCCGTCGTGCTATCCGCCGTGGGGGTCATACTCTTTGGTGGTGCCATCACCAACGCGCTCTGCCGGGCAACTCAAATCTGTGAGATTCCAAACAAGGCCATTAACTATCTACGCTCTGGCGGGGCACAGGATGTGGGTCGCATGCTAGCCGAGGAGATTACGCCGGAACGTGTACGGCGAACCACGGAATTCGTTCGCAATGCCATTCACAAATATCGCCAGCTGCAGAAGCTAGTCGAGCCGGAGACGAAATTTAACTAGAAGATCGAGACTTTACTTAACTTTAAAATTTGTACCGGAACTTAATGTAGTAATGCTTGAAAACAAAGATGAACTGAAATATACACACTTTTAATTTAGTCAAAACCATAATAAAGTTTTATTCAAATGGGGTATCTAATCAAGCGAATTTGCAATCAAGTTTCAAATAAAATACTTAAGAATATTGCTAAAGACTTTTAATATATTTAAGCAATATATCTTCATATGTATATGTCCTTATATGACATATTTTGTATACGGCAAAGATAAGATAATACAAGAAAGAGCTCTGATCTGAAGTATGCATTATATGTAAATATGTTGAATCAAGATAATGCGTTGTGTGTAACTGTGTGCATCTGTCTCCCAGTCTTTCTATAAAAATGATTTTGGGAGCCACAATATCTGAAGGGATCAAATATTTTTTATAATACTGATAATAATTTATGTATAGAACAACTTTAGTTTAATGTTCTACAATTATTATTTATTACACACAATTTTTGACAATAAATAAATGATTATATTAAAAATTAGGAGTCAATAATTTAAGCTTTCACTTCCTTCATTTTAGCGTCGAGCCACTCCTTCATCAAGACCAAGCCTTCCAAGTTTTCCGACCAACCGGGTGTCACCTTCTCGGCATTAGCGTACCACTTGGCCACATTGGGATAGCTCTTGAGGTCAAAATTGGTTGCGACAAATGTCGAAACGGTGGCCAGAATGGCAATGTCCGCGATGGTCAAATGATCTCCTGCCACATACTGTTGCCCCTCGAGGAAGGTGTTGAGGAAACCGACGGCACTCTCGATCTTCTTGAAGTTTTCTGGATCTCCGGGTTTGTTCAGAAGGAATATGGGATAGTAATAATCAGCGAATGATTTGTACAACACACCCATATCGAAGTATAGTCGCTGATTAACGATGGCCTGCTGCTGTGGATCCTTGGGATACAGTGAGTCGTCCTTGCCGTACTTCTCCACCAGGTAGACCAGAATGGCACGCGACTCCCAGATGGAGAAACCATTGTCCACCAGGGTGGGGATCGTGTGCTGTGGGTTGATCTTTATAAATTCTGGTTTCAGTTGTTCCTTCTCCATGGTGTTCACAAGTTTCTTATTCAGTTCGAGGCCCAGAGCTTTTGCCGTCATTAAAATTGAACGGCAGGAGGCTGATCCTGGCGAATAGTAGAAATCCATGTTGAATTTGTATTGGGTTCTGCTGTCAAATGCTGAGCGCAAACTGATTTTGAGTACGGAACATTGACTGCTTTTATAGCAATAGTTAACCGAAAATTATCTCTTAAGTGGCGTGTTATCAAATTGTGTTTGTCACTCTTACTTTCAGATTAATGTGCAAGCTATTGTACATATAAGAGAATCTATATAATGAGAACGTTCGAAGCTATTTCAACAGACTGTGTCATACTTGTTCACTCTTCAAGGACTGCAAATTATATTATATATATATTATTGAAACAGGGTATCTAGGTAATCAAATTTGCAATCATGTTGAACTTAGGCTTTGCTAAGTGAATTTTATCGAACTATTAAATTAAGAATCTATCTAAAATAAAAATAAATTAATTTGGTGTAGGTTAATTAATAGATAATGTCTCCTTTTTATAAAAATTACAATTACTTTTATACATTTTCGAGAATTAATATTAACCTTTAGCTCCCACATCACATTTTGATCTTAACCTTTTATATTTCCCAAATTTGATTCAGCTATTCAGACCAAAGACTGGAGTTTAGAAAGGTTTTGTAATTTTCCCAGCCACTTAATGTCGAACTCCCAGAAAAAAGATCATAAATCGAAAATATCTTCCTATGGCATATTTGATCTTCATGGTAACTCGTTTAATTTAGACGAAATACTAGATACTGATACTAGATACTAGATAGTAAGTATCGCTTGCCCCTGCATATAAGGTTTTAAAAACGTTGGTTGCATAGTTAAAAAACACCCTATCAAATAACCCCTATCAGATAAAACCCCTATAAATAACTCTAATTCAAACTAGCGCTGTCAATATTAATGAAGCCGGGAATGTCGAGGAAACGTATGTTAAAATTTGCGTGCAAAGCTGACTATCTTAAGAGGTTTGACAGTAAATGTCTTAAGTATGTAAACAAAAGTCATGGAAGATATCCGTCTTTATAGGATATATTTTGTATATAGCAACGATAACTTTATGGAGAGAAGAAATAATTGTGACCTGAACTATATATTATATGTATATGTTGGATCAAGACGGGCTTTATAAATCATGATGCTTGTGCATCTCTCTTCCAGTCTGTTAATATAAATGATCTTTGGAGCTACAATAGTTGGAAGACCTGAAATGTTTTTCATAATGTCGAGAACATTGATATACTGAATTGTTTTTCTTTTTTTATGTTCTGCAATTCTTATTTATTACACACAATTTTTGACAATAAATAAATGATTATATTAAAAATTAGGAGTCAATAATTTAAGCTTTCACTTCCTTCATTTTAGCGTCGAGCCACTCCTTCATCAAGACCAAGCCTTCCAAGTTTTCCGACCAACCGGGTGTCACCTTCTCGGCATTAGCGTACCACTTGGCCACATTGGGATAGCTCTTGAGGTCAAAATTGGTTGCGACAAATGTCGAAACGGTGGCCAGAATGGCAATGTCCGCGATGGTCAAATGATCTCCTGCCACATACTGTTGCCCCTCGAGGAAGGTGTTGAGGAAACCGACGGCACTCTCGATCTTCTTGAAGTTTTCTGGATCTCCGGGTTTGTTCAGAAGGAATATGGGATAGTAATAATCAGCGAATGATTTGTACAACACACCCATATCGAAGTATAGTCGCTGATTAACGATTGCTTTTTTCTGTGGATCCTTGGGATAGAGTTGATCGTCCTTGGCGTATTTCTCAACCAAGTAGACCAGAATGGCACGCGACTCCCAGATGGAGAAACCATTGTCCACCAGGGTGGGGATCGTGTGCTGTGGGTTGATCTTTATAAATTCTGGTTTCAGTTGCTCCTTCTCCATGGTGTTCACAAGTTTCTTATTCAGTTCGAGGCCCAGAGCTTTTGCCGTCATTAAAATTGAACGGCAGGGGGCTGAACCGGGCATATAGTAGAAATCCATGTCGAATTTGTATTGTGTTCTGCTGTCAGTAGTTGAGCACAAACTGAATTTGAGCACGGGACAGTGACTGCTTTTATAACGATAGTTACCGAAAATTATCTCTTAAGTGGTGTGCTATCAAATTGTGTTTGTCACTATTACTTTCAGATTTATGTGTGAGTTATTATACATATACGAGAATATATGTAATAAATCAGAACGTTCCAGGCGATTTCAACTGACTGTTGCGTACTTGTTCACGCTTCCATTGATTGAGACGTGGGCCAAAAAAGATTTATAAAGATTGCATAACTTTTATTTTAAACGGTTTGTTACTTGAGGTTAATAACTTTGGAATTTGTTGGCTTGATTGAAATACAGATTGATTGATCTTAGTATATAATCTATTTGCGAACGGTCACAAAACCAATATACCCATTTGGCTTGACAAAAAAAAAACGAGTATGTTATCTCTATCCTAGTAAAAAATACAGCGATAACTTTTATTTATTATTTATTTTCTTTATTCAGAAATATAAAATTATAATACAGTATTAACTCAATAAGAAGAACTATGTGGAATGTAAACCTATTTAAAAACTCTCTGAAATTCACTTATTTTTATTTATGAGAACTGCAAAGAAGAGCGTAACGAAAAGCTTAAGTGAACAATTTCAAGCATGAAAGCTGCCTGAGTTCGTTAAAGTAGTGAGACTCGTGCAATGGGTTAAAAAGAACATTCGAAAAGTCAACGAAAATGTTAATTTTAGCACAGCGGCAAATAAGCTTGGCTTGCACATACACACACACATACATACATGCTCGCATATACACATATGTACATACATACATACATATATACAGACATAACATGCCAGGCAAATAAGCTGAATACAGCACTGAAGTTCATGGTGAAATACAGCTGTATATAATACACATATATAATATATATGTATGTACATGTGTATGTAGATCAAATTAAATAATAGATATGGATGTGTGTATGTATGTATTCGAGCTTGTAAATAAGCTCATAAGCTTTTCGGTATCTCTCGCTCGCCCGTAATTATCGGCATGCTTAATTTTTATGATTGTTTGGTAAATAAACAAAAACACTTAGTTCGGCTAGCTGTGTGTGTGTGTGTGGGAGTATAATTTATTGAATATTTTCAGAGAACTTATTGCTGAATATTAATATAAATATTTGTTCTAGATTATCAGAAGAGAGACGGCGATAAATTTACTGTTTGCGCATGGCTGCAACGCGCTCTTTGAGCTTCTCCAGGCCCTCCTGGTTCTCAGACAAGCCGGGCGTGACTTTTTGGACATGTTCGTACCACTTGGCCACATTTGGATAGTTGGCAAGTGGAAAGCCCACAGTCACGACGGTCGAAACAGAGGCCAAGATGGAGATGTCGGCGATTGTCAACCTACTGCCGGCAACGTATTGCTCGCCCTCCAGGAAAGTGTTCAGGAAAGCAAAGGCCGCCTCGACTTTCTTGAAGACTTCTGGATCAGCTGGCTTGTTGGAGCGAAACTGGGGATAGTAGTAGTCGGCGGAGGCCTGGTAGAGCACGCCCATGTCAAAGTATAGACGCTGGTTAACTAGCGCCTGTTGCTGCGGATCCTTGGGATAGAGCGAATCGTCCTTGCCGTACTTCTCGACCAGGTACACCAGAATGGCACGCGACTCCCAGATGGAGAAGCCATTGTCCACGAGTGTTGGGATCGTATGCTGGGGATTCAGCTTGATGAACTCCGGCTTCAGTTGCTCCTTCTCGCCCGTATTGAGCAACTTCTTGTTCAGTTTAATGCCCAAAGCGGCAGCTGTCATCAGAACGGAGCGGCACGGGGCCGAGCCAGGTGAGTAATAAAAGTCCATTTTCACAATCTGAATTCTCTATGTCCGACACCTCCAATGCGCGAGCGACTACTGAGCTCGCTCAGTTGCCGCTATGGCAATTATACGAGCAGTAACAGCACAGATAAGCCATGACATGCACGAATCGTTATCGCAACACACTTTCTCATTATATCTGTAGTTGTTTATCTGTGATATGATGCAATGTAAATATATATATGTTGGATATATGTATCATCAGCAATCAGAATTGCTTCGATTCTTATTACTAATTAAACGCAAAAATGTCGAAGCTTTTCTCTTTATCATTTTCATATAATGGAAAGAGTATATTGGATTAATATATATTTGCTCTATATATATTGATTTTGAGGCTCTCAATCTATATTTATAATGGCAAAACATTTCGCACCAATTGCTAAGAGAGACTTTACAGGTGGAATATATATTCATCTCATCTAACACATATCTGGTTAAACATCATATTCTAAAGTTGATATCCCGCAGTCTTAAGTTTTACGAATCAACTTAAGATAAGATTGAAATATTTTTCAAATTTATAGAATCAAAATGTATTACTAATGGCTTCCTGTGGCCCAGGTTGTCTCTAGACCTATGAATTATACGATCTGACCATAAGCACATATACAATTCGATATAAATTTAAATAGATTTGAGCTGTTGGTACATTGTGAACGAGTATTATGTAGTCGGTTGCGCCCTACTCAAATGTTTTTCCATCATTTATAGTCATTTTATTATTTATTTATTTATTATTAATATAATAGTTCATGATTTGGATTATTAATACATTCGCATAAATTTCTAAATTTAGTTAGCTGCAATTTCTTTGCGCTTCTCTTCGATCCATTCTTTCATTGCATTCAAGCCCTCATCCCAACCGGGTATTACCCTCTGAACTGCCTCATACCATCTGGCCACATTTGGGTATTTGGTAATATCAAAGTCCGCCACGACAAAAGTGGAGACTGAGGCCACAATGGAAATGTCGGCCACAGTCAATGTGTCGCCCGCCACAAATTTCTGATCTTCAAGGAATACATTCAGAAACTCAAAAGCCGTTTCCATCTTAGCAAACTTGGCGGGATCAGCTGGCGCCTTCTGCATAAATTGCGGGTAGTAATAGTCAGCGAAGCTGTGTATCAGTGTGCCCATGTCGAAGTAGAGGCGCTGATTGATCAGGGCTCGCTTCTGTGGATCCTTGGGATACAGTGAGTCGTCCTTGGCGTACTTCTCAATCAGGTAAACCAGAATAGCACGCGACTCCCAGATGGAGAAACCATTGTCTACCAGGGTGGGGATCGTGTGCTGTGGATTGATCTTTATAAATTCCGGCGTTAGCTGTTCACCTGCCAAGGTGTTCAAAAGCTTCTTATTTAGCTCGACTCCCACTGCCCTGGCCACCATAAGAACGGCACGGCATGGAGCTGAGGCTGGCAAGTAATAAAAGTCCATTTCGCAGTTGCGTTTCGGTCTGGTCTGTTTGAAGAGCGCTCCAGTACTGACTTATATATGCTTCTGTAAGGTAATACGAGAACGTCTGGGCATTCAATATGTAGACATATACATACATACCATACATGTATATGTATGTATGTTATTATGAAAATATACGTACTCGTCTGTATCGCCTTTCTTATCGCCTCTTTCAGTAAACAGAGAAAGAAGAAACTATATGTATAACATCTCGAGTCTATCCAGAGAGCATTCGTTACTAGAAAAGCTGTCTTAGAATTTCTAAACCGCTATAACGATACAAAATATTGACACTACCCAGCAAAAGAAGAGTCAGAAATTAGAAAGGCCCTAGTTGAGCGTATGATAAATTCAGTTACCCCAACCGAAGTAATAAAACTTATCTGTAAATCAAAAACATTCGCAAGACCTTAATTTAGTTTATGCAAAAAGGGTTGTGTTGGCATGTGTTAGTTATTCATTTGAACGGCTATACATACCTCTGAAATACTTACGGACGGTGCAATATATACATACCATTTATATTTATAGTTGCTTAACTAATAGGTACCCTGCCATTGTCTCTGCTGAGTTCAAATCCAGAGAACATTATTATTATAATTATATATTATGCGCATTAGAACTTGGCTCTGTAAAGTTGATTCATACATACATACATATATAAACATATAAACTACATCATGTTCGTCGTTTACTATCAGCGTACTCTCATTAGTTTCGTACGAACAGGGTATAGCCAGTCATAAATTTAATTTATTTCAAACTAGTTTCTAGTGCCTCTCTTACAGTCGCATCTCTTTACATCAAGCTTCTCTTCTCTTTGCTGAGGCCAAAGCTCTTAGCTTCAACGGGGGGGATCTTTTTTATGGCGTAGGCCCATGACGCATGCGTCGTTCACGTAGGCAAACAGGTTCTTCGGGCACACATGCATGTGAACGTACCTAAACAGTGTATAGCTCATAGACGCCGCGACCTTTCTCTACATTTTTCGCTCTTCAGCACAGATGAATGCGCAAAAAACCCAAATCATTTGTTTGTTTATGTTTTCCATCGAATTATGTACAAATGAGTAACTTGCCGGTATCTTCTTCTTTTACACATTTTTATTATGTTTTTGGGTTTTCTCAGAGCTGCGAACATTCTCGAATGTGGAGAAGTGACTAAACTTAAAGCTCTCGCGGTTCTCTCAGTTCGCTCGTGTTGTTTTTGGCTTGGAGATATTACTGACGTGTACCCCCCGCCCAGAGTGTGCCGGCTCGCATTGTTTATAAATAATTGTCTTTATGCAGTGTCATGCTGATAGTAAAATTAGCAAATTGTGAAACTGATAAACACTAGAAAATGTTTGATGTTCACAGAATATTCGAGTAGTGAGCACAAAATATACGCCAAGTCACTCTTATTTTGTAAGTCGGTTAGGTGAGAGAGCTGAATTTCATCATTGAAATGTATTTCGACGAACTTCATATTTATGAAACGTAATATGGTGTTTACTTAAGAGTTAAGAAACTGAAATATATGTACACATACATATGTACATATCTATGACTGTAAAGAAATACCTAAAATAGCTTAGAAAATTAAGTGAAAATAAAGAAATTGTATATATGTATGCATGTACATATGTATGTATGTATGTATTCAAATTAATAATCCTGGTTGGTTGACGTGGCATTCGGCACTAATAACGCACTTTTGTGTGCCCTTTAGAAATTTCTGTAGTACTGCAATTAGCTACGGTAATCACCATCAGCTGTAAGTTGAGCGCTGCCTGTTCCCCTAATGGAAAGTCAATAACATTAAGAAATGCACATGCATACAGACAGACTGGAATACACACACACATACACACACACTCATGCAGACATACATATAATACAATCATGTAATGATTACATACATACAAACATTGTCATACATTGTACACATAATTTGCATGCCTTTGTTGGCAGAGCTTTTACTCTTAATCGATCGTATGTCAAGGGCGTGGGCAGCTGACCGTCCAAGAGTGTTATACTCTGTTATACACTTATATGTACATTCGTATGCTATAAACATATGTAGTTACATACATACATATATAGACACGTATGAATATAATTGGACACTTTCAAGGCCACTGGTAAACCGAACCATTAACGTTAATGTTATATGTACATATGTATGCATGCATGTATGTATGCATATACATAATCTAGTTATTTGTAATTAATTGAACCGGCATAATTATTTATAAATTCCTTAAAATACATACATACATATGTACATATATATGCATGCATGCACATATACATACATACATAAATACATATGAAAGTAATGCAAGTTCGTGATATATGCACATGTGTACGTACATACATACATACATATGTATGTAATTAGCAATACAGCAATTAAGCTATCGTGAATATTTTCAAATCTTAAATGCTTTAAGTTGTACTCAGCAGCTGCAAAGAATTCACACAAATTGCCATAAACGAAATGTTTTATAATAGAAGCAATAGAAGCTAAAGCAGTTTATATTTATATTACTTTTATATGCATGTGTGTTTGTATATGTATACAAACAGCGCCAAACACGCGAAAACAACAAGCGCTCTTTATGGCAACTCACTGTGTGTGCGCGAGATTGTGTCTTTGTGTGTGGGTATGCGTGCATGTATTATGCTCCCCGCGAACCGTTGATAAGTTGTTGTTTGTTTGCCGGTTTTATAGCGGCCGGTCGCTTACTCACAGCGGCCGTCTATAAAAACCGCGCGACTCTACAAAAGCCCAACAGTGTTGCTTGATACTTGGTACAGTGCGCCGCCAATTTTCTACAAACTAAAAAGTAAGTGTCAACGTGTAATATATACATCCATACATACATACATATATCAAAGTGTCCATTTGTGTTGTGTGAACCAAAAAAAAAATTGTATTGTGTGGAAAAAACCCGAAAGAGAAAAATAATAACTACAAGTTGGAGTCTATGACATCACAGGATTACAGACTGCTTATATATGTACATACATACATACATAGAGCGATATATAATTATGATTCGAATGGTTTTCTGTGCTCTGCTTTGCGCGTCTAATGTTCGTTTGTCTTCTGTGCTCTTCTAATTATAGTAAAACAAAATGGCTGACTTCTACTATTTGCCCGGCTCCTCGCCCTGCCGCTCGGTCATCATGGTCGCCAAGGCTGTTGGTGTTGAGCTGAACAAGAAGCTGCTGAACCTGCAGGCTGGCGAGCACCTGAAGCCCGAGTTCCTGAAGATCAATCCCCAGCATACGATCCCCACTCTGGTGGACAATGGCTTCGCCCTGTGGGAGTCGCGCGCCATTCTGGTCTACCTGGTGGAGAAGTACGGCAAGACCGACTCGCTCTATCCCAAGTGCCCCAAGAAGCGCGCCCTGATCAACCAGAGGCTGTACTTCGACATGGGCACCCTGTATCAGAGCTTCGCCAACTACTACTATCCTCAGGTGTTCGCCAAGGCGCCCGCCGATCCCGAGGCCTTCAAGAAGATCGAGGCTGCCTTCGATTTCCTGAACACCTTCCTGGAGGGTCAGACCTATGTCGCTGGTGACTCACTCACCGTCGCCGACATTGCCCTGTTGGCCAGCGTGTCCACCTTCGAGGTGGCCAAATTCGACATCAGCAAGTACGCCAATGTGAACAAGTGGTACGAGAACGCCAAGAAGGTGACTCCCGGCTGGGATGAGAACTGGGCCGGCTGCTTGGAGTTCAAGAAATACTTCGAATAAGCTCCATTCCTTGTCGAGTATTATTATATTTATAATTTATTCATATAACTGTAACTCACAAAGCGATTTGAAATCGTCCAGCGAGACTTTGGTGCGAATGATGTTTTTGCTTCAAATAAAGAGTATTCATTTTTATTGAGTACAATTTAAGAGATTTAACTTTATGGCTTTTATTGCTTGTCTTCATTGTGCTCTTCGCGAGCTGAAGAGCTCTCTAAGTTCTCTTGCTGTTGCTTTTTAATGCGATAGTTGCCAATTCTTTTTCTAATTTGTTTCGCTCCCCACACTATTAAGGTTGATGTCTGATGTGTGCGCATTTGTGTTTGTGTGTGTGTGTGTTGGCACAAACACCACTTGAACCACAAATTGATATTTTTCCATTTTCGCTCACACAGCTACCCTTTCGAATGTCTTGTAGTCGTGAATTTTGAAGCAGTTTGTATGCACCCTCGTGATTGTTCTGAGTGAGAGTATTCAAATTGACTCGCTTGTTGTTCAATTCTACATTCGCCTGCATACTCGACACACACACACACTCATCCCTAGAGTGTTCATGTATTGTGTGTGTGCAAGCATATGTAAGCAAGCGTGTGTATGTTTTCATATTTGTCTACGCTCTCTCTCTCTCTCTCTCTCTGTCTGTTTATAAATGACAGCTTTAACGGCTGCTCTCTTTTCGCTGCACTCTCGGCAAATGCCGTGCGGCTTTACAATGTCTCAATTCAGTTGCAAAAAGTACAGTAAGCAGGAAGCGTACGATAACGAGTAAGCAAAAATAAAGAATTAATTTAATGTGGACAATGTAAATTGAAAAATTGATAAATTGCTGCAGGTCGCATATTAAATTCCCTTAAATCGTGCTCTTTTCCAAGTGGGAAACTTGTCCAAATAACAAATTGAAGTTTACATTTAGAAAATAAAACTGAGTAGTCCAATTTTTGGCCTATTCAATACTTGAGGCAAATTTCTTATTCTGTGACTTCCTCTCGAATCGTAAATTGTAAAAAAACTTCAGTTAACAGACATAAATATTTCATATAACTTTTAGCTAATATGCTGGATTTTACTATATGCTGTATTCGGCGCCCTGTCGCTCCATTCTGATGTTGGCGCAGGCTATGGGCGTGGAGCTGAACAAGAAGCAGGTGGATCTGGATGCTGGAGATCACTTGAAGCCGGACTTCATGAAGATCAATCCACAGCACACGATTCCCACCCTGGTCGATGGGGACTTTGCGCTGTGGGAATCGCGCGCCATATTGTTGTACCTGGTGGAGACCTACGGCAAGAATGATGCCTTGTATCCCAAGGACACCAAACAGCGGGCTGTAGTGAATCATCGCCTGTTCTTCGATTTGGGCACACTGTACCAGAGCTATATCTATTACTACTATCCCCAACTGTTCGAGGATGTCAAGAAGCCAGCTGATCCGGAAAATCTGAAGAAAATTGATTCAGCTTTCGCAGCCTTCGATACATTGCTGGAGGGCCTCAAGTATGCAGCTGGCGATAAGCTTACTGTGGCTGACTTTGCACTCCTGGCCACTGTGTCCACCTTCGAGGTGACTGGATACAACTTCAGCAAGCACGCCAATGTCACCAGGTGGTATGAGGCCACCAAGAAGGAAGTGGCCGGCTGGGAGGAAAACTGGGAGGGCTGCCTGTATTACAAGAAGCTGTATTTGTCGGCGCTCTAATTATGTTTCCCCGATATTAATCGTCTCGATATGAAAAATGTATCCTAAAATATGGTATTACAAAATTCGGTTATGATGCAAACCCTATCTCAAATATAAGAAAGTCAACGACTCTTCAAGCGAAAGACATTTCATTTGTTAGAGTAGTGCACGGGCAAGTGCTGATAGGTGAGAGCACAGCTGCGATAAGATATCAAATTACCTGCTTATGAACAGCCTTAAGTGGCTAGGGCCCGGAGCTGTAAACATCGATCTATCTGGAACTAAACAAGAAATCGGTCTAAAAATATGTTGAAATTTATGGTACTAATTGCTGAGTCACTCGATTCTCATTTGTATTCACCAGCTGAGTCAATTATCACCTGACCTATACCATTATATGAAACCTTTATATACATATATATCTATAAATGATGTATTTATTTATATAAAATTGTGCTTAAACTCTGAGCCCAGCTCAGTTGCCTCAAGCTCTTTGTTAGAAAAACTCTAGAGTGGAGTACAAAAAAAGGTAAATATTATAATGCTATCTATATATATGTACATATACATACATATATAGTTTTGTTTTGGTCTGTTACGTAATCTAGGTAAAGAAAGTGATTATCATGAAATGAATGATGAGACGCTTGGCTGGTTTCCTTTGTCTGTTTGTTTGCATTTAGTGACAGCTCTTGATGAATACGAATTGTATTATACTGTGTATTATAGCTAAAGCCACATGAACTTGTATTATCGACCCGGATCCGCGCCCTGTCGTGCGGTCATTATGACGGCAAAAGCGATTGGCATTGAGTTTGATAAGCTGATTTTTATAAATACGCGCGCTGGGGACCAATTTAAGCCGGAGTTTCTGGCCCTGAATCCACAGCACACGATACCCACTCTGGTGGACAATGGCCTGGCGCTGTGGGAGTCGCGTGCCATTATGGTCTACCTGGCGGAGCAGTATGGCAAGGAGACGGCGCTGTATCCCCAGGACATTGAGCAGCGGGCATTGATCCATCAGCGCTTGTACTTCGACCTGGGCACCCTGTACAAGAGCTTCGCGGACTACTACTATCCCCAAATCTTTCAGCACCAGGCGCCCGATGGGCAGCTGTATAAGAGAATCGAGTTGGGCTTTGAGCTGTTGGATGGGTTCCTGGCGGAGCGGAGCTATGCAGCCGGCGAGTGCTTGACTCTGGCGGACATTTCGATCCTGGCCAGCGTCTCGTCCTTCGATGTGGCTGGCTTCGACTTGCGGCGCTATGGAAATGTTGCCAGGTGGTACGAGCTGGCCAAGCTGACCACACCTGGCTGGGATGCCAACTGGGCGGGCTGCCTGGAGTTCCAGAAATACTTTCAGAAATAATCTCGATTAAAGAAAGCTTCGTTTATTGCACTTGGTTCTTAACTGTGAGGAAGAGCTACTAGCTAAAGCATTGCACTTGGTTAGTCTAAAAGCTAAAACAGGGAGTTCGATTTGCTGAACTCGAGCGGGCGCCGGAACGACTGCTCCAGGTTGTGCAGTCGTTGCTCCAGATCGTTCATCGAGTTGCGCAGCGCGTGGCCGCGCGGACGCAGCGATATTTGCGGCGAGTGCTGCATTAGGTCGTCCTTGACGCCCGAGAAGGAGTGGCGCACGCAGGAGCGCTTCTCGAATTTGGTATTCTGATAGTGCGGATGTTGATGCTGATGCGGATGCTGATGCGGATGGGAGTGCGGATGACCGCGATGCTCGCATCTGGCATTGCGGCAGTTGTGGGCGACGAGCGGCTCATCCGTCTTCAGCGAATCCTCATAGGTATCACTGGAATGGGAGAGGAAGGTGTAGCTAATCGGAAGATCGGAAGTTAACCTCAAGCTTACTCACCTGCTGTCCGTGTGTGGCTGCTGGCGCAGCTCCAGGTGCGCCTTGGCATGCCGGGGACATAGCAGCTCCCCATTGCCGGCGCGCTGAAAGGAGTCTGGCGAGGTCTCGTACAGCTCACGGCTGCTGAGAAACTCCACGCCGGAGTCCTGGCCCGTGGAGTGCAGCGAGAACAGCGAAGTTTCATAGTTGTTGCTGAAAGTCAAAGCGAAATTAAAGCGGAAAGTGAAGAGGACAAATCTCCGGTCGAACTCACAGATTGTTCACAGGCTGGCAGGCGTTGTATTTGAGCACGAACGGAGCACTGCCATCGCCTCCAGTGGCCGCCGCTGCTGCTGCTGCGGCTGCGGCTGCCTTGGCAATGGACTTGGGCAGCGGCACATCAATGTATTCCCGCTGGCACTGCTGCTGCCTGAGTGAGAACGGGGAGAGGAGTGTGAAGGCGAATGTGAAGACGACTCTTGTCGGCCAATGAAACAGGTTTATTCGTTTTCGTTTTTGCTACTCACTCGTTCAGGTACTGGTGGTGTTGCTGCTGTGTGAGGAGCGCCTGCTGCTGGTGGTGCTGGTGCAGCTGCTGTTCCAGTTTCTCAGTGGCCGTCGCAGTGGATTGCGTCTGCGCCGAGGAGCACAGCGATTCGTTCATGAAGGCGCTGGTCGGACGAGGCTGTGCGACGTTGCCATTGCCATTGCCACTGCCACTGCCATTGCCATTGGCATTTGCCTTGTTGCAGCGCTGCGTGTGCCTCAGCTGGCGCTGGCGTCGCTGCTGCGAGCGCGTCTGGTTAATGCCGGCTATGGTATAGGCCAGTCCGGCCTCCGAGGTGGCGAAGTCGCGCTGCGACCAGAGCTGCCTGCAACCAGATGAAATGCTGAGATTTGTGGAACGATTCGCATTCGCATTCGAGTGGCAGTTGTCAAACGATTCTGATGAGGCTTAGCTTAATTATCGGCTCTTTAGGCTGTTGTTGTTGTTGTTGTTGTTCTTTGGTAATGTGATTTTTTTTTACAGTTAGAATTCCAGCGGGCAGGTGAGCTGCAGCAGCAGCCGGTTTACCCAACAACCAACAACAACAACAACAACGAAGCCATTTGATCTGCACTTAAAAAAGATTTATTAGATTGCCTTAGACTAAACTATATATGTATATATATATATATATATATATATATATATATATATATATATATATATATATATATATATATATATATATATATATATATATATATATATATATATATATATATATATATATATATATTTGTATGTAAATATGTATGGATTCAAGTCTTTCAGTTACGATTACTGGTTTATGCCACTGTTTACCGTTTTTGACGCAGGCACAGGTAGCAGCAGGCGGCTATGAGAGCGCCCAGGCTGAGCAGCGCCAGCAGCGCCAAGGTGAGAAATTCCAGGCCGCCCATTAGACTGGCCGCGGAGGCGTGCGTGGGTCGCGCCGGCCGCCCAAAGTCGGCCAGTTCGAGAATTCGCGGCATAGTCTTGCTGTTGTCCAGATGCTGTTGCTGCAGCTGCAGTGCATCCAGTTGTAGGCCAGCCAGAGACCTATTAGACAGATTAGATAAATTGCATCATTTACTGTTTTTTGGCATGAGCTGGGACGGGCTGACTTACTCCTGCAACTGCTCCATTTCCACAATGGCATTGCTGTGCGGATCGACGGCGTAGATATAGGCATTGGTGCTGCGCATGGAAAGAGCGAACAAGTTATTTAGATCGATGAGGATCAATGAGCTTAGCTTTAGGATATTGTAGTTCGCTAAAGTCACTTAGGTTGAGGAGGATTGATGAGGTTAACTTCAAAAAATATACTACTATATACTATACCGAAAAAGACACTTAGATCGATGAGCTTAACTTTAGGATATTGTAGTTCGGATATAACGGAAAAGTATTTCAGATTGAGAAGGATTGATAGGGTGGATTTCAGCATATAGTACACCGGATAAAGCAGAAAACGTCATTCGGATTGAGGAGCATCGATGGGGCTAACTTCAGTATATAGTAATCCGGCAAAATCATTTAGATTGAGGAGGATTAATGGGGTTAACTTCAGGAGTAGTCCAACTACTACTCACAGAGTCTGACTACTTCTGTATGGGTTAACTTCACACTCTGATAGTCCCTGTTCATTGTTTCTACTTACGCCACTTCACTGCCGCCCGAGCTCGGCTCGAGCAGGCGCACGCGCACGTCCTTGGCTATGGCAGAGCTGAGCGCCTCCATCAGGCTGTCAATGCGTCGCTCCACGTCCACGGGCATGCCGGCTACCACGAGACGCACCTGCTTCGCCTCATCTATGATGTAGACAAAGACGTTGACAATGCCGCTGTGTCCGTCGTCGGCGCCCATGCGGTCGGTGGCCTTCACATCGAAGCCGTAGATGCGTTCGTCGTGCGGCAGGTCGGCCAGGAGACGTATGTTGCCCGTCAGCTCGTCGATGCCGAAGAGTCGCGTGGGCTCGTTCAGCAAGCGATAGCGAATCTCCGCGTTGAGTCCTTCGTCGATGTCCGTGGCAGCAACGCGGGTCACGTGATAGCCGAAGCTCGCGCTGCGGGGCAGCACTGCCACGATGGGCTGGCCGTTGCCACGGAACTTGGGCGAATTGTCGTTCTCGTCTGCAATGCGCACCACAATCCGGCACTCATTGGGCGTCAGACCCTCGACTCGCTCGTCAACCACCGGATAGGCCACCTTGGCGTAGTTGCGCGCCTCCCGGCTGATGCGATCCGCACGTACTCGGAGCTGGTAGCGCGAGATGTGCTCCCGATCGAAGGACTTGAGCGCATACAGGAGCATGTTCTTGGCGTCATACTCGAACGGTGGATGGGCATCGGACTCGTCCAGACCCTCCTCCAGCCACAGCGACCAGCGATAGTTCTCGGCATTCAGACCCGCGGTCAGATTGAGACGCATTACCTCAATGGGGGCCTCATTGTTCTCTGTCAGCTGGACGTCGTAGTACGAATGCTGGAAGATGGTCACGTTGACGGGAATCTCCGGCTTGGGCGGCGGAGTGGGCTCCGTAACCGCCTGGCCCTGCAGATTGATGAGCACCACGGCCGTGGCCGAAAGGGCCGGACTGCCCAGATCGGAGGCAATGACAGACACGTTGAGATGCTCGTAGTCATTGTAGCCGCGTATGTTTGAGACTGTCGTAATGGTGCCGTCCCGGGAGTCGATCTGGAAGACTGGCGCATGCAGCTCCTGGTGCAATATGGAGTAGAGCACCAGCCCATTGCCGTTGCCCACGTAGTCCTTGTCAATGGCGTTCACCTGCTTGACGAACATGCCCGGCAGAGTGCTGCGATCCAGATACGCCTTATAGACGGGCAGCATCAGGGTGCGATCGGTCACATCGGCTATATACTTGACCGCCTTCGTCTGATCGTCGTAGCCAATGAACTCGGGCCGATTGTCATTGATATCAAGCACATTGACCTCCACGTCCACGCTGCTGGACAGCCGCTGCGCTGGCTCCGCATTGTCGCTGGCGATCACCTGGAAGTTGTACTTGGCTCGCTGCTCCCGATCCAGCTGCCCGTTGATCTTCAGCACCCCCGAGGCGGGCTTCACTGTGAACGGCAGTTGATGGTCGCTCAGGGAGTACGTGATGTTCGCATTCGCGCCGTAGTCCATGTCGATGGCCAGCACCTGGCCGAGCACGCTCTCCTTGTAGTCGCCCTCGGGCGTATCGAAGCTGTACCAGGACTTCTTGAACGCGGGCACATGGTTGTTCACGTCGATGACCGTGAAGCGCATGCACGTGGTGTCCTTCAGGCCATCTATATCGGTCACGCTCAGATTCAGCCAGATCTCGACGTTGGCTGCCAGCGGATAGTTCACCGTCAGCTCACCGCTCACCTTGTCAATGGCAAAGTGACGCACGCTCTGCACCTTCATCATCGGCATGCCTGGCGAGCGCTCCATCTGCTCGCCGCTCAGCTCGTAGTACAGCTGGGCGTTCCGACCAAAGTCCTCGTCGCTGGCGCTCAGCTGCAGCAGCTTGGTGCCAATGGTCGTGTCCTCGTAAATGGCAAACAAAGGACACTTGACCGCAATGGCGCGTGCCAGGCGACGGCGTGACTTGGTGCGAGCCAAGACAACCGGGCTGCTCTTCTCCCTCTCCGTGTGCAGCCTGGGTGAGCCGGGTATATGATAGGTGGGAGGCGGCAGCATCATGCCATTGGCGCCAGTTGGTGGCAGTACCATGCCGTGCGAGCTCTCCACGAAGTAGATCTCCATGTCCGTATTGTACTCTCGTATCTCCAGGCGCGAGTCCTTGAACACCGAAATCCGCTCAAACATGGGCCCATTGTCGTTGACATCCGCCACGAGAATCGTGAGATGCGCATAGCCCGAGAGGCCGCCACTGTCGGCGGCCACAATTTTGAGGTTGTAGAGCTGCTGCTTCTCCCTGTCCAGGCCGCGCTTGCCCGTATAGCTGATGCGAAAGTAGGGCCCGGAGCTGAGCTTGAAGTTCGACTGCATGAAGGAGGTGTGCAGCTCTTGGTACTTGAACTCCTCGTTCCACTGGTCGGTCAGATTGAATATGTTGAAGGCACCCGTGCTCGCGGACAGCTTGTGCTGCGTGGCATTGCCGCCGGCGCTGCCATTGACGTACTCTATGGAGAACTGATCGCTGTAGTCGCCCTGCAGCAGCACCCGGAACTGGGCATTGACTCCCTCGTCGGCGTCGTGGATCTGGATGGCCTGGTTCATGGACAGCTCGGTGCCCACGGCGCAGTTCTCATTGATCAGGCCCACATAGGTGAGGGCATTGAACTTGGGCGCATTGTCGTTGACATCGTCCACCTTGATGTTGACCTGATAGATGCCCGCTCCACTGACCATGCCCGTGCTGTACTCCACAATAACTGTCAGCTCGTAGCTGGCCTGCTGCTCGCGATCCAGGCCCGTCAGCGTCAGCAGTGTACCGTCTTCCGTAATGGTTATCTTGTTGATCACCTCCTGCTGATTGGCTATAATATAGCGCAGCTTCAGATTCGAGTCCCCTGCGAGGCGGCGGGGCAATCGTCGCTTCGACTTGGAGTTGCGACTGCGATTGCGACTGCGGAAGCGGCTGCCCGTGGTGAGGTTTCCGCCGGTCGTAGTGGCTGAGGAGAGCTCGCGAAAGCTGCCCAGCTCATTGTTGGCCACGTTCAGGGCATTCTTGTAGAGCAGCTGACCAATAATGCCGCCCACCAGGTTCTCCTCCACATGAAAGTTGATGATGTTCATATTGATCTCTCTAAATGAAAATTCCGATATTAGTCAAGCAAGGAGACGTCTAAGACTTTAAGACTCACTCGATGACTGGTCGCAGCGGCACCTTCTCGGGCTCAGGCTTGTTAACCACGTGAATCGTTAGGTTCGTTATGAGCACGCCCTCGTCGCTGAGCTCCGCTGAGGCGGCTGTGGTTAGGGGGAGCGAGCTGCGTGATGTGATCAGCGGCTGGGATGAGTTGGCAAACAGCTGAAATCGAAATCGAAATTGCATATATATTTGATTGATTTGTATTTCCTTTACTATAGCCCCACTCACATAATTTGCCACCGCCTCAAAGTTGTAGATGTGTCGCTTGAATTCGGATAGCTCGCGTATGACTGTTATAATGCCCGAACGCTCTTCGATGGCAAACGGCACGCCCTCGGAGTAGGTGTGCAGCAGATCGTACATAATCTCGTCTTCGCCATCGTAGATCAGGGTGGTGCGCACCTGACCCACCGAAGTGCCCAGCGGCGTGTTGGCACCCACCCAGAACTCATATGGCGCACCCACAAAGTCAATCGCCTGATCGTCGATTGTGGCATAGACCTCGATGGTAATCACAGCCAAGGAGAACCGCCGCTCGGAGGGATTCGTGGGCTGATCGCTGGCCTCCACGAACACTGCAATGCGACCGCGTCGCAGTGGTCCAGCCACGTAGATAGTTCCGTTTTTGCTGTCCAAACGAAAGGGTATATAGCCGCTGCCTTTCGGTCGCTGCAGCTCGTAGAGCAGCTGCCCGTTGGGCCCCTCGTCAGGATCGTGGGCGGCCACGCGTCCAATCTTGGTGCCCACAGCCGCTGTGATGGGCACTTTGAACTCGTAGAGATTGCCGTGATCGAACTTGGGATTGTTGTCGTTGCTGTCGAGCAACGTGATGTCCACTCGCACTGTGCTGGGACCCGGTGTCTTCAGATGCTTATCGTCCAGGTAGGATGGATTGCGTTCCAGCGCCTCAACCTTCAGCTCTATGGATCTGCGTTGCTCTCGATCGAGCAAGCGATCGTCACGCACTGTGATCCAGCCGGTGCGAGAGTCAATGCGAAAGGCGCCCGCAGATGTTTGGTTCTCGACCAAATTGTAGACGAACTCGGAGTTTTCGCCCTGATCACGATCGATTGCGTTCACCTGGAGGACGCTGAAGCCCGTGGGCAAGTTCTCCACAATGGATATGTTATAGAAATCAGCCTCAAACTCGGGCACATTGTCATTTAGATCAAGGACCTCCACCTCAATGCTAAGGGAGAAATTATGGATTAAGGAATACTAAATGGATATTTATATCAATTTACCGAGCCAGCGCCTTCTTTAAGGGATTATCCTTCTGCCTAGCCTCCAGCTGCACCACAAAGGTATTGCCCGGCAAGCTCTCCTCCTCGAGATCGATCTCCTTCTGCAGATACATGACCCCATTGTGGGGATTCACACGAAAGAGTTGGCGCTCGTTGCCCGAAATGATGTCGTAGACGAGCGTCGCATTCAGTGAGTCCTGGTCAAAGGCCATGATCGGGGGTGCAAAGTACAGGGGTATACGTATGGGCATGCCGGTCATGGGATAGAACTCATTCAGCTTGGTGCGGTAGACGCCTTCTGTGAACTTCGGCGGCAGATCGTCCACGTCCCGCACGTTTATAGTGATCGTTGTGTTGGCCTGGTTGGCGGGAGTGCCCCGATCCCAGACGAAAATGGGCAACTTAAACTGCCGAATGCCATTGTCGAAGTCCAGCTCACGCTTGAGTATCAGCAACGGTCGGTGGGGGCTCTTCAGTGCGAAATACGGCCGACCGTCGGCGGACAGCTGCTCGGGCACTGTTGACATGCTGAAGTGGACCTCCGAGTTGGGTGTGTTTGGCTTGTCGCGGTCGAAAGCCTGCACTCCCTCGAAGATTATGCTGTCAACGGACGTATTTTCATCCACATCGATCACATACGGAACATTGAGAAACTCCGGCGCATTGTCATTGACGTCCTCAATGTAGACCGTGATGGACAAGTAGCTACCCTGCAGGCGTGAGTTTGGGGAAGTTGAAAGTTCGGGTAGTTCTATGTGGGGTAAACTAAGGCTAAACGCACCTCCTCCAGCTTCTCGTGCTTGCCAGCGCAGAGTATGCGAAACTTGAGCAGATTCCGTGGTACATCACGATCCACCAGGCGCTCCAGGGAGCGTGCCAGACTCACTACCAGAGTCGTCGCGTTATATGCCGTCAAATTGAAGTACTTCTGGTCGGCGCTGGCATCGGCGCCCTTGAGTGCCACGCTGGAGTGCGGATAGGCTTGCACGCGTAGGATTTCCTTGCCCACCTGAGCGTCCTCCCGCAGGCGTATGAAGCGCACACCTTCACTTTCCGTTGCCACGCCATCTAGCGAGTGGAAGGCGCAACTGCCAGAGCCCACTGAAGTGGAACAGTTTAACAAATCAAATTATATATATAAATATTGAGAGAGAGAGAGAGAGTGGGGAGAGTGGAGATCGGAGGCGTGCTTCAGATACGCCCGAAAACGTTGACAAATTATCAACACAAAATTGTTGTTTCTCTTTTATTTGGCATGCTAATTGCGCGCTGAGAACCGAAAACTCCGGAACAATTGAAAATCTCCGTCGAGGAAACGTGCGAAACGAAACGAAACGAATCGCTGGGCCAATTGTTTGAGGAACTGGCCAAAAAACTTTCTACGTTTGTCGCGTGGCTGGCCGCTGTTCCGCCCACCGACAGCTGAGCTTTTCATGAGCAGTTGCAACACTTTTCCACATGCATTCAACTGTCGCAGTTGCAGGCCTGCTGTGGCAGTTGCTGTTGCCATCTCTCATCTAGCAGCGTTTCAGTTCCCACCCTCATGACATAATTAGACAATGTTTTTTTTTTTTGTATTTTTTGTATTTTACTTGCCCCCAACGAGTGCAACGTTGCAGTCGGTGCAACAAGTGACAAGCAACCACACAAAAGATACGGCGGCGCCACTCGGATTCCAGTTGGGCTCCGCCACTGGCTTACTGCCTCAGTGGCTGACTTTCTGACATTTTTTTCGGAACATCTAGTACACGGCGAGAAACTCGAATTTCAGTTGTCTTTCTGTCTTTTTGTCTCTTGGCTGCTTATTGTTGCTGTTGTTGCCGTTGTCTTATTATTATTGGAGTGAAATCTTTGTAGTCTTTCGTAGGCTTTACTTGTTTATTGTTAGTCTTATTTCATTTCGTACACCGACTTTTAGTGGAGTATCTCAAATCGGTGATCAAATATGTAACGCCTACATGGGTATATCTATCAAGTTTATATGTTCCTGAACAGTATGCATAGTCGAGATTCATTTGTAGTAAATATCGAAACAGATTAAATCGAATTACTATCTAGCTGTTATTCAATAGGATTACTATAAGTGTCATTGTACTATGGTAAGGTATAATCTATGCAAAATATAGTGTTACTGAGTTAAAATTTTATGTGGATGTTAAAAAATACTTAGTAAAATGTTGAATTTGATTTAAGATAAGATAATTTAATAGTGAGAATTAGAAAATTAAGAATCGGCTTAGCACTTTAATGTTTTCTATTTACATTTCTTCTTGATGCAAGAGTCTTTCCAGTTTTTAAACTAAAATCAATTTCGAAATCAATTGTTGTATGCAAACTTTTTAGTTGTTTTCAACTAAAACCAGCAAAAGCATTTGCTATAGCATATCCCATCCGATAGTCTATACTTCAAATAATTTTAACATATAGGCAATATAGAATCACATCAGAATGCATTATAATACTTATAATGTCTTCTCTTAAAGTCATTTACTCTAAGAGCATTTCCCATTCGGTGTGCCGTTCTTAACTTTTCTTTTATATTTGTATCTTGATGTTGTTGCTGTTGTTCGCAGTCATTGCAATTTGAGCTGCAGTTTCTATTTACTTGCAGTTTCTAGCTCGTTTTGGTGTGAACTCAGATTATAGTCAGGGCGCACATCCATCTGCACATGCGGACACAGACGTATGAGCACACATAAATGCATATAATATGGAAATGTAGCATTGCAATTGTGCCACAAGATTTGATTGGGCCGGAAATGCAGTTGGCATGAGCCAAAGGGGCGATATAATTGTCTTGCACGAATGCAGCAAAGATTGAGAAAATGAAGTTTGCATTTGCTGCAGCCTCAGTTTATGCTAAGCTTAGAAACCTTAAGGAAGAAGTCGCAGACGTGTAACTATTGACTTCGTATATACATAATATGAGTATGGATTTCGTATAATCAAAGGGACTACATGTTATCATTATATATTGAACTAAAATATGTTTTGTGTATTCCATTTCATTACAGGACCCTCTGCTTCACACTTTATTCATTTGAATATTAAAAAAAAATATTGAAAAGGCCCATTAACTTATACAAAATTAAAATGAACAGACTATTTAATAAATAAAATAGAACAGAAATAAAAATAAAATATAATACAATAATAATACAAAAAAAAAAAAAAAAAAATATAAAATATATACAAAATAAAATAAAATAAATATAAAATTAAAAAAGTAATAAAATAAAAATAAATTTAAAAAATAAAATAAAAATAAATTGAAAAAAAAATAAAAATAAAATAGAATAAAAATGTAAGAAAAATAGAATAAAAATAAATGAATAATAAAATTAAAAAAAAAATAAATATAAAATAAAATTAAAAAATATATATAATATAAATAAATTCCCAAATATTAATTTGGTAAAAAAATAAAATACAGACAATATTTTAAGGACATAATTCCAATGTATCAGTTCAATTCAATCAATGAATCAATAGTTGGACATAAAGCAAAAATATAAAAAAATAAAGCTAATACAGAAAGAAAAATAAAAAAAATTTCAAATATATTTATATATGTTAATGTTTCCGTCACAGATAAACTAATGACAAAAAGATATACGCTGCATGGCTCAGCGTGTGCTTTGATTAGAAACTTTTCCTTTCTTTGTTTCAGCAAACAAAATATTGAGATTTGACTTTGGCTTTTCAAAATCTTTGTCGCCGAAGACATGCGTCTATTATGGCCAAGTGTTGTGCTCCGCTTTGTTAACGTTTGTCGCATTGACAAGCGGCCTCACAATGGACGGTTTATCTCAGTTCCAGTCGATAATAGCAAACACTCCAGTTTTAATTCGAGTGGCCTTGTAACACTTGTGATCGATATACCCAGTTTCCATAATCGATATCGTTTAATAATCCACAATTTATGGCACATTCACTCAATTGTCACTCGCATCGAGTCAACTATGTGTAATTTGAATGCATTTCACACTTGACCAGCGGCTCACACTGTTTCTCATAGGAAACTGGCTGGGGCGGTGGGTCAAGTGGGGTGAGCTGTTGATATACTTAAGCACCAAGTTCAAGCGGTTTTTGTCTTTTATATGTTCCAAGTACGCGTTCGAGTGAGAGACTCTCAAATGAAAACTTAATTAGAAAATTGCGGCAACTAGCTAAGTGCTTCCAGTTCTTTGGGCCACCTCAACTTTTGCTGTTTCACATGTTTTTTCGGGGCGTATGTGTGAATGCAGGAGCTGGTTAGGAAATGGGGCAACAAGTTTTGTGCTGCTCCAGGCAGTGCCACATGTTGCATCAACAGAGCAACAAATTGACCAATTGATTGAGCTCCCGCTTCCTAGTGCCATATGTAAATTTACAGCGATCAAATTGAAATTGGGGTTATTTAACGGTTCAACTAGACAAACGAGTTGGCCAATGCAACAAAAAGCGCGAGACGACGAAAGACTTTGGAGACGTCGAAGCTGCATTGACAAATCCACACGCACAACTCTCTAATACACACACACATGCGCATGCGCATGCTTAGGCACACTCACTAACAAGGCCATAGCCACTGCAACTTGCCTTGCTCTGATCCCGTTTGAGCCGCAGCGACGCATGCGCAGATCATCCAGGCGCCAAAGCAGACAGCGTAAATTAGGCCCAGCCCAGCCATACTTTTTGGCACACACTTGGCAAATATCTTTGAATTTTCTTATGGGCTGTAAACAATTTTACCAAAATAAACACACACGCACGCACACACACAGAAAGAGAGAGAGAGAGAGAGAGAGTTACAGTCTCTCTTACATCGCGCACAACCGACAGCGCAAACACCTCGCGATCAACTGAATCGAGCTGCCCAAGCCGCAAGCCGCTAGCCAAGTTAAGTCTAGCTGACTCTAAGCGAGCATATGATGCGACGAGTTTTCCATGTAGAAGAAGAAGAAGAAGAAGCAGAAGAGCGACAAGTGCAGCAAGTGGCAGGAAAATGAAAATGTGCCTCAACGAAGTCTGGGTCAAAAGAATGCAGCAGCAGCAGCGGCAGTAGCTGAGCTTTTATCCTGAACAAAAGCTGCAGCTGATATAACGTATCTGAAAGATATCTACCGTTAAAGCTTTGTTTTAAGCCAAAAATTCAAAAGAAATGAAATGAAATGGAAATGTAAAGAAATGAAAGAAGGAAGACCTGCCCAAAGGCGGCAACGGAGAAGACAACAAAAAATAAATAAAACCAGCAATAGACTTTGTAATAATAAAAACAATAAACAGCCAAACTTATTAACATAAACATGCAGCAGCACCAGCTGCAGAAGAAGAAGGAGAAGAAATGGCAGAGGCAGCACAAGACGAGGAAGCCAACAAGTGTGCTTGGCCGGAGAGTGCATGACGAGGTGATACCCTGGAGGCAAATGCTATTTAATTTATACACACAGACAGATGCATACTGCACAGATCCAATATACTCTTGTTCCATTTGGAAACAGTGTATACAAAAAGAAATATTTTGAATGAATGCAACTATTCTTAATGACCTATATATCAATTTCGAGACATATAGATTCAAACTTTTCGAGTTATGTCTAAAAATAATAAATTAGAAAATCGATATTAGGAACACGTAGGCTCAAGCTGCTTATGATATATATAGATTATATATATATATATCGATGGAAGATCGATTCTTATCGATATTGCACATATTAATATAAGATTTATATAACATATATATGACATATACTGCATACCCTCATGCATACTCGCAGTGCCAATATACCCCATCTCGGGCAATCAGCCTAGGGTATAGTATCAAGCTGTTTATGATATATATGTATATATTGTATATCGAATTTCTGGTTACAAACTTTCGCAATGCTGGTTAATATGTGTTAAACAATAGAATATCGATTCTTATCTTTATTGTATATAGACATATGTAAATTATATATATAAGTACACACATCATATATAACTAACATATAATGACACATACTGCATACTCACACACACACACACACACACACATATATACGTAGTGCCAATATACTCTATCTCAGGCAATGAGCCTAGGGTATAGGCCATAAAGTGCGCAAGGTGCGCTTGATGAGCCACTGTGCCCAGCGTTCACGTTAGCCGACTTGGCCATTAACACGCCCCATTCTCAGTTGTTTAGCAGGCAGATCCCAACAAGAGCTTCAACCAAGCGCAGCTCACAAATCTGAAGAAGAAGAAGAAGACGACGAAGGCGAAGATAACAGAGGCAAACACAACAATGCGATAAGCTAAAGCTGGCATCGAACAAGAGCCACCCCATAGAGCCGATGCTCAGTGAAGGCAATGCTGAGGCGTCTTAACGGTGCTGGGGCTGGATCTGGAGCTGGAGATGGGCCCCAAAGAATGCAAAAGCGAATGCTCTCATCAAAAGCGAGTAGCAACAATAACAAAAAACTGATCTCCAGATCAAACACGACCAACAACTACAACAACCACAACAACAACAGCAACGGCATTTGTGGCTAATAGCCTTTGCATAACACCTGAGTGGAGCCGATGTTGCAGCCAGTCAAGCAGGCAGATGGGGCCTGGGGGACAGCTGCAAGCGTCGTCCGCCCAGCGGCTTGGAAAATTGGCGCGTGCGAAGGCTCCTGTACTTGCGGTTAGCCAGGCAAAAGTACTTCATATATATATGCTAATGCGCGAGGGCAGTTCAAGCAGTCGTTGTCGTCGTCATCGCTGCGCAGCTGTCGAAGTGAAAGCAGGAAACCGTTTCAGTCCAGCCAGAGACTAAAGCTAATTTAACTATGCATATCATAAAAATTGGATTACGATTTTGCCCCATTCAATCATGAGCCGCTTCAGTCCCCAAAAACTAGCTTTGGCGCTTCGACTGATTCGTGAATGATGCAACGCATCAACTCCACACACTCGATATGCTTTGTTAGCAACTAACTGACTGCACCAATGCTTTCATTATTATATAACTACTGTAGAACTTTTACTGAGCGAACTGGATCGAAAGCTTAGAATTTAATAGCTCTGAAAGGGAAAAGTCCAGATACCGATTTCAAGTTTATAACAGTAGAATTGAAATATGCGAGAGAGTTTGGATTTGATGAAATATAATTTAAGTATATTATGAAGTCAATCAAATTTGTATAAACTTAAGTTTATATTGTAGCATCAGAAAACATGTCAATCTGCCACTGAGAAAGTGTGTTCGATATACAAATGACATTAGTTTGCCGTCGTACGAAGAAACAGATGGAAGATGAGTTAATAGATACAAACACAAATCAAATATATATACGTATGTATTTTTGTATTTATTATCATTTATTTACATGTGTTTACTTTGCTCGAGGTGATGGCTGTTTCTAATCAATAGCAACAAAGTATTAATGCAGATGATTAGAAATAATGACCTTGACCTTGCCAGCCTGAACAAAACTTAAAAGTGGAAAAGGTGGCCAAAAATCGAATGTAAAATTAACATTGATGCCATTTTCTTGTGTAACTCAGACTAACATTCACGCATCTATTCAATCTCTATCAATTTATATATCTCATACTATTTCGGTTCCTTACATTTGGCAAACTGAGTGTGATTTCTCTCTTATTCTCTTTATCTCTTTCTCTATCTTTCTATATCTCTCTGGTTTTCTTTCTCGTTTTTTCTTTCTCTTTTTCTGCCTCCTCTCTTTCTTTCGTTCTCTATCTCTCTCTTTCTCTGTCTTTCTCTGTATTTCTCTCTCTGTCTTTTTCTCTATCTGTCTCTCTCTCTATCTCTCTCTATCTATCTATCTATTTATCTATCTATCTATCTATCTATCTATCTATCTATCTATCTATCTATCTATCTATCTATCTATCTATCTATCTATCTCTCTCTCTCTCTCTCTCTGTTTTTCTCTCCGTGTTGCTCGCTCTCTATCTCTCGCTCTCTCTTTCTCTGTCTTTCTCTCTCTCTCTCTCTTTCTCTGTCTTTCTCTCTCTCTCTCTCTATATATATATATATATATATATATATATATATATATATATATATATATATATATATATATATATATATATATATATATATATATATATATATATATATCTCACTGCCCCCCTCTCTCTCCCCCTCTCTTTCTTTATTTCCCCCTCTCTCTCTACCCACCTATTTGTATCTATATCTATTTATCTGTCTCTTCTAATATCTCAATTTCTGGCTGTTTCTCATCACATTCTCTTTGTATCTATTAGTGTTTTTGTCTATCTCTAAATATCTCTGTCTCTTTTCCTCTCCCTCTCTCTCCCTCTCTTTTCGTTTTCAAGTATTCCAGCCATCAGGGTCTTCATTATTCTCCAAATCATTTTCGGCCAACTCCTATTTACTTATTTAATAAATGTTCATTAACAAAATGTAAGTTTGAAGCAAATAATTTATTTCATAAAAATGCATAAAATGTGTTTCTTCATTCAATAAATAGTATTATTAAGTATTAAGAGTATTTCAAGCTAGTCAAGTGTCGTCTTTTGCAGCAACTAGTTTTTGTCATTTCTTAAGCTGGGTGGTTCATGATTTTTGGCCACTTTCTTATCCAGTTTATGCGTTCATGCAAAACCCGAAAAAAGCAATAAAAATGAGATTAAAGACAGGCGCAACCTTGAACGATAGATGGCGCCAGCAGCAGCAGTGGTGGCTGTCACCGCTAAAAGCCAGTGCACAAACCACAACTGAAAGCTTTCTCAGCGCTTTATGTTCTCCACGGTGAACTGCAGAATGATGACAATGAAGTTGACGGCGTACGAGACGAGAATGAGCCAAAACCCATTGCCCAACTTGAAGAGGCCCAGCACGGAGAACTGCAGTGTGTCCAGGGGCCACAGCAGCAGTGGCGTTGGCAGCGCAGCCTGCAAGCGGCACAAGTGTGAAGGCTGGGGAATTCCCTATGAACTGAATTGTATTGTCTCACCTGTTCCTTGGTCAGGTCCTGCGGCACGTAGCATTGTTCCAGGCAGCGCCTACGCAGCTTCGCGTGCTGCGCTTGGCACATTTCGGTGGCCAAGATGAGGGCGTAGAGCTGAATGGTGACAATCGCGCAGTAGTTCGAGATGGTTAGGGGGATGCCGTGCTGCTCCACAAAGTAGGACATGTAGGCGTACATGTTGGCCAGGATGTTGATGAAGTTGCCAATGACCAGCAGAAAGACGCCCAGCTGCAGGACGCCCACGAAGTCCTTGCAGACCAGCAGGAGCCGGCGCTCGCGTCGCAGCAGTCGCTGCTGCTGGCGAGGATCGGTCGTCGGCTGCCACTGCCACTGGGACTCTAGCTGGTGCATGCAGCCCTGGAGCAGGAGCAAAGCACTGAAGACGCCGTTGCCGAAGACGCTGCTCATGTGCTGCACGTAGAGCTGAATGCCGTAGGCCAGCAGCTGCAGCCAGGGCAGCCGGGCGGCGTTCTGCTGAAGGAAGGGCACGTTGCAGAGGAGCTCGTAGAGCGAGAGTAGCATCTTGGCCCACATCAGCAGCGTGGCAAGCCAGCTGAGCTGGTGGCTGCGCTGCAGGCGCCGAAGACCGTTCAGCAGCCGGGCCAGGCGCTGGCGCTGCCAGACGTGGGTGCCCAGCATGGCCAGCGATATGGCCACGTCGCCGGCCATCGTGGCCAGCGCAATGTGCTTGAAGAGCGTCGAGTGCTTCACGTTGGTCGCCTCGTACATGGCCAGGCTCTGGTGCAGCAGAAGTGGCGACAGCGATAGCAGCCCGAGCCAGTGCAGCCAGGCGCTGGCCGTCACCAGGCGGCGGCACCGAGCGCCTCGCCCACAGCTGAAGCTCAGCGGCGCCAAGCCCACCGCCTGCCACAGCCGCAGCAGTAGAAGCAGGCACAGCGCGCCTAAGTGCGGCAAGCGTGCCATGTTGAATGCAACTGGCCCAGGCGCACAGGCGAGCTGCCACGCGAGCCGAGCTCCTGCCTCCGCAACTTCAGTGTTCACAAGTCCATTCAAGCTGGGCCATGGCTAACAGTTAACAATCTAAGTACAGCTATAAATGTTGCTGGCGCAACGCCCACGTTATCGCGCCCCAGCGGCATTAGCGCAATTTCAGATAAGTGCGGCAACAACAACACCCAAAGAAACAACAAAAAATGGAAGGAAAGAAAAACATTGCGATCGATAGATACACAGATACAGTTACAGATACTACAAATTGTATATATAACAGAATTATATATATATGTATATGGAGAATTGTAATGGAATGTGAGCGGAGTCAACTGATTGGTCAAAGTTCTTTCATACATATTTCTCAGATAGATGTAGATACAGATACTTTTATGGGCATGTTACAGATGTAGGTAAATACACATTTATATATGTATGAATATATATGTTTCTAGTGACATACAGATACAAATGTAGAGATATATGTACAGATACAGATACATTATATGTATCTGTCTGTTCCTTTGCCTGAATGAATAGATACATATACAGATCCATTATATTTGTAGATATATGTGTTGAACAGAAAAATGTAGGTAAAGATACATGTACGCATACAGATATAGGTGCAAACTTAAAGATATATGTACAGATATAGATACATTGTACATATCATAAATGTATGGATCTATCTGCCTGCTGCGTTAACTGTTCGTTTATAGTTGCTTTGCCTGGACGGCTCGAGTGATAGATAAATGTAGATACAGATACAGATACATACGTTATATTGTATCTATATGTATGGCATACATCTATACTACACTATATGGCATACATCTATACTACACTATATTCGTGGCATATATATCTATCTTTATCTGCTGGGTCAGCTGGTCTAAGTTCTGTTTTATCGATAGATACAGATGCATTTAGGGATACATTAATATATTTATATACATTATATTTGTATATATACATATATAATTACATATGGTTATATAATGTAAATAGATTCAATGATAGACAGAGGTACACATACATCTGGGGATATATATACATATAAAGATACATATACTCATTAATCTGCTTTCAGACTTCTTTTTCAGCGCATAAGAATCGACAGATACTTCGATCTTCAAAGATACAAATATGTCAAAAGATACAGATACACTATATATTATATATACAGTATATACACTATGCCTCAATAGGATGAACGCTCGAGAGATCGAAAGATCAAGAGATTCGCAGATGCTGATGCACATGTATACACAGATACAGATGCCTATACAGTTACAGATACAGCTACCGATACACATGCAGATACAGATACATTTTAATGATATTGTTCAAATAGTACTTATTTATTTACATAATTTGTTTAATGATTTTTACAGATATATGTACGTGGATATGCTCTGTGGGCGCTGTCAATTGGCTGCTTTGGGCGCCTTCGGCTTGACGCGCAAGTTAAAGGTTTTGGTCAGGGTGGACATGAAGTTGGGCATCTCCTTGCGCTGGTTGAGCGCCTCGTTCTTCGTATTCGACTGATACTCGTAGGCGACCTTGCGGTTGACAGCAGTCAGCAGACGCAGCAGATCAATGCCCTCCGGCTGGCTGGCCTCGTTGCAGGCGGCCAAGTCGAGCACGTGGCACAGGCTCTGGATGAACCAAGAGCCGTCCTCGACGTTCCGGAACGAGTAGAACTCTGGCAGATTTTATATAGAATTTAGATAATGAGTATTATTTGGAGTATTCAGATTACTCACTCTCGAAGGTTGAGTAGAAGGCGAGCATGTCCGCTGTGCTGGGTATGGCGTAGGTGATGTTCTGTGGCGCTGGGGCTGCTGCTGGGGCCAGCTCCCTGGTCATGACCACGATGCCCGAGAACTCGACGGCCTTCTCCACGTTGTCGCCGCGGCAGGCTTGTATGAAGAAGAGCTTCGGCTTGTTCACCAGCGTTTTGCAGCTGTCGCCCAGAAAGGGATTCCACAGACGCTCAACGGGATACGACATGTCCTGCAAAACAAGACCCGTTAGTCAGGGATCTGGCGTGGACTGGCATTGGACATACCTTGGCGTAGACCTTGCCTTCGCCGCCGTGCGACATGACGACCAGTGCGAAACAGTCGTTCTGGCTGTGATCCTCGCGTGCCACTGCAGCCAGCGGCATTTCCGATAAAAGTCATTATCATACGTTTATAATACATATATATATATTAATATCGATAGAATGGGCATTACTCACCCTCCCTGAGCAAGTCGTTGATTTCGGCAAAGGTTAGATCGTTGTAGGTCCGCACGTCGAACCCGAAGCCGAGTAGAGATTTTTTCATAGCATCGCGATCCCGCTCGGTGCCCACGCGCTGCTTTTGGCCCTTGACGTCCTTGTGATTGAGGATCACGGCCACTCCGGTGTGTGCGCAGTTCTCGTAGGTGTCGTCGGTAGTGGGCATGGATATAATGATCCGCTTGAGATCCGCCTCCGACGTGGGCGTATTGGCGACTTTCGTAGCATCCGCTTTGTCTTTCTTGTGCTTGTTTTTGTTGCCAAAATTGAGCGAAAAGTCCGTATCGTCCATGTCCGGCGTGTGTGCGATCCCGCTAGTGACTAATTGGGGCCTATTTCGTATATGGGCAAAGCTTTCGCTTCACTTCTAATGCTGCCAGCTGGTCTTATCTTATCAATGCGCTTCTTATCGCCGCCCTCAAAGCTCACTCGTCGCCCCCAAACTCTTTGGGTTCCAAATGTTGATTAGCCAGCCTCAAGGGAAGTTCTCTTCATTGCCGGCAATTGGCAGCTAATAAAACGACTTTTCAGCTGCAAGCAGACAATTTGATTTGGGCAACGAGTCACGCCCACTAATAAGGTATTTGGGGGGCTTCGCCCCAATGGGCGCTCTTGTCATTGCTCATGGAAATTACAAACATCCGCTAGCTCTGATCTCCTGCTCCACAGTCGAAGCTATTAATGTGTTTTCCATAAATGGCAATACGCAAAAGAGAAAAAAAAAACATGGAAGAAATACCGTTGTACCGTTGAAAGTGAAGACGCAGGACGCCAAAGTTCGCAACGCAATTCAAATTTTACACGCACACAAAGCAACGGAAACCGGAAATGAGTATGGCACCCAAAGAGCACGAAAGTGTTTCGCCTCAGAGGGCTCTGTTGCAGGGCTTGTGTCAGTGTGGCGGCCGCCCGCCCGCACGCAGTGCCCAATTGTCAGTGTGCTGGCATCCAAATGTACCGTTAGTGCGTTGCGTTCTAAGAGCGTCCAAAGAGCGTTTCGCTTAAGAGAACCGGCGCCGGCTAAGAGAGCGTGCGTGTGTGTGCTGCGTGCTGTGTGGAACGCGTGGCAAGTGGAACAGTGCTGCAGACCTGACAATAGAATAACTATTTTGGCTAATTGAAAGGACTAGATGTTTTTTTGTTTTTGTTTTGGCTAACGGGAGCTCTGCTTGGTTAATTTAATTATTGCATTACTTTTGGCTTTATAAGAACAGTTAAATGAGTCTAATTAATATGATTAAAACCATATTAAAGCTGACGCAGCCGCTATTCCTAATGTGGAATTCTTTAAGTTCTGACATTTTTAGTTCTACTGCTGCTGCACATTCCACGTTCAATTGAATTTAATTATGAAGTCATAAGTCCCATTATGCGATCCATTTCACTGTGCTTTGGCTTAATGCGACCGCAGACAAAAATCAAACCTTCCGTCGATTGCGATGGCCAATGCGATTGCATTGCAGAGAACGGTCCAAATCAGCAGCATCAGCGATGGCATGAAGAGAATATAAACACGATAACAACAGCAGCAGCATCGGCTTACGCACAGTGCAACCACATTATTTGGATGCGAGCGAAATTCGAAATTAGCTTAGCAACACAGAAATTATTAGCCCAATGAGATTAAAATTTTTCTAATAAAATTAAACTGTGGTTGAAAGTCATTGTTTATAGTAGAAATATATACTATTCTTTATAAACGAATAAATTCTTATTTTTAGACTCTAGACGAAATACGCCCAAGATTCTCTATTATTTCATATTATTATATATGTACATAATAAAACAATACATTTATTTAATATTCACCAACTGAAAGTATTCCTTTTGCCCTCGTAGCTATCGCAAGCATAGCATGCGCAGTGAGCCACTGTGCGACGCCGGCAGCGGTCACAGCAGCAACAGCAACAGCAAGCAGCACCAGCAGCAGCAACAACTTGGTTTCATTTCCAGTTTTCAGTTGCGCGACGACTTGCATTGCGAGTGGACGTGTTGAAACGGTGCGGAAGCGAAGCGATTGTCAAACTAAATAGAAAACATAGCGAACGTCGAGTTATTTCAGTGAGTTTGTGAGTGAGTGCAAGTGTGAGTAGCTCGCGAATAATTCGCCTGCAGCACCCGATTCGTCCAAGCATTTGGTAGCTAGCGCCTGCCGTTGACTCCGCGCGCGGTGCTCGTATTCATTTTAGCGTTTCTGTTGCTTTTTGATTAAAGGCCTGCCAACAATAACAACAACAGCAGCAGCTGAAGAAAAAATAAAAAGAAAAAGGAAAAGGAAAGCAAAGCCAAACAAAACAAAGCTGTAACAACAAGTACGAAGTGTCTGTGTGCCAAGTGCTAGCTTTAAATTATTGTTCGTTGCGGCACTTTTTGGAAATTAAATGATGTTAAGTGCATAAATCGTTCGTCGCATCAGCAGCAGCAACAGCAGCCGAAGTAAAGTGAAACGCCAAGGTGCAAGCACAAAGTATGTAAAAGAGTTGCACTCAACACTCATACACACACACACACACACACACGCTCGCATACAATGAAATCAACATTCTTACATGCCGCGAGCCTCTGTGTGCATGTGTGTATGTGAGTGTGTGTGAACATGTTTGTACATAATGAGCTGGTTTACCCCTCTATGCATGTGAAGTACACGTATGAATGTGCCTGTGCGTGTGTGTGTGTGAGTTTTGTATGCAAAACGTGTACAACAACAACAAATTAGGGTGGTGGTTGAGCAAATGACAAAAGGCAAAAACACACAACATAAACGAAATCAAATCAAAGGCAGCTCGACAGAAAAAATTGAAATACGAAAGAAAAGAAACAACAACAACAACAACAACAACAGCTCTAAATGCCTGCACGCTTTTAGGCGAATGCCCGCCAAAGTGCAAAAAATAGAAAAAAACTGTAAAAAGTGGGAACCGTTACCTTAGAATTGCCATAGGTTTAATAGTTTAAATATTTTTAATATACTTTTTTAATATAAAAGTTGCTAATTACTAGAAAACTTTAAGATACCTTTTAAGATCTCGAAGCTTTTCTATATAAATATAATAATGTTATAAATAATTTCAGATAGATTATAAAAGATGCGCTGTAGAGTTAAGGACAACTAGCCGCAACAAATTATAGAAAATATTTAAATAGTTATATCAGTTAAAAATTGAAGCTCTCTTTCTATAGCATCCAGTCCACTCATGGAGAGCTTGCTATAATTGAAGTATATTCCGATATTATTAAATGTTTTCTCCAACATATGCTCTGGAATATCAATTTTGGATTCCTCCTGCTCAGCCATTTAGTAATGCAAAAATACTAGAAAAATACTGCTCATAGATATTCTCAGAATATGTCTTACTCCCGCAATTGTCTGACCAGTGTGACCAGCTGTCAACTGTTTCAGCTTCAGCTTGAACTTCCCACCCTCCCACGGCTCGTGGGCAAGTTGAGTCGACAAATCTAATGAACTCCGAGCCGGAATTCTGAAATTACTGCACGCACCTTGCTCAACAAATATTTAACATACTTTATGACAGGCCCCAGTTGACCAGAGGCATCCCTGGCATCCCATCCAGGTGGCTCAGCTGAGTGTCCCACAGGCAGCGGCGGCTAGGTGCAAGGTGTAGAAAAAAAACATTTATTTATGTTGAATGTTAAATGTTGCTTGTTGCTTGCCTGCTGCCTGGTGCAAAGGTTGCGCTTTTTGCCACACAACGACCCTTTATGGTCCCCGGGGGCAATTGGCCAGGCTGGCTGGCTGGTCGGGCTCGCATTTTCGACGTTCTTTTTTATGAACTTGGCTCTTATGAAATATGCAAGCTTTTAGCTGCTTTGATAAGAGGGCTCAGAGCGGGAGGCTTAGGTGAATTGCCTTGGGACTGCTTTGATGTTGAGTGCGTGTGTGAGGCGATGCGGGCGACATGCAAACAAACATTAATTGTAACTGTAAATGGCGTGAACTGCTTGAATGGCTGAGTGAATGAATGAATGAATGGAATGAGTGTATGAATGACAGTCAAGTAGACGCGACAGCGGCAACTAAAAATTGCGTTAAATGGAGGCGACACCACCAGCACCAGCACCAGCAGCAGCAGCAGCATCAGCAGCCGGCGACAATTTTGATGAACTTAACAAAACACTTGACAGCAACTGTGACAGGGCGAAGTGGCAGCCGGCAACTGGGAGCTGGGAGGTGGCAAGTGGGGCAAGCGGCAAGCTGCTGTTTGGGGTGTGGGCTACGAAAGGCGAGCACAGTCCATGCCATCAACGAAATTATGACGCTAAATTGAACATGAAACGGCCATCGAGCCAAAGAGCAGCGCGAAGGCATGGACCATTCGTAGTTTCAATCGAATAGAGGGGGCTCCATATACTACCCGCCCCCAGTCCCAATCCCTAACCTATCAAGCACATTTAACGCGCGAATGAACCAGCGACAGCCACAGCAGCAGCAGCAGCAGCAATCAGCGAAAGGGGAGGTTGGCGCTGGACAGTTACTGCCTGAGCCCGAAGTTCTGTTTGGGGTCGTCGTGCCGTGGTTGCGGGTGTTGATAACGGCTGGCCGTTGAGCATAACAATAAAAGTCATAATAATAATAATAGACATAGAATTACGGAAATGATTTTTGGACAGACAGACGGAGAGACAGACAGGCGGACAACAGAAAGGGGTTGCGCTTCACACGGCTATGTTTAGACTCCGACAGGGTGCGGATACGGATACGGGTCGGACTGTGAAGCTGCGGTTCTACGTCTGACTCTGTCGCTAGTTAGTTGCCACCGCAAAAGCGGAAGGTGAAAATTAAGAAATTAGCGTGCAGAGCTGTCAAATCGAAAAATGGGGGTTGGACCTGGAGGCTGGAGGCTGGAAGCTGCACGCAAATTGCCAGCCGCCGCTCACTTTAACTTAATTATATAATAAACGAGAAACTGAGACAGACAGACAGAGAGAGAGAGAGAGAGAGAGAGAGAGAGTGGGGGAGAGAGAGGGAGAGAGAGAGAGAGAGAGTGGGGGAGAGAGAGGGAGAGAGCGATAAAAGCTGCTGCTGGTTTGCTTGGCTTTTGTAAATTAAATGAGCTGAATGCATTTAAGGCTTAAAAGCCGCAAATCAGCCCAAGCCAGCGGCTTAGCGAGCGACGCTGTCTTAAGTGAGTCAGCAGCCCGGCAGACATCGTGTCTGGGCAGCAGCAAAAAATGAAAACAGAAAAAGGCACATATAATCCCCAAACCACAATGCAATTATGCAGCACCACACAGACAACGCATGCCACCACAGCAGCCAGCACAGCACAGCACAGCCAGAGACGACATCTTGTCAGCTGCTGAAAAATTGCAGGCCGTGAGTTGTGGCTGCGACAGGTTGCAAGGCGGACACAAATTGCCCGAAGGCCAGTACGGGGAAAATCGTACAAAGTGCATTTAAATTTGCCATTTAAAGCCAGACAAAGGCTTTAAGCCCCACCAGCGACCCACCCAGCCGATGGTGGCTCAGCACTGAATGCAGCCACTGGCCAGGCAACATGCATTGCGGCATTCTCCTCATGTCGTCTGGGCTGGGCTGGCATGCATTGATGCGTACCCCTGATTAGTGAAGCCCACAACAGGCCCGATTCCTGAATACCTGCATGCCCATTGTAGTTGACTTAATGCTGGGGCTTAACGGCGGTTTCAGCCTGTGCACAATGTGCGCTTTGTCAAGGCTCTCTTTTAAGCGCATAAAGCCATTTCAACTCTGATTTTCATTATGCTCAAACTAAAATGGCAAATGATGTAGAATGTTTTCGGATTGTGCGTTTCACAATAATCATAAAATTATACGGACTCGGTGACAAATTGCAAATTACACATTTTGAATGATTTATCGTGTGAACAAAAGTGTATATAGATTCCGAATTCGAATTGCAATTTGGAAATACTAAATTTTGAATTAGTAGGTGACAGTTTGCGTCACTAATTGAAAGGATTAGTAGCCGAAGTGCATGCAAATAACAATAAGAGGATGGCACAGACTAAAGCAATATATTTTATTGTTTGGTTAAATTTAGGTTTAAGCCTCTATTTGTATTGCTCAGGAACTCCACGATGTCTAGCTCCTAACTACCTAATTCCTTTCTGTGGCTATTAAGTAGCTAATTAATGTGGAATGTTACAATCCAAATTCTGGAAAGTGAAACTGGATTGATAAATTTGTAATATATTTAAGATATTTACATGTCGGGACCAGATCTTTCAAAACAGACTTTTCTTACTTGCTTAAAATATATATTTTAAAAGTAATCTGAAATCGATGCGACACAATATATTTGAACATATTAAGAATTATCAAAAAATACTACAAAATATAAAAAAAAAATTTTTAAAATATTTAAAAAATATTAATATTTAAAAATATTAATATTTAAAAATATTTTAAAATATTACAAGCTAGATAAGAATCTTAAAAATTATTTCCAAAATGAAAAAACATTTCAAAAATATAAAAAAATTAAAAAAAAAATTCTTTATATTTAAAAATATTAAAAACTGTTTAACAATATTTAAAAATATAAAATTTTTTCCAAAATTAAAAAAAAAATATTTCGAAAATATTAAAAAATAATAAAAAAAAAAAAAAAATAAAAAAAATATATTTTAAAAATATTACAAAATATTTTTTACAATATTTAAAATTCAACAAATTCACATAATCCCACCTCAGTTATTTTTTATATAAAAATAATCAAACACAAGCATTCCCCCCACAAAACTTTTTATAATTTAATCAAATGAAACATCTCAAACAGAGCAAATTGAGAAATGGTTGTGTACGAATGATATATGATATAAGTTCACCGTTTTATTTCGGTTTTTGTTTGTTTATTTGTGTATAAATTGTTTCTGTTTAGTTTAGTTGCCTTGTTTAAGAGATGAATGTGTTATGTGCTTGATCGTCTGTTTATACAGAAGAATATATACCTATTTATCAATTTTCAGTTTCTTTTATCTTTGGCCAGCCTTAAATAGCAGCTTGAACGCTTTTAAGTTTGAGCTTAAACGCTTTGGGCGCCTGCAAAAATGGCAAAAAGGGAAAAATTGATGGGCCCATCTCTTGCAGGCTTTAACCAAAACAAGCCACACGACAGCACCGCACACAGTCTTGCCTGTCCCTGTGCCCTGCTGCCTTGTCAGTGTCCAGCTGGATCTGTTTACACAGCTTGCCCTTTTTGCAGCCCGGCCACAGTCTGGACGGCCGTCGAGCTACAGTGGATTGAACAGAGAGTTGGCCAGTGTCCGCCCTGTGCCTGCGCTTCAATTTACGCCTAATCACAAAACGAGCTACTGCCCGGGCCACCCAGTGCTGGGAATTGCCTCGTTCACTCGGTGGTGGTTGGACTTGCGGGTTTGCCCAGCCAGCTAACCACGTAGCCAGGCAGCCAGGCAGCCAGGCAGGCAGTTAGAGGGCGACCTTTTAGTGGGGTCGCGGATTAACATTTGTTGCGCCTGCCGGACTCATTCATAAAAACGCACGCAACTTTGCTCAGTTCGGCTGACCACTTCAAGTGCAAGGTTGCATGTCTCGCCAGCGGTTGCAGCTTGTATGTGCTCAGTGGCAATGTCTTGCCGTTGCCCACGCCTGCTGAGGCCGACCACCCACCCGCCGCGTGGCTGGTCGAGCTTTTGTGCAGTTAAGTGCTTAGTTGCGTGTAACTTTACACTGTTTAACAAACTCGCTAACCGCATGGCTGGCGGGGGGCGTGGCCGCCTTTGACTAAATGTTGCACCGAGCACGGGCGTGTGTCATGTGTGCCAGGTGCAAATAGGGCAGCCAAGCAAACAGTAAGGATAATCGTGAACGTATATAGTTACTCTTACACGGCTTGCTACCCTCCATTCTCTCTCTCTCTCTCTCTCCGTCTCTTTCTCTGTTCTACCATTGTCTGCCTCACGCTCTGGCACGCCCTTCTCTGCTTTTATTACAGTTTACCTGCTTTACCTCTCGAAAACTTTGCCAATCTGCATGTGTGTGAGTGCAAACAGGTGGGTGTGAGTGTGTGTGTGTCTGTGTGTTGCTCTGCTGCATATGCAGTTAATTGTGCCTCGTTTTCGAAGTAGTTCGTTAATACTATACGACTTTATAATGTGCCTAGTAACTTAAGAGCTTTTTAAGTATAATGGCTTGAGCTTAGCGCTGGCTATAATGATGAAAGGGTATACAATTTCTATCATTATAAAATGATTTCACTTTGAAACTTCCCTTTAAATATATTACAGGCGAGTTGTCAATGGCATTACAGACAATCTCTTTTTTTTTAAAGCTTATATTGATACAGGATTTATGCCATTATCTTATTAATAAGAACTTTTCGCTGTTGCAAATCGGAGCTTTATTTATACCCAACTGCTTAGAGCTTATGCCATTTAATACACTTTTAAAATGTTTCTACTTTTTTTGCTAATATTTGTTCGTTACAGAATTCTTAGAGCTTAACAAGAATATTCTAGTTTTGGAATACTGACTTCGCAATACTCTGTTCACAATGTAAAAACTAATAAAAGTGAATGGAGCGAACTCAAGTGCTACTTATATCTTAAATTGAGATACTGAGACTCTTATATAACAAAAATCCATTTTCTAGCTAATTTATTAACTGTACGACTATACAATACTCTACTTAAAATCCACTTGAGATGAAGTCGCACATGTTCCGCTCAGTGTATTGATATTGATACTAAGACTTGCATCAAGATTTCTAGTTGCTGCAGTTGCAACTCTTTGCAGCAGCACAAATGTATATACATATCTAAAGCTATTTCTTACCATTGAAATGAAAAATATGTGCACAAGAGAGAGAAAGAGTCAGGGTGAGAGGAGTAGAGACAACGTCTGAGCTGCTGACGGGATGCATGACAGGCATCGAGCCATGAAGCCAGGGAGCCAGGGAGCCATCGAAGCATCGAGTTGGTAGCCAGTAAACAAAGGCAAACATTGCGTGCCAAAAATTCCGGAAATTTTAAAAAGTCACAACATGTGTTAGCTGGGTTTTTGTACTAACACACACAAACACACACACAGACACACAGGCAGACTTCATTGTAGCGTATATGTAGGTGGGCTAGTAGCTGGTCACCACGCCCACTTTCTAGCCATGACGGCGACGCCATGTTTTGAGTCTTAAGTGCTAAATTGAAATTCCGAAATTAAGTAATTTCTCCCAGGGGCAAGTTGCGCCGGATGCCAATGTTCTGCGAGTGGGCGTGCGACAGTGTTGTAAAACAACGCACATAAAACTACAAAGACCCAGAAGACGGCTACAACAATGAATAGCACTAATAGTTTGTACTAGTATATGCAGGCGAGACATAAAACGACAGCAAAAAAGTCTCGCATCCCCAGCATCCACACAGCATCTTTGGCAGCCGCAGCAAAACAAGCTGTAAAAATTATAAGGAAATGGCCAAAACATAAACAACAACAACCAGAGTGTGTGTGTGTGTGTGTGTGTGTGTGTGTGTGTTAGGCATGCCGCAACGCAAGCCGAGCTTGGCCGAGCTGCATTGAATCACATCATTTACGCATGAAACCATCTGCTGGAAATCTTATATTCTTGCTTTGGGTATTATTACGTATCGAGTATCGAGGTGCTTGGATCGAGATGCTGATATTTATAGTGCTTTAACATTACTAGTCCTCACTGTACAGGTATTGTAGTTGCTAAATTTGATATAGTTGATAGGAAGATTCGCTTGTCACATCTCTAGTTGCTTGATCTATGAATGATGCTGGGCCAAGGCTTCAGTTTGGATTTCCCTTGGCCTGTCAAGCATTTACATTTCTCTTCTTCGACTTTGGCCAACGATTTTCAATTTCGCCGATGAAACAGCAAAAAAGAAAAAGGGGATAAATGTGGAAGAATATATAGTAGCCTGGGCTGGGAAATGGCACATCCACAGCCTGGAGGGAGGGGTTCCGGAACTGGCTGCCAAGAAAAACTTAAACACTGCTTGCATTTTTCATATGACACGACAACTATTTATTACCCCGAACAGCACCTAAGGCACCAGGGTTGGGGCGACTTCGTAGACCAAAGATGTTGGGTGTTGTTGATGGTTGTTGTTGTTGCTGCCGTTGTTCATGTGTAGTGGCAGCAATAAAGCCGGCAATATATGTGGATGTGCATGTGTGTGTGTGTGTGTGTCTGTGATGTGACCGGTGGTTGTTGAGGCGTCAACTGCTGCTCCTGGGCGCTGCTCCTTGTTCTCTAAGCCATCAGTTGCTGCTGCTGTTGTTGTTGTTTTAGCTGTTGATGATGATGAAGAATGCGCATGTGTTACTAACGGCCCGATTATTTTTATTGTTTATTTGCTTTGATTTTACCCTGCTGTTATGGCTGCTGTTCCCTTTCATGTTTTCATTTTCTTCTGCTTGCCAATTGCCTAGGCAATATCTAGGTGAGTGTGCGTGACATCTGTGTGTGTGTGTGTGGCTGTGTATTGTTTTGCTCATTTGTGCGTAACGAATAAATTTAGCAAAATAAATAAGGACAATAATCCTTTGAATGCATTGCAATTGAGCTTTTTACAGCCCTTGACGCCCCTACGTTTCAGCTTGTGTACTCACACACTCGCACACACGTGCCACACTTAATTCAACATTGTGTGTCCAGTTAGCTGTGTCGGACTCTCGCCTGCGATTGGTTTGTCCAGTGGCCCTCGTTCGTCTATGGCCTTTCTATTTTGCTTGATTTGCATTTCAATTCGAAATCAAATTTTTCAATTGCCAGCTGGACACACATTACCCTTGGACGCACACACACACACACACACACACACATATGTATTTATATATATATATATGTATATGTAAATGTTTCAGTATGTGTATGCTTTCTAAGTAGCGTTTGCTAACACCCATACATACACACACTCGTTCGCTCCCTCGCTCGCTCGCTCAGTCATGACCGACACACATAATTGAATTTAAGCGCACAAAAATTCATAGCATACTTTTTGAGGCAAAGCCCCCCGAGGCTGCTTCAGATCCGTGTAATTGACAAAAGCTGCGCGCCAAACTGTTGAAATTTGAAATCAATTTATTTATATTGAGTTAGCATCAGAAAGCATTAACCTCCAGCTGACAAAACAGCCACAAAGACATATATGCACGTCCGTCCGATTGCAGAGTCAGCGCAAAAGCAATGCGCATTCGGGTCAATTCCCTGACTTTTCACTGGCCAATTGTCTGTGTGTCGAACTGTCTGTCTGCCTGTCTGTCTTGCTGGATTGGCTCGCTCTTATTTGTTAAATTAAAAGCTTGTTGTTGTTGTTGTTGCTGTTGTTACTGCTGCTGCTGCTGTCCGTTGTTATTGGCATTATTATTGGCCCCACAGCGCACAAGACTTTCAATTAGTTTTATTAGGGTGTACCAAACATTCCATTGACTTGCACCCGCTGCTCGCTTCATAAGCTGCTTATTGCTGTTGCTATTGTTGCTCTTGTTGTTGCTGCTGCTCACTGCTCATCGAAATTGGCCTTTTGACTTTTATGCTCAATTTTTGTATTGTGGTTGCTGTGGCGCGTACTGTGGTGCGCTTTCCATACGATTGTTTTTGAGTTTTATGAGCGATTCAGCCTCTGTCTTACTGCTGCCTGTTTGTTGTTGTTGTTGCTGTTGTGGTTGCCACATGATTGCGCAATATACACGCACACTCAGAGAGCACGTATTGTATAATCCAATATGATGCGAACATAATACTTGGGCAGCAGTTTCTTTTCATCAAACCTTTTTTTATATATCAAAAGAAACACAAATCGAGAGTTGATAACATTATAAAACGCAACAGAGTGTAAATAAATATATTTATAGAACTGTTTTTAAATTAAATTCATTAATAAATTCCTTGCCTGAGGCAGCTCTCAAAACTTGCAATATATCTAGAATTTTTAAAAGATTTTTAAAAAATTTTGTAAATAATTTTGATATTTGGGATTTTGCTCTTAAGACATCTTCAACAAGACTTTCAGCTTGTTTTCGATTCTTTTCAGCAAACATTAGCCAATCTCTCGCTCGCTCGCTCTGGCGAATGTGGTTCACAGCAGCACTCAGCCGTAGATGTACTTGAATAAATGATTCATTCTTGAAAAGTTCTTCATTCGTAGCATTTTCAAGTTTGGCTGCGCTTAAATTTCCCAATATGACAATAATTCCGTTTTATGGTTTTTATATTGTCTGCCGTCTGCTGTCTGTTTGGTGGGAGTTCGAGTGGCGCTCCGCTGAAGAGAACCTCATCTATGTACCCAACTGTGGTAGGCTACAAATGTTTTTGACACGCCAACTCTGTGGGTCAAATACTTTTAGTGCCCCGCACTCAATGCCAACGCTGTTGGCGTGTTGTTGTCGGCTTTTTTTTGTGAAATTTTTTTTATTTTTTTTTTTTTTTTTTTTTTGAGTTGGTGCTGAAAAGTTGTGAACAAGTTGAGCCGGCTCAAGTTGGTAGCCGCTAAACACGGCTGGCTGAACTTAAAACGAAGTTAACGCCAGGACGCGTCACAGCTAGGATGTCGTCCTGGCAACGCTGGCTGGCTGCCTGGTTGATTATTGAAAATGTGTCGACTGGGTCCAGTTGCCATAATTCAAGCATGGCCAATGCGGCAAACGCCTGCGCCGATTTGCTAGCAACTTCTGCAAACTTTTTCACCCAGCATTTTTCACTGACAAATTTTCTTTTTTCGTGCACTATTTTCTGACTTTTTCACTTTTCTCTCCAGTTTGTTGCAGCGCCAAGAGCTGAAGAACTAAATAAGTTGCAATGTGAAGAGCGCTCGTGGGACAAGTGAAAACTGCGCGGTAGCCGAAGGAAAAGTAAAAACGTGAAGAGCAAAAACTCGCCGAGCTCAGCGCTGTCACAAAAGTTGTCAAGGAGCCCAGCCAGCCAGTAGTTTGGAGCAGCTGCTGTGACGATTGACAACACAAAAACAAAAGCAACCACGGCGAGAGTTTGACAAGTGGCACAAGTGGCAGCAGCGCCCGAAAGAACGCAGCTACTTTTTGTTTTTTCAAGCCCAGGACATTTTTTTGTCCGTGTTGTTGTTGCCCCAAAATCCAAGGAACCAAGAAGCGAATATAGACCACCCGCACAGCCACACAGTCGATGGCCGCGTAGCTTTTGTATGCGGCTCGCATGCCGTGGCAACAACAGCGTGAATACCACCACCACCAACAACAACAACAACGCCAACAATAGCGGCATTACAGGCACTATGTGCTGCCCAAATAGCGCAACGGACTAGAGCATCGGCAAGGACATAGCCAAACACTCGAGCGACAAAAGTAAAGGAGCAGCTGGCATAGTGCAGCACATGTGTTTTTGTGATGCGACAAGGACACTTCAAGTGCCGCCAACACACTTAAGCACAGTCCAAGCAGCAGCAGCAGCAGCAGCAGCCGCATCAACAGTCCCATCAGCAGCAGCAACATCTCTAGCATTAGCTTAAAACAGGCGACAGACAGTCTTCAATCGCAGCATGCGCAAACATAAAGCGCCGCCCGGCGGCCACCCAATCAGTTCTAATTCCAATTCCAGTCCCAGTTCCGTGACAAGGACAATGCCAACAGTGCACAACGACAGCAACACGACAGCAATAGCAACAACAGCAACAGCCACATCAACAACAGCATCAGCAGTCGATATGGAGCAGCAGCGCATGTTGCTGGGCCATGCGGCCGCTGACAGTGCCACGACAGTAGCAGCTGCTGCTGCAGCAAGCACAGCTAGTCGCCTTGCAACACCAGCGGCCAACTGTCAGCAACGATCTGCAGCAGCAACAGGCCGAGCAGCCAACAGCAAGGAACGGCCGCGATATACAGTCCAGCTCATGTCCTTGCTGCACATCGCCTGCTATGTGCTTTGCCTGTGTGCATTCAGCTTTGCGCTCTACGCTAATGTGCGACAGACGCGCCTCGAGCAGCGGCTGCAGCGCCTGCAGCAGCTGGACGCACGCATCGTGGAGCTGGAGCTGCGCCTGGAGCAGCAGCAACTGTTGCACTGGCCCGCCGACCAGCCCCAGATCATATCCAGCCCCATCAGCACCGGCAACACCGACAATAGCACATCCTCGCACGTGGTGCTACATGTGCGCCGTGAGCTACATCGTCTGCGTCGCGATGTCTCCCACCTCCAGTTGACGCGTCGCCAGCAGCGCCGGCAGGCGGCTGAAGCGGCTGCAGCAGCAGCGGCAGCAAGCCTCGGAGGTGGCCCAGGAGCTAATGGCGAGTGTCAGTGCCAACCAGGTGAGTTCAACCGTTCTAATTGCCTTACACGAGCTGCACTCAAATGCGAGGGCAGCTCAACAGACTTTTACTGAATCTATTGGGCAAAATTTTCCAAAATATGAGATGTGATAGTGTAAAATGAAAATCAAAATATTAGTGATATTTATACAGCTTGCAAAATTATAAATAAAATATTTTCGGAATTTTTGCAGAGAATTTTAAAATATATATAAAGTTTATTTTATTTTGAATATTCATATATTTTCCATAGGATTTAAAAAAGAATTATAAACAAATTATTATATTTGCGAGCTCTTTAAATATATGTATATTTCTTCAATCCGATATTTATACCCAAATTCCTTAACATGAAAGCCATTTTAATTTTGGAATTATGTTAATAAAATATATTTCTTTATATCAAACATATTTATCAACAGTAAGTCTCTTAGGAGACTATAAAACATATATATTATATATAAAATTCAAATATAGTACAAGCTTCATTCCAAATGAGTGCTACTAGCTTATAAAACTAATTAAATAATATGCAAATATATTTAGTAAGCTATAAGATTGCGAAACAACACGATTAGCTTCTAAAACATCTCAAGCAACCCTCCCTCTGTGCACACTTGTCAATCTGTTGGCCATCAGCCGCTTTTCTTTGTGGTCTGTGGCCTGGGCATGGTTAATGCACAATTGATTCGACATGTCAGTCACCCACCCACACACACATAAGTCAACAAGTGTTGTGTGTGTGTGTTGTGGCAGGCGTGATAGCCAACACAATTTAATTATTTGCGTCTGGGTAAATTTATGGCAGTTTAGAGATTTCATTAATTGGAAAAGTGTTTTCTTTTCTGCACTCGCTCCATCAGAGGGCACAGACTGGCGCCCAGCCCCAGCTCGTGACAGCCCACACATGCTGAGTGCCACTGTATACGCGTGTGTGTGTGAGTTGTGTCTATGTGCAATTTGTCTGAGCTGTTGGCTACCGCCTTTTGTTCCCATGTTTGGCTTTCAGCTTGCAGCTTCTTGCGCTGCTCGTTTCGCTTGCCATTGCCAAACTTTGATTACTCGGGGATTAGCCATGTCCTTTGAGTGCCTGCCTGCCTGCCTGCGTGTGTGTGTATGGCTGCCAGCTTGCTTTGTGGTTTGCATAAATTTTGCTTAAAATACTTTTTAAAAACTTTAGCGACACTCGCACACATTGCTATCGCTGGAGCACTCAGACCCACCCCGGCCTGACCTTTGCTTATGGGATTTGGCCGGGACATGTTCAGCTTTGTGCTTTTTGCGTTCTTTTGTTCATTGTCGTGGTAGTCGTCGACGCTGGTGTCCTTTGTGCGCTTGGCGCATTAACGCAATTTGTCTCGACATTCGCACAATTAACTCATCCACTCGAGTGCCGCTAAGCTGCTGGCAAAACTTTCCGGCTAATCCGGGCCACGTATGGACCGTTGCGACGGTCTGGCTGCAATTTTTTGCCTAGCATATGACGCATACGCAGCGTGAGAGCAGAGCTCTCTGGCAACTAAATGCTCAGCGCAATTATTTAACAACTTGGCCAATTCGGCCCAACACTCCGACCTCCACTTTGCTTCTGGAGACAAGATACGACAGAAAGTTTTCTAATCGATGCGCACGCAGGTCGAAAGTTTCTGCTAGCCAGCGCAACGGTCGAACTTTCTTTTCAAAGTCACTGCAAATAAATAAATTTTCGACGCTCTCCCGGCGCTCCCGACGGCTTTGATAAGCGCGTGCCAGGCGAACGGTGCTACGTTAGGAGCACAGCCTTTTCACAGCTCTCAGCCCAGCGCAACAATAAATCAAAGCTGAACGGGACGCGGCAAGGTTATGGCAGCTCCTTTTGCTTATCTCTGCAAGTGACTGCGGCAAAAGTCATCATACTCGGCACTTGAGCTGCCTGTACATGCAGCACAGTTATCCTGAAGTTCGTGCCAAGGACATTGCAGTTAAGCAAAGGGGCGCCGCACTCCGAAATATGCTTCAGTTAATTCGATTACTTAGAACTCGTCGTCATCCAGTCGAAATTGATCAAATTACTGAAAGAGAGCACTGCAAAAAAATGATAAGTACAGTGTGTACTGGGTAAAGGCGACAAATTAAAGCAGTCATAGATTGCAGAGATCTATACTGAACTATGTATATATGAACTATGTATATATATTTGATATCGTTCAAGCTAACTTGCTTAATTAGTCGGTTACACTCCTAATTGGCTCGTTATTCATGGTTATCAATATTTTGCAAATGAAAAGTCAAGTGTAATGCTTGCTTTAAACCTGTGGCAATTCCGTTTCAACTGTGAATGACATTTGACCACTTGCCATTCGGCACACAGCTCCTCTCAACCCACACACTCAACTGCCATCTGCTGCAGCTCTTCACAGCTTTTGGATGCTGTACCTAGATGAGTGCTTCACATGGTTGTTTAACTGCCAACATAGTCTAATGCTGACCATACGCTTCTGCTGGCGATGCTGCTGCTGCTGTCCCTAACTGCCCCTCAATTTATCATAGCCAAACGTAAAATCCACTTTAGCTACAGCAACAGCAATCACTAGACAGCGCTTGATGCTCAACGGACATCGTTGGCTGCGTGTGACATTTTGCAAAGCCAAAATATGTAGAACATACCGCAGAGAGCAGTAGCCACTCACAGACAGACACACACACAAACACGCAAACAGACAGACAGACAGAGAGAGAGAGAGAGAGAGAGAGAGAGTCAGTCAGTCATAGAGAGACTGTTTGAGAAAATTGTATATGAACTATGGAAATTTCCAATTAGGTTTTAATGCGTACAAGTGCTTTTTATTCAGTGCAATTTCTCACTGAGCTCGCATAGGAGCTGGAGATGTTCTCCTTTTGGTCACATTCAGCTCACGTGCTACGGGTCGCTCGCCCCTCCGCGTGCGCATAGAGACATCTCTGGCCCTGTTTGCTTTTTATATTTCACAGCTGCTGCTCTGCTGTTGCTCTGCGTATATTTTTGCCAGTCATAAATTTCAATCACGTTGTCAGGATAACACCAAGTGGATATACTCATATGTCTCACGGCTGCTACAGTGCGTCTCTCTGCATATGTTGCGGCAGCTGGGGGCGAGAGGCGAACGGACACGCAGCCACCCTCAAGCTCATGTTGCTGCTGCTGGTGGTGCTGTGTGGTTTCTGGGCGTGCCAAAGCAGAACGACAAACTCTCACCTACCACAATGACCCCCCTCCCCACCGAACCAATACCTTCCACCATCCAGCCAGCTAGCCTTGTTTGAGGCCACAGACGGCTCTGCTTTTTCGGCCATTGGCACACAGGCGATGCCAATGCCAAAACCAACCGAACCAATAACAATTCGAATGCTAACGGGCCATGCCAGACCAGAGCTGAGCAGAGCGGACCACACCTCGGCATATCGATTGTCGCTACATATCAATTGATTTCCTCTTCGTTTTCAATTTGGCCAGAGCCCGCGTGCTCCTGCTGCTGCTCCTCCTCCTGCTGTCCGTTTTTAGCTACACGCTGAGCATTTTGTTTATGTGACTTGACCAGTTGTTTGCTGTGCTCTGCTCTGCTCTGCTCTGTTAGTTTGAATGGCTTTTGTGCCTTTTGTTATTTGGACTTTCATTTCTGACTTTGCGTGACTTGGCGCTTACCTGGACAACAACAACAACAACGGAGCACGCCTTGATTACCATTTAAATGCCGAACTAATAGGACAATAAACCATTCTCATTCACAGCAGACAGCAGGCAGGAGCAGCAGCAGCAGCAACAACAACAACATCAAAGCAACAACAACAACAACAATTATAGCAGCAGCAAATTATTAATTAGTGAAACGAAATTAATGCGCAACTGTCGTCATTATTTGTGTCGTCCCATCCACGCGAGCGTCGGGCTCACCCACACACGACGCGACATTGGATGCCGCATTTGTTGACAAATTTATTTATTCGCCTTCCTGCGCATCAGACAACAGCCCCTCCCCCTTCCCCCTTTTGTCCCATAGTTATCGCAGTCTCCCCCCCATCCCCTCTCAGGCCAACCCGTGGCGCTGTGTTTTGTTTTATGTATTTGTGGCTTCAGCTTCTCATCGGAATGCGTCGCTGTGATGGCAGAGAGAGAAAAAAGAAGAAATGCTATTAAAAATAACACAATCCACGAGGCAGTCGGGCCGCTGGAAAATGCCCGAAAAAAAGTGGACGGCAGCTACATATATGAGAAAATGAAATTAATTTATTGACAGCAATAAACTAAGTGAATTACCACCGAAAAATTGCATGAAATTCATTTAAATCTTGTGTCGCATGCGCTGCATATTTGATGTCCAATTGCCAATTGGCAATTGCTTTTCGGGCACATTTTTGCACAAGGGCCCATTTTTGATGAGCCACTGCGTCGGTCAGGTGCGAACTCAATTAAAATTTCAATAACATGCAACGGGCAAAGGGCGCACGTTGCACGAGACAAACAAATAACAATAATTCCGAGTTGTCAAATGCTTTACTCACAGCTGCTCTGTAACTGGATTTGATTCAAATCAAATTTGGATTTTGCTTCGATAAATAACTTTTGCTGTTATTTGATTGTACAGAGCAATGAAACAATCTCAGTTGGAAGAAGAGCGATATGGATTTCATATTTAATTGGAGCAACTATTGACTACGGCCTGCAGGCTTTGTTTGCTCTGGCCATTAATCATGTTTGTACTTTGTTGAAAATTAATATTGATTTGTAATTAGTTATAGATGGACTGCAAAGTTTATATGTGAAACACAGATGCATTGTGGGCGGAGTTTTCTCTGTTTGTTTCCTACAAAGCCTCTAGTTGATTCGAGCCTCACTTCGGCATTCTCAATTTACAGGTCATGCAAATTAGACTATTGAGCTGCTTTAATTGGCTCGATTGTTTGGCTGGAGCATTGTGAATTTATCTCAAATGAACTTGGCAATTAGCACAATTCTCTAGCTGCGCGTGCCGTCTGTCCATCAGTCAAGCGAGTTCGCCTGCTCAGTGTTTAGATATAGAATTTATATCTTATATCTTGTGGCTGTATTATAGTATCTCTCTCTGTGTGTGTGTGTGTGCAGCTGTGACCGGATCTGCAACTGTCTGGGATGTTTGGTTAGTTTATTAGCCACATATGCGCGGATTTCTTTTACGGCTTTTGGTTTCCAGTTCGCACATGAGGCTTGGCTTCGGTTTGGCTTTGGCTTTAGCCTTTTTTGGACTCTCTTTTCTTTTTGCTGTTGCTTGTGGTCTCGTCTCATTGCCTGTTCCTGGAAATTGAGCGCGTTGGCTGCTGCGTAAATATTTCAGCGGCAAACTGAAATTTATTCGAGTCGGCGGCTCGTTTTGGGCCGCCGCTGCGGCATTTGACAAGCGTCAGCATCAACGATACAGTTCCAATTGCTTGAATGCTGAAAAACTCCAAAAAGAAACAGAAACAGGAACAGGGGCGTGGCCAGGCGTGGCGCGGTACGACTGCGAGCATTGGGCGTGCATTGCCTGTAAACAGATTTCATTTTTATACTTTTACGTGATTTTCAGCGACAATTCAGCGAGCGAGTAGAGCGACATTGGCGCTCAAACGACGCACATGCTCCAATTTCATGCCATGCTCACGTACACAGCGCCCAATGGCTGCTCCAGCTATAGCTCTGCCGGCAGCAGCAGAGCAGCAGCGGCGTCGGCTGCTTTATGATTTATTGCCTTGACACTGCGTGCTCTGTGCACAGCACAACCCCTGCCCGCTGGCAGAGACACAGCCACAGACAGCCGCAGCTGCCTCCCCCTTGGCACCCCAATCCCCTGCAGCCTCCTGGCTGACTGCTGGCTGGCTAGCCCAACGTTTATTTTTGCCTTCGCATTGTTTGTTTGACTGACACACACAAAACTAGTCGTCGTCTGCCAGGATTTGTCGTCATTCTGTTGTTGCCGTTGCTGTTGCTGCTCATGGGATTTGCGAGCGTTAGTGCAACGCGTGGCAGCCAGCAGCCAGCAGCCAACAGCCAGCAGCCCACCGCACCCCACCGCCCTTGCGCCCACATTTAGCGATAAATACAAGTTTTATGATGGATAATAAATGGCTTCATTCGCGTTGACAAATAGTCTGGTTTTGTTTTCATTTGCTCGGCTCGACTCAGCCCCGCCCCCAACCCTGCCTCTGCCCATGGATTCCGTCCGCTTCCGCTTGGAGGCGCACGTCATTGTCTGCTGGGTGGCTCCCAGGTCGAGGAGATAAAGATGATGTATGGCTGGCGCGTCAGTTCACGCGTTGCCAAGTGGGTGGATTATGCTTTCAGGTAGGATTAGCAATTACGATTTAAATAGAAATTCTTGCAATTTATCATCTGTTTTTCCTTTTTTTTTCCGGCTGACTTCGGTTCGGCCAATCTGTGCACTAAATCGCCAGAAAATCAGCTGAAAAAGTACAAAACGTTAAGCGCCATTTCATTGGTTGGCTCGCGGGCAATTTAGAGGCTAACGTGAGTTTTATTGCATCATTTGAATCTCGAATATAAAAATTATAATAATAATAATGCAGAACGCTTTTGCGGCCACTCCCCGCTTGGGGCTGCTGCTTTTATGGCCGAATAATTTTTTCAGCGTTTTATGCTGCATAATTTTTCCAGTGACGGCGACGACCTCAGCGATTCATTTTCAATTTTTGACTATTTATGCAAATTAACTGTAAATATGCATAAAAGCTGAAAATGTCATCAATTTTATGTGCACAATCCATAAAAGCGCAAAAATATCACCCATACGCCCCGCTGCGAGCGACACAGCACGGCTCATTAGGCCAGAGCCAAAAACAATACAAAACTCGAAAATTTCTACTGCGCCACAGCTCGCATAGACAACGTTGTCTATCTATTTGTCTATCTATCTGTCCGCTTCGGCTTTTTTTTTAATGTTTCAATCAATGAAAAAAAATGAAAATGAAAATCAAAACCCCCATCAATGTCACACAGTCTGGAGATTGGCTCTCTCCTGGTCAGTTTTACAATCTGGTAACACAATCGGCCTGTGTTTATGGGCCCAGCTAAAGAACTCTCCGTCCATGCACTCGCCCATCCACTGCTGCGAGAGCGAATATCAATATCAAAATCCAAATCGAAATCAATCATTAACTTTGTCCATATCAATTTCATGTGTTTCATGCAATTCATTGTACAACTCGTTCCCAGCTCAAGCAAGACACTACTCGGCATCGATTCGGACAAATCACAATCGATCATTGTCGAACAACAAACACTTAATACACGCAACGATAAAAACCGTTTTGAGGAATATGTTAACGCTTGGCCATAATTGAATTACGATTTTTACATCTTTTTCCCAGAAAATTCAATAATAAAACGAAAAGAAAACAAAGGAAAAGATACCCTCAAAGCGGGGCAGTTGGCGCGCGTTTCCCATTGCAGTTGCCACTGTGCGTGGCTGAGTGGCTCTGTGGTTGTGTGGTTGCGTGCTGCACTGCACCAGTATAATTGAGGCTGTTAACGAGGCTCGGATTGAAGATGATTTCAAAAGAAGCAGCAGCAGCATCAGCAGCCGCCAAAGGGCAGGGTGACAGTTGAGGCAAACTGGTTTGCTTTTTGCTTCAATGCTGATAAATTATGCCCGATGTGTAATACGAGAGGCGTACGTCAGAGAATTTACAATTATGTGTAGATTTATATGCACATATATTATTTCCTTTGTCTTCTCTTCTCTCTCGATTTTTAAATGTTCGACTTCCACAAATTTGTTCAGGCTATAAGATTACAATCGGCTGGCTGAGAACTTCGCGGCTAGTTGACTTAATAGGCTCACGAAATTTAAGCTGCGATGAACTAGTTATGATTATCTGATGTGGCTAAGGGCCTCTGTCAATAAACACCCAAGTGAAACTTTGAAGTGTCTCTATAAATTGCCAAAAAAAGAAGAAAAAAGTAGGAAGTAAATACGTCTGACAGTTGCGGCTGGTCCTCGCAGGCGTGTGCTGGCGACATCAAATGGAGTTCTGCTCATGTGGAAAGCTTTTATGGCTTGTTGGCCATGGGTAAATAAAAAAAAAACCTGTGGTGTGGACTGGTGTGTCTGAAAATTACCTGCCTTTGTTGCGGCCGTCTGATTCATCAGTTCGAGTACCTGGTCCTAGCCGGGCCTGGCTATCCTTCTGCGTGCCAAAACTCAATCAAAATTGTCGCCCGTTTGTCAATGGGAGCTCTGGCGACTAGCAGTTGGCTGTCGTGTGTGCTAAGACTCCTGCCACGTTGGAGCACTGTCTATGTCACACCCCGGAGCGTGCAATTAAGTTGCGCTTTGCTTTGTGGGTTTTTCCCATTTAGTGGGCGCGCCCTGTCGGCCCATTTCATTTGCATTCGCATTCGCATTCGCATTTGCCGAAACGCATTGTCAGACATGCGACGTCGTTAGACAACATCGATGACGGCGACGACCGCGACTTGACGCTGTGGCGGCCACCGTTAACACTCTGCCCATGCTCGTCCACCCGCCCGCCGGCTCGCTCCTACCAATCCCTGTCTGGGGCCTCTGCACACAATTGGAGCGCCAAAGCGCTGGCTAAATCTAATCAAAATGCGAATGTGTCGCCGTTGATGTCGCGTTTGCTGTTCAACTCGTTGTAGCTGCAGTTGTAGTCGTTGTTGTCGCCTCTTCACCAGTCGCTGGCAAGCCAAGGCCTGCCGCCTTTCTTTCGCACTCGCTCAATGGAGCGAGCTCCAGCTACAGCCGTTGGACGTTCGCCATTCAAATTACCAACAGCAACAACAGCAACAACATGAAGCGACAAGTATTTCAAGTGCGGGGCATGCAACACCTTCTGACATGTTCGTTGCCTCTGTTGCCTGGTTTGGCTGCTCTTTCGATATGCACTTGCACACAAAGGCATCATTGGTTTCTAAGTGCCTTTGGAAGCAGAATATAAGGAATATAAAAGTTTATATGTGTTCGATCTCGTAACTATATGCCGCAGGCAGAGCTCTAATTGAGCTGTTATGGGAAGTTTGCTAGCAGTTGGATTTGAAATGTAAAACTCTTTTGAAACGAATATGAGTAGATATAGTTCGAATGTAGTCAACGAGTATTTTGAATCATTCATTATTTATATTTCACATATGATCCAGAACAGAGCACACAATGGTCGACCTAGAAAACATTGTTTTTTCGGTTTTTCATTGCTCATCGCTCAAAGCTGCTGCCTGAGTCTAGCGTCTGTGGACTCGATTTGGTTTGTGTTGTGGCTCGACGGCTTGTTCGCGCCGGTCTGGGCTCTGGTCTGTGGCTTTTGTCACACTCATCTTCGTCGTGGTTGTCACGTCAATTTCATTGGAATTGCATTTTGGCTGGCAGCAACAGACGGAACGCATGCGCAAAGTCGCTTGCCGCTTGCCGCTCCTGTTGCGCCCAGACCCCGCTCGTCCGCTGGCCCGCTCGTCCCTTTGCCAGCTCGACGACGCGACGAGCAGTGACCAGTTTGTCAACTTACAAATTTAATCAGCTTAAGGCGACAGCTCCGCTGCCTGCGCATCTCTTGGCTTTTCTATGCTCCACTTGCTGAATACATTGTCATATGTTGGACTCGACACCGCCCCGCCCCGCCTCGCCCCGCCCCGCCCATTCATGAGTGTGCAGCGCTTTTGATTCCAGTTAGTTTACATTTCGTATGCAAGACATCGCTGCATTCTGGAGCAGCTGCACAGTGACGCGAGCACTGTTGAAAATTGTATTATGCAAAGTGCTGCGTGCTGGAAATTAAACATTTGCATTCGCTTTGCTCGCGCGCTTTGCTCTGCTCTCTCACTTAACACCTCTTGGAGCACTCATGTGTGGCGCTTATGTGATGCTATTGTTGCTGCTGCCGTTGCTCTTCATATTTATTTATATTTTGGCCTTTTTGGGTGTAAAGTGTTTTAGCATCTCTCGAGTGGTTGCCTTACGCCTCCCCCCCACTCTGATCACATACATAAACACGACCGACTGCATTTACATAGTCAAACATATTAAGCATCACAAATGCATTTGTGTGTGCACTTAAACGCAAGTGAAATGCTTGAGTAAACATTTTAAGACAACAACAAACAGCCCGTAAGTAAACAGGCAGCAGCCAGCACAAGAATCAACATCGACTCTGGCCCACTGTGCACGGGGTTGAGCCTATAAGCTATAAGCTCGAGTGGTTCTGCTTGGACCAATGCCAAACAGTTGTCAATTAAAGTCAACACTACAACAACAACAGCAATATTAACAACAATAACAATAATGAATATAACTCTATGGCAGGGTCGCCGGCTTATCAAGAAGAGCAAGAGCAACCCGCATGAACCTTAAAGAATAAAAAAATATAAATAAACCAACTGCTGAGAATTCACATTTATTATGTTTAACAAACCCAAATGGCGTCAACTTTCTGACACCTTCAGCTCGCAGCACATATGTACATATGTATACGCCGGGTTCAAGATACAAAAACAGATACACAGAGACACACAGTTTAGCTATAGAGCGACAGACATAAATACATATATCTTCTATATAAGTATGTGAGGTGCTGTTCTTTTTTATGGCGCTCGGTCTGCAGCTTATAGTTGTCACTACAAATTGGTTATGCTAGCAGTAGGAGTGGGAGTGGGAGTGGGAGTGGGGGAGTGGGAATAGGTATAGGTTTTGGGTTCGCTGCTTGATTAAGCGCCATAAATCTCGAGGGTCGCAGCCAAAGCTCGAGATACATTTGTAACTAGACTAGAAAAGGGTCGCACCAGCTGCTCAGAACAAACGAAATCTTTTTCTTCTGCTGCCTCAACATTTTGTTAGACAAAATGCGTGCGAGATATGGCTCTGCGTGTGCATGTTCTCAAACATGGCATCCTCGGCGAGTTCAACGGCAGCTCTTTTGTTGCTGCGAGCGCTGAGCTGGGCAGAAAGAGCCACACATTTAACACTTTATATAATTTATTGTAATTTTGTTGCTGCTATTCACGCGCTGGGTCTGCTCTGTGGCGGCAGGCAGCTGTTAACAAAACGGTTTCCACATAAAACTCACACCTTTCGGTTTTGGATGAGCTGCTCAGCAGCATTGATACAGCTGCATCAGCATCTCCATCTCCATCTCCATCTGCATCTGCATCTGCTCTAACTGCGGCTTGCAGTCGTCAAACCCACTCAAAATGCAGATAATTTGTGTCTGCCTTGTGTAGCCTGCAGCAACAAGTTACATGGGCTGCGCTAATGCAGCCCAGGTTTGATTTACAGTTTACTGAATGCGTGGGCTGTTGGTGATTAGCAGCCATGGGAGAGATGGAAGCTAACCACAAGAAATAAACTGACTATGTGTCACTCTATATGGCGAGAGAAACTAAATGTAGTCTTACGACTTTGTTACACAATATCTGATCTAATGCAAAAGTCGCAAGCTTTAAATTTTAACTTACCCTTCAACTCGATTCTCACTCTGATTTACCTACATCTGTCTCTCTCTCTCTCTCTTTGTCTCTCTCTCTCTCTCTCTCTCTCTCTCTCTTTGTCTCTCTCTCTCTCTCTTTCTCTCTCTTTGTCTCTCTCTTTCTTTCTCTCTCTCTCTCTCTCTCTCTCACTAATCTGCATCCCTTTCTAGCTTATATCTGTTTCAACTTAATTTCCATCTGTTTCCCTCGCTCTTTTCCTTTAGCAGCTTAACTCATATTAATCCCTATCCTTTGCCTGTTTCCATATCCATATGTCTTTCTCACTTGCTATATATCTCTCTCCTTCTCATCTTAGTGCATATCAAATATTCTCACACAACACTAATTAAAGAATTTTCTACGTTTGCATTTGAAGTCTTACTTTAATAAATATCCCGCCAAGGGCAAATATTTAATATGAATTCTTAATGGCAATACTGAAGCTGATTTATTCGACACCTAGATCCCGCACTTCATAGATTTAATGAAACACAAAAGCATACCTATTCAAATATTTGCTTTGATTGAAAAAGAGTTAATGAACCAGTTGACAGACAGCCCAGGCGAGTGTCGTCCTTCAGTCCCAAAATGCTCATCAATAATCCTGCGTGTCAACATTGTTGCATGCGCTGCCCTCTTTTGGCATCGACCTTTGTTAATTGCCGTTTGTTGCATGCACACACACACAGCTTGGTATTTAGCTCGGCCCTGTTGTCGCCCCTTGCTGCCAGTTATTACCGACTCGTTCGATCCCAGTGGCTTTTGTGCGGCAATAACTCTGTTTACATTCCTGTTAACCCGCCACACACGCATCGGCATCGGCATCAGCATCAGCATCGGCATAGGCCTCATCGGCTTTGAGCTTACCTTTGCCATTTTTCTCGTTTCCTTTCAAGCCTTTGTTGATGCTCTTTGCATGTCAGCAGGCTTAAGCTGGGAGACGCCTCTGCGGCAGCGGCAGCGGCAGCCTCCGCATCTGCCTAGACCATCACTTCCTGTGCAGTACCGTCCTACCCCGCCCACCATGGCTGGCACTCGTCTATGCCTACCAGTCTGCCGCCTCGTTGTTCGCCTTTGTCTGCGATTTCAGTATCTTCATCGCCTTCTGCTTGTTCTGCTGCTTGCAAAACTCGTTTGCATATTGTCATAATTTCTGCACTTGCACTCACACACATATACTCTCACACACACGCATGCATATGCTCTCACGTACCTCTTTGCCGGTTTTTGTTTAAACAGCTCAGCGCAACTTGGCTCAGCTCAGCTCGGCTCAGCGCTTGGCTCGACCGCGTCGCTTAGTTGTTATTGCCACGGCATCGCCGGCTGCCATTAATGGCAAATGTAGCATGTTTTATTGTTATTTTGATTGCATTTATTGTATTTTTAAGCTGCATTGTTATGCACCATAAGCCGGCCGCCTGGCATTAGCAAACGTTTGCCACATGCACCACTTCTCAATACCCAATCGGCAGTCGGGCATATTGGCATCGCTGTGTAGCGTGACTGGGCGCAAACTGGATTAAAACTAATGTCATTTGTATGCTAATATTAAATATATTTTAGATCTAAAGGTGTATTACTACTATACCAACAATATTGCTTACTTTATAAACTAGATGTCTTGAAACTAACTTCAAGTCGAATATGCTTTAGATAAGAGAAGAGATAATGTGAGACAGGAGATACAAATTTAATTAAATATACATAAATATTTATTTTAAAATTAATTCAGCTTAAGAAAACTCTCATTGATATCGGCTCTCTCATCTATAAATATAAATGTCTTTGAAGATGATTTCATATTTCATATTCATCAACTTGTAGCAAAGAGGAATTTCAAGCAAGTTTGGCTTGAGACTATGATATATGCACTGCAACGAAACTTTAATATTAATCATTGCTTTTGCAATATTTATTTGTATACTAGATGCTAATGCATATTGAAATAAATTATAGATTTTTCATATTTTTCATTCAGAACAAACTCTGTTCTGCTCACATGTGATACTTTCTTTTCCATTGCGCTGCTCTTCCGCTCGGCATTAGCATGCGAAGTGATGTCTGTGGCCATGTGGCTAACGGGTTACATGGAGCAGTCGTTGCATTTAGCTGGTAATTTGCCATTTGCTTTTGCCCGTTGTTGATTGTTTATTAGCGCGTTCAGTTGAACATCGAGTGCCGCTTGAGGGTTTTCGAATGCTGCGTTTCCATCACGCTGCAAGTATGTGTGTGTGCGAGTGTGTGTGTGTGTGTGTGTATGTGTACGTGTGTGAGGTGTCAGTTTTTCAACGCCCCTTTCCTGTCGACCGACTGCTCGCAGCTCTTGTGCACTTCTATTCATACAGATCTCAACTACAGCTCTCAGCTACACTCATTGAGTGTAATTATGCGTGTAGTCCTCTGGCACTCCTTGGATGGGTTATGCGCTCAGCTGAGCCAATACAAATGCACTTAGGTACATACATACATACATACATATATATGTATCAGGCAATACACACACATATGTATATATATTTTTAAATAATCCAGCATATTCGCTGTTACATCTGCTCGCATCGCCCCAAGTTGCGCATGGTTCTCGAATTGTTTAGTCTGGTTAATTAGTAAGTTTTTCTAACAACTAAAAGTTGAACATTGTTCGTTGATTAGCGACTGCTGCAAGCACCAATATCCAACTCTCTAATTAAAGATAACACGCTGCAAGCAAACCAAATTTGTGACGCCCACCTGGTTACGCCCTCGAGCAGACAACACGTGTATGGCTTCCATGTACGTTGCCCTGGCTATATCTCTCTGACCAACAGAAAACAAAAACAAACAACTTTTTTTGGCCAACAATTAAAACTGTGCAATGAACTGTGCTTTCAACATGCACTGAGCATAATGATTTGCTCTTTAAATTTGTGTTGATTTCTGTATCAATGAAAGCATTTAAATATGATAGATTAGTCCACACTCTGGGGCTCTTTCGTTTTTATTTTCCACATTATTTAATTTGAATCTTCAATGTGATTTATAGTTACAGTGAAAATTAGAAAATATTTGTGCAAAAAAGAAGCCTAATTGAACTGCAATATACAATATCATATACAATCTATTGATTTTCTAGATCACAAACGCCATAAATGGAAAGTAACAAATATTTGTATATATTCAGCAGAAAAAAGCTAATGGAAATAAAATCAAAAAGAAGGCAAACAATTTTAGTGAATGCTTGGCAAATATAGCGCTTCGCTGCTAAACAAAATATTTGCTATAAAGCCCAACAACAACAACAATGGCAACGAGTACGAAAACAAGGAGAAACAACAAACAGTCACGTGGCTGCTGAAAATTGAAAACTAGTTAAGCATTCACGGTAGCTGTAAAGGAGTCAACACAGAAAGTAGAACTCGAGCAACGAAAAAAATGACAAAAAAAAAAAAAAATGAAAATCAGAAAAGGAAAAAAGGGAAAAGCAACTTTTTTCCTCTATTGATTTGCTGTTCAATTTGCTTGCAGTTCGGGTTGTCAGGGGTTGTTGTTGTTGCTGCTGCTGCTGCCATTGTTGTTGTCGCACAAATGTACCCCAGCGATGGCAGCCAAGCGCAGTAACAACAAAAGATACCTAACCTGGCCATAAATAACACGAAACGTACCTCACAACAACAATATGAAGAGTGCATAAAAAATGAACACCAAAGGCTAAACTCGACGCGAGGTTACCCTAATATGATCAGAGATATATGTATATAGATAGATATTTATATATCATGAGAATAGTATAATTTTAAATTTGCTTAAGAGCTGATCTCTACATATATGTATTTACAGTATAATTACATATATATATATATACGTATATATCTGCCAATTAATGCACAGATCATTTCTATTCGCCAGATCTTTTCACCGGCTTGCCTCAGTTGGAATGAGTTCTTTTGCTTTTTTTTTTTGGTAATACATTCTCTGTTCAAACAGGCTTTTGGCATTTTTGTACGCCAGGCAGTCAAAACTAAAGTCCGGAAACAGCCAAAAAAAAAAAGAGGAGAAAGTCGACAGCCTTTTTCTATTTTTGGGGCTACTTGTCGACGGCTTTGGCCAAGGAGTCGACAGTATAACTGCTGTGCCTGCAGCTCTTTTATTTGGGTTCTAACCGAAAACTTTTTTGCAGCCCGGCAGCAGACACTGAAATTGGACAGCTATCGCAGCTAGACAAACATTAAGTAAATAACAACAACAACAACAACAACAACAGTAACAAAGGCAAGAGCAACAAAAATGTTACACAAATTGTTGAAAATGCCATACATCAGGCGAACTCCAGTGTAGGCCAGGTCGGCGTGCCGCGAGAGGACTCTGCAGCTGTATGTCTTTTTTTTAATTAATTGCCAAAAAGCGAGGCTGGCAAAAAACGGGCCAGGCCAAACACTTGTGGCCGGCCTACGGCAGGGCGGGCATGCCGGCAGACCGGAAGGAAGTCAGTAAGATTGTGCACAAAAGCCCCAAAAACTAGCTGTGTGTGTGCGAGTGTGCGTGTGTGTGTGTGTGTGTGTGTGTGTGGGTTGCCAGTTTGTAGCATACTTTTGTGCGCTCTGCTGTGTATGCGACTTGTGTAAGTTGGTCCTTGGCCATTGTTGTAGAAGTTCTTGTTGTTGCTGTTTTCTCACTTCCTTACTGATTGCCGGCAACATATTTCGCAAATTGCTGTCAAAGTGTTAAGGAAGTTGACTTGGCTTGCCCTCAGCGGGCGCCTTTACACCAGCAGCCGTCCAATATGCCTCGAGCACAACACTACACACAGGTTGCCTCGCAGTACGTGAGTGTGTGAGTGTGTTCCTAATTGCCGGCACAGGCAACAAGAGCTGCCTCGAAGATGAATTGCTAATGGTTTTCCATTTTTTTTTCTTTCGAATTTTCCAAGGGAACAACAACGGCAACTACAACAACAATATAAATAATAATAATAATAATAATCATGAGGCAGGCCAGTTTACATTGGGCCATTTGAGAGTTTCAAGTGTCAGGCGCATTCAGCTAACAAAGGAACCCGCCAAGATGCTTGATAGGCTACTTTGACTGATGGGCGCCCAATGAATGCTGATGAAGATGGAGCGAACCGATGCTCATGTCCATGCCATTGAAAATGGAAATGAAGCCGAGGCTGAGGCTGAGGCTGAAGATGGAGAGGCAGATAAAGTTGAAGATGTATAAAGGCGGCGCCGTCGTGTGAAAGTTTTCAATTTCAATTGTGTATTCAGTTTCCAAAAACTGCGAGAGCAATTTGGTGGCTGCGCACACTACCTGGCTGGCTGGCTGGCTGGCTGGCTGGCTAGGCCAGGTAGGGAAACTCAATTAGTTGCAAATGCGCTGGCACTTGGGCGAGACAACAAGACAGTCTGACAGACGAAACGACAACAAACATTTTTCAATTAGCAAAAGGTAGCCAAGTGCCTTGAGAGCCAGCCGAGCTGCGTCGAGCTGCGCCGAGCTGAAGCCATGGACATGCAATTAACAGCATCACGTGACCTGCAACCCAAGCGACGTATCCGAGTGGCATGAAAAATGAAGCAGGCGTCGCGGCTAGGCGAATGCAGCGACTGCGGCGGTTCCGCCCTCTTGGCCCAAGCGCCCAGACTCACCCAATTGACTTTTGGGCTGCCATCAATGGCATCATTAATTTATCCCAGCCCAAAATCTAGAATTCCAAATTCGAACTGAAAGCAACTTTGACTGCGGCTTTGGTTTTGTGGCCTGTGGCTCGACTCTGCTCGGCCCGGCGCAGGGTTTCGTTTCGTTCGCTTCAGCCAAATGAAAATAATAAAAATGTAATTAACGCCCAAGTCAAAGACGCAGCGTTTGTGGGCCATGGCCGTGGACCTGCTTCCATCCACACACACACATATTTCGTTTGGCGTTGTTGTTGTCGCTGTTGTTGTTCTGGCTCATTTCTTATACAATTAAGTGGCCCCGGCCGGAGTAGCTGCCCTTTGGCCACCGTCGGAACTTTGTCTATGCCTGTCATGAATCTCATTGCCCGGGCGTTTGTAGGCGTTTCCATTTATTGTGCGCTCCTTTGCTGCTTATCTGATTATGCGGCTGGGACCTCAGGGCGGCCTTGGCGTGGCCAGCCCTGATCCTCGCTCTGTCGCGGATGACACGTCAATGCCAGTTCCGTGGAGAGTTCGAAAGTTTAATTACCACTCACTGCAATCAGTGTATGTGTGTGTATGTGTGTGTGTGTTTGTGTGTTTGTGTACACAAAAATAGCTACGGCGCAGCAAATTACGGCCGTGGAATGCCAAAAAGAAAACAAACAGAAGCTTCGTTTGACTATAAGCGACTAGAGAATACGCTATAGGGATAATGAAGGAAAACACTTGAGATGCTCTAGATAACTCATAAATGATAAGTCATCGATAGCTTATCGATAGGTTATATAACTATTTAGCGAGCTCGAACTTGGGCTATCAGAGTTTTTTCTATTATTTTTATAGTATAGATAAGAAAACTCAGAATATACGATTTTATTATTGTTTTTCTCGAATCAGTCAGCTAGAAACCACTGGCTCAAGCCCTTAACTCATGGGAGTTTTTATGCTGTAATAGTAATTTGAATCCCATCAAAGATAGATTTTTGAGAAGTCATAATATTTGTTATAGTCAGAGCCTTGTTACATAGATTTTCGGCAAACCGAAATGCCCGCACTTATCCACTTTGGCAGGGCAACCGCAACACAACAGAAAACACGTTCAAATTATTTTGCAACATCCCAAAATGGAAACAACAAATACTGAATGCCTTCGCCTGGACAGCTACCATTGTTGCAGCCAAACAAAAAAGGAAACGGGGGCGGCTGCTGAGCGGTGAGCCGTGAGCTGTGAGCTGTGAGCTGTGAGCGGTGAGCGGTGAGCGGCGAGTGGGGGCCCGTCCCCAGCGGCTGCTATAGAAAAAGTTGATGAACAACAAGACAATGAACTATGTTAAACTTGTAGCCGCAGTAAACTGACTAAACGAGTGCCGACCTACCGACAAATTTTGCGCTCGCTGCACGCAGGGGGCGCAGACAAAAGGGTCCATTGCGCCCTCGGGGGAGCAAAGTAAGAAAATAAAGAGAAAAAATATGGCAAATGACGTTATACAGCGGCTGGTGGTCAAGCGATTGAGGGACGCCGAGTGGCTGAGCGGCGGCTGTGTGGCACAAGATAAGCACGCTGCACTGAGCACTTGGCCAGCGGCGATAGATTGAAACCAAACCTACTTGGTGCCCACTTAAGACACACAAAGCTCCAAGCAGTGAAAGGTGAGCGAGAGCTAACAGAGAGAGAGAGAGAGAGAGAGAGAGAGAGAGAGAGCGAAAGAGGGAGAGAGGGAGAAAGACGAAACTATGCAGACGCAACTATAAATTGATTAATGAATGCAAAGCAGAACGAAATCAAAAGAGCTATATGGCCAACTGGGCGGGGCGGAAGAGGGGGGGGGGGTTGGGAGCGAAGGCAGTCTGTCAAAGTGCACATCAAAGCTGCTTTTGGCATTTCGGGGGTCTTTGGGGGTGCGGCCTGGTGTGCGCCATGTGGCGGCAAATGTGTATATGCAGCGGAGGTGCTGACCCCAAAAAGCCAATGCGAGGCGCATATAACTTCCAATCAATTGAATAAACCGCACACAGATGCTCGCCCGATCGCGTTTTTATTGCCCACTAAAACTGAGCCGCAATCGCGTCCAGTGTCCAGTGTCCAGAGTCCGGCATATACGACTGACCTGGCTGCTCGCCCGTGGTTGCAATTGCTTTGTTTGCTTTAATGTCTGCAACGCGAATCGCTCACACACACACGAACACATATACAGTCTTATAGCTGTATGAGGCACAGCCCTGGCTAAGACAAGCGGAGCTGCAACAACAAAACCCAGCGACGTCGCGTCGTCGCCGTTTGTTTGTGGATTTTATTGAGGCTGTGGATGTGGCTGTGGCTGTGGCGTCGATGACGTTGATGAATTTCTATTTACTTTGTTTAATTTCTGTTTTTATTTGCCATTCGCCACGGCGTGCCCCGATCCAGCCTTCGCTGCCCCCCATTGAAACTGCGTGCAATTAGCGCAAAGTGTTTTGTGGCACTCTTTATGAGTGCGGGGTCTGCGTCGATTTTTAGCTGCAATTACCGTTCGCCTGTTGCCCGTTTAATTGATTTTGACGCCGGTCGCTGCCAGCCCTCGCCCCCCCCACCCACGCCCCATGCACATGATGCCATGCCTGGCCTCTCTCCCAGCTCCCATCTTCCATCTTCCGTCTCTCATCTCCCGTCAGCCAACTCAATCGCATCGACTCTTGCTGCGACAGCTGCAATTAGTCTGCTGTCCGATGTGCGTGACGCTGCTGCATTTGCAAAGTGTGCGAAACATCAAGCCAATAAGTCCTGTCCGGACTTGGCCCTGACCAGCCCCCTCTCCCTCCCTCCTTCTCTCCCTCCCTCTCTCTCTCTCACACTCTATATACATATATATATATATATATTCCCTAGCCACTTTACTTTTAACATCTTTTGTTTATTTCTACTGCTGCTGCTTCTGCTGTGTTTGTCGTGTGATTAACTGCTGCTAACTGATTTTTTTTGCGTTGCACTGCTTTGACTCTGGTCTTGACTTCTCTGCTCTGATTGGATGCAGCGCACCTGACAACAACAGTTTGCGCTCTCCTGTGCGCAGCTCTGAAGCATATTAAACCAGCTGGAAACTTTTGTTTAGTTGGCAAAGCCAACAAAACTTTTGGTGCTTCACTAAAAGCTATAAACTTTCTGAGTTATAGCAAATGCAAATACTAATAAAAATTAGATGAGTTTCTCAACTAATAAAAATATATACACAACCTTTATCTGGGGCTGCTTCTACTTCTACTCATACAACAGCTACTTAATCAAATATCTTTTGCCAGTCTTCATTCAAAAAACTTCAAGTGGGGATTGGAAATTACGGCCGTTTAGCTGAAGTTGTTGAGCATTTTAAATTTATTTTTGCCATAAGTTGGCTTCTCGCTGGCTCATAATTCAGAGAGCTCATAAAATGCGTTTGTATAAACAACATAACAAGTGCCCTGGCGCCCATTTGGAAATGTTATAAATTCGATTGAAAGCACACAACTAGAAATTCTATGAGCCATTGCGAGCGGGCTAATAACTTTGCGAGCCATTGCGAATGGCTTTCAGAGGCCTCCCCCAAAAACAAAAACAGAGAACAAATATATAGATGATTTGTGGAGTTTCATGAGAAGAGTGCTAAGTTTTGTTAGTTTGTTGTTTGTGGCAAAGCGCACAATAAACAACAACAAACAACAACAAACAACAACAACAGCACAAATGCAACAGCAGCCGAAGCAGCAAGAGATGAAAAATATTTCTGGTGAGCGTTGAAAGCAGCGGCCAGTCCATGAATGAGTTATAAATTGGCGCTTAATCAAGTTGGGGGCCAAACTAAAAACACAAGCCATATGCCGCAGCAGCAGCAGCGGCAGCAACTGTGGCAACGGCAACAATATGAGGCAGGCATACAAAAGTTGTGTCTCAAGTGGAATTAATTTAAGGCAAGAGGCGCCACACTCAAGTTGCCCTCTCTCTCTCTCTCTCTCTCTCTCTCTCTCTCTTTATGCATACTAATAGTAAATAGTATTATATGCAAGATAAATCAAAAGCAATCAAATTATGTGCATCGCAGACAAAGAGGCGAAGGCAACGAAGAGGAAACTGCTGAAGTGGCAGCCGCTTCAGCTCTAGCAACGGCAGCAAAGTCAAAGAGACAGAGTGGCAACAACTGCTAGTGCACTTAAATGCAACATCAACAGCAACAGCAACAGCAACAACAACAATTACAGAACTTTGGCTGAATTGGCGGAGCCTGTAGGCCAGCATAAGCGGCGCTAGGCTGGCCGAGCAACTCACAATAATACAACGATAACACGCCCACATTGAACTTGCCTGTGGCACAGCCTGTTGCTTGTCTTGGCCACAGCGTGGCGCAACTTTGTTGTTGTTGCTGCTGCTGCTGCTTCAACTCTGTTCACAGCGGAAGCAGGAATATAATAACAACAAAAACTTGAAAGCAGGGCGCAAAAATATATCAAGCCGACTGGCAGCAGCAACAGCAACTACAACAACAACAAACAAAGAAGAATAACTTATTATAGAGCAGAAAGTGGGTTGATTATAATTTTATGCTGCTGCTGATGCTGCTGCTGCAGTGTCAAAAAGTGACTGCTAGTCCTACTCCTGGCTGCCAGCTCAGAGGGCTGCCTGCCACATGCAACACAGCGCTAAGTCGTCAGCCAACAGTCTGCAGCCAAACATTCTGTTGTCATGCATTTTTGTTGTTGTTGTTTTTTTGCTTATTTGTTTTGATTTTAAACTTTTTTTGTTTTTTTGTTTTCTGTCTGCCTGTTGGTATTTTATAATGATGATGAAGCGCAGCGTGTTGAAAGGTAAATAAACAGCAGCTGGCTGCAACGGCGGCACCAGTAGCACCAGCAGTAGCAACTCCAGCACATACACACACACACACTCGCACACACACTCGCACACACTCTTCAATTAAGCAAACACACAAAACGCTCAACGTTGTGGCTAAAAAAATTCATTAGCCTAAAGTTTTTTCTCCAAATACCTAAACCTCATAGTGTCTGTGGGGCGTGCAGAATGCGGACAGAGATAATTAGTAATTATAAATAATTAATTTTAGTAAGCATAGTGATTAATTGAATTAAGGAAATCAGGCCACAATTTTAATATTTGATCAAAATTAAAAATGTTTAAATATTTATTTGCGTTGCTTTCAGTGCAAGAGAAGTTTGTGACTGTCAGCTACTAAAATTGGAGTATTATATAAAATTAAGCTGTAATTAGCTAAATAATACTTTAAAGCTGGCCGTGTACGGGTATTTGGTAGTCGTGTTGCACGACTTTGATTTGCTTCTTTCGCGCTGGCGGCGTCGCATTTCAGCTTCGACGTTTCTTTGCCGCGCTGCACTGAGGGCGGCACCAGGCAGGAAGACAGGCGGGCAGGAAGGCAGTTTAGCCATAGACAGCAAAGACTGACTGCCTCAAAGCAAACAAAACGCACGCGCGTCAAGCGCAGACATTTAATTTGCATAAAAAGTTTGCCATCTCACGATGGCGCTACGGCTACCCCTAGCCGCAGCTTTTGGGGCAAGTAGGTGACAGCCCCAAGTTGCCCCAGAAGTTAAGGCCCGGCTCGTGGGTGGGTTGATTGTTTGGCAGCCAGCGACCCGCGACGATGTTGCCGAAACAGAAGTGCCAACAGCAGCAGCAGCGGCAGCAGCAACAGCAGCATCCGCGCTGGCAATAGATGAAATTAGCATAATGTTAATTTTAATTTAAAATTTGGCCACTCTACGCTAGCCAAAAACACTTTTACAGCGTGTTGATGCGGCACATTGAATTTTCAGTGAATTTTTAACTTCACATTAGACCAACAAATAATTATATTAACGCAATGACTTTCAGCTGTGCCTTAAAACTAGACCGAACTTAAATAGGTAAATAGATCGGACTCTTTGCATGTGGCCCTCGGCAAAGTGAGGTCATTTACCAGCTTTAGCGATTTCTGCTGTGATATATATATGCATCCGGGTAAATCTGTTTCCAAAGTGCACAAGCGGGTCACAGCTGGGAAAAACTTTGCAGTTTACTTTTTCATTTGAATACCCTGTAAAATAATTGCATGTGAGCCGCTGAATGGCTTAGACTGTTGAAGTAGAGTTTCGCCTCTGTCCCTCATTGATCTACGGATCTGCGGAAATAAAGTCGCAGAGTTCAAAGTAATTTATTTAATTTTATTTTGCCTTTCATTTCTCTCTTTGAGTCCCTGGCACTAGGGTATCTCGCAGTGCAGCACGCTGCATTATTACTTTCTATTCTTTGGCCTTTTTTATAGCATCTGCGGAGCTCTGGAAGCGGTGTCATAATGCGACTTGCACTTGGGGTCATAATGTGACCGCGGGCGCCCAGGGCGGGGGGCTTAGATTTATGTGAGCTGCTCATGGCTTTTGCCTGGCGCAGCGTGCATAATTGGCAATGCGGCAGCAGATTTATGCAGCTGCTGGAGCGCGGTTGACCCTTGTGCGGTATCTGCGCATAATTAGCACATTGCCACTTGTGCCTAATGAGCCTGTTAGACACGTCACGCGGTCAGCGATTCGATTCCGTGTCCGTTGCCCACGCGCTGGCTGCCAATAAATATTAGATTTCATGTTCGTGTTCGTGTTCCACTTCGAGTCCGCCTTCGCTCTGGTGTTCGTGTTCGGTTAGTGCTGGAGTGAACCCTTTGTCCAGCCTCGGGGCCGGGTTCAACTGGCAATTCATGCTGTCCAAATTTGTATTTATTAGGCAGAGCGCCACGGGGCGTATGTGTAATATGCCATTATGAGCATTCCAGTCAAGCGAGCGCTCAACATGACAGACTGCTGCTCGCCGGGGACTGCAACTGAGCATCGTATGCGCTGAGGCACTTGAAATCAACTGCTGTTCGAGTGTGGGTCGATGCAGCAATGAGCACTACGTTCAAGGGGACCAAAGGACGTCGCGTCGGGAGGTTTGGCATCTGCAAATCCTTGGCTAGCAAACGGTTCCATTGAACCCACGGGCAAGAGCATTATCATATCTGGGAGTGCGCAGACAAGGCAACCAACCACGCGCAGCTGTCTGTGTTTCGCAAGAATCTAATAAAAATAATGAAGATGCAGAGCAACAATAACAATAGACAAGATGAGTGGACCATAAAAAGAGGAACAGCGCGACTCGATAAAGAGAAAAAGGAAAAAAGAGACAAAAGCAGCTAAAATAATAGAAAGCTGCTGCGTCTGCTGCATATTTTGGCCCTTGAATAAATACACTTTGCATACGCGCAGCCAGAGTGTGAGACAGAGAGAGAGAGAGAGAGAGAGAGAGAGTGTGTGTGTGTATGCGTGTGTGATGTGCTTTATGTATTTATCATGGCACTGGCACTCAATTTATTTACAAAGCAGAACTTTCAGTCACTGCTCCACAGTGGCCCCAAATATGCCAATGCCCAAAGAGCGCAGCAAAACCAGCTGAAAATGATGGAAATATCAAAGCTACGAATTGCAGATACCCTGTGTTAGACTTTAGCTCAGACGAGGTGTAATATATTGCTAAATTTTATACATATTTTATATACAGCTTTATACTTCACTTTCCATATATGCTTCTCATTCTGCTTCAATTTGAATTTGCACTTGGTTCGACTTTGACCATTTCTCACCCAAAGTTTTTCGCTGTGGATGTCGATGCTGGTTTGCTGCACTTGCTGCAGGCAGCTGCAATATTTATGCTTACAGACTGCCATGCAGTAACTGCAACTGGACACATACTCAAATAGACATACACACACACACACACTCGAACAGGCACACTCAATGAACAAATAACATGTCAAGTTTCATTACAGCTCGCCCACAATTTAAAGAACCCTCGCCTTCAGGCGGCATCCGTTGCTGCTGTTGTTGTTATTGTTGTTGTTGTTCATGTTGCTGTTGTGGCTGTCCGATAAAACTAACTCTAGTTGCGACCCCAGCAGCAGCATTAGCAACGCCATGCAGCATCAGCAGCATCATCGTGTTTATCAGTCAACCTGTGCCCGCTGGCCAATCGCAAATCGCCAATCGCCATCACCGACACTTGCTGCAGCAGCATCAGCAACTGTTCCGCTGTCCATATCTATATATGTCTCCTCACTCTAATACACACACTCTCCCTCCCTCCCTCCCTCTCTCTCTCTCTCTCTGTCTCGCAGTGTGTATAGAATGGCTGGGTTTTTGAAATTTATGGGTGCTACATGATTTGTGCGATATGAACGTAAGCAGTTTTGCACTCACGTAGTCCCAGCCAGACAAAGAGTTGGCGCAGCAGAAGGAGCTACAGCAGGCGCTGGTGCTGGAGCTGGAGCTGGAGCTGAGGAGTTGCTCGTTGTCTGGCTGCCCTGGGCAGGCTGGGGCACTGGCGCATTTGTCTGCTGGAAGCTATCTCTGATCATTTAATTGTAATTCGCGTCTGCATTGGCCCGAGGCAGAGCAACAGCCAGAGGTACAAAGCCCCTTTTATGTTTTAGTGGCTGCTCATTTGAATTTCCGCAGTTGTTGTCTAAGGGGCGGCTGGGCGCGCGAAGGCGGTTTGTCTGGCATATTAAAATTGGTTAATTTAATTCGCATGTTGTTTGCGTAACAGTCGGCCAGTGTTGGTGCACCTTAAATAATGCCCATTAAATTGCAGCGACAGCTGGTGTCGGTCGGCAGGATGTGGCAGGACGCGGACTTCAAGCTGCATGCCGCTGGGCACAGTCGCTATTCATCCGGCCATCAGCTGTTGCTCCTGCTGCCATCGCATTATGCGCGCAAGCGTAAAACTTTCAATTATTTAAATTATACCACATGAACAATGCCACAAAAGCGCTTGCCACACACATGTGCCACCAGCAACACGCAGCAGCAGCAGCAGCAGCAGCAGCTACAGCAACAGCTGCAGGTTGCCTGCCGTCTGGCTGCTTGTTCGCAATGTTGTCGCTCATTTTGGTTGTCGTAGCTGCTCTGCTTTTGTTGTTGTCGTCTGCCATGTTACGAAATTGCCGCAAGTTTAACGCATGTCGACATGGGCTGCCAATGCCAGCGCAGTAGCTCCCATACTCCCCGCCTCCCGTCTCCCTCCTCCCGCCTCTCACATAGCCGGCTGCCCAGCCTCAGCCCACATAATTCATTCATATCATCAGCGCAGCTAGCGGGAATGTCAGCCATGGGAAAGATGAGTGATGGCGCAGAATATCGCGCATATTGACGTCGTTGTCATTGTGTTAGTGTCACTTCATCCTCATCTCATCCGCAGCGTGTTGGCCAACTGGCTCCCCTGATACCCTCAACTCTGCAGCGTTGCTCATACGCAGCGTACACCGTGCTCGCACACGAGTTATTGCCAGTCGAAAGCCCGTTAAGTGTGAAGTGGCGGCACTGTGACTGTGTGAGTCTGCGATCTCTGATGGCTGACAAGCGTTCGAGTGCTTAGTTATCATAGTTGGATGTTCGATGTTGGAGCACTGGAATGCTGGAGGGAATGAATAAACTACGAATAAGCTGCGAGTGCATTCGCCCGGCAATGATGTGTGCAAGTACATATGTATATGGCAAATATAGCTTGAGATTGAGTTGTCTGCATGCATTTTGAGATCCTGAGTGTTGTTCGTCAATAGAATCTCAGCGAAAGCAGCCGCAATTAAGCCATAACTCGCCGCTTACACGGTATGTGCTGTATTGTGCAATTTCGGCTCGGTTACAAGCCATTACACTGCCCACTCATGCGAATACGTTTGTGTATGTAAAAGAGAGAAAAAAAAAGAGACGCATAAAGGAGGCTTGTGGGGCACACACGCAAAAATGCCACACACGAGAGTTAACAGTCGGCGGCTTGTCAACAGAAAAAGACAGCGGGGAGACTTCTGGGCGTTGGGCTCGGTGAGGTTCTGCATTGCCATAGACACGGACGGCGACGTCACTCAGTCAGCGAGGCAACAAGAGTCCAATATAAGCACACACACATTCACAGCTCCATCTGTATATATATACATATATTCACATATACATATATTTATATATATGTATGTGAATTTTCATTTATTGCTGCACTGCTCGCCCTCAGCTTGTTTCGCATTCGCATGAATTTACTTTGTATCACTTGTCACTTTTTTATTATGATTGCCCTTTGCTGTGATTTTTTATGGCTCATCCGCAAACCAGAATCCCTCGCAACGGCAACGGCAATGGCAACGGCTGCTGCTGATGCTGTTGTTATTATTATTATTATTATATCATTCTTCATCAGCTTGATTTCCATTCATTGTTGTATTCACAAGGCGCACAAATATTTTTCATTATTTGTTTGCTGCTGTCGCAGCTGTTCAAGGGATTAATTTCTTGATTTACCCCAGCTTCGTATCTATAGCTATATAGATTATTATATATATGTGTATAAGTATATACAAATACTGATTTTTAGTGCTATAGTCGGTGCTGAGCTGCCTTTGTTCTTTGCCGTAGTCAGTGGCAACTGCGTCAGCTCGCCAGCTCCCCAGCTAGCCAGCTCGGTCTCTGTTTCAGCTGTATTTTTTTCGTTCTCCTAGGTTGAATGCAATTGCGTGGAAACATATTGAAAGTAAGTGAATCGCCTTCGCTTTCCCCTGGCCTTCGAGCCAAATATGCTAATGCCTGGCGAGGAGCCATCCGTCAGAGGCACGTCACCAGAAAGAACGTATTAAATTCCAGTTCACTTTCAAGCGTGAAATACTTTCTATTGTTGAGACTCTTCGAGCCGTTACCTGGCTACCTAGCTCCGTATTTATTTTCTCTTCTGTTTTCTTTTTGTTTTTCTTATGTCATGGGAATATTATTTTCCCTTCGCTCTTATATATACATATTGTTGATGAAACTGTTTGGGATTATTCCTCTGTCGCTCTTTATTTTTCCAGTAGCTTATCAATTCAACGCATTTGGCCATTAGTCATTTGTTTTTCTTTAATTTCCATAGGATTAGCGTTGGGTCTTTTTTCCCCAGCGCAGATTTACAGTCGCTAAATAAATAGTCTGTCGGATTTTGTTGTAGAGAGTCCATTGAATATTGAAGCACTCGCTGTTGTGATTGCTATTGGCGCTGCTCTAAAATGAGCATTTTATTAACAATAGCACTTGGAGTGTTGCTCTGTTTAGGCACTCATATTTGTTGAAGTGGCGTAAGCCGTGGTATTAAATGGATTCGAAAATGAAAACGAAAAGTTTGCAGCAATCTTGGGCTGAACATCCTAAAGGTTGCCTTGCTTCGCCCCGTCGCGGTGTCAGGGTGAGTGGGTGTAAGGGTGTAGGAGTGTGTGGGTGTCAGGGTAAGCAGCCGCTTAAGCCTTTTGCCAATTACTTAAACATAAGCAATGTTGGGGGACTTACAAGTGTTTTTCCGGCAGCCAGTTTTCCTTGCTCTCTTTTTTATTTCCGTACTCCCTGTTAAGGGACGCATACTTGCCGTTGATCGTTTGGGATTATTTTCCTCTTCTCCTTTACATTTGGTGTTGACATAAACATTAACTTAAGTTTCCCAATGCTCGAGTAAGCAAAATTGTGTACATTAAAAAACTTTACTCCAAGCACTTCGCGCAAACAGAATGCGCTGCGAAGACGACGAGAGCAGCTTTGTAAGTTGTGCATATGCAGTAAGAAGCGTAAGCAGCTTTACAGGTTGGCAGCGGCTAAGCTCCAGCTGATACGCCATAGCCGCCATAGCTCTTATCCCCTGTGCGCCTGCAAAATTGATCGAATTACAATCAATGTTGTTCTTTGCGCTGCAGCTCGAATAATAAGGTTTGCTTCTATCTTGTTTTAGTTGGGCTGTCAAGCTGTCAGTCATGGGAATTAAAACAAATTGGCTAAGAATAATTTTTCTGTCTGTGGCCAAACGGAATGACAGCCGCTGTTTATGACTTTTGTGGCTGATTTTATTATCAGCTTAAACATTTCGCAATCAGAACTCCCTCCGGTAGCCATATTAAAATCGCATTACGCATCATAAAACGCATTACAGGCAAATAAGCAATAATAAAAGTGAATAAATATATGTGTACATAGAATAAACAATAATTATGCGAACTGTTGGGAATTGAATAAATCAAAGCCGAAACTGTAATAAATTATATAATTTGCATTTAAGATCGAAAATCGAATGACAAATTAAATGCAAATTGCCAAACACAAAAACCGATTCGAACAAAAAGAAGCGCGGCATGGAAAAGTATAAATTGTCAAATAAATGTGAAGCTAATTTGTCAGTTGATCCGATGTCAAACCAACCAACGGAACGACCGACTGACACTGAACCACAAGCGTTTGACAGCGCTGGCGTCGAATTGGCCTTGATCTGTTAACCGCAACTGACGGGCGACGGGCGATGGGCGACGGCCGTCAATCAACGTGAAATGAATCGAGTGGCATGAATGCAGCGCAGATTGCAATTAACTGATGTATTCTTTAAATGTTTGGCAATTACTCTTCATATTTATAGGCGAACCACCGCAAACATTTGTCAAACGACGCGTGTTTACATGCTGTGGGGGGCGTGGAATTAATTAATTGCTGCGCTTGCAACATGCCACAGCAGCAAACAGCGAAATTCCCTCATGTGGCAACCTGTTGATGATGCACACATGAAACTGTCCAATGCGTCAAGTGCTGTTTCATTTCAAAAATCCATTTACTCAAGCTGCCAGCAAACACGCCCACAGAGCCGGCACTCAAAGCCAGACCAACACGCACTGAGTTTGGGGGATATTGCATAAGCGAGGACCTGCCGCTGCCGCTGCCGCTGCCGCCGCTGCTGCTGCTGCTGCAGCTGATTAGCGCAACGAATTTATGGCCATCATTTAATTAGGCAAGAGCTAAAGCTGCTGAAAGGCAACGGGGAGGGCAGAGGCCGTTTAATCGATGTGCTGCATGCAGCAAACAGATTCACTAATGCAACAGATTTGTCAGTCATTTGTAGCCAGGCAACGACGAACAAAGCCAGGCTTAGCAATATGTTTGTCTCTCTCTGTGTGTGTATATATAATTTCATAGGTAATGCAAACTTATTGAAAACACGCCATAATTATGTCCAGTGCTGCAGCGCAGTCATCATGCTCCATACTAATAGGATCCACAGCTTGTTTATGCTTAGGCCAGGACAGCAGAGTGGTGACCTGTTCATAATTCTCAGTGCCAGTCGAGCAGTCACCAAGGCGACGATATTACTTGGGACTAATTGCATCCGTAGAGACAATCGTGTTGCTATTATTATGAGCAACAACTGCATGCCACACGGTCGCATGCAGCTCCGATGTAAGATGCATTAGTGTAAGCTGCAATTTGGCTATTACGTTAATTAAGTGCCGTTGAGATATCCTTTTAATTAGCCAATGGACATGACACAGCTACAACCGACAACTGATTTATGGCCAATGCATTATCAGTGCCCCTGCCTGGCCTGTGCCTATGTGTATTAACAAGAGCTGAAACGGGTTTCGCTTTTGTTTTTTTGCTTTTTATTGTTGTTTTCTTTTTTTTTTAATGAGCTTCCATAAATCAGCGCTGAGCGAACCTTAACCTGTTCGGCCGGCTGTTACAGGTTTGCGCTGTCGCAGCCAACATGTGCATAGACATAGATTTTCTGGTAGTAACAGAGCCGAGTACGCATTACGCATACGCATAGGTGTGTGTCTTTGTGCGTTTGTTTTCTGACTGTGAAACAGTAGCCAGAGACAGAGGCAGCAACAACTTGAGACAGAGGACGTAACGCAATACCGTTGGCAAAAAGGGAGACAGACTTTAGTCAGGCAAGCGACAAGAATTATCTCTTGTAGCAAAGTATCGCATTTCGTGAAACCGAGGGCGAGACACAGTAGACGCCAGCGACAAGGGCAAAGTACAAGGACAAGGACATGGATGCGCACCATAGAAGTTTCGGTGTTTGCATGGAGCGACAGCTGCAGCCGCTACGCTTTATTGGTGTTGCTCGAGCTGATGCCGTCGCTGCTGCTACATGTCGCATATGCCAGACGTACGCAAATGCATTTATTGAAGATAGCAACAGCTAACAAAAACAAGATTAAATCAAGTGTCCTTGCTGACTCGCTGACTGACTGAGTGAGTGAGTGAGTGGCGGGTGGCTAAGGGAGCAGTCGACATGGAACAAGAAAGTTGTCTCAGCTATATTCGACAGCGCGCAGAACAATTCAACTGAGCATATTCATATGCTCAAGCAGCCTATTCGCTTTTTTGCTCTCGTTGCTGAGCTGAGCGCCTTGGCAGCGACACAGCACACGCCAAAAGTTTGCCAGCGATGTTTGCCTTTCGAGTTAATTTTGCACGCAGACGTCCTTGACAGGATGTCGTATGGCTATGCAAAAGTGAACAGACAGCTGCTGCTGCTGCAACTACATAAGTACATGTATATTTATGTGCGTGTGCGTGTGTAGCTGTTGGGCATGGGTAATGAAAATTTGGCATAGTCAAGGCTTCGAACTCATTAAACAGACGCCAGCTAAGCCAAAGTTTTGCTTCACTGCCTTAAAACTTATGGTGCATAAGTCAAACATCTGTGTGATTCACGCACACACACACACACATACACTTATTGAGCTGCTTCAATCAAGCTGGCAAAGTACAAACATCATGACTGCCAATCCGCAAAAGGCAACAGATACCCAGCCAAAAAGCAATCATCAACTCTAGACGCTGCCTTGTGATTTAACGCTTGAGTGCATTGTACGCGACTGAGACTCGATTGCTGACACACACACACACACAAACACACATTATACATTATCAAATTGATATACACACATCGTCTGGTTAAAGAAACAAAACCTACAAATTTCGAATTCAACTATTTTGAGTGGTTTTTGAAAATGTCAGCAATCTGCTTGCGGACTTAAGGGATCCGCAGGATACGAAGTGCTGTTTACTATTAGCTAAACAGTAAATTATGTTTTCCTGCCTGTTTTCCTGTTGATCGCTTGGCTATGCAGCAAATGGAACGAACGGCTGGGGCGTTGAGCGTCAATTACCTCCTATCAACTGACGCACTTGCTGTCTGTCCCTCTGTCCGGCTGTATGTCTATCCGGCTGTTTGCCGGCTTGTTTAGCTCTTGCTTGCTGTACGTGTCACTGTGGCGTTGTACGCACGTAAACGATTCCAAGTATTTATTACGCGCACAACTTGACATAATTCCTTTTTTCCGCTCTGGCAGTCGAGCCAAAGCTCAACTGAAAGCAGCCCCAACCATAGACAAGCGCTCATCCTACAGCAGCACCAGCAGCAGCGATGGGAGCTCAGCTACTGCAATAGCAGCAGCAGCAATGGCTTTGGAGTAAATGCCACTTTAGTCTACTGGGCTGTTTGCTGTCGACTGGAGATGGAACTTCGGCTGAGCAGGCGAGGACAACAGCTCGATATGGATTTATTAATGTCGCGCGCGTGTGTGTGTGTGTGTGTGGGGTGTATGGGGTGTGCGACTTGCATTACACGCTCATTGAGGGCCTTCAATTGCCATCATCATCAGTGTTACACATTATCATCATTATCTAGATTATTATCAGGCTCGAGCTCGAGCTCGAGTGGGAAAATAAACCAAGTTTTGACTTAGGAACTTTATCTGTAAACGCGCGCACTTACCAACCCGCCTAGCATCGTATTTCTCTCATTCTCCGGCCATGTCAATGGGATTTCTTAGCGCATTAGGCAGCAGCAACAACAACAGCAAACAAACAACATTAACAGGCAACAAAACTGTTGGCCAAAATGGCGGCAACGCGAAAATAATACGAAAATATGTAGGGAAAGAGCGGCGTTAATGGCAACCCAGCTGGGAAAGAGCGCAGCGCATGTGAGGGCAAACGATATTATGATTATGATTATTATGTTCTTATTAGATTAAGCGTAATTTTAACTTTTTTTCTGTGCTTCTGCTGCTGCTGCTCCATTTGCTTTTGTTCTGCTCACTTCCGATGGCATTGTTAAGTCGACTGCTTCTTCTTCTTCTTCTTCTTCAACTTATTTTTTTTTTTTTTGGTGCTGCGGCACTTCCGTTTGGCTTTGGCTTACGACACGACACTTGATGCCCCAGTTGGCCATGTTAGCAAAGTTGCCTCAAGTGTACCCAAGCGCTGGCTAAGCAACCAGGCAATGACCGTCCATTGTTTCAAGCTGTGCCTGCGTCTTAGCCACGCTTAATTGGTTCGCTTTTATTACTTGGCAAGTGCTGCACAGTGTGCGCATAATTTTTACTTAGCTACCCCAGGCAAATGCACAGTGGGCGTAGGTCTCAAATTTATGAACTCATAATTTACTCGGCTTATTGATGAAAGCTTTCACTATCAGTGTGTCAGAGTATGCTCAAGCATCAATCTTAGTTACTTAGTATAGTGTATATACATATTATTATTATACATATACAAAGATTATGGATAGTATATATGCTATATATACATATTACTGTATGCATACACAGATACAGCTGATTGGGCAACATAGTTCGCTTTTCTATGATCCGCCTGCTAGCAGCTGCTGTTCGAATCGAGTGATCAATTCTCACCTTCTGGTCATATCTTGTTATAGCACCTGCTCTCATATTTCATTTCCCATCTTCGAATTGTACTCAAAGCTGGGTCTTTCGACTGCCGTTTGCGCTGCTCTCGGCCCAATGTGAGGCAAGGAAAACGAAATCTTTTTTTTAATTAAATGAGCTGGCTGCATTCGAGGGGCGTTGCTCCGTGGCTGGAGTCATGCTGGCTGTTCTGCGTCTGCCTGTGGCTGCTCACATCGCACCTACACAATCAGCCACACCCACTGGCGCGCACATACAAACGCCCACAGTTAAACAGAGACGCGTGCCGGCTCGGGCCTTTTTTCACTTTGGTAGTTTGTGGCGCCATTTTGGCGCGAAATGAATTTAAATTGTTTGCCGTCGTTTCCTGTATTAAAGGCAGCTTCCTTTGCCTTTGGAGTTTTTCCTCTTTCCAGACTCACTTGCACCTTTTCGTATTCGTTTTCGCTCTCGTTTTTTTTTTTCGACTAGAAACGGAATTACTTAATTACAACAATTATTAAACAGCAGCCGAAAGGTCTGCCTTTCCTCAGATTGCCTTAGCAAAAAGAGCGAAAAGTATGGTGAAAACGGCGCGTGTTTCCTGTTGCTTTTGTTGTTATTATTATTTTCTATTTTTTTTTTTCTTTTTCTGTGTGTTTTTTTTCGTGCTTTGGGTGCTTTTGTTATCATGTTTGTTGGCTGGCTGCTATTTTAATTAAATATTTTCACACCTACTTCATTTGCGCTTGGCGGGGACGCGACCAGACATTCATTTCATTGCCAGCATCTTGGCGTGGCCTTTACGTAGGTGTTAATTTCCTGTCTCCAGGCAACGGCAAAGGACAGTCGGCTTAAGCACGAGCAGCAACAGCATCTTGAACGCCGGCTCTAATAAGAATAATTGCCAGTAGTAGCTATAAAGCACGCTGGCTGAAATTTTATGCTCCGGAAAATTGCATGCGAAATAATTGAAAAGCATCGAGTCGAGTTTTTGTCCTGTTGCTCCTTGGTGCATCCTGCGGCAGCAGTGGCAGCAGATAAACTTTTCCACAGCGCTGAAATAATAGCAGCCAAAGTGGTTATAAATATTTTGTGCACAGTTTCTGTTTTGCCCTTCGGCCACTTTTGTCCTTCTCCGTGCGGCTGCAGCGAAAGTCATTTTTCAGCTAAATGAATTTGCACAAGTTGCGGACAAAATGCGCAAAAAACGGCACCAAAATGAAAAGAAATTCAAAAAGTGGCGGCGCTCCTTAGAACTCGCTGTGTCACTGGACGCGCACTGCGGTCAGCGGCAAAGTCAGGGGCGTGTCTAATGAGGCGGAATCGGTTGACCTTAAGACACAAGCTGACGCTGCTTTTTGCAGTTAACTTGAGGAAAAAGTAGAATATGAAAACTTTACCAATTCGGCACTGACAACGAAATTGCATTTCAATTGCAGGTCCACCAGGTCCACCAGGAGCGCCCGGCAAGCGAGGGAAGCGCGGCAAGAAGGGCGATCCCGGCGACAAGGGCGAGGCGGTAAGTGCTCAACGGAGACCCGAAAGAAATCTCTTAATGGCGACTACTCAACTTTTTGTTCAGGGTCTCAATGGCATCAGCGGCGAGAAGGGCGCGGCTGGCAAGCCCGGCGACAAGGGCCAGAAGGGCGACACCGGGCATCCGGGCGTGGACGTCTTCCAAACGGTGAAGGTAAGTGCGAAGCGCGGATTCGCTCAAATCGGCTGCTGCAAATCTGCATACGAAATTGGAAACTCGAAATTCCGACAATGTTATTAGAAAAAAAAAAAAAAATAGAATTGTTTCTAACCACAACGCTCTGCTCTGCTTTCTCTGCATTCTACCAGGGCCTCAAGAGATCGGTGACAACGCTGCATGGCGGCACCCTCGGCTATGCGGAAATTGTAGCTGTTAAGGTATTTCTCAGCCATAAATACGTTTCAACTGCCGTACACTAGATCTGACAGCCAGTCCACCCTCCCCCTCCATCCTAACCCTAATCCTCCTCCTCTCCCAGTCAGCCCACTCACAGTAGGAGATGCTGCGTGGCCATGGCCATATCTCAGGGCAAACAGCAGTCGGACAGAGAGTTTCAAATATTTACAACTTGTTGTCCGCTGCACTTGTCTTTGTCCTTGTAGCTGTAGTTGTAGTCATAGTCATAGTCGTAGCTGTAGTTGTTGTTGTTGTCGTTGTCTTTATAGTTGTAGTTTGTATTTGTACTTGTTTATTATCCTGCTCATTGTTGTTCGTAATGCTTTTAACTTGACTCAGCTCTCCGGCTTAAACTGCACCATAAATTTGCAGCTACTTCTGCATAGTTGCTGCTTAGTCATTTTGTTGCATTGAAATACCAGACGCTCATCCCTTATGGCATATCCTTTTGCTGTTTTAAATGTCGCAATGGCATTTTTATTGTCATGCTATCATGACAGTTCTCATTTGTTTTATGGAGCGCAGTCTAATTTACAATGCTGGTAATGCTGATATTGATTTCAAATCTGATGAAAATTTTGTATGTGTATGGATAGTCAACGAACTGAGTCGACTTACTTTTATTCCTATTAACTTGGTTTTTGCTTAATTTTTTAGAAAAGGGAACCATTATATTAAATATTATTTGGTTTTATTTACTCAATCTTTTTTTTCCTTTCTTTTTAATGTAAAACTAAAATTTAATTTAATTTCATAAATATTTTGATTTGATTAATTAGCTCATCTTTGCTTTGCAGCAGCTAAAGTTTATATTTGATTAATTTTATATTTTCATTAACCAATTTAACATTTATTTTTACGTTGCGTTTAATCCTTTTATGTGTGTGTCTGTGTGTGTTGTAAGGACTTGCAAGAAGCGGGCGTTAACGTATCCGCTTCGACGGTCATACAGCTGAAGGTAAGTGCTGAGGTCCTTGGCTATTATCCCTTCTATGTAATGCATGCCTCCTACTATGCGGTTCCACCTTTGTTTGATGCACGTGCCTCTCCATTTATGCGGAAGATCTGTCGGTTGTTGGATAAACTAATAAACATATTTTTCAATCAACTAGGGTGAGCCGGGCGAGCCTGGCCCGCCGGGACCCCCGGGCGAACCGGGCAGCGCAGGCGTGCCGGGCGAGCGTGGACCACCAGGCGACACTGGGCCGCAGGGATTACAGGGCGAGGCCGGACAGGCAGGTCCGATTGGACCGCCCGGTGTGCCCGGCGCACCTGGCACAAAGGTGAGTGATTCACACAAAACAAAAACAAAGTTACACGCAGAGAGACAGAGAGAGATGGAGTAAGGGAAGATAAGAACTGGAAACGATTCATAAGTAAAACAAAGATGTCACAAGGAATAATGCACTATTTGTAGCTGTTGGATAAACATTGTGACGTTTTAAGTGACTACGAATGAGTCGTCCTCACGTATCTCTGTGTGTTTGTGTTTGTGTGTGTGTGAGGGAGAGATTGTGTGCTGTCTGGCATTGTTTTTCCGATTTTCCCATTGTCTTTTTCTCGGTTTTCCACATTATTTATCGTTTATTTATGTATCAAGCGCCCCCTCTCTCTCTCTCTCTCTCTTTTATGTGTGCGTGTGTGCCACCTTTTTCCTTTTGCCATTTCCACTTAATTTTCCAAACAGAGAGATATCAATACACATGCAGAGCTCTGACTCATTGATACGTTTGCCTCTCGTCTCGTTTACAGGGTGACAAAGGCGATCGCGGTGATCGCGGACTTACCACAACCATCAAGGGTGACGAGTTCCCAACGGGCATCATCGAGGGTCCACCCGGACCGCCCGGACCACCTGGTAAGTGCCATAGAGTCGAATCTCTAGAGGCAGCTGCCTCTCAGTTTGTATATGCTCGAAGGCCACTTAACTCTCAGAGCCAAAGATATATGTACACACATACGCACGGAGACTAGTCGTAAACTACGTTAAGCGCAGCTTATTGATGTTTGGGAATCGATCGATTCAAGTGTTGCCACGCGGCTGCTGCCATTGGCTGCTCATCTGCGGGTTGGTTAATTTATTGCCAGCCGTCGCGTCGGTGGGAATAATGTGTGCGTGTGTACGGCCCCTGCCCCCTGGCCCCTGTCCCCTGGCCCCTGGTCCCAGCCTAATTGAGTCATTCACTAGCGCTGTCCCATTAGAGCGCATTTCGGATTTTGATTTTCGGGCTTTTGGTGTGAAAAGCAGCTCGTTAAAATGTAAATCGAATACCAAAATGCATAGCATCAAATGCGCGGCATGCATTTCCGTTCGTCGCTGCTTTTACGGCCGCAGCACAACACATTTTTGAAATATTCTCGCGCACATTTGGTTTTCTTTCTATGTATTTAGTTTTCGGTTGTTTTTTTTTTTTATTTTTTTCATCCACATTTGGAAATTTGTTTGCCAGCCGTATTTTGCGATAACATTTACGACCTTTGTGTTTTGTGTGCTGCCGCATGCCGCAAAGTTTTGACGTCGACGTCAATTAAATGCCCCACAATTCGTCGAGAGCAGACGCCTACTCGGTCAGCCCCTACAGCCGACATACGTCCGCACGCCCAGACGCCCACGACAGTACGATTTCCATTTGGTCTACGCTTTTACGATCTGGCCTAACATATTTCTGCACTTTATGCGATTTTAATAAACGAAAATAGCCCAAGCGGGCTGCCCGAATAGTTGGAGCGCCTGGGAATCCAAATCCAAATTCGAATCCGAAGCTGAATCCGGCGTTTGTCATAAAAATTTGTAGACCCGGACAGCTTGAAACACTTACCGCAGTCGTAAAAAGGCAACTTTATGTCATTTATGTTGCTTTTAGCGGCTCATTAGCATCGCTACTCGTTCCACGCATCGCCAGTGTGGCATGCACCATGCAGCATGCAGCATGTGGCAAGATTTCGTGTAATTACCTTTGCCCCGACTCGGTTGCTCTCTGACCAATTGTGTTATTAGGGGTCTTCAGTGTGCGCAATAAATAAACAATAGTCAAGCATTAGACTCCGCCAGACCCAGAGACAGATACTCTCATATGAGGCCAGTCGTAAATGCCAGCTAAGTGTGCAGCTATAAAGAAAATAAATTTCTGTTTTGTTGAGCAAATAAAAACTCAACTCTAGTAATCCTTTAAAAGCCCAACAGAACTTGAACATAGCATATAATCCATTCTATCTCTTTAAATATTCATATATGTATTCTGGTTTGTTGAACAAGCCATAGAATCTGAGTGGTTTCTGAAGAGGGAGGGATAAGGCAGAACCAGAAATACATATATTATTATTGTAGAATAGAGTGCGTTTCAGATAGGTAGTATTCAGATGTAGCCTAACAGAAATTACTGGATCAGCTTTTCTAGCTATTGAAATCTGACAAAAGTATAGCTCTATAGGCTTGCCTACCAAGCCAATAATCATTATTAATCAAAGTTTCTAAATGACATTGATGGCCATTGCCTATTGGCTTAGACCTGACCGTCTGACAGCTAATGAAGCGCAGATTAAATTTTGTGTCTTTAGAATACCCCTACGGCGTGTGAGCAACGAGCATTTGCTATCGATTAAGCGCTTGCCACGACCCGCAGCGCGCAGCCTCCCACTTGCCTTATCAGAGCATCAACACGATGTTGTTGCTGTTGACGCTGATGTTGTCACAGTTGTTCGCTGCAGTTGCGTTAATGTTGCGCGCATTGTTTTTTTGGGACTTGTAGCTAGTTTAAAACAAGATCTGCTGCCGCGATAGCCACAGTTGGCGGCAGTCAGCGGGCGTAGCGTTCAGGGTAATGGCGATGGCAGACCCTTGTGCATGGCCGCCCAATGCCCTGGCCGGGGACAGTTCTATGAGCGCGCTGGGCTGTGCGTTGATGGACATGAAATTGCAATTTATTTTACGAAATCAGCGTCAGAATCGAGTCGCCAGCTCAGGGGACATGCGTCAGGGTCTGGCTCTGCCTCTGTCTCTGTCTCTGTATCTGGCTCTGGCTGTGCTTCTGCTTTTGCTTCTGGCTCCAGCTCCGGCTCCGGCTTCAGTCATTTGGGCTTGATTTGAATAAATTGAATGTCATTTGTATTTGGAATTCTTTCGACTGGTCGCCACGTCTGTCACAGATTCCCTGATTTTCCCTGTTGACTGCTTATCTTATCGTTGTCGTAATTAGTTAAGCTGACTTGTGCTTTATGTGTGGGCAGCCGCTGAGCTGAACCTGGACCTGGGCCTGGGAGACGTTTCGGCAATTTAATGTGTCATTTGTATTTTGCGTCTCCAGACGAGAGCAGGAAATGCTGGCAGCACCAGCAGAAGCAGAAGCTGTAGCAACAGCCGCACCAGCTGCTCCAGTCCCAAATGTAATATCAAAAATTTCAATTTATTTGCTGATTTATTTGAATTTCATTTGAGTTTGTATTTTGATTGCATCTCATCCGGGCAGCTCTGCCCGGCCGGACTGAGCTTTGCTTTGCCTTTGTCTGCGAAATTAAAACTTATCATTTGCACTTCATCTGCATTGCCTTTTTGCTGAAAAGGCCACCAAAGGGAATAAAGGCAAATAGCAAACGGCCAAACGAAATGGGAAATGCAGAGAGGCAGGCCAACAGAATCCAATATCCTGGACTCTATAAATCCACTCCAGGCCCCGCGGAGCTTGACCGAGCTGTCGTCGGGCTTCTGGCAATAGTTTTGATTATGGCTGAAATTGTCGCCTCAAATGCTTAACGTTAAATTATGCCGCCATAAATACTTACCGAGTCCGAGTCCGAGTCCAAAACAAAGAGGACCAGCAAAATATACATTCTAAATAAACAACAGACGACAGCGGCAGAGGAGCCATAAACCAAATGCCAGCCAGACTCTGGGCAGGCAAATTAATGCGCGCTGACCAGGAGGCGGGAGTCGAGTGGCGAGAGTCGAGAGTCGAGTCCTGGCAACTCAACGACCCATATCCCGCCCTAAAAGCAATTTTACGGACTTAATAAATTTTCTATATCTCTATATCACACACACACACTGAGGCATATTTTGACAAGCCACACAATTGGATTTATCTATGATATGAATTCTGTATGCATATAAATACACACACAAGTGTGTAGGCATCATGTGTGTGCATGTGTGTGTGTGTGTTTTTTCGCCTGTCTGTGTGTGTTTTTTCGCCTGTCTGTGTGTGTGGGCTGTATAAATGGTCCATTTTAATGGCCTTAGCCAAAAAAAAAAAAAAACAATTTCTCATTATTTTAACTAAACAGGTCGTCACGTCGGTGCTATTTGCTTTTGTTGTTGCCTTTGTCTCGTTGCCGATGCTCTTTAGTAACAGCACAGTGGAGCAGAGTTGCTGTTATGCAGACAGATTTACAGGCTGTAATCACAATAGTCTCACACTAAGTTCAAGCGCAACACTAATTGAATAGCTATGCAAGCCTGTCTGTCTTCAATTTCACTTGCTAAATACACATGGATTAGGTTTCATGCCGCATCTTTGACAGAAAATTGCATTTGCTGCATAAATAAGAGCGGAGGCATCTCTGTGCTGTGGCAAGTGGGTCAAGTTACTCGAGAGCCGCACGCTTCATTAGCATAGAACGAGCTGCTGTCAGACGAGCCACTGTTGGCTTTTGGGCATTTTATTTTCCAGCAAATAAACAATTTGCATTTCCAACTAAAACCGAAAGCCATCAAAATCAGCAGCGCCAATAGTCGCTTATCGTAGTCACCAGCAGCTGAAGCATCAGCAGTTGAACAAATTGCTGACCGAAAATCCATCAAACGCTTGTTGACTGACAGATGAACGGTGACAGGCCATCGAGCGATGATAATAACGGGTGTAATTACAAAGCTGCGTCACAGCCCCGCCTGCTATTTGCACCACACTTGTCGCACCGCGTGTCCGTGTCAATAGAGTTGTACACTCAAAAAAAAAAGGCCTGCGGAGATTACACTAAATTGTTATAAACATGTAAATGGATATCGTGATGGAAAACATGAAAGAGAAGCTGAAGAAAAACCTATAGCATGTATACGACTGTGTAATACTCGTTCGCAATCGATTTACAAACGCTTGTATATACTTATATATTAACTAGGTTGTGTCCTTTTATCAAATTTTGCAGACTTTATGAGAAAACATAGATATTTCCGTAGACATTTCTATATTTATTTGGAATTTATTTTCACATAATTTATGTAAAACAATTTGAATTGAATCACAGAATTAATTTGTATATTTATTAAAAGTTATTTCCAAATTATCCAACTTTATTTTAACGATAATTCATCGACTATTTCTCCAAGTGTATGTGTATATTTATGTTGTTTGAGCTGTGTGCTGTTTGTGCTATTGAAATCATTCGCTTTATATGCCAAATATTAACATTTACAGGTCCGCCCGGAGAGCGAGGTGAGCCCGGCGAGGTGGGACCCATCGGACCGGCCGGACCGCCGGGCGAGAAAGGACCACGCGGCAAGCGGGGCAAGCGGGTGAGTGCCACAGCAAACCGAATAACCAATGCGAAAACTCGCTTTGCAGTCAATTTTAATTAGAAAACAGCGTCGACTGCAAATTAAGTGCGAGCGCAAAAAAAAAGGAAAAAAGAAGATTATAATAGAAAATAATAATGAAGAAAATTTACGAAAATGTAAATTGAAGTGTAAGTCTTTGTAAAAATGCGTGGAAGCGTAGCGTTCATTTACATACTCGTTGAATTAATCTGTAAATATTTTGTAAACAGTTCGGAGAGCTACGCAGCCTGTATATATATATTGTATATACATATATGTATATATGTTTAGGGCGCATCCGCATCCTTTCGGCATGGCCGGGCACGCAGCGCCACCTGGCGGCCATCTTGCATGCTTAATATGTACATAACTAAATATACGGCTATATCTATTTATGAGCGATATGTGTATGTGTCCTTGACTCTCTGATATGAGCATGTTGTCCTAGCCCAACCTCCCCAGGAGCCACGCGCTCACATACCCAGTTAAACTCATTACAGTTACAGGCTGGGGCCACCTTGATGAAATGCGTTTGATTAAGCCTTAAAGTATCTGTCAGATACGCACGCCAAATGGGCCTAATAGAAATTCTGTGTGCCTCGCGGCGCACGAAACTATGTCGACGCACTCTGACGCCTCATCGAAATTGTCAAAAATGCCTTGGCGCTTAGATCTGCTGGTTAATTTATGCGCCTGGGAGAGTATCTGGCGCATTTATCTGGGCGTTTGTGCCGTGCGTTATGTGCGCGTCCTCTGGAATGTCAACAGTGCCAAGATACTTAACATTTTTATTGGCACTTGGCGAGTCAGTCGGCAGCTGTTGCCGCCCCGTGACGTGCTGATGGATGCACGGAGAGCATCAACGGATTCTCATATTTTGCAAAGCATTGCCGGCTAAATAAATACTCACGACGGATAACAGAGAGTTGGATTCAGTGTGGGAGGGCTGCAGAGAAAAGAAATAGAGAGAGAGATAGAGAAAGAGGGGCGATGGTATGAATATGTATCCAGAACGTGTTTGTGTACGTTATGAAAAATGCATAAGCGCCGCTAGCAAACGAAGACCTGCTGGGGCAGAGATGGCAGTTGCCGCTTCCACTTTAACCACTCCACAAACATTTGCGCGTTTTGCCAATTTTCCTAAAAACAGTCTGATTATTGTGCTGCACACACATAGAGAGAGAGAGAGAGAGAGAGAGAGAGAGAGAGAGAGAGAGTGTGTGGCACAGAGTGGCAAATTCATATAACACGCCTTTGGCCAACTGCTGTTGGCCCAGTCATTGGCATGGCCATTTCTGTTGCTTTTACTGTTATTGTTGTTGTTGCAGCTGTTGTTGTTGTTGTTGTTGTAATAACGCGTAATAACCAAACAGCGGCAAAGTGAAGCTCAAACAGAGTTCCAATACAACCAGCAGCAAAGACCAAAAACAACATCAAGTGGCAGTGGCAACTGGCAACAACGTGCAGCTTGGCTTTTATGACTTTTGCCTCGAATTTCCTTGGATTAATCGAGAGTTGTTCGAATTGTTTGTGCAGCTGAATAAGTCTTACAAACACTGTATATCACCAAATTAAACCATATTTCAGCTGATCTGCTTTGGAGCTGATAACTAAAATACCCGATGAAAGTTCTAATAGCCGTAGATTAGTCAACAGCCAATAAGTTGATATGTGATTGACTAAGTCAGTTAGTCAGTTTTTCCTGTCAGTCATCCTGTCAATCACGTCTCATACTCGACACACATTTCTCTCTTTCTTCCTTTCGGAATATGAACGGTTTCCATATACATATATGGGCAATTGTTGTTTTCTTCTATTTCGTGCATAACTTTACTAGCTCACCTCGCTGTTAGCTTCAGTTGCGTTTAATGCAAGCCGCGCCTCCTGCCACAGTCTTTTCAATGCTATGCGCACTCGTGCCATGGTGCTCGAATGTGGCGATTACATCGCCCTGCTCAGTGGCATTGCTGTTTGCCCGCAGTGGCGACGCCCCGCGCCTACGCTGTAGCAACGTGATGTCAAAACAAATGAAAGTCATGAGAAACGGCAGGCAGTCGCAGCTCCCTGGCTGCCATTGGCAAACAAACAAAACTTTTGGCAACAAACAAAAGTTTGGCTTCCTCGCCTTCCTCGGCCCAAGCCGTGCCACACCGAGGCAATGTTAAGCATAAAAAATTATTTGCAACAATTGCCATCATCTTCGATGAAGGCTGGGTCGGCAGCGGCTCTGACTGTGGCTGTGGCTCTGGCTTGGCTCTAGCGAAACGTGACGGCTCCCGGCAGCTACGAGCTGGCGGGGCGTCGATTTTTCAATTCGACTATCAGCGGCTTTGATTTTCCGAGGAAAACGTTCCAGCAGCAACCCAGGCATCTGGATGAGTGGAAATGGGAATGTGAATGTCTCTGATGATGATGCGAAACGCTGAGAAATGATGCGCCTTGTGTGCCCCATTTCGACTTTAACACATTCGCTTAGCAGCAAATAGGAAAATTGTGTAAAACTTTTTTCTCTTCAGTTTTCGGTTTTCCTTTTCTTTTTCTTTTTCTTTTTGGCGCGTTGCTTGCATTGAAAACTCTTGTAATTAGTTCAGCAAGTCGTAAAAAATGTTCAAATTGTTTGTGTGCTGTTTTGGAAAACATTTATCCGTCTAGCGCTATAGAGCCACACCCCCGATGTTTTTGCATCTGGCAATAAGTCTATAGCCGCACAATGGCAACGATTACAGCTCGTTTCATATGCATACCCTAGCCGAGGGTATGTGAGTTCTAAGAACTGACGAATCTTGGATGTTTGGCAATCGTATTTCTTCTCTGTTAAAGGGTATGAGGTCTTCGGCCCACCGGGCATAGATTCAGCTTTATTATTGCCTTTTTTCTTGCCGCTGTGTCGTCGCGTCGGCTACGACCATAAAAAACGCAATTGTAGGCATTATAAATTTGACATGTTATTTTCGTCGCCTCGTCAGAATAAAATGTTCACATAAGAATGTTGCGTCATTTGCCAGAGGGGGCGAAGGCGAAGGGAGTTCAGTTTAACGTATGAAATGGTTTTGCTCGTTGAGGTAGCGGGAGTGGAAGGTGCCTGAGGGGGTCCAAATGAGCTGCGATGTGATGGAATTATGTTGCGAACAAACCTGAGCATTGCGACAGATGTGCCAGTTGACATACATGAAGACTCATTTAGGATCTGTAGATGAGTTATTGATGTGTAAATTCAAATTAAATGCCATTGGAAATGAGCTAGACTGAAATGTGTTGGTATACGAGAAATTTAACAGGAAATTAGTTTAGTAATTTATATGTATTATAGGAATCTCCATTATGTATGAGACCTAATTATGTTATTATTAATTTATCTAGAATTTTATTAGATCTGATATACGCTTGTTAGTATAATATGTGATGCACAGTCAACAACTTTCCATTCATTTTCATATAAATCTTTTTGTAGATTTACAGATACAGAAGTTTTCTGGTTTTTCTTATATGTATATTATATGTATAATACTAAGATAAATAAAGATGCCAAATCCAAATTCCCGCAGAATACCTTCAGAGGGAAAGGAAGCTATTCTCTCTTTTGCTGTTTTTGCTATTCAAGCGCATTGGGAGAGATCAAAATGAATTTGATTGAATATTGATCAATATTGTGGCCCCTAAGTTTGGCAATTCATCACCTCGCAGCTGGCTAATCAATTTGCTTTATGTCCCCATGTCTAAGCGGTGGCAAGTGGACTCTTCACAATAAATTCAGCTTTCGTTTGTCGCACGGGAATATTGCGCTTGCATATTTGAGTGCGGGCAAATCTAATATACAATTTACGATCAGGCAACATATTAAAAATTTAAATTAATTTCAAACTTTTTGACGAGTTTCGCTGCGAGCAACAGTGGCAGCGGGGCGTATAATGAATATCCAATGACTGTCCAACTGTGGCAGCGGGCGACGGGCGACGGGCGACGAATGGCGTAGAGCTTTGCCATTTATTATGCGCACTGTTGTCGCTTTGGCTTTAGCTGTTTTAGATTTGCGTTGCCATTTTTTTAATAAAGTTGAAACAATATTTCACACACACACACACACATACATTCACACACTTTCGCATACTTATTCTGGAATGGTGTCTCCTAGGCAACTTCTGCCTTAAGCGCTGCGTCAAAAACTGTTCTTGAAGCATTTATGTCAAATTTATGTTAATATATTTTACAATCGTCGCTTCACTCATGCCCATGCCCATGCCCATGCCCACGCCCATGTCCATGTCACATCAGCGTGTGTGTTGTCTTTAGAGTCTCAAAATCTGCATAAATTTTCTAGCTCCTAGCTGGCATTTCTTATCAGCAGCATTGGGCAAGTTTCTTGTGTGCGTCGCGTGTGCCTTGGGTAAATAGAGTCATAAAAATTGCCGTCGACGCAAAAACAAAAACAAAAACCAAAACCTGAAGATACATGAGGAAAACAACTTGCAGCTACACGTTACAGCACCCAACAGCTCCGACTCAGTTGCCTGGTAACATGAGCCGTGTCCTTTGCCCCGAGTTGCTGGCCAGAAAGGCGCTCGCATGTGGCACACCGCTGACGATTCGAAGGCGACACTTTTCCACACACACACACGCACACACACACACGTACACACATATACACACAAATCAAAGCCTTAAAGTTGCTTACGTGAAAAATCTAAACGACTGTGCGTGTGTGCCTTTGTTTGGCTGTGTGTTGTTATATCTTCATGTCTGCCACTCAAAGGGTTCACACTCGCTGGCGTCTTTTCGCCGGCAATTCGTTTCGGGTGTTGGCTAAACGACGCAATAAGCTTAGCACTTTCCACCAGCCCCGCCCAGTCGAATCTCAGACTGAATTTTCATTGCTTCTGCTCGACTTGAGTTGAGTTGGGTTTGGGTTTGGGTATGAGTCGAGTTTATAGCTCGATTTGATAAGCCCCCGCAATGCTGTGTCAACTGCTATGTTGCTTATCGAGCATGCGAATCTATAAGTGTGTGTGTGTGTGTGTGTGTGACGTCATTGTTCATTGAAAACTGCGCAGCATGCAAATTTCCAAAGTTTTTCCTTTCTTTTCTATTTGCGCAATTTTCCATTTTGCCACTATGGCAATTATTTGTGGTCAGTGCTCATATGTCTAACCATATTGAATGGGAAGCCCAACAAACTCGGTCAAGCATGCCATGCTTGCCGCAGAGTGTGTGCTGGTGTCTGTGTGTGCGTGTGTGTGTGTGTGTGTGTATGCGTGTGTGGCATGTAATGTTGCCCCTGGGGTGTGCGTAACTTTTATTTTATGGCTACTGATGATGAGGGCGCTGTGGGAGCAACAAAAACGATTGAATAAAGAAATCCAGGCGCACGCAACGTTACGTATGCTGGCAAATAAAAATCTCAAGTTAGCGACACCGAATGAACGGTTCCGCCCAGACCCACGCACACCCAAACACACACAGGCAGGGGAAAAGTCCTGGATATTTATAGGCACGCGTTTGCCATTGATGTGGGGCTGTTCTCCATTGGGGCCTGCAGCCAGCAAACTGGCATAATGTTACGTTACGCTATTCTAACACGCCAAAGACACCCCCGCAGCTTTGCAATGATTGCGGCTGCGAAAGGCGAAATCTTTAGCAACGATTTCCCTAAATACTGCCAAATTTCCGGCATTTTACAATATCAGGACAACAGCAACACCGACGCGACGTTGGCAACAGTGTTAGCGGTAAAATGAAATCACGCGAAATTTTTACAGTGCGTCTTGACTTTTTCCTTGCGGCTGGCTACGAGTTACAATGGGCGGCATTTGTGAAATAGTGAACCAAAGATTGACCTAAGTGAATATATAAATATTGTTTATTTATGAAAATATATATATTAGTTATTACTCTTTATATACTGAAGTATAATTATATATTTTTTGTCATCAGTTCATTTACAGAATTGAAACAATTTTCCAGTTTGAGACTTAGCTTTTCATAAATATATATTCTTATATACTCCTTAAGTCTTCCTCAGTTCATTCAGTCAGCTGAGTTCTCCCAAATATATTTGAAATTTCATTTAATTTCAATTATATTAAGAAGATTCGTAATTTTCTTTGCTCACAATAGACTGCATTTCACGTGTGCAGCTGCTTGTCAGGAGTCTTTAAGCTTTCAACTCAAATATTCCATGTTCAATTTGGCTTTCGGTCCATTGTCGATGCGAAACGGAACATATTACGCATTTAATGTGGCCGCGTACTTGCCAAGAACTTCCCTGGCATTGTGTGATTCTTGTAAACTTTTGTGAAGAGCGCAAGATGTGGAACGTATTACATGGCTGGGCCAACTCCGGACGCGGCGGCAGGGCAGTAGCTGCTCTGTGTGTGAGCCGGAAACGAGCTACAAAACTTTCACCTCGGGCGGTGTTCAGCTGCTGTTGCTTAAGCTGCGGTTGCCGTGGCTGTAAAAAGTATGAAATTTCTAAAGGAACTGCCATAAAAAAAAAAAAAAAAAAAAAACGAAAACAGAAAAAATTGAAGCAGAAATGGGAAAAATATGCGCGCACGCACACACAAACTGACAGATGGCATGGACAGCACGCTGGCTGCGGCATATGGCTGTACTTGAGCACGAACGGGGGCGTTGGCCACGCCTCGCCACTGCGGCAGTCAGTGTCGCAGGAAAAGGTCGCGCGGCCGAGATCAAAATGATTTTCAATTTAACGCGTTTACGTGCGGCCATTTGTCTGCCTTTGACTACGCCATTTCAATGAAATTTACGTTGGGAAAACACTCCAGTATCCACTACACTTGACCGCCGGCCGAGCGATGGACGGGCAATTACTTTGCAATTACAACAATTCTCGTGGATATCCTTATCGGCGGCGCCTGAAAGTATGCAGCGGAAAACTTTTACCCCAGCCCGAAGTTGAAATTGAAAAGCGTTTGTGCAAATAAAAAACAAATTTGCGAATAATTTAAAGAAATGCCTCACAGCCTGTGAACGTATTAAATTTATGTGTGTTTGTGTTTGACTGTGTGTGTGTGTGTGTTTTGATGTATGTGTGAGGATGCTTGTGTGTGAGTGTATGTTTGCTGAATACGTTGCAAATTAAAATCAACTCGAGGCGCTCGCACAAATATTGATACATTCTAATGGATTTCACACACACACACACACACACACACTTTCACGCAGACAGAAGCGCACACACCCACAATCATAGATAGATCGAGTGAGCGAAAGAGGCTGCCGAAAAAGCAGACAAGAAGTTTTTATCGTAGTTAGGCAGCTGCGCCATCAGAATCGTCCTTGCGAATGGCTAACAAACATTTGCCCAAATTCACTTGGCTTCGTATCTTTTATTTATGTTATTTATCGCAGCTGCCGTTGCCTTCGGCTCCTTAAAGCCTTTAAACCCTTGGCCCATACGTTTTTGCCGTCTCTTTTTATTGCCGCCGTTGATTTGTCGCTGGCATTTGTTTATCGACTCACCGACTGACTGACTGACTGGCTGACTGACAGACTGATGGGCGAACTGATGGCAAATGTGGTGCCCTAAGCCTTCATTATCGCCAGCGGCGCACGCAGGGCGAAAGTTAAGCGTGCGCTTTAATTCCAAGCGCTTTAATTGCCAAGCAAATGGACGACTAATCACTGAGAGCCCAACAAAGGCGCGCAGCGGCAAGCGGAAGCGGAAATTCGCCAGGACCCAAAGGCAGAAAGCCGTTGCATACCCCAGAGTCTTTGGCAACATTGTGTATATAACTGTAAAACTTGCAACAAAGTGCCAGCTGGGCGTCGACAAACACACACACACACACACACACACACACACACACACATGCATGTGATGCAGATGAGCTGCGCATTATATGAGTATGCATAAAGGGGCAAAAGTTACTCGTGCGCTGGCAACTGCATTTGCGGTAAGCCACGACGTCGTCATGGTCGTTGCTCCTGCCACAGCCACCGCCTTCTAGCGACCAACTCACGCTCAAGTTGCCAATGCTGTTGCTGTTGCTGTTGCTGCTGTTGTCTCCTTTTTCGCTTCGCCATTTCATTTGTTTTTGTGCATTTAAGCGAGCAAACGGCCGCCATTTCGTAGCATCACTTAACCATATGCTACATGTGTGTGTGTGTTAAGCGTTTTGCATTGTTCTGCAATCTTATTGTTGTCCTTGTTGCTGTTGTCGTCGTTGCTCCTGCCTTTTAATATCTGTAAGTACGGCACTTCCTCAGGCGACAAAAAAGCATTGAAAATTAAGCAAAAAAATGCAATAAAATTTAATTATTTTACTTGAGCTAGGAGAAGTAATATAGCAGAGTATCTTAGCCAAGACTTTGAGATACATATTTATTGTACATATCTATATCTATATATATATGCCATGCACTTAAAGCAACAATGTTGCTAAATTTTCTTCATACTCTCGATCGCCATTGAACGGTTTACTCTAAGCGCCAGCTCTTACATGCGAGCTACGTGTGTAAACGTTTTCCATTTCCCATTTTCTATGGCTGTTTGTTTTGTTGCTGTTTTTTATGGGCCTTAACATTTGCGTAATAGACTTTGTTGCCGACGCCGGGGCGTGTTGCAGCTAGAATTCGATTGTCTTAATGCCCCAGTACTTTTCGCTGCTGCAAATGGAACCTAAATGCAGCTAAACGCGTGTGTGTGTGCGTGTGTGTGTAAGTGTGAGCGTATGGGTGGGTAGCTGCTGTGGTTACATAGATGCACGCGCGGCTTTTGGGTTGTGTCATTGACTTCTTGAAGATGTGAGTGTTCGAAATTCTGGAGCAGCGCCCAAAAACCAATTCATTATCTTTCACTTTGGAACTTACCATGAATACGCACACACACACACACACATACACATACACCCACACAATGGCACTCAACCTAGCAAGAGCCAAAGAGCAATGCACAAAACACACAAGTCACACACACTCGCACACCGCACTTGAAGCACGTCGCTGCTTGACTTTATTTTCGACTCGCACTGCCAGACCACTCCCCACCACACAGGGTCCCGCTCTGCCGCCCCCGCTGATTTTAAAGGTTTTTCTATGCCAGCATTGTCTAAGTTTGCGGCTGTGGAGCGAGCTTCGACTCGGCTGCGACTTGCACTTAACACAATTTCGAGGCACACACAAAAGACTTTCACTGCGGCACAGCAGCCACCAAAAGCTCGCACCACCAACACGGCCAGCACACACACACACCAACGCAACCAAGTACCACCCCACCATCCCACCACCCCATGGGACGAGCCGAAGTTTATTTTGCTTCTTTTTTTTATCATGGCAGCGTATTACGCGTCGCTTTTGTTGCGCCATCAAAGCGTGTGTGCGGGTGTGTGGAACGAGCGCGTGCAACGCCTCGGGCGGCGCCACGTGGCATAAATTAATCTTCTCACTAAATTTGCCAACATATCTCTCTTCCATCTCCCCGTTATTTCCCAAACGCATTTGCATTCGCCTTTGCTTTGAGCAGCTATTTGGACCCGGCGGCGCCAAGCTGGAGGACGACTATGACGATCCGCCCGTCACACTGCTGCGCGGCCCACCCGGACCCCCAGGCGCCTCGGGCAAGGACGGCCGTGATGGACGTGATGGCAGCAAGGGCGATGCAGGAGAGCCAGGAGAGCCTGGCTCTCTGGGTCCACGTGGCCTGGACGGCCTACCGGGTGAGCCGGGTATTGAAGGCCCACCTGGCCTGCCCGGCTACCAGGGACCGCCCGGAGAGAAGGGCGATCGCGGCGATATTGGTCCACCTGGTCTAATGGGACCTCCGGGCCTACCCGGACCGCCCGGCTATCCGGGCATCAAGGGCGACAAGGGAGACCGCGGCGATTCGGTGGGTTACAGTCGATCGATAACTCTTCTCAATATTTATTAATCGATTGCATTTCAGTACCGCAAAATGCGACGCAGGCAGGACGACGGCATGGCCGATGCCCCACACATGCCTGCAATTGAATATGTGAGTAACTGTCTCCCGCGCTCTCTGGCACGAAATCCTTAACTTGTCTTATGCCTTTTTATGCAGCTTTATGGGCCACCCGGGCCACCCGGTCCCATGGGCCCGCCCGGACACACTGGAGCCCAGGGCGATCGCGGCTTGGACGGACGCAAAGGTGATCCTGTAAGTCTGTAAATTTCTTTAATTGTACTCCAATATCTAATACTTGTCACATTCTGTGCAGGGCGAGAAGGGACACAAAGGAGATCAAGGACCGATGGGCTTGCCGGTAAGTAAATGAGATTCTTAACTAGTTTTGGAAGTATCTCTTATGCTCGTCATTTCGTTTTAGGGCCCAATGGGCATGCGTGGCGAATCGGGACCCTCCGGTCCGGCGGGCAAGGCTGGCATTCCGGTAAGTGTCAGTTTAATGAAGTCTTCGACTACGACTTCCTTTTATTGGCGCACTAAAAATTGATTGTTTGGCTTTTATGTTGCTACAAAATTTGCTGTTGATCATCTTGGTTTGGTAACTTTTGTGTTATAAACGTTGCTGTGACTAAAACATTATCTAACATTCTCTTATATATTCTCGTGTCTCTCTCTCTCTCTTTCTCTCTTTTTTTTACCTGGAACAGGTGTGGGGCGACTACTAATCCAACTTACTCAAAAGTGCAGTCTAAATATATAAATAACAAACATATTGCGCCTACTTTCAAGTAAAATGCGACACTCACACACTCACACACACACACATAAACACACACATCCAACGCACAGGAGGCAAACAGATAATACGCTGAACTCTAAGGAAGAAAACATATATATATATATATATATATATATATATATATATATATATATATATATATATATATATATATATATATATATATATATATATATATATATATATATATATATAAAAAAAAAAAAAAAAAATATCGATATCGATATAGTCACATAGCTCTGTGTATATGTATGTACATACCAAGCGCCCATGTACATAAATACATGTGAAACCCAGTACGAATTATCAGCCGCATGCCAAACGCAAAAGAAAGATCGCATGCGAAATAATGAAATCAATTAAAATAAATATTAATGTATGAAAAGTATTCATATCAAACACGAAACATAACAAAGCAGCAGGCCATACGAAAATATTTATGTATACAAAGAACACAGTTATTACTATAGGAACAGGCGATCAAACATATTTACAAATATCAAATGAATTAACCAACTAAATTGAGTATTTAAGTATGTATATACGAGATGGGGCAAACATAGAACTCGGCAAACAACTAAAGCCAACAGCAAGCTAACAAATGTGCAATGCAAATATTTTAATTGCGTTTCATTTGACGCTGCGAGTACATTTAAGCCAAAGCCAACAATAGCAACTGCAGCAACAGCAGCAGCAGCAGCGGCAGCAGCAACTGTTGCATAAATCATACGCACCGTGGCACATGACAGCAACGCAACATAAACTCTGACTGCAATTCGTCAGGTGCGATAGTGAAACTCAATCTGCTTGAAGCTTTCTCGATTGAGCATTGAATGTCATTATCAACACAAATGTTGAGCTCTGCTGCTGCTGCTGCTGCTGTCGCATTGTTGCATTATCTTAGGTGCCGTCCAGAGGCTTTGTCGTATATTCAATTTATTGGGTGGCCAAAGCTTCAGTGCTTGACTCAAAAAGATAATAAGGAAAGCAGTAAACAGTTAAATACTCGAACTACTCACAATTTTAAAATAAAACATAAGTAAAAGCTGTAAAAAAAAACAAAATACAAAATCTATATATATTTATCTTTGAAATTCGACTCAATGTTTGCGCATAGATTATCGTGTTTAAATATGTGTGTTTTATGTCTACAGAACAAAGGAAAGCTGTTTAATATATCTATACATTTAGTGAATACACCACAAAAACGAATCTCCAAAAAAATTATATATATATACATATATACACTCATAAATAATTGTAATATCAAGCGATAACAACAAAGAGCTATCTTCCAATTGTGCATATTTTCAGTGTTAAATGTAACTCAATACGAAATGCGTTGAACTTAGCTAGGCTAAAATATAAATTTACCTACTATATACTATATTTATATATATATATATATATATATATATATATATATATATATATATATATATATATATATATATGTTTAAAAGTGGAATATGTGTACACAGTAAGGCATCTGCAATAGTATCGGCCGGGCCGGTGAACAACAGCAACGCCCCAACAACAAAAAAGTCCCCGATTTAAGGCAGTTCATAGTGAATTCAGATCCGTGCTCATCCACTGAGAATATCATTAACAATTAACTTATCTCATATATCCTATTGGTTTCATTGAACATCTCAAATAAATTAATGCAAATCTACCTTTCAATCTCAACGAGTACACAGAATGCACATCACAAACAAACAAACAAATAAATAAATATAAAATAAAAAATAAAAAAACAAAAAATCGAAAACAATTTACATTTTATAAATAATATATGAGCATGCGATATCAAATGAAAAACTACACTCAAAGAATGCCGAATGAAATAATAACAAAAGCAAAAAGCAACAAAAAAAGAAAAGCAAATTAAATCTATGAACGTTGAACTATGATAAAACTTGCGCAGCATTTGCATAAAATTTAAAATCAAACAAATAAGCAAACAAACAAACAAAAAAAAAAACACATAAATAAAGATTTCCTGATTTATATTCATTTCATGAATAGGAGGAGTTGGAGCATTTCGAATGAATATTTATATGTCAATTTGTTTTCAATTAAATCAGTCGCTAAATGAAGAGAACTAAAATATGAGAAGCTGAATCAAAACCAATTTCGCATGTCAATTTTGATTTGGTCAACCCGAAGGTGTATATAAAACGAAACAAAAACAAAAGAATGTCAACTACAAATTAAGATACGATATTTACTGAACTATCCCCCGGGCAATTAGCTAACCTAGCCATAGTTCTAATTGCGCTTTACTCCGACTTTCATACTATAAACTCTACTCGATTTTGAGCCTCTCTTTGGTCCTCTCAACCTCTTTCTAACTAACCGAAACTATATACATGTGTAATATCCATAGGCTAGAATAATGAATTGTGTGTCCCTAGCACTATGTTGTTCTAACGGCAATGCGAGCATTACATCTAACCTAAACATTAGCATTAAATTTAAACTTAAATTTAAATTAAAACTTTACAAATTTTCAATTTATATTATTCAATTTCCATTCGAGCATTAACTTCATAAGCTGCTAACGGTAATTGTAAGTGTACATTTGTTAATTACGTACTAAAAAAAAACCAAATGGAAAAAAAAGAAAACCAATTATTGCAATTAAATAACAAAACATACATATGTCTACCATATATCTATATATGTATGTATGTATGTATGTAATTGAGTGTATTAATGTCTATATACATAAAGAGTATATATTTATGTGTGCATGTCTGTCAAACGACATAATTCATAAAATACATAACGAGTATTACGAGCGCCGCGCTAATCCGAGCAAAGGGCAACGCCTTGGCCGGCAGCAGCCACAAATTGTAAAGCGGCTAATGAAACCAATATCATTTTCATCTTAATTATGCATTTTCAATAAAGTGATGGTTTTTTTACTAAAAAAAAAAATACTAAAAATTTCAACTAATTTGTAAATACAGCTTTAATTAATCTCACAGGGGAAAGGCTAACAAATAGCTCCGCCCAGCAGTGAGAGTTGGGCTCAGATTATCGAGTTCCACTCAAGCAATTGTTAACGCTTTTCCTTTCTCTCTCTCTCTCTCTTCCCTTCTCTTTGTGTTTCTCCCTCTCATTGTCATTTCGACAACGCTTACAGGGTCCGCCTGGCTTGGATGGCATGAAGGTACATTAACTGGCTTCCAGAAATGTCAGCTTAGATTTTTGGCCTTGTCTTACTGAAATCTTTGTTTTCACGCAGGGCGCACAGGGCGAGACGGGACACAAGGGCGAGCGCGGTGATCCCGGTTTGCCGGTAAGTACAGTCACACACACACACACACACACTCGCACACACACCCACCATTTTCTGATTATATGTAGTACATATGTATATCTATACTCACACACACCCACACACATATATACATATGTGGTTTTATCTACCTTATGTGGTTGCTAATTTGAATAATATGTGTTTCTTCTTTTTTTTTTTTATTATGTTTTTTATCTTGTCTGCATGCATTTCTCTCTCTTTGTTGGCGTCGTACACTGTCTTCAATCTATGCAAAAACCTTCTACACACGAATCAACCTTTTTGACCCACACATACGCACACACACAATCACATACATACAAACACACACCCACACACGAACGTACAATTATACAAAACAAGGGCACCGACGGCATACCCGGACAGGAGGGTCCGCGTGGCGAGCAGGGCTCACGCGGCGATGCTGGGCCGCCGGGTAAGCGCGGACGTAAAGGAGATCGCGGCGACAAGGGCGAGCAGGGCGTGCCCGGACTGGACGCGCCCTGTCCGCTCGGCGTGGACGGACTGCCACTGCCTGGCTGCGGCTGGCGTCCGCCAAAGGTTAGCATGCGTTTGAGCTACCGAAAATATTTCACTTTCTAATTGGCTAAACTAAAACGTGGAACTTTGCATGCGCCACAGCCCACTTATTTATTTCACTTTGTTGTTCTTGTTGTTTCTCTGGCTAACTCGTTTAACTAACTTTTGCTTTTGCACACTAATACGTACACACGCACACCCACATGCACACACACTCACCGAACGAACGTATGTGCGAACGCATCGGCACAGGAGCCCATCGTCTCAACGCCCATGCACAAGGATTACTTGCCGGATGTAACACAGCCGGAGAGCAATGCCAGCGATTATGAACAGGAGGAGGACGAGGAAGAGGACCAGCCGGAGGATAATGAAAACGAATATGATGAATATCCGGAACATTTGCATAACAATGACTAAAAACGGAAACAGCCAAGCCCAAAAGCGACAAAGGGCAAACACAAACACAAACACAAACACAAACTCAGACACTGAAACACAACCAAAGCAAATAGATCCTTAAACACACCCGTACACACGCGCACACACACTCACTCACATATATAGTTGGACATATACGCACTAGCGACTAGTTAAGCATTTCCGATTTCCGCAGCTGACTTGGCTCCGTTTCGCTCACTGTTGACACATGCAATTAGCGCTAACCGATGCAAAGTGGCTGCTACCCCTAATGGCTAACTGTAGTTGATTCTATTAGCATACACACACTCCTCATTCTAACCCACACACACATAGAGCACACCTACATTCCTATACACGTAGCTACATTTCGAACGTAACTGGCTTGGCTTGGCTTCGCTTGGTGTTGGTATTTCGGGCTGAAACATATGCTTGGCTTTGTTTCATCCTTTTCCTTTGTTTTGGTAACAAGATTGGCCATTTTTGGTATACATATATGTTTCGCCCCTCGCAGGAGAACTGGCAGACGTGGCTCAAGGACGAGCTGAACGCGCTGCAGCACACAAAAACAAAAAACTAATTGCCTCAGCTGCAAACGCGTTCGCCCCGCCTCAGCTTTGGCCGTGGACGTGGCTCTGCAATATCCAGATGAATCTTAGCGCTTTGGTCTTAATTTTAGTAATTTGTTATTGTTAATATAGAAATCGATCAAAGCTATGATATGTCTAAACCATAGAACATATCAGCCAAACGTACATATGTGCCAAAACCTTCGGGAACAGCAACAGTTGCTCGCGCAACTCGAGTTCTAGCCACAAATCACAAACACTTATTTGTAGTCCTAATTTACATGCATACGTACATATACATATACATATATTTATATACATATATATATAACTATTTATATTGTAACGTTGTATCTACTACTACTACTACTATACTATACTATATTACTGCTATTTCTACTACCTTTTCTATTACTCTAAGCAGCGATCACAAAATTTTAAAAGTAAATCAATAAATATAATACAAATTAAATAAAATATATATATGTATATGTTTATATTTTTTTGGCTTTATTTTTTCTTAAACAATAAAATGTATAAAATAATAAACGTAATCAAAACGTGTTTTAATGGAAGAACTTTCAGATAAATTGTGTTGACTGAAAATAGAAAATAATCAACGAAAAGAAAGCACTTATGCTTTTAGAGGTCTGAAGGTGATTTAAATCGATTTATTATTATCAAGTATGACATGGTATTTAAGGAGTCTGCAATGCATCTGTCTCTCAGATCCGATCCATATTTAGCTGCAGTTGTCAGTGAAAGTATGCACCAGAATCTCACGATCGCTGATATCGATCGCAAGTCAGCTGCATTCACCCAGTGCGGAGCACCCACTTGTTTTTCTGTTTGCCTATTACTTCAGTTAATTTTGTAACAACTTTCGTAGCCCAGTGACGGAATATGAATTTAGCAACAATTTAATAATGTTACTAAAAAAAGCTCTTTAAGTGTGATTCACCCATAGTGAGCTAAGAGAAAACAAAAAATAAAACTGCATTGAGCTAGATCGCAGCCCATTGAACTTATGAATTTGACCTAACTTAAGTTTGCATTGTACTAAGCCGATATTTAAATTAACTACGTGAATCATCGCCGATAATAAATCCTAGGCTAAATTATTATAAAAATTCAGCTAATAGACCAGGCGAACAGCAATGCAAGAGGGAAGAAATGAAAAATTGAAGCAAAAAATGGATGACAAATTTCCCTTGCATACTTTTAGTCACGACTTATTAATGGCTGCTACAGGTGAAGCTCATGGCTACGAATGTGTACACATTGTCATCAAATGTAGCTAAGATTTCAGGTAAGATTTTGACCATTTTAATACATATTCTAATAATATACTTTAAGATAGAATAAATGCCCAAGAGACCATTTGAATTTCAACTGTCAGATATTAAATAAAGTCATCTGTAAGTCTACGTGCAAAAGCTTTTCTAGATTTCAAATCAAGGCAAATGCGCGCCCTTTGAAAGCTCCAATTGCTGACGCACAGAGAGTAAAATGCAGTTTTCAAGTGTAACCTTCTCAGGTCTTGGCAGTGCTGTCACCTAGTTGAAAACTTTTGCGCGAACATCTGGCAAGTCGCTGTAAAAGCTCGAGCATGGAAAGCTTTGAAAGCACAGATTTTGGCACACAAGCTTTCGCCGTTGTTTTCAAAAAAGTAACTACTCCATTCTGGAGTTTCTAGCATTTAACCACAAAGCTCTCGTCTGGGCAGAGCTCGTTGCGGTCGAAGGAGCAACACACAGCAAGTGTTTCCATACACATGCAACTGCATAAATTACGTAGCCGCCCCATTGGACCAGTAAATCGCTGCGCAGTGCAGCCAAGCCCGACAACTGCAGCGCAGCCGAAGGTTATTTGCGGCACCATAGAAAATTATAATTTTCATAAATTGCCAACCAATTGCTGATCTTATCGGAGTCCGTAGCCTGCACTGGCCGTAAGGACTTTAAATGCGGGCGTCGCCCAATATAACAGCAACAAGTAATGGCTTTTTCCCCACAAATTAAATGTTCCGTATCGCTGTTATAGATGTTTAGCTTTTATTGTTTGTAATTGGTTGGAACACTTTACATTTACATTTATATTTAAACGCCAGAGATTGGGACGATAAACTACGACTACACACACAAACAAAAACTTTTGACAGTTTAATTGGTTTAATTTACGCATCAACAGTATTCAGTTTACAAATAACACGAATTCTGTTCTAATTGAGCTTTGAGATATCATTCAGTTATACATACACATATATAGACACATATAATTATATAGCTGTATATATATATATATACTCGTATACCATATATATATATATATTAGTAGAATATAAAATATAAATAGTTAGACGTTTATCTTTAACTAATTAAGCTATGAATTTAGAACATTGAATTGGGCAAAAGTTGAGTTTACAGTTGAGAACAACATTTAATAAACAACGTCAGAGCTTGAAGGACTGCTAACTGCTGCTGGTAACTGCTAACTGCTAACTGCTACTGCTAACTGGGCTACAAATTGTCAAAATCGAAATGGAATTTGCAGCTGCCTGTTGATTTAGCTTTAAATTATAGAATACTTTTGATATTTTACTAGTTGGTTGCGTCATCAGTGATAAAGACATAATCGGGCAGGCATTTCCGAACTGCAGTTAGAACGAGGTCTTGCCAAAGATGAAGTTGCCGGGCGCGTCAAGCTCCTCGGCGGTAAAGTACTCCTTCCACAAGGCGGCGAACTGCTCGCGAGTCACATCGGTCTGACCCTTGGCCATCTTGGCGAATGCCTCCTCGCACTCCTTCTTGTCCAGGCCATAGCTGGAGCAGACCAGCGTGAACTCCGTCACATCGATGCCGCCGTCGTGCGAAGCATCCTCCAAGTCGAACATAAAGTTCATGTACGCGTTCTGCCAGTCCATAACGCTGCTGGGATCCTTGGCGTATGCGTCCCACATGTTGCACCACTCGTCAACGCTGACCTGCGAGAGCCGAGAAGAGTGGGTTAAAACCCTTCGATTTATGCGTAACGCCCCGCAACACGCTAAAAACCACATAAGGCGTCTAGCCGCAGGTGGGCGTGGCAGCTGCTCATAAAACATCATAATGGTCGACTGGGGGGTGCTGGCGCTGCGTGGGCGGGGGTGCTTATGCGAGCCGTAATTTATGCGACCTGCACATTATGCCCCACCGTTTATGAGCATTTCTTTTGGCCAAACCGAAACTACAGCAATTACCGCAACATCAGCAATCGACGCCTTGACCAAAATTGGACAGTGTGCGACGCCTTGACCCAGCCAACTGGCAGCAAACGTTAATTTCGGTCGAAGAATCTTGCCGCAAGAGGTCAGACCATGTTTTAATGTGGCCATAAATAAGCAAAACAGCAGACAATGTGCGGTCAGCGCTATCAATTGCAGTGCCAATTGACGGAGCCCCAGTTCGGCCTACCCACGCCACCCTAGGTTCGCTAGGCCACAACCACCCTCGAGTCGGGCTAACTGCATATTTTTTATGTTTATTGCATCTAAGTGGTGTGCGTTGCCAAATTGAAATGCCAAAAAGGCGGCACATCCTTGACCGTGTCTCTGCCTAGCTTAAGTCACAGTAGTTGCTTTGTATTGCTGTTCTCATATGTGTGTGTGTGTGTGTGTGTGTAGTTGTAAAATGAGTTAAGGCAACAACAATAAATCCAAGTCTGGACAGGACAAAGCCGAAAACTGCACAAAGGCCACAAACAGTTGACTTCAGCTTATTTGCAGCAAACTTCGTCAAGTTTCTGGCTAAAAGCCAAGAACTTTGCGGCTATCTGTGTCACAATCAAAGCACGGCAAAGAGTGGCTCTTGTGCGGCGCTTGAAGCACCTGTCCTTCAGGTGCTTCTCGTGCTGGAAGTTTCCCGTTTTCCCCTATTAGAGAGTCGACTGGTTTATAGCCATGATTTAATTTGTGCAGACGCAGTCTGATTATGCCTTGCGAATGGATACTTTCCTGCGGCTGCACAAAGCGGTTATAAAGTTTGTCAATTGTAATGAGCAGCGGCCTAGAAAACTAACTGAAGTCGTGGCCCGGAACTGCAGCTGCATTGCTCAAATAATTCACAATTCAATTTCCGCCCATTGTTGTAGATGTGGAATTTGCTTACTGGCACACAGCCACCCATCGAGCCACGCCCAGCGCACCACACTCCAAGCCAATAAAAAGAAAATTTATGGACTTTTTTTTTTTGCTTTGCCTCTGTGCAGCGTGCGACCGACTTTGTAATGTTTGCTCCTGCATACAAACATACATAATCGGTGTGTGTGTGTGAGAGAGAGAGTGTGCGGGATAGTGAGTGTGTGTGTGTGTGTGTGTGTGGTGGGGCCCACTTGTCAACTGCTGTCACAATGGCATCGAGTGCAGTCCATGGATTTCAACACTTTTGCCACTGACAATGAAGCCATTCAAATGGCGAGCTGCAATCCCAAAACGAAGCACTTGACATGCAGTTGCTCTTTTTTTATAGTTCCCACACACACACACACACACACATGGACACACACACATGGACAATCTGACTGTCAGCTCACCTGGCCATCGTTATCCTTGTCAGCCTTCGATCGCAGACCAGTCCAAATTTCCATCATGACATCGTAAGTCTCCTTGTTCTTTGGCGTGTCCTTTGCCCAACCGCGCAGTTTGCATACGCGCTGCAATACAACAACAACAACAACAAAAACACGACAAAAAAAGTCAGTATAAATTGAGTTATCAGTTACGAGTTGAATAAACAAAAAGCTGGACAACACAGAAAAAAAAAAACAAATAAATAAACGTGAATTGCCAAAAATCCAAAAAGAAAAAAAAGTGAACCAAAACACAAGCACTGAAAATACCATGCAAAATCAACAGAGCGCCGAAAAGAGCCAAGCCAACTTGTTCGGCATGCACATTGTTGCCGTTGCAGCTATACCCTAACCGAGCGGGCATATATGTATTGTTATTAAATACGTACTACATGGTAAATAGATTTCTTTTTGTATGTCTGTCTGATAATATAAGTAATATAATAACTAAGCTCATATACCTGTAGATCGAAATTGTTTCTATGTGATGATAGTCTACTCCTGAGTACTTTGCATTTGTTTTGTAATGATAATAATTATAAGTGTTAAAGCTTCTATGTGTATGCATTTAGATAAGTATAATAGAGAGTCTCTTTTGCTTGATATCTTTGCAACTTTTTTTTAGCCCTCTACATTCATTATACTGCACAATCAGCTCTGCTTTGACCTATAAACATAATGAAGACCTATTCCCAACGTTGCTTGAATACTTTAGCAGGAATATAATGTAGCCTCATCGCTCATAGCTAATCAAGAATCGTTTTGAATAGGTAATTATTGTAGCCAAGATCAGAGAGGTTCAATATTATCTTATGTGATATCGTAGCTATCAGTGACTACATTTTTGCTAGAGCATTCAATCTTCGGCAGTTGCTTGCTGCAGATTTTTTGGTGCAGCTGGCGATACACATGCTTAGGTTAGCATATTCATCGATAGAGGCGATTGGAATTCGGCAACATTTGTTTTGGCATATTTTAGCACTCGCACTTACCTCAATGGCCATCTCGAAGTCCTTCACATCAATTTCGCCGCTTTGGTTCACATCTGTTGGCCCAGCGTTGTTTTGTGTACGATGCAACGATGCGCATTCCGCATGAATTGCATTGTTTGGATGTTTTGTCCGGTTGTTGGTCAGTTCGGTTATTTGTACACATGAGATGAAAAGAGAGAGAGAGAGAGAGAGAGAGCGAGAGAGGGAGGGAGAGAGCGGAAATAAACATTAATGCAAGTTAAACGGTTTTCATGGTGGCGCAGCTGGCAAAAAGTCGCACTTCCTGGCCAGTTTGTTTGCCGCGCCCATGCGTTGACGCCCATTCTTTGGCTGCTGGCCATTTGGGCAGTTGAGCATTTCGGCGAGGGCATGTCATTTGCATTGGCCAGCCCAACTGCAACGGTGTGCAAATGGCCACTTCTAGTTTCAGTGTCAAGCGTTTGGCGCTTGCATTTTATGGCAACTGCAGCTGCTGCCAGCCATGGCACAGGGCCAAAAAGCCAGCGAGAGAGCGACACTCTGCTGTTTACTACCTGACAATTACTCATAATCGAAAAGCACTCAACCTTTGCTGCATAGCTCTCCACGCGCTTCAAGAGCTATACAATGTGTTGCCTACTTTTCTGCGTCGAACAAAAATGTGCTCAGCTCGGCTTACAAGCGAAACTTGGCAAATTGTTCTGTTGAGGGTAATGTAAGCTGATGTAAATGCAAATTCATTGCGTAAACGCAGCGTGCTGCGAGCAAATTGAATTCTAGAACTAGAAAGTTCCAAAGTTAAACTTAAAATAATCTCTCAAAGGCCTTGCCCAGCCACAGCATGCCAGTGCAATATTTGCACAGTTTTGCGAGCTTATGTTGATTGGCAAGCTGCCAGATGGCCTATGGTAGGTAAATGGAATACGCCTAATAATATTTAGCCAGCTCATATAATAAATTTCGAATACGGTCAGCTGTGTACATGTATATACACAGGACTTATAAGCTCAGTTGGCTGTCGAAGCTAAGCTCTGTCTTTCAATTTGTCACCTTGAACTGCTTTAACTTACCAAAGAATACGTTGAACAGGAACAGGAGCTTCTTCTTGCGGAAATCGGAGATGGACATTTTTGCAGTTTTATTAGTGTTAGTTATTTGGTTTGAGTTTGAGTTTTAGTTAGAGTTAGAGTTAGAGTTAGAGTTGGGCGTCCGTGCTCGCTGACAGCTGCAAGCAAACGAGAAAAGAAAATTGGATAACGAAATCGTTAAAGAGGAGAACAGTAAAAAATTGGCAAATAAAACGCACTGCAAGTGGCAAATGTCTTTAAATTTAGAGAGCACTCAATTAGGGGCTGCAACGCTTAAACGGGCGTGCCAGCCATCTAAATCTCTTGCCCCGTTGTTGTCCCATAAAAATAAAGAATTCGCTAGAGCACAAAACGGGTTGCCTCAGTCTCAGCCTCTGCGACGGCGACAGCGACAGCGGCAGCGGCAGCTTGCCCCTCACTTTGGTTTAGTTGATGCCAGCTAATTCAGCCAAAGGAAATAAAATAAGTCTGTCTAAGGGGCTGCACAAAGGATACGCGCGCAATGCAAATGCGAATGCGATGCTAAAAGCTCTGCGGATTGGCGGGGAAACTGGGTCGGCGTACTGCAAGTGTGCCAGCGCTGCCTGCCACGGCTCATTTAACCTTCAATCAAAAGCAAACAGTCAACGAGGCCAGAGGCTGAATCAGGGCAATACACATATGCCATGTCGAATAAGAACCACGGCTCAGCTACCTCATCACACATGGCCATGGTCATTGGCAGCCTTAAACGGAATGTTTCGCTTTTGTTTCCCCGTGCCATTAATCGCTGTGTGTGGGCGTGGCCGTGGGCATCATACAGTGGCTGTTTACTTTAGTTTACGATGGCCAAGCAGCCGAATCACCTTGCACCGTCTGCTGTTTTATTTATCAACTCATCACACAGCGGCGGGAGCAGCGGCGGCGGCAAAGGTAGAGCCAAAGCCAATGGCAAAGCGAAGCATAATTTTACAACAAGGAAATTGCAGCCAGGATGTCAAGTGGAAAGCGCAATGCAATGAACATGATGACAACAGCGGCGACGACAGCACCGCAGCTGCGGATGGGATTCAGCTAGTCAGCTTGATGACGATGCCACCGAGCTGTGGGCTATGTGAGCCGAACGGCAACTGGAATGTCCATAAAAACACAGAAGACTGCGCAAAACTATTTTCCTTTATAATAATGCACCTTGGAAATTAAATTAAATGGCTCATATCTCAGTGGCAGATGCTGCAAAAGCAATAAAAACTATTTGGAATCTTGTCGAGTTGTCAAGGCGCTTTGTTTACACAGGCAAAACTAATATCAATATTTAAATTGCTGTGAAAAGCATTCATCTCAAGAAGTATGCAGGTATTTTTGAGTGGCACATAAATATTTATGCCTCAAGCTTTTCAGTTTAATGCAAGTTCGCTCAGCTGGCAAAACAATGACTACGAAGAGGCAGAGACAACATTTTTGATGTTTTCCCAAAATTAAGCAAAGCTTATGTACATATTATAATTATATTATATTATCTATATGCTAATGTCTTTAAATTTGCAGTCATCTCTATGCGATTCTCAAAGAAATTACCTGAGAAGGATGCAACTTAAATTATACTATCATATATTATCTTTTGCATTCGCGTCGTAATTCTCTCATATTCAAACTTTTTCTCACATTTTACAGTTAATAAAACGTTGGAATATGTATAAATTTACAGAAGCTGTTCTGTTCAATTTGCAGAAAGGGCAATCTGATCCCTATCGAATGTATAATTTATATTATAATCAGTTATTTCTTTAAGACTGTATTTATATCAATATATATTATATGTTGTACATATATTAATTCTTCTTCGTTTTACTGCAACTGTATAGTGGATATATCAAAATATATATATAACTAGACTCTTCTATGTGATTTTCAAATAAGGCAACTTGAGCTAAATTCATTTTAATCTATAAATAATTTCATTGTTATCGGCATTCAAATTCAAATCTCTTATGGAAAATCATTTATCTTTACTGATTTTATTTCCTCTGTAGCTCAAAATTTCAAAGTTTGGTTTTGAGCTAAGAAAAGATGACAAATTTAATTAAATTATACGTTTTTGGCATAAGTTTTAAAAACAACTTCAGGCTATGCAAATTGAGTTAGGATGCAGACATAAATTATCCTGAAAAGTGAAGCAAAATATTTTCAAAAATAGATTTTCATTTAAGCCCTTAAATAGTTAATGAACAAACAGATATTTAAAATGTGGTCGAGTGAGTATATTAAATATTTAATCCTTGCACACGCACACATACACACAAATACGGAAAAGCTGCCTGTCAGAGCTTGTTAATTGCTCACGTTCAACCCAATTATTAAGGTGTGAACAAATTGAGAAGACAAAAGAAAAATTGAATTCAGTTTGCTCAAAGCATGATGGAAAAAATGTATATAAATGAAATTGAATTTAATACGCTTTTCATTTCAATTCGAAACTCGAAGCGAATAAACTTATTCTTCTGTTACATTCAGCATTTTTTCGTATCTTTTTGTTCATTTCGGTTTTGCTTATTCATGCGCCACGTCGAGCGCGTCCTGTAAGCCGTTCGAACGGTCGGAATTAAGGCAAATGTGTCACCGATGGAATTGGCTTTCATTTGCATTCCAGATGGAAATTGAATATGAAATTTTAAGCCTTTTAATAGCTCGGTGCGCACTTTATGCACTGCTAAAATTAATAATTAAATGAGCGCACAAATTGAATTCGCGCTTTTATGCGAAACATTTGCAAATTACGCATACGCCACGTGGTGCGGTCGACAATGCGACATATGCAAATACACGTATGTGAATGTGAATGTGTGTTTGTGTGTGTGGCAAAAAAAAAGGATTGTGCTCTAATTTGTTTTGTCGCTGTTACCAATTCAGCGCACTTCCGGCGCTCACTTCCATATCCAATTCAACCCACAATTACCGTTTGCGTTGCCCTTGCCTCTCGCACCCCAACTGTCATATATTGTGTTTATTATGCGTTCATTATGTTTGGAGGCGCTCTGGGAAGTTGTGCATTAATTACCAATATCAATACTCGTGCGCGAATGCATAAAAGCCACAGAATGGCTTTGCCTGTGGTTGCGGCTTCGGCTTTGCCTTCGACCCCCAATCAATGGCCGTTGGGCCCATTAATTAGACCCACTTTCAGCTCTCAATAACGGAAATACTGGTGCCAAGTTTTGCTGTCATTTTTATGGCACGCTGCCCATTAACATTTATCATGGTCGCCATAATTATTTGGCCAAGTATTAGGCCATCAAATTTTTAATCGCCATTTTGTTATTGCCTTGTGTCAACTACGTATTTGTCGGGCCAATTAAAAACTGAGATTGAACATTAATTTTACTGTTTACTCGATCAATTAAAATTGGCATCGTGCGCACTGAGCTGTGCATCACTTCAACCTTCACATAAATTGAGAGTCCGCAACTTGAGCTTTAAGTCGAGCAACTGAAGTTTTCCACAGCCAAGTTGAATGAGTCGTGTTACTCATTTATCAAGCATTGTTGCAACTTAACAGTTAAGTGAAAATAAATCACATTTCAATGCAATGCAACATCCAATCGGAAGTTAGTTATTTTATGTTGCTGAAACAGTAATGAATGTTCTCTAAAATATTGATTTGATTTTCACTTATTTTTGCTTAATCTTAATTCTTTTCTTTATTTGATTTTCACTTATTTTTGCTTAATCTTAATTCTTTTCTTTATTTTATTGCGGACATGGTCAATTGAAAACTCTGAATAACTCGAGAGACCTTCTTATCGAGTGTGCTCTAATCTGTTCTGAAGCATCAAAAAAGTTTGATTGAAATAACTCTGTATAAAATATAAATTGAAAATGTACACGCTTAGGCCAGGCGGACTCAAAGCTTGAACTCTGATTATTGGGGGCAATCAAAATTGGAAAAGAATTAATTAAAAAGTGTGTTGCAAAATATATAAATATTTATATAAAAATAGATCTAGAAATATATTTATCGAAATATATATAATTATATTTTCAATGGCACACAGTGGTTACTTTGAAAACGAATAACGCAAATGGATTAATTGTTTGTTTTCCATTTCCATTTTCTATTTCCAAGAATAATACTTTGTTGGCAGTCCTTGTCCGACTAAATAAACAGCGTTTTGCCACTTTCTGGCATAATCTAAAAGTAGTTCGGGCATTGTATTTGAGTTGTGGTCTCTGCCTGATCGGCGTCTCACTTTTGCTGCTGTTTCGGATTGTGGATTGTGGATTTGATGTGCTTAGCTGTGGCACAGTTCCAGCGGCCGCTAATTACTCTTGCGATGCCGCAAATTTGCGCAGCCAATTTAAAATAATAGACAAAGCGACAGTCTCTTTATCTCTTGATGCAGCCCATTGGCTGGGGCTGCGCAGCAGCTGCATTCAGCTGCTGTTGTTGCATTGTGTGGCCCGCAGTAATTTCGTGTAATTTGCATTAATTTACATTTAATTTAGTGGACAATAACAGAACAGCTCTAGATAGCGAGAGAGGAGGAGACAGAAAGGGAGAGAGAGAACAAAGAGAGAAAAAGATTGACAGCCCGTGGCGCTGATTTAGGCCTGCGGCGCACAGAACGTTTGGCCATGCAAAATGTGGCAGGACGAGGATCCTTGAGCTGCCTCGCTTGCGTATATACAGTTGTATTCTCTTATTCCGTTTTTCACTTTTATTTTGTCTTGTTTCGAAAACTTTTCGAGAAAAAACTTTGGCCGTCAACACTTTGAATGAATTCATTACAAAAGCAGCGTTTCTTGCACTTGTCAAGTTCTCTGCTCTTACAATGATAAGTTGGTCGGGGCGGGGCGGGGCGGGGCAGGCCAGCCAGGTGGGCTGCGGCCGCCATACAAAATTTGACGACCAAAGCCTACTTGACTGGTCTCCTGCTGGGTCGGACCTGCTTTCATCCTTGTTCCCTTGAAGAACTTGTGCTCGTTACTTTCGGTTTGTTCTTGTTCTTTTGTCGGTTTTCGAAATATGTTTTCGAAATTGTGGCATTATTTTTGTAACGGAAACTCTTAACACAAATACAAACGAACTCAAACACACACACACACACAGTAACTACGGGGACAGCGTTTGTTATTGTTTCACTTTACCGTTGGTTAGCTCTGATTCTGATTCTGACTCTGATTCAGTGGCTGCGGCTGCTTGTGTGGCTTTCTATGTGGCCTCCACTCTGGGCTTGACTGCTCGGCAACGCGCTTCAATGTTTTGTGATGTTCGCTCGTGCCGAGCCAACGGCTTTTATAAGCAGCAACAGCAGTGGCAACAGCCAGTCCCTCCATGGTGACTGCGACGCCGACGCCAACGCCGACGCCAACGCCATTGCCTCGTTGCAGAACTTCGGCATCCCTCGTCGTCGTCGTGGCTCGCTTTGGGTGCTTTTTGTCATCACACGTATTATCTTATCGCTTCGTCTGCGTCTGCGTCGCTGTCGACGCTGCGCTGCACTTGACGCTGCTGACTGCAATGATATATGTGCGTGTGTCTGTGTGTGTGTGTGTCTGCAGTCTATTTTTCGACTACCACGTGCAACATTACAGGACAGGACAGCATGCGGCATTTTTGGTGTCTGCTCAAATTTGGGAAGGTTGAAATTTCTTGCACAAAATTGCTAATTCAATTATGATTTCATTTTTGTTGTGGCTCGAAAGACGATCGATTCGATTTGGATTAAAGACTCTAATTAAATATCTTTGATTCGATTTCAGTTCGTTTGAGCTATACGTAATGAAAAGATAAAAACAGAGCCACTGCTAGCGTGCGATAATACACAGAGAGATAAATATTATTCTTATCGCAACACCATCTGATTTGCTACACAGGTGTCCTAAGAGATTAGATGTTCGCTCTGATGGACATGTTTGAAAAGAACTATTTGACTTGCAGATGATTTTTTGTTTATCAGTGACAAGAGAACGACCAAATACTAGGGAAACAGATTTAGATGCTAAAGATTAATGCAGAGAATCAGCTTAGCCTGGTTAGGTTAAATATGGGTTTGACTGAAATGGAATTTTATTTAGAAGTGAATTTTTAATATTTTAAGAGGAGTCAATGGATTTTTCACTGCATATTTTATGGCTGCATTTCGCACAGTGCATGGTCAGAAAAACAACAAATCAAAACGTGCAAATGTTTTGGACAAAAAGCCTTGACTCACACACGTACACACACACTCACACAGACATTGCAGTTGTGCCACTTGGCAGCATAATTAAAGTGGTGGCTCATTCGCATTCGATCATATCCAAATGTGGACCACCAGCCGGCTGCAGCGGCAGTCAAAGACATTTAAACCAAACAATTTCATGCCTGCTTTTCTTGCTTTTAATTATACAAGCCACACACACACACACACACACATATATATATAGTAGATGAGCTCATGTAAGCGCTGGTAATTGTCAACTCTTGCTGAAATGTCGCTGCCAATTTATCAGCTTGAAAAACTGGCCAACAGAATAGAGCACCCGCTGCGCTCGCACAGCAGGCCAAAAAAAAAGACAAAAAAAAAGAAAAGGCAAAAGGCAAAAGGAAAAACCATAACAATAAGAGCATTGCACAGGCTGCGCCATTTTCATGTTCCATTGCCAAAATGTTCGCTGCGGCTGCTGCAGCCTATTGCGGATGACCGTGTTACCAATGTTTCGCCAAGTTCCGTATCGTTCCGCTGCGAAATGCTGCTGCAGCTGTGAGTGGGTGTATCTATGTGTGTGTGTGTGTGTGTGTGTGTGTGTACGCGCCGGTGCGTGTTGGAGTAGACAAATGTTTAAATTTGTGGCCCTTTTACCTGTTTGCATCTCAAGTGGCTATATGAGTGCAGCCGCCTCTTCGGCAGGCGGCCGCTGCCTTGGCAAAAAGGAAACGGATGTCGACATTGACACACTTTCAGATTAACATGGCCCGGGCTGAGCCCCGGTCCCAGCACCACTCTCAGTCCCAGTCCCAGTCCCCGGCCACATGTTAAATGCTCGCATAGTTTTTGCCTTCGTGCTGCTTGTTTTTGTCAGCGTTTAGCTGTCCACCTATTCCATGTTGTTGTTGCTTGGAGCATAAGTGAGCGGCCACTAAACGTTGGCCCAAAAAAAAAAAGAAAAAGGAAAGCAAAATAAGACAGCACACATTTCGCTCGGGGGTCCCCATAGTAAATGCATGTGTGTGTGTGAGATGCGTGCTTGGCACGGCAATGGCACGTTATTTGCTGGCAATCCGCACCTGTACACACTTTTCTCATGCTGTTGCCGTCGCCGTTGCCGTTGCCGTTGCCGCTGCACGCTTTTGTGCGGCCTTCTGTGCCAGCCACACGCTCGCTTTTGGCGCTCGGCAATGGCAACTTGATTAGACCAACATGAAATTAAGTAATTTCGCCGCATTGTTTAGTGCTGCTCCTTCAGCGGCAGCAACAATGGAAACAGGGAAACAAAACAATAACAAGCGCTGGCTAAAAGAGCTGCACAAAAGAATAGACCAAGGCCAGACCGACAATAATGAACGACTCTTGTAGCAGACCATCATCAAATGGCAGCGGGGCTGTTTGGCAGGAAGCAGGAGCTGGCTCTTAGAGATCTTCGGCATCTGGATAAGATACGCGCAGTGGCCACCAGTTCGTAATATCGCTGAAAGCTTTTCGAACAGTCTCCATTCCCACATATATTTAATTTCATAATTTCTAACTGAATTTAACAAATCAAAATCAAAGCCCAATAGCGGCATTCTCATGAGGCACTCGCAAGCATATCCTTAACAATGCATTATCCAAAGTATATAGGAAAACAAGGTCCTTTAACGGAACGGAAATGCATTTGGCTGTAATTTGGCGCAAATCTGATTAAGAGACCCTTCCCTGCCCGTAAACCATTTAGCCGACACTCGAATTGCACATTCCGGGCGTATGAATGAGCCCACGTGCACGAGGTAGCCAGGAGCCAGCAGCTCCCCATTTGATGTGGCATGCCGCGGGGCGAGTGTATGCGTGCTCAGCTCGAGTCAGGTACGGCAGTGGTTGGTATGCTGCACGTCAGACCGTGCCCGATGCAGTGCTTCCAGCTGTTGGCGAGGATGAGCCGCGGTGCTTCGGTGGCATCCTTTTGGCGCGGAATTGAATCAGCTGTCCCTAAAAGTATGCAAGCTCGTCATGCACCGCTGGGGCGCTGAAATGGGGGCGTGTCGTGCCGCTTGGCGTCGCGCTTGTGTCTGTGTAATTTACTGTTATTTTTTAAGCACTTTTCTTTTATGCGCTCACGCCAGCAACAACAACAACAACAACAACAACAACGACAACAACAGAAACCAAACCGAGCCAAACCAAGCGCAAGAGCAAGAGCAAGCGCAAGAGCTGACAGATAGCAGTGCAAACAATTGTATTGTTTGTTTCATTTCGAACATTTTTTGTGTGTTTGCATGAAGGTGTTTTTTGTTGTTTTGTTTTTTAGGGAATATACCCTTACGTGTGTGCGCACTGGAAACATAAAGACAAAAGAGAACTTCTTATGCAAAAATTAGTTTGTTTCTTTACTTTTGCATTCATACGTAGCTTCACAAATGAAATTTATGAGCGTGCGAGGCAGAGGCTCAGCTTAATTTTTTGTACATAAAGTCATCGATCTTACATCACTCAGTTAAAAGACATCAATCACCATAGAACCAACTGGTACTCGCTAAGCAAAGACAGCAAGATTAGAGCTATCTACTACTATAATACCGTGAAGCAATTCATATATTTCTAAAACGATAACTTTCTATAAGAAAACTATACTTCAATTCAATATTTGATAAAATACTCTGAAGTAGTTGGATACATGTATATCCTCTCCATGAATTTAGACTGCAGTAAGTTAGCCTTTAGAGCTATAGAATTTTTGCAGAGTTTCTTCTGGTATAGGGTATTCCATAGTCAAGTTGCTGTCGAAATCAGTGTTTGCATCGTTGAAGCACGTGAGAAATTACACATGTCCTGCAATGTATTCAGCCTGACATGGCCACAGTCACTCAATGTGTGTGTGTATATGTGCGTGTGTGTGAGAGAGAGAGAGAGTATGTGTGACTTTTGGTTTTGCTCTAGCAGAACTGAGCGCTGCTAGATTTATGCTTGGGCAAAATAAATTTGGCTTGTGTCGTTTCGGCAAGCCAAATTGATGAGCCGGGATTTGTGCTAGTTGCCGACATTGCACTTAAATTAATTTTTTCATTTGCTCCGTGCGCTTGTGTAATTATTTCGTGTGCTAGCGAGGGCCATTCGGATCTCTAAGCTGGCAACACTCACAAAGCCGACGGATGTGTACAAAACTTGCATAACTTTTTGGCACAATAAACGAATTTGTAATTTGCAGCCATTGCAGCCGCAATAAAACCCATGCACCCACCCACATAACCCACTCGCCCACCCACTCACACATCCGCCCTCGGAGCACGCTCGGAACTGACCTTCATTGGCAAAACATAACGTTGGCATCCAAAAATGCAAACGAAACTCTAATCCCATCTACCCAAAATCAATTCAAGGTCGAAGCAATTTATACTCTAAGCCTGAAATTGATCATAAACGGAATGAATAATATATCTATCTATATCTGCATCATCTTGAAGAGTTTTACTCATTCTCTAATTGATCAGTTACTTACTCCATCTCATTCAGTTATAATGACTTGTAGCCAAATGGTACACATTGCATATATACTCTGGCAGCAAGGTAGTTTATTAACCAGCTTAGGATATTTGTTAGATAGGGGCCAGGCATGCAACACATATGCAAAATAAATATTAGACTAACGGACGGCATCATAACAATTATTGCGCCGCCGCCCCTATTTCGCTACAGGCCAATGCAGATGTGGTGCTTGGGCGGGGGTGGCCGAAATGACAGCGGAAGCCGAAAAATGTACATTGATTTTGGCAACCGCCACGACAACGGAAGCCATGAAAAAGGCAACATCAGCAGCCGGCTATAGGCTGTGTTAGCTGTTAGCTGTCGGCTGTCGGCTGTTTGGCTGTAGTCAGTCGGCAATGGCCCAAATGGCTGTGCCTGGGTCAGTCCGGACGGCTTGGCAGGCTAATTTATCTATTGGCCGACTCCGTTGGGTCAGAACGCAGCCAGTGGGGTCTGCGGATACTTCAACTAAGTAAGCAATTGTGGGGTCTAGGCTAAGGTTATGACATGCAAAAAACCATGTGTACAAATTTGCTTGAGCAAAAACACATACACACACATGTATAGACAGAGGCCGTAACGACGGCGCTCTGCAATTGCCGCATTTGTATCTTACAGATACAGATACGTAGAGTGCGGCACTTTTTGCAAATGCTTCGCTGATAAGCAGCGCCAAGACAAAATGTTTGCCAAAAACCTAAAAAAAGACCAAAACTAAGCCAACTGATAGCGGGCCCGCCTGCTTATCAAACAAAGACGTCAGTGAACGCGTCAGCTGTCTCCAGCTGTCGTCATTAAACCCGCATTGGCCCCGAAGCCAAAGCCCGAGCGATTTGTCATCTCACTGAAGACAAACATACCATGGAAATTATCAAATTGAAATTCTATTTAATTTAGAGCTGACATCCGAATGGCCTTCAGTGGAATTGCCAGCATTTTGCTAAGTCGAATCAAGTGCAATTCATATGTAATTTGCAATTATGCATCTGCTTGACTTGAGCTGACATCTGGGCAGCAGCTATCCAGCTTGCATACACTCAGCGAAAATCTGAGTTCAAGTGCGAAATACTAAATGCTAAAAGATCTTTAGTATTTTTGGAAGTTTTATTAAGATAATTAAGAGATTATCCGTATTCGATTGCGCTAACAATTACCTTAAGTTTATATTTTAGGTCAAATAATTAAATGGGTGACAAATCTAAACAAAGCAGCTAAATGCAGTAATTCTACTCGGTTATCTATATTTGCGAGTGGCGAATGTTGATGTTTCCGACTTCATTAACAATATTTACACTGCGCCAACTTTTACATTGTTCGGTTAGGTTCCTTATTATCTAAGACATCTGAGATACAGTTCTAATTTTTTTAAAATTTGTGCAACGTTTATCAATTTTATTTTCAAATATGTTAAAAAGAAAGTTAATGCCTAGAAAGGTGAGTCTTCATAAAGATATTTTTCAAGTATATCTGTCTAAAGTTGTTAAAAACCGTATGTTCATAGTAGTAGATCTTATACACAATGTTTCATATATATTTCATGTCTTACATATCATTACTCTATAATCTATATAGCAAAGATATTTACCTCTCTATGATGATAAATGCCTCTAAGCAGTTACATAACTTTAGCTAAATTGCATTAAATGGCTCAGAAAAGATATCGCTTAAGCCGTTTCGGCTATTTAAATGTTTATATCTAATATTTTGGCAGCATCTTGATGTGTTGTTTCTTTCTTTTCTTTATGTACTTAAGCTCTTACTTGTGGGGTAATTACGTTTATCAGGCGCGTGGCGTGCGAATTTGTTTCTTTTTTCAGCTTTATATTGTATTTTTGTTGTTTTGTTTTGCCTGCACTGCGGCAAACAAAAGACAGCGCAGCACAAGTAAACAGCAACAGCAACAATAATGGTGCTGAGTGTGCTTCATGACATAATTTAGCCACTTAATTTTGACTCGACTTTGATTAGACAATCACGGCGGGGGGCTGAACCATCACCTGTTGCTGTCGCTCTTTGGCACAGCGTCGCGATTTGTCAGCGACTTTACTACTCCAGGCGGGTTCAAACGAGTTCGAAGCATTTAAAGCTATTGAAAGGAAGCGAAAAGCAAAAGCACTCACACAAACCCACACTAGCATACCCGTCGAGGGTGTAGTGGGAACACATAAATGCATAAATGCAGTTGCATTGCTGAGCAATTTCCCATGCCACAATGTGGAAACCACAAGTTTTGCGCCACATAAAACAAGCAAGAAACTTCGAAAAAAAAACACCAAGTAAAAGTGCTCAAGTCGAGTCCTCCCGACTAGCAGCTGAACTGCTGAACGTTGTCAACGATCTATTTGCTTTAGCTATTTATATTACTCTTGAATAAGTATACTCCACATCATCGAGCGTTGCCTTCGCATAGACACTCTGCTCACTTCCACAAGCGAATATGCCCCAATGCATTGATTTTCAATCGATTGGGCTATAAGAGTTGAGGTAACATATAAAAATAAACAACATGCGCTACAATTTCCAGGCAATTTGGCCAAAGCTAATTGCTGTTAATAAAAACTGTTCACGTTGTTGATATGAATATCGGAACTGATGCCGCTGCAATTGTTGCTGCTGTTGCAGTTGCTGTCGTTGTGGCAGTTGTGATGTAAATTCACTTGGGTGGCCAGCAACTGCAGTGCCCGTGCCCAGCTGTGGACACGCGATATCGATTGCTAAGCAAATCCAGACATTTCAAGTATCAGTTGCAGTTGCAGGCCAAAACGAACATTTTCACCAAGCTCAAAAATAAATTAGTTAAAATTAGCCTCGGAATACCAAAAGTTAAAGTCAAATTCATCGCATTTCGTTTCGTTTAACCGATGCTCGCGGCTAGTTGTAACTGAACACGCGCCTACCTGGCCTCAGCAAATATGACTGTAAACAGGTACATGTTAAATAAATAATAGAAATTATATACAAATTTGTTTTCGGCTGGATTTGTGTGGGATGCAACGAAGCTCAAATACTCTTGACAGCGGATTCAATCTTTCAAAAAGTAGTTTGATCAAGCCTTTTGGCGTGTGCAGATTGCAAAAGTAAACAATTTTTTCGCATGTTAATTAAAATTGCGGCCAATATGAATTTTCGTTTACGAAATGTTATTTGAGTTTATGCAAATGCTGCGAATTTTCGTTTTATTCGTTTCTATCAATTTCTGCATTTAGCTGGCAGTCAAATCGACTTCCTTTTATTTTGTGCAGTATTTTGAGCGCAGCTGCAGCAGACTGTAAAATGTTTTTTTTACTTGCAAATTGTGTACAAACATTTTGTTAAGCTAAACAAAATATTTCGCGCCGGTCTGCGCGCGGCGCATGTGGCATGCAACGCTTTGGCGCTGGCAATCCCACCACTGCCACGGCCACTGTCAGCGGCAACTGCGACTGCAGCAACTTGGAGATACAGGAAACACGGCAGCAGCAGCAACAAAGAGACAGAGACAGCAACTTTTATTCGTGAGCGCCAGCAAATAGTGTAACCTAAACAACAACAACAACATCTGGCTAACCACTTGAAGCACTTTCGTTTTCATGTGAGGCAACGTCGGCAAAGACTGCGCGTGGAAAGCGCCCGCTGCCATTTGGTAATGTAATGCGCGCATCTTAGAGATACGCTTCGATATTAACTGATGTGGCTGCTGCTGCTGTGGCTGCTGCTGCTGTTGGCTGGTGCGTGGCATGCAAATACGAAACGATACGACGGCGCTGCCTAATGTCGATCAGCTGTGCGGCGGCTGCTGTCGACGCCCGTTTCGCTATTTTTGCCCGATTTTGTCGGGTTTAAGAAACTCTCTCGCAGCATCCGCTGCCGATCAGCTGGCCACATGTTGCCTCTATGATGCAACTGCAATTGAATAACAGCAAAGTGAAATTGCAGCCCAATGCACCACTGTTTAGCAGCTGCGGACTGCGCTCCATTCAAGGTCTCGAACCACGATTTCTCCCAACGCCAACGCAAAGATTTACGTGCTCATTTGGTTTAGCTTGACTAATTTGCCTGATGCTGATGCTGCTCTTGCTGCTCTTGCTGCCGATGTTGCTGTCGAGTCCATGTGACCCGCAACGCTTCCGCTGATTGTCGTCGCACGCTGTTTGCGTAAAGTTTCATTTGATTTTTGTTTTATATTTCTTTGTGTATTAAAACTATCAAATATTTTTGTTCATTTTCGTTGAGAAAGTTCACTTGACTTAGTCGAGACTTGAACCTTATGCCGTTCAAAATCTACGCCGATTGTGCAAGCTATTTTTGACTCTTGATTAACGTTCGGCTTTGTCGACGAGCGTCAAGCAAGCAACCAAACATACAAACAAACAAACTAGCAAACGTCAACAAATTGCTGGACCTCTAGGCGCCTCTTAATTGTACAGCAGCAGCAGCCGCAACTGCAACTGCAAGAGCCACAGGCAACAGCAATGACAACGCCCACAACAACAAATTGACAAGCCGGCAGCTCAGCAGCGACTTAACTTGGCTTAAATGATCAATTGGCTGCGTAAACAGACCGATGTTGTTGCTGTTGCTGTCGCTGTCGCTGTTGCTGTTGCATTAACAACTTCCCCATTGCACAGTGCCCATTGGCTGTGTGTGTTGTGACTGCTGTGGCAGCAGCTACATGACTTATGAGTTTGTGCATCAACGCGGAATTCAAAAAAGGTGCGCGGCTCCGGGTTACAGCCCGGCCGGACGTACACAGCCTGCAGAGCCAGCTTCTGCTGTTGCTCTTTCTGTTGCTGTTGCTGTGGATGTGGATGTAATGAAAACGAAAGTAACCCGCACCAACACTCAACTGCACTCACTCACTCACTCGCATTCACTCAGCTGAATTGTCGGACGGGCACCATTCCCGCATATCCATCACGTAATCTGAGGCAGCTGGCTAACGCTCGATTCTCGTAGATATCTGAGACACGATCTAGCGAATGACTTACTTAAATGTCAGCAATTAACATGCTTTGGCTGTGTTTGCTAAACGACCTGCCAAGAATGTCTCTGCTACACCGGGCGTATACGTAACGCTGGCATTTTCCACATGGAGATCGGAGCTGAGCTGAGCTGAGCTGGGCGCATTGACCCAGCGAATCAATTATTCGTAATAGGTTAGTCTCAATCAGGTGAAAGAAACATGAACTTTAATTAAAATGAAATCAATTAGCTACATTTACATTCCCTTTCGTGATTGTGTCGTGTCGGCCTAGTGCGCTTGCAAATGAGGAAGGCCAACTCATTAAAATGTATAGTTCTCAGCTTAATAGTATTATTATTAAATGAGAATTGAAATTCTTGAGCTGCTTAGATAAGCTCGACTTGTTTACAGTTAGATAACGATTCAATGATATATCGAACACGATCGATAATCCAGATTAAACACATGCTAGCTCTGTCCGCATCTGATATACATACATATGTATTTTGACATCTCTACAGCACATGTTAAGGCTATCTGTGCCGGTTGCAGGTAGCTGGTATTGTTGTTGATAAATAAGATTTGCATGTCATTAAGTAAAGCTGACATTAAACGCTTTTCACGGCATTCCTATAATTATCGTAATATCTCAAATTGTATATAATTGCTGTTGTCAGCTGCCCGCTTAGCATTATCCTCAAGCTGACTCGAACGGAAATGCTTAGATCTATTAATTGTTTTCATTGGTGAATGATTTGATATGCTCCAGCTGGCCCAACTTACCCTTTTCTTCAAAACCCAAGCAAGCGTCATCAATGTGGATGTTGCTGTTGTTGTTGTTTATTGTTGTTGCTTAATGTTGTTGCTGTTGTCCGTTAGCTGCTCTTTTGCCCGCCTCTCGCGCTGTCTTTTCACTTTCGTTGGCATCGCTTTGTTATTATTATTATTGCTGCTGCTGCTGCCGCTGCTGTTGTTGTTGCTGTTGTTGTTGCTGCTGCTGCTGCTGTTTGCGAGGCATGCAACACTATCCACAGTCAAATGTCGACGCCAACTGCGCAGCATCGCTGTAACCGAAACGGTAAATGTTTGTTGGCAAACCTCAACAGCGCACAGTTGCATTTTGGCGCTCGTCGCACACGATTCGCATGAGCCGCATTAGCTCGACTACAAAGTGGAAAACATCATCGAAGCTCCCAAACAGGGCGACGCGACGCATGCGCTGCTGTCGAAAACAAAAAGCCGTTAATACTGCCCGCCCCAGGCCACACAGCAGCATCGACATTATATAATCGTGGGCACGGGCCCCCAGTCTCCAGTGTTCAGCGCTGAGCTTTGAGCTGAAGTTAGAGTTCAGCTCGAGAGTTTGAGTTAAGTTTATTCTGGTGCTGCGCATATTTTGCGGCTTGGACATCGCCGGCACGCCCACCGCTGGCTAATTAATGCGCAGCGCGTGAACAGAAAAGAAAAGTAAAGCTGGGAAAAATCTCGTAAATTACAATATTTATGGCTCAAAAAGGCCTTTGAGACGCGAATGCGTGTTATTAAATAAGAAAATAATCCAAAGTAACCAGAGTTTAGCTCGCCAGCTCATTTGACTGCGAGCGTGAAAGTGAAAAGCAACCGAAACCGTAACAAAAGTCGACAGCAGCAGCAGCAGCAGCATCAGGATACCGCTACTGACATCTGTCATCTGACATCTGCCACAGCTGGATCTGACTCTATCTCTGACTCTGGGTCTGGGTCTGACTCTGGCTTTGGGTCAGTCATGCGCGCGATCAGCCGCTGGCGAGCAGCGACAACATGATGAAGCTATTGTCACCCCATCAACAGCAACAGCAACAGCAACAGCCACAACAACGACGACAGCTGGCTCTGGCCTTGCGCTGGCTCTGCCTGCTGCTGCTGGTGCGCAACGCCGCGCAGTTTGAGACAGGTGAGTGTGAATCAATAGTCGCCGAGAATCGATCATCATCTTGAACGCTCAACAGACTGCGGCTGCCAGCCGCGAGGTCGCGAGGCACGCATTATTGCTGGGGCCGCCACTCACGAGGGTCAGTTTCCGTGGCAGGCGTCGCTGGAACTGCTGCATCCCTCGCTGGGCTTCCTGGGCCATTGGTGCGGCGCTGTGCTGATCCATCAGTATTGGATACTCTCTGCCGCCCACTGTGTCCACAAGTAAGTGCCAACTGTTCCATCTAAATTTTAGAGGCAGATCAATGGTTTCCTTCCCTATCTATCTCTCTCTCTCTCTCTCTCCCTCTCTCGCAGCGATCTCTTCAATTTGCCTATTCCACCACTGTGGACGGTGGTGCTGGGCGAGCACGATCGCAATGTGGAGTCGGGCAATGAGCAGCGCATTCCCGTTGAGAAAATTGTGCTGCATCATCACTACCACAACTTCCGGCACGATGTGGTGCTCATGAAGCTCTCTAAGCCAGCGGATCTCTCCCGCTCCTCCCACATTCGACGCATTTGCCTGCCCTTCATGCTACGCGAGACACCAGTCCAGGAGACGCCAGCATCGGTGCCATCAAGCGATGATGACATGCTGAGCCAGCAACTGGAGCTGGACGATGTGCCCGAGAAGATTGACAATTTTCTGCGCAGCGCACAGAGCCGCAGGCGCTACCGCAATGTGACTGCGCCCAGTTCCATCAACATGTCCATGCGGGAGCTGATGAATATGAAGATTCTCAATCGCTTGCGTCATTCGCTGCAGCAGACGCAGCGCTCACCCCGCAGCCTTAAGCGCACGCGGCGGCGCAACGACAAGCTGATGAAACTGCAGCTGGAGTCGGAGCAGGAGACTCAGTTCGCCAGAGGTCAGGACTCGCACGAGATGGCGTTCATGGACTGCGTGGCCACTGGCTGGGGCAAAGCGAACATCAGCGGCGACCTGTCCAGTCAGCTGCTCAAAACGCAGGTGCCGCTGCATCAGAATCGCAGGTGAGTTGCACAGCTTATCGGAATGTCTTCACCACTAAATCCGTTCCCTTTCAGATGCAAAGACGCCTACGGCAGCTTCGTGAATATTCATGGCGGGCACTTGTGTGCTGGACAGCTGACTGGCGAGGGCGGCACCTGTGTGGGCGACTCCGGCGGACCGCTCCAGTGCCGACTTTCGCGCGACGGTCCCTGGATATTGGCGGGCGTCACCTCATTCGGTTCGGGCTGTGCCCTGGAGAATTTCCCGGATGTTTACCTGCGCATCTCGTATTACTTAAACTGGATCGAGGACACGATTGCCTCACATTAAGGCCCGTGCCAGACCAGCGCTGTTCTCAAAAGAAATGTGAATCGATGCCCGTTAATCGATCAACGAGAATCGATAATTGTTAATTGTTAATTGTTAATTGTTAATTGTTAAGCGTTAATCGGCTATCGATAGTTGTTTACAGTTATCATGCTGCCTATATTTATCGAGTGCAAACTTAGCTGTACATTGCATGCGACTGCGAATCAGAATCAGAATTACCATTAACCTTAATTTTTAGATAAGCATAGAATGTTCCCTAAGTTGTTTCCGTTGAGCAGAATATAATCCACACCAAATCTCCTTATTAGCTTAGCTCTTAATATCACAGAGTGTGGACAGGCTCTGATCTCTGTCCATTGCAGATTGAGGTAATTTTCCAATTGTTGCAATTGCCAAACCTTCTCACACCTCAAGTCTGAACGCGTCGTCGTTGAGCAGCAGCTTCTGCGCCTCAGGCTGGGCACACTCCGCCGACATGGACTTGTGCACCGACGGGGTCAAGTTGAGGTTGCCCAAAACGGTCGTCTTATCGCCGTGCTCCGCTTTGTGCAGACCAGGAGTTGGCGTCCAAAAGCAAAGCAGAAGCGCTGCAACCAGCTGATAGAGGCCGCCCAACAGGAGGCCCAGCGAGATGACAAACTGGAGCTTCGGGAATACACTTTTCAGCGCAAAGGCTAGCACCCGCAGGCTCGGAGGCAGATTCTCAATGGTGAGATCCACCCAGAGCAGAGGCAGCACTAGGTTCTCAAAGGGCTCCATCAAACGGTTGAATTTGATATTTCCCACCACTTGGTTGGCCTGCAGGCGCACATGAACATGCAAGGGGACGCCCAGTTGCTGTAGAGATTGGCCAAGTGAGCTTTGAGGAAGCCAAAGAAATGAGATTCCTGTGCACTTACCGGCTGCAGCATGACAGTGCTTGTAAAGCGGGACTCGTCATTGGGGCTGAGTCCATCGAAAGCTCTCAGCAGGCTGGGATCAGCGTGCATAAAGTGTGGATATGTTATGGCTAAGGGCATATCTGGGCAGGATTACAAAAGTGCGTTAGATATATAAATATAAATGTCGGGACTACGGTTCGCTTACTGTAGTAGCAGGGCGAGACATTGCCCACGCCCCGCTTGAGGCATTGGTTGTTCTTGCAGAAGCACGACGAGTTGGGGCTATGCAGTTCGCTGTCAAAGATTTTGGGATCCATGACGTACTCGAAGGCATCGAGGCCCCTAAAGTCCAGCGTACGATTGAATCGCATGGGCAGAAGCCGACAGAAAGTGCGCCGATACATATAGAAGGTGTCATGCTCGTTCATGTCGCGTGGAAAGAGAGTTGCATCATGACTTCCCCAAATGCGATTGCAGTGAGTGCCGCTGCAGGAGGAGAGAGTTACAGATTAGCTCCATAATCTGCCAGCAATGGCCAGCGACAACTTACTTGGTGGCTTCGTCGTACTCCCAGCGCTTGAAGCCGCGCTCATAGTTGATGCTGTGCAGGGAGTAGGCACGTGGCGAGTCAGGCAGCTTGACACCGTGAGCATCCCTGGGCTCCACCAAGTGCATATTGAATACGTTGCTCTCGTTGCCCTCGCGGAACAGCTGAACGTTAGCAAATGAAGCACATGTTTAGCTGATAATAGCACACACTCACTAGTATCTTACCTTCTCCATAATGCCGAAGCTGGAGAAATCGATTAGGCTGGGCACAAACTTGGAGGCCAAGTGCACCAAGTGATCCTCATAGCCCCACATGTAGTCGTGGACGGTGACCTCCAGCATGGGCTGTGCATTGAGTCGCTTGGCCAGAGCACTTAGGCCCAGAGCTGCGAACATGGAGAGGCTGGCCGCCTGCGTGCTGACGCCCATGTAGGGTATATTAGGCGCCCGGATGCGATCAACTTTTGGGTCACCCACCGATCGCTCCGGCACGAAAATATACTCGCGGCGCGGCGTATAGGTGACGGTGTTATTGGCCGCGTTCAAGGTTATGTTGTGGTTGGTGAGCACCTCCTGATAGACATAGGGCCCCACCTCCTCGACTTTCATCTTGGCATCCGTGCCCTCTATGAACGCATCCACATTCGTGTAGTTGAACATGTAGACCGTGATGAAGACCTCCAGCGGAGGATGCAGCCAGAGCTTGTACAGCAGCGCATTGGGGCTCAGGCTGATTTGCTAGACCAACGAAGATCGGTCAGTACACTATAGGAGACATGAGGAATTCTCGCACTGCTTACCCAATCTTCGATGAGCTTCACTGGATTCGTCATGAGGATGGCTGCCCCAAAGAAAATAAGCGTCATGCCAATGGCAGCACATCGTAGTAGCTCTGCGGAATAAATTAGAGTACGAGGTGAGTTATGCAATTAGCTCAATTCCAGTAGCAGTCGCACTAGCACTCGCATTCGCTGTCGCAGTTGCTGTCTGTGTCGCATTGCGCGTGTTGCAAGCAGTCGAAGTTCAACAAGTTTGCTAAATCACTGACAGCTTGTGGATAGCGTGCGGCTGCCTGCCATGCTAATGACCTTCGCGATTCTTTATTGCTGTCGACCGCAGTGCGGTGCAAAGATCCGCGACCTATCTCAATGGCAGGAGCAGGAATTGCCACTGGGCAAAGAAAAAAAAGCCAAAAAGCATAAATAAACAAAATCGAAAACAAAGCGGCAGAGTGGAGTTCAATAAACGATCATCGGCACTGGGGCAACATTTTATGAGCTCGCCGAAATCATAAATATGTTGCGTCACTGCCCTTGCCCGCAGCCTGTCTCATTATACAGACTCCGGTTTATGTTCTTTTGCTAGGCTTTCTGATTGATTTGTGGGAATTGCGTGCAGGTTCGACGTATTCTGAGCTGACCTCGCCCAACAGTTGCAGCGAGCGAGGCACTTGATAAGAATCGTGGGTACATACAGATATATATCGAATTTAAGCCACTTAAAAAATAATAAACACTCGCGATATGCGGGCATTCTTAAGGCTTAATTATATTGAAAACTTGTTTGTGTCTCAGTTTGGAAATACACATACAAGATGCTCACCTTCCACCGTGACTGTTATCATTGAGTCGGTGGCTGTGGCTGTGGCTGTGACTGGGTCTGTTTAATAGCGGATGTGCCGCGATCTTAAACTGATTACGAACCTGACCGATTTTGAAGATCACGGCCGTGCAAGCCCCGCCTGTGACAGTAATCATAAATCAAGCGCCGCGCTTTAGCCCATTTTTTCAGAGAAATCGTTTAGCGAAATCCCCCGCAAATAGTCAAGTGACAGAGCCGCAAGTACTTCGCAATTAGATATGAAACAAGCATTAAAATATATCAGAGCCAGAACCCGCTGAGATCAATGAACCAAGCGCAGCGAGCGCACCAAGCCCCTAAGCAATGAGCTAAGCTCAGCTTTGACAAAACACCATAAATTCATTAATAGTATTGTCGCTTGTTTCTCCCCCTCTGTTTTCTGCCTCTTTCTTGAGTCAGCTTTGTCACGCCATTAGCGCAAATAAGTTCAAGATTTCAAAATCAAAACAAAAACGCAAACGACCATCCATGATAACAAATACCAGCCTATATAAGTATGTCTGTATGTCTGTAGGTATGCCTGAGTGTGTATCCTTGCCTTGAATCGCACAGCTAGCTGCATTAACACACACTTGGCCAAAAGTGTTGGCCAGACGGCTGTCGGCCAGTCATCGACATCGATAGCAGAGATACCATAAATTAGCCGCCACACAAAGCGCTCAAATTATTCTGCTGCAACAAATCTCTCATGGGAGCGACAACAACAACAAATCAAACAAAATCAAAAACAAAATACGCTTCGATCGGCGTTCGACAGCGGACGCTGTGACAAATTATGCAACTGCATTGCCAAAGTTGCGAACGCGACTGAAGCCAAAAAGCCCAAAAGACGCCGACCAAATGAGCGTGAGTGAGCGGCGTTTGTCTACGACGCCAGCTGATTGGAGCTGAGCTCTGAACCCGTTTCAGTGTTTGGCGCGCACAGCATCAGCTTCAGCTTCAGCATCAGCAAGAGCATCGGCAGCAAAGCGGCTGGGCGATATGCAACCTACAGATACATTTGTATCTCACAGTTATGAGGTTGTTCGGTTGACGGCTCTCTGCAGCGGTTTGAAGTTCAAGTTCGCTGCAATTTGGCATACCATTAAAAACCAACAAACAAGAACAACAACAACAACAACAACAAGCAACATCGACGACGACGACAACATAAGACAGGTGCTCACAATGCACACCGTCGACAATGTTTTGAACTCTCAGCGGCGAACAATGACGCGTCGCTGCTGACCCACTAAAAGTCAAGAATGAATTGTTTTTGTATCTCAGCAACAATCTATACGTGTATAATACCAAGCACCTTCAAAAATGACTTTGTGCGTGTGTGTGTGTGTGTGTGTGTGACTTCCGTCAAATGACAATAAATTAGATATGTGTATTAGCCAAGCTAAGTCGTCGGCATCCAACAGCTACAAGATTCGCGCTCGTGCTTACGTATGTAACTACAAGATACGCTCGCACAGCATTTGGAGTTGTTTGGTCGTCGCTTGTTTGCCGGTTTGCTGATCGCTGTTTAACTAATGAGCAATCATAGTACATGGTTTTCCGCTGCTCGCCGTTAATCATCGCCCAAAAACAGATAACGAGACCCTTAAATAGTCACGCCACGTCAGCAATTAGATAATTAGACAGCCTGACAATAAGGAAATGCAAACAAACAGGCTCTCTCTCAGATGTCAGAATCAGGCCTCAGGCCGCAGGCCGCAGTCCGCTGATCGCAGCTCAGTTCCGATCGGCAGTTGGCTTTGAAATGGATAGCTTTTGTATATTGTACATTTTGTATATTTTTTATTTTCTCTCTATTGTTGACTTTGCCTTTACAAATTTGTTATTATTTACATTGTTTAGCACACGTTAAGTTGTGCATTATATCTATTTTCTAAGAGTGACGATTCTAAAAATCGCTAAGGAATTCGGCAAATATTATGCTTTGCCAAATATATTCTGGCTGGGAACAATATGATAATGACTGACTGACATCCATTGACACTTCGGAGGAAAGCAAAAGTTGTTCAGGCAGGAAAATAGTTTTCACACATCTCGAGACTCGAGACTAGAGACTCCGTCAAGAGTGTGACTCAGTTGGCAAAGAGTTCGCTTCTAGTATATATTTTGTCTTTCATCTGGGCATCTGTGGCCTAATCTCACCCAATTCATCTTTGAGGCCAATGCTGGACATTGCCTAAGGTTCGCCTTCAATTTCAAAGCGTTTCGTTTCGTTTTGTTTCGTTTGTTCAAATCGTCATCAAATCCGGACTTCATGGTAAGGTAGTACGTGACGTTACAGTCACAGTCGCGTCAACTTCAAACCTTAATTTATGCAAGCTTAATTACAATTGAGTTCCGTTAATACACGTACATCTGTGCTGCTCTCTGTGTGTGTTAGTGAGACTAAACTTTGGAATTAGTTTATTTTCAATGACTTTGTCAAAACGATCTTATGATAACTCTGACAGCAATTACTAACAAATTAAGCCAGGTACACTCACAGATCAATTGGGCCTGGGCATTGCCCAGTTTTCTCAATAACAATTTATGCAAATTTTTTGCCTGGCATTTGTGTTTTTGTTTAATTCGTTTACAACTAAAACAAACGTAAATTATACATTTTTTACGACATTCAAAACTATTTCAATGCATTTTTTTAAGTGACAATAAATTTAATTACAAAATGTATTTTGTTTTTGTTTTGCTCCAAGTTAAACTCCTTATCGACAAGAAATGAATTAACTTATGTGATTGAGCAACAAACAAAAAGCATTAGAAATATATATATTTAATAAATTTCAAAAATATATATATAGAGAATATTTAAATTATTTCTTTTGCATTTTATACACATATTTTCAAAATTTTAGAATTGAATGAGATAAAAGATATACTCAAATGTAAAAAACAGCAACTTTTACAATTTAATATCGAGACTTCGACCTAAATGTCCTTTCTTCTGCCTGTGCCTGGGATCTTCTGTTCTGTCTTCTGTAACTTTAACTATTTATTTTAAGCACGTGGAATTGATGAATTTAAATATTATAGTTACATCGCTGATGTTTAGACTCTCAAAGTTAGTCAAACGTTCAGAGCTTTGTTTACGCTTTAATAGAGTGAGAATTTTCCGAAATTCTATATATTACTAATTGGTTAGTTATAAGTTTAAAATAACTATTTATCATGCGATATAAAGAGGAGGGAGTCTGAGTCTCAAATAACAATAAGTGCTTTTGCCGAGTACTCGTGAGTTGTGGAGTAATACTAACTAAACTAAATATGTAGTTTTACACTTCATTTTTGCCACTGTTTGCAGTTATTTTGTGTAATATTTAATCTCAAATGAGGAATTGCTTGAAATGTGAAATGGCATAATAATAATAAAAGAAAGACATCAATTTCTGATTGATTTTATTCATTTTCAACTTTATGGGAGAATACGAGCAGCAGTTAAATGAACATCATAGAGCACATTCACTCCAATATCCTTAGAACTATCAATGGGGGGTTTCATGTTGTGTTGCAACGAGACGTTTACGGAAATCTAAACATTGCATCCATAAAACATGAGCTGGCAGGCTAAAAAGCAAACTACAATTTTAGCCATTATAACTACGAGGTTGTCTTTGCACTCAACTCAGCTTATTGGGTATTTATGTTGGGTTTACAGCCCAGCTAAAGACAATTGAACTTATCAGAGCCAAACAATATGAGATTCTTACTATCAGATTTGAAGAAAATTAAATTTGTCTTCTTTTCTCAATAAATAATTAATTTGTGCAATATTTAAGTCTGCATTTAACTAGAATTTTATAATATTTTAATTTAAACAAGTAAAGTTTCAATTATTTGCAAAGTTATGCAGCACATAAAGCTAAATATGTCAATATTTGTATCAAGTTTTTCATCCTAATTTCAATAAAATAACATATTCTACAAAAATAATTAGTACGAAAAGAAAATATTCCAATTTTAAGCATAATCATGTTTCAATTAATTTCGTTATCAATCCATGTCTCAGATAAGAGATTGCTGATAAATCATATTAAACGATCGCTTGATTAAAAGAGAAGGTTATGAAATCACATAGCACACAGATGCGAGAATTCAATTAATATCAATTTCTGTTAACAAATCGAAATGGCTCACAGCTTCTGAGCTGTGGCTGTGCTGCAGTGAAACAGTAAATATGCTGTCGGGCCGTAAGTCTTGCATACTTTTGACGTGATTTGCATGCAGGCACCCGTCAAGCTTTCGACATACTCCCAAATCCTGCTTAATTACATTCAGAGAGATACGTTGCAAAATGTATTTGGCAACCAGTTTTGCGAGTGGAAAAGATTTTTATGTTTCTCGGCGAGCAGATCGGGAGGTACCCTTTACTTGATCTCTCTGACTTTTATGGGTGTCTTTGAATTTGATGAAGGTGGCGAAGAAACGGCATGGCTTAATTAAGATCGGGTCGCACTTTAAATTACTCACTTGCATTGCGCTGGGTTTTGTTTGTGAACAGTTTCATTTTTGTTGAGCGCGGCTTTTATGGTCTCAGCGCACTTTTCGCAACGATTTCAACTATTTAAAGCCGTGTGTGGCAATCAATTAACAGATATTTATATTTGCCTGTTTTATGATCGAAATCAATTACTGCCGCAGTTCATATACATATAAAAGGAATATATGTACATATATCGACTCTGTTGCAGGAAAACAAATCGCTTTACAATAACAAGTCCAAAGATTGTGAGCTCCAATTAATTTGCATAGATCGTTTGGCTGTTAATTTGAATTATTAATTCATAAATATCTCTTTATTGATAATATATATAGACATATATATATATATATTTTAAGGCACAGAACTTTCCGACAATTTAACTAGATATTTTAAAAATTGTTTTTAACTTGTTGCACTTGTTGATCGATTTAGTTTGATTTTATTTTGAGTTGTTGTAGCCGTTGCTGATAGATATTGTTGTAGTATATTCGAATCGACTGACACGCACTTCCTATTCTCACGATATTTGACAACTTAATGCGCTGAGCTGAACGGCAGTGAGTACCTTTATATGGACTCTTGGGCCGGGCAGCTGAGCTCCGACTGAGACGTTAACAGCGACCCAGCTCAGATCGAAACGTAGACCGAGCAGCGATCAAGCATCTAGCGTCAAAGCGCGAAAATCTTTTCATGAACCGGTCCACTTTCAAGCCTCTGTTGACGCTGGCGTCGACGTCGCCGTCGAAGCTGAAGTCGACGCTTGCGATCCCTGGGTGTCAACACACAACACAAGCATAACTGGCAACGTTTAATATACGCCAAGTACTTGCAACTAAGTAGTTTGTTTCAAATAATCCCCGACTGCTGTTTGCTCCAAAGTTTCCAGAACGATGAGTTAATCGTCGCTCGGGACGACTATAGAGCTCGTCGGGGGTTGCGAAAGTTCACCAATATGCTTAATCGTTATTGCTACTGTTGCTGGAGCTGTGGTGCGCCATTTGAAAGATCACTTAACGTTGTTTTACATTTAATAACACAAATGACTCTATTTAATCCCTAATAAGCACGCACACGTGCCGCGCCGTCATAGAACATGTTTATTCATGATCCACTCGCATTTAGAGCCAATTTCTGACAGCCCAGAGCCTGTAGATCAGCTACTTAATAGTCAATAACTATTAAAAAGCAATGCGGATAATGATCGCACAATCTGATCGATTTAGATCGTATCCAGTAGACCCAGTCACGTTTTCGCAGCAGCCGCCAGCAGCGTGGACGGCTTTAAAAGCATCTGACCATAAGTTCTTTCTGTATCTGCGACTGCGACGACTTGGGAGGCTTGGGCGAAGGCGCTCCATTAGGCCTTAAGTGACCCGGGCTTAAACTGAACTCAGACTCAACTGTTATTTCACGTAAAGATCGCATGTCTCTAATTTCAAATTATGTACTTAATTATTATTGCGTACATTAGCGCGTAACTTTATTTTGAGTTGCCTGGTATTACTTTTTTCGCAGTTTTTATTACAATTGTGCTCTGTTCTGGCGTTAAATGTCGTCTGGAAAATTTTTGGTGCTCGGGCGCACGCGAAATTTAGCTCAGACCCAAGTGTACAGTCAATGGGTTCTACTAACTGTCTGTTGTCATGCATAAAAGCGGCTTATTGTTATTTATAGCGAGTGCCACCCCATAATTATGGCGTATTAACAACGCCATAAAACAAGAAAGTTAGTCGAAAAGCTCAGTCCAGCCACAAGGCTTTTTCCATTACGTTTTGGGCTTTGAGTTTTGGCCAGGATATGTGCAAACGATGCAAAAAAAAAAGATCCCAGACAAAGCTACAAAATGTAGAGCTTTGAAATATAAAAAGCTACGTTAACTTGTTCTATATAATATACAAAATAACCTATGTAAAATCCTTTTATATATCCTCACAGGATATTAAAACGCATAAAACTATTCAAACTCTAAGTTCAATTTTTTAATTAAATGATAAATTTGTTCCATTCTGTTTATTTTTAGATATGAACAATATTAAATTATATATTTAATAATATATATATATATATATATATATATGTATTTTTTTATTATTTAAATTTAAATATATATGTACAAATTATTATTAACAACTTTTGAAAAGCTAATTGCTCAGTTAAAGACTAAAGTCTTTTATCTTTGGTTGCAAAAAATGAACGCTGTAAGGTCAAATGGAAATGGAGTCAAATGCTTCAAATATATGTACATATGTGTATAATAAAACAAGCGAGAGTGCTCAAGTCGGGAGTGCCCCAGGCCAAGGAGATGCCCATAACATCGCCCTAGTTGGTGTTTCAATCATTCAACTAAATAAAACTTGGGCTTTGAATCTGGCAAGTCAACCTACGAAAATGTAATCAGTATAGGTATACTCATATGGGCTAGATGAACTCAGCTCTGTACCTTTTAATTAGTAATATGTTTATATACTTTTGCCAACTTTTATCTCTAACACATATTTTAATGAAATCAATATAAGCTGTTGACCTATTTGCAGTGCAAAGCAAAAATATGAATATTTGTGTAGAGCTTTCGTATTGGCCCGCATATGCCATCGCTTTTAGTTGAATTTTGTTGAAATGGCTACGTTGAAAACTAGTTGTCATTACTATACTAAATAAGTTAGTCTAATAGTTTTCAACATATCGTCAACAATGTATTCAATGTGAGCTTATTAATTGTGCCTAAGCTTTTCCCAGCCTCAATTAAATAAATTACAGAATAAATAACAAAGAACATTTATTCAAATTTAATATATTTAAATTGTAAAACTCTGACCTTAATTAATAAGTGATTTATGAGAATTTATTACCATTTTTCTACTTAATTATATACTGCCTTAGTGCAGTGCTATCATTTGGATGAAAATTACTACAAGTATTACGCGTTATATATATATATATATATATATATATATATATATATATATATATATATATATATATATATATATATATATATATATTATGACAACTAGCCAGAGGTAAATCGACTTTAGTTCGCTGCGAAACCCCGTATGTGGAATTAAATGAATCAAATTATATAGGATAATAACCCTACGTGACAGGCCCATGCATCATATCCCAATAACTGTTTCTTAATATAATAAGACACTGTGCACAATTTTCAGGTTGGCGGGCACGCGATGCGTGCCCAGGGAAGCCCCATTTGCATGCTACTTAAAATTATAACTGTATATGTTTAGTGCATGTACTTGGATGTCAAATTAGGGGCCGTAAAATCGGCTACTAAAATTGAGCTACAAAAACGTCAATGTATTCGATGCCTTTACGGTGACCCTATTAAGCACATGCGCCAACATTTTAACACTTGCCAGGTGAGAAAGATGAGAAATCAGTCAGCAAAGTTGTGGAGCAGCCCAGCTTACGTCCGAGCTGCCTCGATACAATGAGCTGCATACAACCTGTGCAGAGCGGCATCCTTGAACTAAATAAGCCAGCGGCAAGCTGACGGGAAGCGCTCAAAGCATGAATTCCCAATTCCCCTGCAGCAACAACAAGCAAACAACTATTCAAAGCAAACAGTCAGAACTACGGCCATTGAGTATATGCGCTATGCAGTGGCCAATGTACTGTTAACTGCAATTATGATATAACGCCACACTAAATGGCTCGGAGCCAGCAATTAGCTGGGACATACTCGCAAGGTAAGAGCTTAGTTCAAGTTGAGTTCAATCACACAACATTTCAACAGCTCGAGCTAATAACATAGGAATAGTTTCTTCCTAATCTCGTCGAGCTGCAGTAGAGCTCTCAATCGAATAATAAGGAACAGAGCAGTCTGCCAATTAAATTTAAATATAATACACAGCCGCTTATTTCTAATGCATATTTACCTTGCTTAATTGCACTTGTTACTGCTATTTATATAGACTTATGGATATAAGTATATCGTATGTCATATATATATGTATATATATAGTAGGTGCAACAAGAGCATAACAAAAATCACCAACTAGCTTAATAGTTGTTCTATGTATGCTACCTGACAATTAGCCGGGTCACTTAAGTTAATGTGAAAATAAAATCACTGTAAATGGGAGGGGGGAAATACAAATTATTAGATATGTGACGATTGTGCAATGCGGCGTATACGTAATATGCGTCACAGACCATTCGACGCAACAAGCCAGAAGTCGGCCATTGGAAAATCGCATTACCTAATGATTTAGCATCCCGAATAACCCCAAATTAAAAAACAATTTCAATCAAAGACTTCGGCATGCCCTCTCTATAATAATGGTAATAACCCATATATCAACTATAGGCAAATATAGTTAAAGTTGAGATTGCTTGGCCGTTACGGCGACACTAAACTGACGCCTAAGTCCCGGCTGTAATTAAATAATAATCAAATAATTCAAATTAATGATAGTGGGCATTTGCATATCGAGAGACTCTCAGGTGGGCGATAGGGGGCTGGCGGCAGACAGTAATCCTTCGCAGTGCCTTTTCTCATTAATAACATTCAGCATTTCGCGGTATCTCGTTAGCCAACTGTCAGCATTTGTTAGCTAGCATTGACGTCGTTCTCCGTTCCAGCTGCTCCAAAAACTTTTGCGAACATAATTAGGTTGCATATGAAAATATTTTTGAGGCTTCGGCTCTGCCAGCAATCGCTATGATGGCTGCAAAAACATCCTGCAGCAACATCTAGGTCATGGTGCGTACGTACGCTCGTCGACTATATAAATGCCTGTTGCTGGACCCATTCGGTTACCATTTACCTTCGGTCGCTGGATCCATCCACTGCCTGTTGAGCACATCCATTATTTCCAATCAGTGCCCCAGTCCTATTTGCCTGTTGCCTGTTGCTCCGCAATTCCGTTTACCATTCATAATTTTGCCCTCGGCTCGTCAGGTACTTGTTGCGGCAGTGAGTGACAGTTCGTGCAACATTGCAAGTGCCACACATCTAACAGCTACTTGTGAATACTCAGTTAAAGGTGAGTCCAACATAATCTGATTTATTGTGTGGCACAGTGAAATACCAAACGATTTCAATTAATTTTATGCAAAATATGCTCGCAGTTTCCTAAGTGTTTTTTTTTTTAATTTATTTTTCATTATTAGTTGCAAATTTATTTCTTTATTTGGCAGACAAAATTTACCAAATATATTTTATGTTATTCACTTAAATATTTTAAAACGAATTATGTCAAGATCCAATTTCGAAAGCATTTTAAAATATTTTTAAATTCAAATGTTTTTATATTTAAAAGAATAATTTAAATTAAACTGAAGTTTTTCAAATTATATTTTTATATTTTATTTCACTGCAACTGCGAAATATTCCTAATTAGTATATAAATAAAAGATTTAAATTTTTATAAGGTTAAAGCATTTTACTTTTTGATTTTATTTTAAAATATATTAATAATTAAATAAATACAATTTGTGACACTAAAATAAAAATGAAAAATTTTTAAAATGTCAAATTAAATGAAAACCAAAATTTGCTTTGAGAATGTTTGCATATGTATATAAACAGCTAAAATAATTCCTGTGCACGTTTATTAAAAAACGTTATTTTCCGATTCTCAAGAGGCAGAACACATCATCTATAGGTGCAACTGTAGAGGAGTTCCAAAAACTTGTTGATAGCTTAGATATAGTTCACCAGATGAAGCTGCACTCAAGTGTATTTCTAAAGTCTCTTCAGACAGGCGGAAAATGAGGACAATAGACTCTTTTACAGAAATAGATTCGCTTTTAATGTGTCTCGTGCAGCAGGAAACTGAGCTAATCATAACGAAGCGTTGCCCTGGCCAACGGAACACATTTGTTCAATTAAACAGTTGCTTTCCTTGATGCAGCTAATGATTTACGTCAGCTGGATTGATTTGATTGCAGTATCGCAGTCCGGTGCCCTGTGAACTTCATAAACAAAGCGATAATTGCACGGGCTTTGCAAATTATCCAGAGATTGCAGTATACGCCACTAACTAAATAGTAGCCGTGGCCGTAGTCGAACCCGTAAATGGGCTTCTAATTAGCCCGCATGTGGCAATCGGGCTCAGTTCGACATGAGATAGCTACTGCATAAGAGCTAACTGATAGTTTGTTATGCAAATCACAAGTATAACAACCAGTAATTCGCCTTAATACCCCGCGCTAATCTTAATTTGAAGCTAATGCTAATGCAATTGTGTGGCGAGCGAGCTATGCGGTATAATTCCTATTTCCTATTCAAAACAATTTTCAATCAGACTACGTTAAATCCCACTCTCTGTCTCTCTCTCTCTCTCTCTCTCTCTCTCTTTGTCTCTCTCTCTCTGTTGCATGTGCAGCTAATCGCATCATGTCCTATTCAATGCGATGCACTTTGGTTATCTGCGTGGCTCTCGCTCTGTTTGCCGCTGGCTGCATCGTGGAGGCCTCCAAGGCTCGGCCACCGCGCAACACCGAAATCAACACCATGGCGGATGCGCTCAAGTATCTGCAGGATCTCGAAGTCTACTATGGCGACAGGGCCCGTGTGAGGTTCGGCAAGCGCAGCTCTCTAGTGCAGGCCATCCGTAATCGAATACTTGCCAATGCTATCAGCAGCAATGAGCCCCTCAACGACAACAACAATGGCGGAGAGGTAGTAAGTGCCATCGCCATGGAAACCCTGCTCTTAAGTTATAATTGTATCTCTCTGACAGGTGCATGACGTTGGCCAGGAGGAAATCTTTTAATCATGAGATACAGCGAGAGGGGGAGAGAGAACGAAATCGAAGCCCTGTTGCGACTGTTTCAAAACAACAGCTTGAACAATTACCAAAACCTTAAATACGAATGTTAATTACAATTAGATGTTCATTGCAAAATATGCACAATTAACTGCATAAATGCGTATATAAATGTTTGCTTAATGAAATTAAATAAAGCCCCGATGCAGGCACAAAGTTGACTAATTTTTATTTTTTTTCTCTTTTAGTTTTTGTTTCTTGTTTTATTCGTTTTTAGTTAATGCTGAATTTCTTAGCCCAGCTGAATGTTCTCGACTTCCTTGATGAGATCCATGTGCTTGAACTCATCCGGACGCTTGGTGAATGTCTCCAGCAATTTGAGCTTGCTCTCGTCTGTCTTGTAGTAGAACATTTGCAGCTCATTTGCCAGGCACTGCGCCTCCTGTGCGGTCAGCACCTTTGTATCGTACTCGCCCCGCATCAATATTATGTCCTTGTCCTGCATCTCGGTGTAATGCACCAAGGTAAGGCATTCGGGTGCGTTCTCCTGATGCACCTGGTAGGCCAGCAGGGGCGTAAAGTGCACCGAGTTGGCGGCGAACTGCAGCATGATGAACTCGAAGCCCTCACTGCGCGGCAGAGGCAGCAAGAAGATTGGGTGCTCCTTGGCGCGCTCAGTCAATGTCTGATACTGACTGTTAGTCAGTGTGGCAGCCAACACATCCTTGGTCTTGTGGTATTCGATCCAAATTTGCGATATCTCTTCGGCGTTCTTATCAGCGATTAGGTCCATCTTCATGATGTCGGTTAGCTTCTTATGGGGCACCTCGGCCTGCTCCTTAGCGAGCTTCTGCTTGGGATTCAACAGCTCGGAGTAGGTCCTAAACAGATATGTATGTTTTAGTTGTTATATATCATTTATAGACTTCACTCACCTGGCCTGACTTTGTCCATCCTTAATGGGATTGACGACGCGCTCAATTCGGTCCAAGAATTCCTCTGCTGAAGTGAGTTGTGCTTTGGCTATCTTATCAGCATACTTGGAGTAGTAGGGATTTGTGTCTTTGAGTTGCTCGATTGCCTCCTTGGCACGATGAGAAGAGCTCATAGCTAAGCTACGCTTAATTAATTGCGGATTTTTTGGCAAAACACGTAAAATTTTACGAGTGCATTCCATTCCGGACCGAATTAAATCGTGAGGTTACACAACACAGCACAGCTGACAAGCAGCTGAGTTTTCGTTCAGTGCTGAAAAGTACCAGAAAACCATAAAAATACTTTTTGTTTGGTAGTCGCTCACAGGGTGTACTTGAAGTATTATAAACAGACAGTAGTTTTCGATTTTTTAGTAACTAACTACGAGAGTATGTTGAAATTGTCAGAAATATTTATCTGTCAGATTTTATTTATGAGCTATCCTATTGTTCACACATAAATTGAATACTTTTACAAGGTTGGTCTTTTTTAGGATATACCATATTTTTAGTTTTTTTTTTTAGTATTGGTGCTAATACCAATGTGTAGTATTTTTCCCATACGCACATTCGGTATTTCAATATATGGTCACCCTAAGCTTTAGTCCGTTAGCTATTGAATTATCAGCGACCGTTATATACTATTTAAATTTAATCATTCAGGAATTAACGGAAATTTGAATAGTTGAGAATGCTGGGCAGACGTGTAAGACATGTAAGACATGCTATACATGTAACTATAAAAATAAAAAGAAGTGAAAAACGTCACAATTTTTTGTGTCTGCTCGCATTATGCATTTGACTCATTCGCATATTCAAATTATAATTTAATGGAATGCAGTGCTTTAGGTTTATGCAGGTTTGATTCGATATACGTATTCCTATAAAATGCCAATCACTAATAAATATCTTTCATAATCGAGCAAACGTCTCAATTGAATAGTGTCAATCCATTCTTACGGCAAGGACATCATGGACTCGCAAATTACGGAATTCTATAAAAACAAAACCGTTTTTCTGACTGGTGCCAGTGGATTTTTGGGTCGCAGTAGGTTGACGAACAAATATATATATATATATATATATATATATATATATATATATATATATATATATATATATATTTATATATATATATATATTGTATTGGAAGGATAATTAGTATTCAATAGTTTGACATTGACCTTTGATCGAAGTACCTTGACTTTGACTTTCAGTGCTCATTGAAAAACTACTGCGCGTGACTAACGTGAAGCACATCTATATTTTAATGAGGCCGAAGCGCGGAGTGGAAATTCAGAAGCGCATTGATACGTTCACGAGCAGCTTCGTAAGTGTGTGGATTGCGTTAGTGGTTCCTACTCTATGTCCAGTCTGACAGCTTTTCAGTGAAGTCCTTAAAGCAGATCCCAACTTCGTGGATAGGATAACGGCCATTGCCGGTGACTGCGCTCTGCCGGACCTGGGCTTGAGTGCCGCAGACAGGAAGCTGTTGACCGAGGAGGTGCAGGTGGTGTTCCACAGTGCCGCAACGGTCAGCTTCGAGGAGCCACTCAACTCGGCCGTGCGCATCAATGTGCGTGCGACGCGTGTCCTTGTGCAGCTGGCCAAGCAGATGTCGCGCCTGGAGGCGTTCGTGTATGTGTCCACCGCATTCTCGAACTGCGTGCTCGAGCGCATTGACGAGCGCTTCTACCCGGAGATACTGACCTGCTCAGCCGACCAGGTGCTGTCCCTGAATGAGCAGCTGAGCAGCGACCTGGTGGACAAGATGGCGCCAGCTCTGCTCGACAAGTTCCCAAACACCTACACCTACACAAAGGCCCTGGCGGAGCAGGTGGTGCAGACGGAAGCCAGAGGCTTGCCCATCTGCGTCTTTCGGCCGTGCATGAGTAGGTGACGAGAATTTGCCTGAGTGTTATTCCGATTTAATAATATCTATATATCCTGACTTGAACGCTAGTCATGCCCACGTATAGGGACCCGATCAAGGGCTGGATTGACAACTTCTACGGACCCATTTCCGTAGTCTATGGCTCCGGACTTGGAGTTCTACGCGTGATGATCTTCAATAAGGAGGCCAAATGCAACGTGGTGCCAGCGGACTACTGCGTCAATCTGACTCTGGCGAGTGCCTGGCGCACCGCTCAAGAAGCTGCCGAGCGCAGTTTGAAAGCGATTGAGGCCCCAGATCCGACTGTCTACAACTATGTGCCGACCGAACAGAATCCCATTAAATGGGGCAAATTCATGAAGTTCCTGAATGACCGTAAGCAGTTTTACGCATTGAACCAGGCGATGTGGTACCCGTTCGTAATAGCCACCTCGAATCTGAGAACTTTCGAGCTGCTGATAGCCTTCTATCATCACTTGCCTGCCTTTTTCATGGACGCGTGGCTGCGCCTCAAGGGGCAGCAGCCCCGCATGAAGAAGATCTATAGCAAGGTGCATAGGGGGATAAAGAATATAACTCCGTTTGGCATCACCGATTGGACCTTTGAGATGAACAGCTTTGAACGTCTGATGCAATGCATGTCGCCGCAGGATCGAAAACTATTTGTGTTTGACTTGAAAGCTCTCGATTGGTCCGACTACTTCGAGGCTTCCCTCTATGGATTCCGTGTCTTCCTGGCAAAAGAAGATCTGACCGAGGAATCCATACGAACTGGAACAATACGTATGAAGCGGTAGGTTGATTGTCCATTTTATTTATATAGAAAGTAATACAAAGTAATACATCATCTTTTGCAGCTTCTTCTACTTAAATTGCCTTGTGCATTTTGTTGCCTTATGCATTCCTGCTGGCATGACATGGTGCCTGCTGCACCTGCTAAATATTGTCTAATTATGTAAAAGTTGAAGACTTTGTGCTCATCCTCTTTTTTCTATTTTTTTTTTTTAGATGTAGTTGGTACAACAATAAAAAAAATGTGGCCCTTCATTGAAATTAAGTTATGCGATAAGCCTTTTGTTTAAATAAGATTAAGTCAAATTGATTTTTAAATATTTAAAGTAACTGTCGATTTAACCCAAAGTTATCGATAGCTAATTTTGGTGTTAACAGTCCACAATGAGCACAACAGGGAAATAACAGCATTCGCAGCAGACATTTTGTATGCCTGTTAAAGTGCGCGCCGCGCTCTCTTGAAACCTGTTCTCGGCTTAGTTGCATTAAAACGTTGAAGCGTGGCGTACGTCATTGTCTCGGTATTGTTAGCTTGTATTGACTGCTGTGGTGGCTTCAGTGGGAATTTGGCACTGCTCAAATCCGAGCGTTGCTGCTGCTGCGCTTAGTATAGATTTTCTGCCAGTGCTCCAAATATATATGTATATATGTAAAAGAAGTGCAAAATAAGTGGTGTAAGCGTACGTAACTATTGATTGCCAATATCTGCTAATACGCGAGACCAGAAAAAGTCGAACACCAAAAAGTGTTACGCGGCAGGCAACGGTTGCCCAGAGGCGAATTGCATAATTTAGTTAGTGGCCACTGCAGTGGCGTGGCTTGGTCTGGCTTAGCTTTTTTTTTTAAGAACTTCTCCTTGAGCTGCTAGAACGAGAACGAGAGCCGCGAATGGCAGCAGAAAGCGTAAAGCGCCAATAGAAACGTTCCCAGCTGCGAACAATGACCATACATAAACGGAATGTGCATAAAAACTAAATACAAGCAGGCAAAAAGACAATAATAAATAACCAGAGGCAGCAACAATATGCAATACGCGCAACTAAGCTGTTCCTCTCGTGTTTTTGCTGTTGTTTTTGCTACTTTTCTGCTTATGTGACATAACGGTATTAGATTGTCTTTTGCGTGCATGTTGTGTGTGGATGTGAGTGTGTGAGTGCGAGAGTGTAAGGGAGTGCAATGTTAACAGCCAAGCCAACTGTTTTTTCAACACTGAAGGGGGGAGGGAGTTTCTTAGCTGCCATTGCTTACATATGCATCTATTTATGTGTGTTCTTTGCGCTTAAATTGCAGATAGTTATCGCATAGACACGCGCTCACCAATACAGTAACACAAATACTGCCAACCCTCAAAAGTCGCCGCTGAAGCCGCTGCCGCCGTCGTCGTCGCTGTTGCGTCGTTAGAGCAAGCAAAAAAGAAAAGAAAAACGAAAGAGCAAAACAAGTGCGCGAGTGTTGTAAAATGTTTGCACGCCGTGGACCGAGCGCACTGCTGGCAGCGCTGCTGCTGCTCTGCTGCTATGCAAGGCATGCAGCTGCCGCCGATTTGGCGGACAAATTGCGCGATGATTCGGAACTTTCACAGGTGAGTCAGTTGCCAAAACACACTCAATACTCTGCCCAACTTAGAGAACACATTTATGTAGGTGCTTAGCCAGCTGTTTCTGAAGTTGTTTACACGCCTACACAGACACATGCACACCTTAGTCATACAATACAATTAGTTGTTGTCAACACACACACGCACACTCGCATACACATGTATTTAGGCGACTTTTGGTCAAGCCTATCGGCGATTGTCCTTGAAATGAAAATCCTTGTCCAAAGAGAGTTGATAAGCGAAAAGAGAAGCAAGTGCAAGTGCGAGAGCAACAGCAAGAGTAAGAGAGAGAGAGAGACAGACAGAAGTACACCCGCACAGGTAGCTGTGAGCTGCAGCTGCTTTCTCACTGCTTCTTCTTGCACGTCCTTGACCTTTAGCATTTACACTTGTTGTTGCTGGTGAAAAATCGATGCTCACCGAAAATCCCTGTGAGGACGCAGCGTGGCCAAAGCCCAAATGCGACCACATTTCGTATGCATGCTGAGCCCATTATATAAAATAAAATGAAAACTAAATAAATTATGCAAAAGCAACAGCACGCCCAAGCGGGACCCGGCCGTTGCCGTCGACAGACCATAACTGTTTTCTACCTACCTATTTATGTTTGCCTTTTTACACCTTCAACACGGGCATATGGGCAACACATAAAAGTGTAAAAAGTCAGAAGCCATTAAAGGTTGCCAACCTAAAACAACAACTGCAACAGCAACAACTACGACAACAACTACAACAGCAACAAGAGCAATTGTCCGTCCGTCTGGCGTTCTACTCTGTTAAGCATTTAATGCCCAAAAATAGTTGTTAGCCAGCGAGCATTTTGAAAAGCAAGCAGAAAGACTTAGTTTCACAATTGAAAAGAAAGCGTGCGAGCTGCTCACAGAGAGCTCACCTCACCTGTACCTGTAATTGTCGCCACAATGAAATGATATATGCAGCACCTTTGCCGTTACCTGAGCAGTTGTTACCCTTCCTACGAATGTGGCCCAAACTAGTGCAGAAGCGAAGACTATAGCCAAACAGAGCGTGTTGACGGCTGTTTAGCGGCACCAGTAGGACTCTGTGCAGCTGATCACAGATTTGCCAGAGTCTCGGAAACTATATATGAGAAAACCTCTTCAGACAGATAACTTCCATTTAAAACTTTTCCCTTCAAGTATTCAGCATTCACTTCATGTCGTATTTATGAAAAGTTTCGGACGTGCTCATTGAAGCGAAACTCATTAAGATCTAATAACTTAGACATCTCGCTTTGTCTCTAAGCAAGATCTATTAGGCTAGAACTTAGATAGACCTATGAGAGATATTCGAGACTCAATTTCTTAGCCTCTATGATTTAGCTAATTACATGAATTTATACATAAAATTGAATACAAATTCTATATGAAGTACATAATAAATAGATCAGCATAGACAGATTTTGTTGCACTTTATCATCTGATTAACTTGAAACCTGTAAAAAATAAATGATTATTATTTGTGCCTGAAACGGAACTCCTTGCTTTGGTAGCATCTTTCAATAATGTTGCTCACATCCTGAATTGATCCATACAGCCAAGTATATCTTCGTAATGCACATGGAGCTATTATTGTAATTACAAGTTCTCTCGTATCCTAGAGAAGTGTGCGACAGACTCGCGAGCCGTTTCCATCGAAACTCATTGAGGATGAGTTGTATGTGAGTGGAAGAGCGCATCTGTAGCATCGTATCCCCGCTCCGTCCGCTATGTGCGGGCGTTGTACGTTTGACCTCCTGGGCTGACCTCAAACTTCCTGTCCTGAGTGTGCGGCTCGTGACGTTGCGACGTCATCTTCGCTGCACATTGCATTTATATTTATCATTCTCATTTTAATTTCTAACCTTTGACTGAGAACGGTTCGAGCTTGGCTGGGGCACGCTTGTGTGTGTGTGTGTGTGTGGGCGGCATATGCTCAATAGCGCTGAACGACCTAGCCACACACACACACACGCGCAGGCAGTTGTATGCACATCAACTGGACCATCAGCGACAGCATCGAATTCAATTAAATTTAATTTAAGATTACAATACTTATACAATCTGCGGCACGGCGCGTGATATGTGGCGGCTGGCAACGTTATGTGTGCTTCTTATTCTACAAATACGAATAAAACAAAGCGTCGACGCGAATGAGCGAGTGACCTTAATGGAGCCCATGGAAGCGCGCATACAAATGCAGAATTGCTTAAAGATCTGTACGAGATGCATTGCATTAGAGATCCATGACTGGGCGAGTGAAGCTACCCACCACCGACAGTATTTCTCACTCCGGCCGTTGTTTCAACACCAATTAAGACATAACTCGAGGGGATTGAAACAATTATATTCCAAAAACTTGAACATGCGTTTATATACATATGCACACATGCATAATTTGTACCAATTAAATTTGAGTAGAGAAACACCCGCAATGCAACTGCTGCAGCTGATGGATGATGATGTTGATCAACTGCTGCCCAGGAAGCTGGCCATGCGACACGCATAAAGGAAGACATCTGCGACCCCTAATTATACAGATATCGTTGATTGGTAGCAACTGCCCAGTCGATATGGCGGCGAAGTTTGTCTGTTTGCCTTGCCTAAACTTTATGTAAATAGCATAAATGATATCGCTTTTATATGCTCCACTGCTCAAAGATTAGGTTTTATTATGATATATCTGATCATATCATATATCTCTGTTATCATAGTAGCTTATGCCACTCCTAGAGTTACGGCTCTGATATCTCTTTAAGCTGGCTTTCATTTTGTCCCTTTTCATATGTAGCTATTAGCTGCAGATCAGAGGTCCTCTGTGTGATACGCCTCTTTTCAAATAACACCAACACGCACACACACATACATATACATAGAGAGAGAGAGAGAAAGAGACACTCACACTCACATGTATTGCCCCCGTATTCGTAGATTATTTGATTCCCTGTCTAGGACAAATTAAATAAATTTGGCTAACACACCAAAAATATGCGAGTTGCAAAACAAAATTTTGAACTGCAAGCGGTTCTCTCTTTCTTTCTTCTTTCTCTTTCTCTATCTCTTTCAGAGCACTGCCAAAAGCTTCAAGCGCCTTATGCCAGTTAGGGTAAGCTGCAACAACAACAACAACAACACTCACTACAATAACTGTTATCTTTAGTAATGTAAATGAGAGAAGAAAAACCGTTACATGTTTTTGCCTTAATTTCGTTAATACATTTTTGAAATAAGGGTTGTCCCTGCCTCTGAGTGGGCGTCATTCCCGTCCACCCCTTGCCCTTCGCTGCCAGTTGCCAGGGGTTGCCAATGACCAGCACTCTGGCTGCATTAGCCGAATTTGTTTGCACCGCCGTCTGGCTCTCTGACTCACGATGCCCTTGACTTCAGCTGGAAAGGGCAGCGAGGGTGGTGCACACCAACAGCAGCTACAGCCAGTTGCCACTGCCGACTCCACTCTTCCACTCTCTATGCTCATTCTCTCTTTGCCGTTCCCAGGCAGAGTTCAATGGCACCGCGAGCTGCGCATGAAAATCAAATGCAGTTTTTGATACAGTCTAGCTCTACCCGAAGGGTGTCTCCCTTCATATGCATAAATATGAGCCTTAGCGTCATTTAAACTTGAGTGCGCCGTGCCACGCTCTTGAGTTTGTTTTGGCAATGGGAGCTGGTAATGAATTACAGTTGACAGTTGGTGCACCCCAGGGGAGTAATGAGTGGATGACGACAACCGGGCTGACAGGATTATATCTGTGAAACCCATAGAGATTGATCTGCCTGGCACTTGATTATGCTTCCCTTTCATGCAAATAATTAATTGCAACTGAGCAGCATCATTGGCCGCATCAGAAGCCCCAATCAGAGATCTATTCAAGTTCAATTAGCCATGTCCATGGCCATGGCGCTTTGTGAATTTGTTTTCAGTGTCTGAATGTTATTAATGGCCAATTCACGAATTTATGTTGCTAGCAAACTAAATTTAATTTGTGTAATTGCTGAGATATGTATATATTATATATTTTATGTGTGTGTTATATTTATATATGTATTTATGTTATCTAAAGTTAAAGTAGCGTCGGTGTTAATACTTCTAAATCCAAATACTTTTTAATAGTTCTTATTTTAATAAACATTGAAATCATATCCTTAACTGAAACTATATTCTATATGTGAATATTTTCTGAATACTTAGATTAGCCCAGAAATTAACTCATTTAATATACGGAGACTTTTTGCCTTAACACTCGATTAGCTGTAAGCTGTAAAGTGAATATTTAAGTGCACTTAGCCAGGGAATCAGACCCCGTGATGGTATCCAGTCTCGGCTAGCCACAGTAAACCTGGGAGCAAAGAGGTAAAGAAAGCATTTAGAAAGCGAAATGGAAACCAAACAACGAAATTGCGACGATAACATTGCAGGACGATAGCGACAGGGACAGCGAGAGCGACAACTGGCGTCTCCAATTACTATAAAGTCCTTTGATGGCGCAGCCAAAAGCAAGATACGAGCAGCGGCTTGCAGCGAGCCGAGGGTTGTCGGGCAGCCCTTCAAATAAAATTGACGTGACTCACTGGCCATGCCAGGACGAAATACACGAAAACAAAGCGTAAAGTGTGAGACGAAAAAAGGTGCAGGACATGCACACACACTCGCACAGGCGCCGATGGAGAGACGGTCAATTTGAAAAAAAGTGAGCTACATAAAGCTGGCTGGGAATGTGCAGCGGGGCGTGTCGGTGCAGGCGGCGCTGGTGCTGCTGGTAATGATGGTGGTGGGTGCAGGCGGGGGCAGTGGTGGTGGCGGTGCCGCATTGGGAAGCCGCAAAGTGTGCGGTCGCATGTGTCGCCAGGCAGGTGGTCGCTGGCCCAAAAGAGTCAGCGGCTGTTATGTAGGGTAGCTGCGCCTGGAAAATGCATTTCTAGCATATGACACTGCCAGTGTGTCCTGATCGACATTTCGCGCTCGATAATGACACATGACAATGTAGGAAATATGTATTTTGTTATTGAAATGGGCGCAGGGCCACAAAACGAGCCACATCGGGCAGCGCCAGCTTACGTAATTGGTTCAATAAACCTTTTGCTGGGCGACCAGGCTCTGCATAGTTTTAACAGTTGTTTGACGTTGCCATGGAATTGCAAATAAAAATGGCACACAGGTCGTTAGTTCGCCAAAAGGCAGTCGACATTCTCTCTCTATCCCCCTCTTTCTCTCTCTCTGTCTCTCTCTCTCTCTCTCTCTGTGTACTCGTTCCCAATGCATGGTTTTGTTTGGTTCGATATTTTGAAAGCATGCTGAGAACACTGTCCTACAAAACTTAATTCTCACACATTTACAACTATTTCTGCTTGCAGTTCTATAGTCTGCTGGAGCAGAATCCTGTTGCCAACTCGACGCTCTCGCTGCGCTCCTGCACCATCTTTGTGCCCACTAACGAAGCCTTCCAGCGCCACAAGGGTCCCACCCATGTCCTCTATCACATCAGTGAGTATTTGCATACCATGTGATTCATGTGAATTATTTAATTAAAATGTATTTTTCCCACGTTTAGCCACGGCGGCGTTCAGCAAAGAGCAGCTGGAAAAGACCGTGTCATCGGACATGGATGGCAATCCCCCGCTCTACATAACAAAGAGCCGCAATGGTGACATCTATGTGAACAATGCCCGCATCATACCCTCGCTAAGCGTCGAGCTGACCAACCGCGAGGGCAAGCGACAGGTCAGTGACCAATCTTTCGATTTTTATTATGTAGTAAATTTTACATTATGATTCATTTATTGTGCAGGTTATGCATATTATTGACGAGGTCCTGGAACCGCTTACTGCTCTGCCAACTGCCAAGACCGAAATTAACAATCTAGATGCCCTGCAATTTATACAAAAGGCCGATCAACTGACCGTCGGCGACAACAAACTGCGCACCTATCGCTCCCAGATGGCGCTCATGAAGAAGGAATCGCTCTACAATGCGCCCGGAGCGCACACCTTCCTGTTGCCCGTGGATGAGGGCTTTAAAGTATGCTTAGACAATAGACATGAGATTGGCTTGCTGGAATATTAATACATTATTATCTCGTCTAGATTACTACCCGCAGCAGTTTGGTGGATGGCAAGGTCATCGACGGTCATGTTATACCGAACACTGTCATTTTTACTGCCGCCTCGCAACATGACGAGCCCAAGACTTCCGCTGCCTTTGAGGATCAACTGAAGGTCACAGTCAGCTTTTTCAAGCAAAAGGACGGCAAAAGTGAGACAAACAAATGCAGAAGAAGTTCTTATCCTTGATTCACTAAATTCCCTTGCAGTGTATGTCAAGTCCAATACAATTGTCGGCGATGCCAAGCATCCGGAGGGCGTGGTCCTGTCTGAGATTGTCAAGGCCAATATACCCGTGAAAAACGGCGTCATTCATTTGATTCGTCGCCCGCTCATGATCATCGATACGACCGTCACACAGTTTCTACAGGTAGGTGGGCGTAGCACCCAGTCGTAAATAACAAACAGAGATACGCACACCCACACAGATAGTACTAAATAGACAGTGGCCATGACTGGCGATAAGGCTTGGCATTTTGATTGGCTCATCACTCAGCTCTGGGTGGCTGCATGTGCCAGCTGCCTCGGCAAACGCTTAAGCACACAAATACATGTATACAATGCAAACACACACGAACACGCATACACACACATACCCACATACATATAAACGCTATAATACTTTGCATTTAGCTGAGCTGTGCTCTTCAGGAACAAGTGGCGTGCGTCTGCTTGAGAGCCTCAGATTTCCAGCGTTCTTCTATATGCAAAGCCTAAACAAAAGTATCAAATAGCAACATAAACTTGACATTAACAGTAGACACACAAACACATACACATACCCATAGATATACAGAAACGTATGTATATAAATTATAAGGCAACGCTTGATCTCAAAGACTCAATAGCTCGCCAAAAAGAAAGCCCAAAGTCTGATTTTACATAGAACTGAATTGCTAAGGCCTCTTCTGAGGTCTACAGATTAATGTAAAAGTTGTTGTCGTCAAAGAGCGGAACAGATTTTGCACAGAATATTTATTGATTCGGTTTCATGTAAAATCAAAAGCCAAATTTTATTTTAAAATAATTTTTAAAATACAAATTTTATTTTAAAAAAATTTTGGGTGTAAAGTAAGTATTGCCAACAACTAATCAACCAAAAAAAAAAAAAAAAAAAAAACAAAAAAAGGAAAACGCAATGTATTTAATGTAAATTGATCCTATGAACCAAATTCTATATTCTGTATTCTAAAATCATGAAGTCAAAATCATGAGCTGCATTTCAAGGCACTAATTGGCTCAGTTGTCAAAATTATTATCATTTCAAATTCTTTGTTTTGAAACCCCAAAAAATTTGTGACAGTTGCAAGCAAATTGCTTATATTAGATATTGGATAAACAAAATTCGAAAATAAACAATTGATTGGCTAACGGAAATTTGTTGACGCTTTGCTTGAGCTTGTGCAAGTCCAAAATACACTTTTTACACTTCGTGAAAAAGTCTAAAAAAAAAATCTCATGCTAAACTTCATTCACCATTTCTGCATATTTCTCGATCAAGTGCATTGGTGAACCACGCTCTGTCCTTGTGAAGTGTCCCTAATTGGCTTTTACATTCCTTCATTCATAGCTAATCATATATTTATGTATACATATATTTATATATACATATATATATATACGTATCTCAGCTCGCCCGATATATCGCTCAGTCGGCATGCTTTGAACGTTATCTTAAGTGTTTCTCTAGCTGTAGATACATCTCGTTCATGGGAGATCGCAGACATAATCCGATATACATAATCCATTATATACATTGTTCTGCATTCAAAGTCAAGTCAATGTCGGCTCATCTTACCTCTTACCGTTTATTTTGATAATATTTCTAACAGTTTACTTAGCGTTTTTTGTAACACGCACATTCTTCATATTCGATTTACTGACCGACTGATCTATATTTTGTTTCTCGTACATGCAAAACCCATATCACTCACTATTTGAAATATGAATAATCCACAGTCGTTCAAGGTAAACCTATTTCTATTGCAGTTATACAGTCGTACAGGCATTTATATATATTTTTATATATACTTTCATTTGTTTTTAATTTGATTACATTGTTTGGGGGCACGTTATCTCAGCATGTTTTCAAAGGCAAGAAACATACGATTTTGTGTTCTTTGTTGATATTTCATTTAAACAATACAAACATAGTTCAATATTATTTTCAAGGTAAATTGCGCATGTGTTTTACAGTCTGATAAGTTGCTTCGATTATAACTCTTTTAAAGTAAGATAAACTGCCTTTGGAAAGAACCGATAATCGTATATACGACTCATAGCCCCATAATAAGTTATTTGAAGTAATTTGTCTGTTCACAGATGATTAGAATATAGAAATTTTTAATTTCAAAGTATGTCAAAGATAAAATAGAAAAGCTTTGCATAAGCAAAGTAATAAATTCTTTCAATTAGAGATACCGATACAGTAAAATGTCTTGATATACAAATAAAACATACTATATAATATAAGTTTTAATAGTGTTGGTGCTGCGCGAGCATAAAAACATCTGGGAAACATCTAAATCTCTGCGTATCAAATTTCATGACAATCGTAATAGACTTATAATAGATAGAGTGCTTCGATTGTGACTGCATGCCAGGCGAAGTTACTATGCGAATTGGAAGTCTGCTTTTAGTTGTTGCCTTTTTATTTGAATTTAATTTAAGGAACGTTTACTTTATGCTAGAAGACTATGCTTGCCAAATCGATTCAATTCAATTACCTATTAACTCCACAGAAGAAAACAAAGTAAATAAATTCTATTTCCCTAATACTTTATTTCAAACAAATATTCCAACTCGGTGGCGGAACTTCCACACTGCGCGGAACCTGAACAATACTCGTTAACGTATACCTACCAACACACACCCACACAATACTTATGACATTTGTTCAATTTTAAACATTGAATATGAATCCATAACGCTCTTTCTACTTCTACTACTACTACTTCAAACCGTTGTACAACGATTTTACCGATTTAGTTTATGAACGTAAGTAATTGTATAACACATTCAATTGAACCACAACACTCATCAATTTGCCCATGGACCTCACCCACTAGCCAGTAGCCACACACCACCAATCGCCGCCTGGTCACATTTTTCAATTTAAAAGTTTTATTTCTCAAGCCACTCATGCCCAGCTATAGTGTATTATTAAATCAAGAGCTGATCTTTAGACCTCTTGATTCGACGGACGCACACACAGAAATTCATCAGCTACAATTGTTAGATTAGCACAGACTCTGGATGATTCTTAGGCGTTAATCGTTTATCACTCTTTACTGTATGCAAAGCCCAAGATCACTCCTTTTAATTTCTACTTTATAAACATTCCAAATGTTGTGAACATATCAGAGATATATATAGATGTTTGATGTTTGTGCAATCCATTCGAAACACATACACACATTGCTAACGCGATCTAACCCCACTAATGAATGTATGTGTATGTATATATAAATATATATGTATATTTATAGATATATGGAAATATAATAGCAAATATTTCTAACCAATGCGTTTCTATTTTAAAGGACAATGGGGAGAACGGCGCATTGCGCAAGTTCTTGGAGGTCATCATGGACGCTGGTGGCGCAGTACTCGATGGCATTAACAATCTGTCTGAAGTGACCATTTTGGCGCCCAGCAATGAGGCTTGGAACACTTCTTCCATTGACAATATTATTAGGTAAGTTGCCAGACTGTTCAGGCGAGCTCAAATCTAAACTCAAACTGTCCTTCACAGGGATCGCAAGCGGATGTCTGATATTCTCAACATGCACATCATCAAGGAGCGCTTGAACGTCGAAAAGATCAGAGAAAAGAATGCCAATATGGTATGGGAGTCTTTTTAAATTCGTTTCCAAACTCACATAATAAGCTGGTATCCTTGCTTCTAGATCGCTCAGGTGCCCACCGTGAATAATAGAACATTCCTGTACTTTAACATCAATGGAGAAGGACCTGATGCTAAGATCACTGTTGAAGGTGGCGGCGTTAATGCCACCGTGCTGCAAGCCGATGTTGCTCAAACCAATGGCTATGTCCACATCATTGATCATGTATTGGGCGTGCCTCATACCACAGTGTTGGGCAAGCTCGAAACCGACCCTATGATGAGGTAACGTCTACTTGTTACCTGTTTACTTCTGTTACTAATGCGGTTGCCCTTGCAGTGATACATACCAAATGGGCCACTTCTCGAACTTTAATGACCAGCTGAACAACACCCAACGCCGATACACCTTCTTTGTGCCCCGCGATAAGGGCTGGCAGAAGACTGAACTGGACTATCCCTCGGCACACAAGAAGCTCTTCATGCGTGACTTTGCCTATCATGTAAACTGACACTCAATTCGCTATTTGCACATCTTACATCTTGTTCTCTCTACACAGTCGAAATACATTTTGGAACGTCATCTGGTCATTGCGGATCATGTTTTCACCATGAAAGATTTGGCACAAATGTCTCTTACTACCGACAATGTGGTGTTGCCCACATTCCGCGATTCACTCAAAATGAAAGTCACTGAGGAGGCTGGACGTAAGTTTTATTTAGTTGTAACCACCTAGGGCACCCATTTCGATTCGATGCTATTGGTACCATAATCTGTACTAACTTATGTTGTTTCTCTTCGACTTTACCAAAATCTCATGCTTTGTATTTAACCAACTCCAAATCAATATATGTAAAAGATCTACATGATGAGTATGCTAGTCACGAATGGACTGGTGAGTGTTGCAGTTTGTCAACCAATCGCACTAGCCACCCACCACAGCCATCATTAGTGGCCCCATTCCAAGCATAACATAACTCTCACCGTATGCTCCAGAGCATATCCTTAGACTTTTAGTCGGAGTGTAAAAAGAATATTCCTAACACTGTTCATAATTTAATTGCAGGGTATGTGATTACGTGGAATTACAAGAAGATAAATGTGTATCGGCCGGACGTTGAGTGCACCAATGGCATCATACATGTCATCGACTATCCGTTGCTGGAGGAGAAAGACATTGTTGTTAGCGGAGGTAGCTATTTGCCAGAATCAAGCATTTGCATCATGTTGGCCAACCTCATAATGATAACAGTAGCAAAGTTCTTGAACTAAACAATAACGCATTATTCATAATGTATAAAAATTGAAACAATATCGAAAAATGCAATTCAGCAAAAACAATACAGTCGTAAACAAAACAATTCAACAACAAAACAAACAGCAGCAGCAACAAAATCAACAAGACAATTCGAAAACTAAAACGATACCAAACTAATATAAAATTATTGCATATGTTTAGCACATGTTGTTATACTTGCGTGCATATATAAATATATTTATATAAATATATACATACACACACAAATACACATATACATACATACATACATACACATATGTATATGATGAACTGTATTATATGTGTCACAAGGAACACGCCTCACAGCATAGAAAAAGGCACGCTCACCAGCCACATCCTCCACGCTCATATGAAACACGCAAAAAGAATCTTCACCGGATTGGCTATAAATTTTGGCAGAGCGTTATATGTAAACAGTTTGATGTACACTTTAAAAATTGAACTCGATAACATCCCTATCAAGGCCTTATGTATTATATGAAATATACAATTACTCTTAAATAACTCTTATGCCTATGTTCGACATACACATACATACATATACATACAGCTGATTATGATTTAAGTTCAGTTTAAACTATCTCCTTGCTCGCTAAGTTATAAGTTTTACTTCGTATATGTTTGATTTTAAGTGTACATTTTATTGTCAGTTTATGTTTTAGTTAATGTATAATTTATGATTTGAAATATGAGTTAACCTATATAAGTAAAATGCGAATCTCATTGTACATGTCAAAGCGGAAGCAATAAGCGCATAACACATTATCACAACAAACATACACAACGCAACATAAACAACACATTTATAACATGTAACAGAACAAAGAAATCATGACAACCTTTTTAAACAGTGTGAAATTTTATAATAAACCTAAAACAAACTTTTAATTTAATTGAATTACGATGAAACAAACAAGATTTTAAATTTTAAGAAAGCATCCATGCCTATCTAGGTTAAATTGTATGCCTAAATATAGTATATACTAGAAGCTGAGAGAAACCATACCATAGAGTAGTAGCCATCCTGCACTTATGTATCTAGTTGATAGTCCTGCTATGCATGTGCCCCCACTCACACACACACACACAAATACACAATGCCAATTGTAATTAAAGTTAGCAACTGAAAGAATTGCCTGTAAAGTATACGCATACATACCCCTTTCGTATGTATATAACCGAGTGTTGCTTATAATGCATATTGCGCATAACACCGACACACAGAGATATACATACATACATTTACATACATTGACATAGAACACGAAACGTGCACATGACATTCTAAAACAGGATTTCGATAGAACATTTTAACATAGTTGCTTGCGCATAAGAGTTGCGAAGGAAGCCTGGACGAGCTCATAGAAATATGACCAGCCTCTGCAGTTGCATTTCGCACCGATTTGTATGTAACTGATATGTTAAAATTAAACCTAGCTATAGTCTGTCATGGGGCAGTAACCGAATGAAACTCTTAAATCAATTGTACTAAGAAAGTTCGAGCGCTAACTATAAAAACTCTCTTTCCTTTTTTTCTCTATCTCTCCCCCAATGATGCTACGTGTAACAATATAGGTTAGATATTGTATAACTAGCCTCCCTCTCAGTCTGTGTGTGTGTGCGCGCGCTCAGAACGAAGCGAGTGCCCCAAGTGAATTATAATAATGATAATGATAATGATAATGATAATGATAATGATAATAATAATAATGATGATAATATCCTGTGTTAACCACGTCAACAAGTACAGTAAACTATCAGCCTAAACGTACACACAAAACCGTCAACCTACCAACAATACAAGCCCCAATACATCCATATTATATAAAATATAAATAACTAACGGTAGTCAAATAGTGGCTAGTCCCTCCATATCGAGATTGATCCCAGACCCTCCTTCATATTATCTTTAGTAGGCATCGTTGCTTGTTTTGCAAAACAGTTTAGTTCGGCAGTTAGCTAATGGGAACGAAGCAGAAGAAAAACTAAAAGAAAAAAGCAAAAATAAATAAAACTAAATGTAAAGAATACGCTAAATCTAAATGTACACGTAAAAGCTTTAAAGTTTGGTCGGAATATGGAAGAGGGATTTGTATGTCGTAGTCAGTAGTTACACGTTAAGCGGCGAGCCCGGACCCTGATTCAAATGTAGAGAGTTGGTTGCCTGGCGTGTAACTAGTGCCTTACTAAAGATAAACGCATTACCTTAACCTTTATACAAATTTACTCATCATAAAATATATTTAAAACAAAAAAAAAAAAAAACCCGCAGCCAATGGAAATTGCTAAAGGCAAACGTTTATCGCTAGCGAATCAAGTCAACTCAAGTTCTTCGACCGCGCGTATAGTGCGTCTAACATTAATTACGATGCAAATAATGTATGTCAATAAATGTAACAGATTATATATTTACACATACATGGAAACATTCATAGATATGTAGCATTTCTGCTTATAAATGTACACAATTAAATGATATAATATTAATGAGAAGCCACATGCTATTTACACCAGATACCAAATACTAAAAGCATATATTTTCAAAAATTCTTCAATTAAAGATCACGAAAATTAAGAGAATGTAGATTGGAAAAGTCCAGTAAATAAATAATATATAATTATCTCTCCAAATACATATGTATACAAATAATTGAGTTTTCGATACAATAACAATATATGCGTATGTATGGATATGTGCATATACATTTACATACCAAGCTTAAACTACGGTAAACAGCAGTGCAAACAGATATTTATCCACTTTATTTTATGACAAACGCTTTTTACAAAACAACTCAAATTATATTCAAATAGAAAACAATACCAAACATCATAAATTATGCATTCGTGTCTAATAAGAAACACTAACTTTGTCTAGCATTAGTAAATGAATAATAAATCAAATGTATTACAAATAAAATTGTCAACAAACAACATGCTTGAGCGAATAAATCTTCTAAAATATATATAGAAATGAAACACTTGATGACTCTGATTGGGTGGGAAATATTTTCAAAATCAGCATTTAACACTTTACAGCACTTGAGTGCCCGCGCATTCCAGCGTTGCTGTGAGGGGCACATATCGATAGGCAGTATCGTGCATGGAAATGTTGCTAAGCAAACAGTGTTGGCTAACATCAAAAACAGCTTGGACGAGAACAGAATTAAACGAGATAAATTCTCTCTTTCAACACAGCGAGAACAAAAATAAGCAAAAAAAATGCAATACTAAAGAAATGTGCAATATGCAGGTCTAAATTGGAATACAAAATCCGATTTTAATTAATTAAAATAACATTTAAGCAAGTGCAATACGCACATGAGTGCCTACAAGTGCAATTCAGTTTGAAACAAAAGAATATTGAAGGTTTTACCAAGCGGGAAATAAAAAACTTACCGCAATAATGAAGAAGCGTAATTCACGCTACAATTCGGATACACAGAAGATGGAGAACGATGGCAACGACTTAAGCCTGTTGCAGCGACCCCTCCAAACGGCCCACACGGGCTTCGAGGAGGCGCGTCGCGCCTATGAGAACGGCACCAGCGAGGTAAGCGGAAGCGCTAACAGGCGTAAGCGTGCAAGCAAGCTGCGTACGTGACCCGACTAGGTCCACAAATGGCGTAATATAAACAAACTATGTGCATAAGGCTCAAGGCTCTATCAACTGACAGATCCTTGTCGTCGGCAACTCGACCCAACGACCAACTTTTTAGTTCCAATCAAATCATTTACTCCCTGTCAAAATGCTCTTTCTTTCGTTGTTGACATCTTTGACATTTGAGTTTTTTATGACTCCTTATGAAAGAAACGTTTTTAGCAATATGAACATTTATCTATATACTTATTTATGTAAACTATCTCTTTAAGCCTAAGTACAATTACAATAATTTGAGCTCTAGCAGCTTCCATTCCATCATGTATCCGAGTGTGTGTGTGTGTGAATCAGGGTGTGGGTGGGCCCTGTTACCTAATCCAATCATTTAATCGAGTCTCATTGTTTCGTGCAGGTGCGTCGTCTGCTCAGCGAGGAGTGCAGCCTCATCTATGAGTGCAACGTCTGCCGCAATATGTTTCGCAGCTTGGCCAATTTCATTAGCCACAAACGCGTCTTTTGCTGCATCAGTGCTCGTTTGACGAGTCATAATAGCGGACACACAGTGAGTTACCCGTAAAGCCAGTGTCCAATTAAATACTCCAATTGGTTTGCTTTTGTGTATGACTAAATCTGATTGTTTTCAGGATCAAAACTCAACCATGATTATACAGGGCTCAAGCACTCAGGATGTTGAGCACATGCTTCGCAGCCGCAGCACAGGATGTTCGCCAGTGCCGCGCGAGGCTCGCCCTATACGCGGCAGCTTGCGTGATTTGAGTGGCGTCATCGAACGCTTGCGGCACGAGAAAGCGCCAAGAGGTTCAGGGCAGCAGATGCTGCCAGTGCTGCAGCTGGAGTCGGTGCCCACATCCAGTCAGGCGGTCTACCAGACGATAAAGGTCGAACAGGATGACAGCATTAAGACGGAGCTCAACGAAGTGCATCATATGCTCAATCCTGAACAAACTATTGTCGGACCCGACGGCAAAGCCTTGAACTCACATCAGTACGAGAGGCCGAGTGGCAGCGATTCGGCAGAAACTCCAGAGCAGTCGGTCAGCGATGAAGCTGAAACAAACATCTTCTGTGAAATATGTAAAATACCAAAAGATTATATTTCAAACGAGTAGGCTTTGCATTTATTCCATTTTTCTTCTTTCATGTTGCAGGCAATCTGACTTTTCAGACGCAAAAGACTCTGGAGCTGCACATACAGAAGCATCATTCTTCATCTGCGTTTGTGTTTCAGTGCCCGGCTTGCTCGCTTACCTTTCTGCAGGCAGCAGCTGTGATTCGTCACCTTTCCAAGGATCATAAGTGTGTATGCTAGATGCACATTCTTAGCTTTGGCTAAAGTTTCATTTCGTATTCGCAGAAAACCAACTCGACGCATACGCATGATGCGTAACACGATCCTGAAGCGCCGTAAGCAACAGGGTGATGTTCAGCCAAAGGGACCAAGCCGCGAGCTCAAACGCTTGCAGCTCTCGGACGATGTTGTCGGCCACGCGACTGAGCGTACAGATGCAAACGGCGAGCTGCGCAAGATAATGTCCTTATGCATTTACTGCGAGAAATCGTTTGAGCGGCGCGCTGCACTCTCCACGCATCTGCTCAACTGTCGCGCCAAGCAAGAGGCGTTGGCCAAGCCAGCACCAGCCGTTAAGAAGTTCAAATCAAACTCAAATGGAGGCAGTGTATCCAATCTGGATATGCTCGACGAGACTCCCAGTTCTGCTTCAGCGGGTATGCCGAGTATTGACCCCGCTGCCCTGAATGAAATGTTTGCCGGCCTAGCCGAACAGAATAAAAACTATGTACCAGACCTGCAGGCCGTGTCGCTGGACACGCTGCAGCTGGCGGAGAGCGATTTAACCAGCGATGAGGCCTCCAACACCGATGACGAACAGGACGACCACGAGGAGCAGGACGAACAGGCCAACATTGATGAGACAAAGTCGAAAATAAAGAAGAAACGCAAGGTGCCACTAGAGAAACAGCTGCGCTGCCGCTGCAAGATCTGCAAGAAGCAGTTCAATGCAATTGGCAACCTGCGGCGTCACATATCCATGTTCCACTATCGGGCCCGTCGCTTCGGCTGCACCATCTGCGACTATCGCGCCTTTCGCCGTTACGACATAGTGAATCACTTAGGTTTCACACACAAAATCGAGGGAGATCGTGACAAGCTGACCGAGCAGTATGTGTCCACGCACGAATGCGAGTATTCGCGCGATGATGTCGATGGCGACATTGTGCTCCTGGATGAGGAGGAGGCAGCGGAACGGGAGGTGGCAGCTGAACCGAAGCCAGCGGTGAAAACCTACGAGAAGCGGCTAAAGCGTATCAAAACTGTGACAGAGCCACCGCCGGAGGTGGCACCTAGCTCACCTCTTGCCCCAGCCCTTTGCCCCGACGTCGTCATCAAGGAAGAGCCCATGGATGAGCAATTTCAGCATCCCGTGCCCAGCAAGAAGCGTCGCAAGTCGCGCACACAAATCTCACCAGACTCGGGTGAACGCGGTGCCGAGAAGCGACCCACACGCAAACGCGTCAAGGCCGTAAACAAAGATTTTGTCTATGATCTTGTTAGCTTCAAGCCTGATCCATCAGGTACACTGACTGCTGTTGAGTCAATGCGAGCAAAACTGCGTCGCCAGCCTGGCCAGACTTCGATATCTGAGGAGTCGAAGCCTAAGCAATGGGAGCCGTATATAACTGAGGAGAAGAAGTCACTGGTGCGCGGTATTACTCGACGTATTATGATGAAGCTGGTAAGCGAAGGACGCGCTGTCTCTGCAACACTTCCGGAGCTGCCCGCTGAGCGACCGCAAATCCGCCCGCGTCTCATTTCCTATACGCGTAGTGATTGCAGTCAGCAAAATGTGGTGGAAACCTCTCCCGTCACCACCGTGGGCGAGAGTTTTATTGAGAAGATTGCCAAACGCACGGCTGCTGCTGGCAAGGATGCGACCATCAGCAATTTATGGAACAAAGTAAATAATGTCATTGCTCAGCAACAGAGTCCGGAAGTGCCGGAAGTGCCTACTGCAAATCAGGAAGTGGATGCATTCGCCTTAGCTGCAGTTCCAGCTGAACCAGTGCCCGAATCGCAAGAGGCGGTACAAGCTTTGCAGAAGACCCCCAATGGTAAGCACGGCATTAGTACGGCGCTTCACCTAACGCCCCCTTCGCCGCCGCGCAAAGGCAACGGCATGACCAATGCCCTAAACACATCCGCCAGCTCAGATGCGGGTTTGCCTGCTTCGCCCTTGCCCGCCACCGTTGTGGAGTGTCTCAGCAGTATGGAGCCCCCGATGACGGCGAGTACGTCCGCTAAGTTTCCGGCGCTACCGAAACCCCCATCAGTGCTGCAGGCGTCTGCCAACGGAACAATCCAGCTCACATTGGACAGCCTGCTGCGAGCCGCACTGCAGAACTAAGTCAAAGAGATTGCACCGAACTGGACTGGATGGGTCTGGAGTGGACTGGACTGGACTGGATGGGTCCAACATTCTGCGTCATAGTTTGTTATTAGCTCTTTACGCTAACTGTTAACTTGGCCTCTCATTTAATGTTTAATGTAGCATGTAATGTTTTGCACTGGTGTCCTTAGCGTATTGTGTACTCCCATGTTTTTCGAATCTGTGCGTTCCCATATCCATTTTATATTAATGTGATGAAAACTTGAGTATTACACGACTACAAATCCCAAATGAAAAAAAAAACCCAAAAACAAATGTAAACCCTTTAGAATAATTTTTTGGCAATTAGCTAATATTAGACGCTTCGACTCTAAGCAGTCAAAGACGCATTTTTAGCATGTTTTTAGTATAAAAAGAAATTGTATGTCTAGTTGCTAGTGCGAATATGTAGCCGCAGCGGCAGGCAATGACAGGATGCCAAGGAGACGAATCTAAGAGGCAATTATATTGTATATAAAGCAGATACTATTTGTGAGTTTGTACAACTTTATAGCATGCATATGACGAACTTGTTGTTTATTGTGTATCACCATATGAATACTGTACAAGATAGAGCCTTAAATCAAATCACCAAATGATAATAAATAAATTTATTTTAATCACCAACAATGAGCGCAACGATTGCGCTGCACTTGCGCTTAAATTGTGTTTACCTTGACAGTCGCTTGTCGCCCAATTGTTATAATATATACATATTATCTATGTATATAATATGTGTAATACGTGTGTGTCTGGATGACTGCTGGGGCTGTGGCTCTGGCTGAGTCGATGCTCAACAGTGGAAATGGTGTCACGGTCAGGAGTGTGGGCGGGCGTTAACCGAAACCCGTCACATACACTTTAAACTGATAGGTATGTGTGTGTACACCAAGACAGAGAGAAAGCGAGAGTAAGATGAAGCGAGAATCTGTGAGCGCAGCTGTGTGTAATTGGAAGCCGAAAGTGAAAACGCCCAGGCCTTGAAAGAGGCTGCAGGCCACGGTGCGGGCGACACATTTTCTACAAGAAGTGAACTTAAAATTGATTTATTATTGCAGCGGTAAAGCGACTCTCTGGGGAAACAACAGCGCAGCACAGCACAGCGCAGGGTATGCCCCACATCCAAGGTCAAGCTTAAGCAGCCCAAGTACAGCAGCCTCAGCGGCAACGGCTGCAGGTTCAAGCGAATGCCACTCACAATGCTATTAGATTCCAATATGCAGAGCTTTGGTCCTCGCTAACGAGGTGCTAGCATTTGGATTAGGCATCTAATGCACCAACCCTCTCCTCCTCCACCGCCCCCGCCCACAACCAGCCCCTACCCTGCACAAAGGCCCCTTTCAAGCAGCTTGTTTGCTTTGCTTATTGCTTAAGTGGTTCGAGCTGCGTTGGGATGCAGAAGCACGAACAAGAGTCCGTATTAGTTGCATCAATCCAGCTGGCAATGATAATAGATAGCAAAGCTCTTGTCATGGACTAAGCTCCTGCACGAGCTGAGGGGTTGCCAATAATGCGCTGCTTGTTGTTTGACAGATCTGCCTGTTGGAGTTCATAAATGCGCAGTTTTGCTTTCCGTGGGCCCCACCCTTGCTGCATGTGCAGCTGCTGCCACTGCTTGCGTTTGCACATAATTCAATAGGTGCACCAATCAGAGCTGCATTAGTGCTCGCTAAGAGGCTTACGGTCAATAGATACATAGGTAGCCATGGCAATCACTAATGCAACTTTATTGCGCAGCGCTTTACCAGCGACAGAGGCACTGTTGCTGTGCTGCTCTACTCCTCCTGCTGCTCCTGCTGCTGTGCTGCTCTACGGCTCCTACTGCTCCTGCTGCTGTGCTGCTCTACTGTTTATTTTTAAATTTTGTTATGCTCTAATGCAGTCTGCTTTGGACAACTGCCTGCTCTCTCACGGTTCATTTTCGCTGTCCTTGAAGCCTGATGCAAAGAGCTCGTCTGTCCAGCTAAATTAATTTCCGCTAAATGGGAAGCTATAATTAGCGTTCCAATGCAGCCGGAGACAGGTGGAGCAGCTCAAAGTGGCCTGACGTGGACATATCCTATTGCCACTAACAGGAAGCTCTTTGATTCTGTTTGGCTCGTGTAATTTCATCTAGCACAAACTAATTACTCCTTTGTGCCACCCACTACAGGAGAGCGCATGTGTGTGCTCGCCCACACGAGTGCTGGCAAGACGCTTTTCAGTGAAGCAAACATGTCCTTGAAATATACACAATATGAATGCTGGCTGCAACTATATATACTGAAGTCGCCAACTTAATTGGCAATATAATTTATAGGTGTATTCGTAAATGAATTATACAATTATATATTCTATATTTCAAGTCTCAAGCTTCATAGGGACAAACTGCTGAACGAGCATAAAACCAAGGAGAAGACTCTAATCTGGACCAAGAGATACACTAGCCCCCACCCCTATTCTATGCAAAAGTTATAGATAAATAGCAAGCAACAGATGCACACGCACACTTCTATATACTGTGCTCCAGTTATAGATAAATAGCAAGCAACAGATGCAAGCACATACACACACATATGTACTCACGCATACAGACGCGTGCACCCACCCCTCAGCACGCATTTTGCTTGCTGCGCAGTAAACGCAGCGACTGCGCTTGGACTGCATTTTCTGAACAATTTTTGTTCTATTTGGATTTTAGGGCGTCGCTATATCAAATATATGTATATAAGTAAATAAACATATATATAATATATATACATATATATATGTATATAAATAAGCCAAAGCACACGTCTATATCATTTAAAATGTTGTGAGGTATCTTAAATTTCCATTATGTACATACATATACAAATAAAAAATTTCAAAAAAATCATTTTTATAATGAGCAAAACTCTCTCGTCTTCTTGGTATTAAGAAAATAATACATAAAATGATCGATTTTTATCGATTATTAGGGAATTGTATGAGTTATCGAAGAAAAATTCGAAGTCTTCAAATGTTGTGGCTGCGTTCATACTGACGCGCCCCTCTGACCCTTACATACATTTTCACAAAACTTTGATATTCTACGTTGGCATTTCAATGGGTTTAAGGCCAAAGCAGTAGTGCTCCCATCAAATTTTCTAAGCCAAAACATAAAATAAATCAGCAAAAATTATTAAATAGTTACGAGAATGTCATTCATATCATCCATATTCAAACTTCTACATTCATGCTAAATTTCCCTTCTTGCTGATTGAAATGGGCGTGACGCAAGAAGTAGGCCAAGTTTGTTTACATTAATATTGGAGAAGTCGAAACTCGCGAATTTCGGCTGAGTCACCGAAGGCAACTTCCGGCCAACAAACGTTAAGTCGTCATAGAATTGTGCGAACAATTGTTCGAAATACCAGGCAAATAGACATTCAAGTCAGTTTGAAGTAGAATAATAGCCGGATGCAAAAATTCTAGCTGCTGCCAGCTCGAAAATAAAGAGAAGTATTAAAATATAAATAATTATATTACAAACACTTCGAAAGTGGCTAAAAATGATGATCATTATACTCTATATGTAGCAAATAAATAAATAACAAACTTCGTTATAACGAAAAACTCAACATAAGATATATATTTTTTAAGGGCCTTGACTTTACCAAGGTTTTACTAATAAGTATCTATAGCGAATCTATAGATACAGCGAACAATCTTCTGGTTCTCCTCAGATTCTTTATATCGAGGTTTCACTGTATAAATATATAAAAATACATATGCACATATCCTTCCAAATATTTTTTCTACTTTGGATAGAAAAAAATCAGTCGACTGTGCTCGACTTAAAGATACACTACCCACTTTTCCAACCATTCTATGATTCGGTTATAGGTAAATAGCAAGCAACAGATCCAGGCCCACACGCACACATGCATACACCCCCTGTTATGTATGCAACGGTTCAGTTATAGATAAAAAGCAAGCAATAGACATCTGCACATAAGCACACACATACACACGCACTTTTGCTAGCTGCGCAGTTAACGCAGCGACTGCGCTCTGACTGCATTTTGGGCTTTGCCATGGGAGAAAAAATTATTTAAAAAAAAAATTTTACATGGATTTCCATAGCGAAATTTGCAGGACGTCGCCATGACATGTACATATATGGGCATAAAACCACACTTCCGTACGCTACGGTCTAGTGATAGGTAAATAGTAAGCAACAGATCCAGGCACACACACCCAGGCATGCATACACCCCCTCTCTTATGTATGCAATGGTTCACTTACAGATAGCACATACACACACATACACATGTACTTTTGCACATATTTTGCTTGCTGCGCATTTAACGCAGCGACTGCGCTCTGGCTGCATTTTGGGGCTTGCGACGGAAAAAGAACATTTGACATGATATGGATATATATATATATGTGTATATATATCTAATTCAAATCAAATATATATCTAGTTCAAATCAAATTGTGGAATTTTCGTTCCGTGTGTTATTGGGCTGTACACAGACAATTTGAATAAATCCCATAATTTGATGAATATATGTATATATATATCGATAGCAAGAAAATCGATTTAGAAGGAAAATAGTAAGCTCGTACTATTCTTGGGGTATATGTGATAAAAAAAGCTTTGAGAGAAAGAAGACCGTATTGCCCAAGAGATACACTACACACTTTTCCTACCAGTTTATGCTTATGTTATAGATAAATAGCAATCAACAGGCAAATGCAGGTGCAGATGCATATACCCACACTTCTGTACGCAATGGTCTAGGTTTAGGTATAGTTATAGGTAAATGGTAAGCAACAGATGCCAGCACATACACACACAGCACATACACACGCACACACACGCACTGTTGCATGCATTTTTCTTGCTGCGCAGTTAATGCAGAGACTGCGCTCTAGCTGCATTTTGGGATTTGATATTGAAAAAGAATTATTAAAAAATGTGTTTACATGGATTTCCTTAGCGAAATTTTCTGGGCATCACCATGATATGCATATTTACATATGATATATATATATATATATGCATACATATGTGTATATATGATATGTATATGTATGTATGAAATGTATGTAAGTTTTGAGAGGAAGAAAACCAGTCGGAAGTGCTCGACTAAGATATACTCTACACATTTTTCCAACCATTCTACGCTATGGCCATATATATATGTATATATACGCACACGCACACACGCACACACGCACACATGCATACACGCACACTTCTGTATGCTACGGTCTATGTTGTTATAGGTAAGTAGTAAGCAACAGATCCAGGCACACACACGCACGCACACATGCATACACACTCTCTTATGTATGCAACGGTTCAGCTATAGATAAATAGCAAGCAATAGATGCCAGGATACACACACACATACACACCCACACTGTTACACGCATTTTGCTTGCTGCGCAGTGAACGCAGCGACTGCGCTCTGGCTGCATTTTGGGGTTTCCTATGGAAAAAGAATAATTAAACAACAATTTTTACATGGATTTCCTCAACTAAATTTTTTATAAATAAGCCAAAGCAAAAATTTCTAATCATTTAAAATTATAGGAAATATAAATATATATGTACATATACATATATGCCATATAAAAGCTTTGAGAAGACAAGTGGTCAGAAGTGCTCGACTAAGAGATACACTACATTCCGACCATTAAACTTAAGTTATAGATAAATAGGCAGCAACAGATGCACATACACCTATATACGCACGTACACATGCATAGGCACACATCTGTATGCAGCGCTCCAGTTATAGATAATAGCAAGCAACAGATGCAGGCACATATACACCCACACTGCTGCGCTCTATGCTCCAGTTATAGGTAAATAGAAAGCAACAGATGCACGCATACACCCATATTAGTGCACACGCACACCCACACACTTTTGCACGCATTTTGATTTCTGCGCAGTAAACGCAGTAAACGACTGCGCGTAGGCTGCATTTTGGGCTGCATTTTGGGCTGCATTTTGGGCTGCATTTTGGGCTGTATTTTGGGGCTGAATTTTATGCAGAATTTTGGGTTGCATTTTGGACTGCATTTTGGACTGCATGTTGGACTGCATTTTGGGCTTACCTATAGAAAATACATTATTAAATAAGTTGTTTTATACCCATTGAAAATGGGAAATCAGGGTATAATGGGTTTGTTGAAATGTATGTAACAGGCAGAAGAAGGCGTGGCAGACCCCATAAAGTAAAGACAAGTCGAGACGATTTAGCCCTATCCGACTGTCCGTCCGTCTGTCCGTATGTATGAACGAGTCGATCTCAGAACGTACAAGAGCTAGAGCCCTCAAATTTTTGTAGGTCCCTGTATAATGCGCTCATATCGAGTTTGTTTCAGAAAATCGATAACTTTTTTCATTTTATTGTTTTAATCGATAACAAAACAAACGAAAACCTTAATTCAGTTATAAAATTCTATCCAATTCATCTTTAAACCAAGTAAGAAAACTCTAGTCGAGACCGCTCGACTAGGGTATACCCTGAATCCTGCGAAGAACCGCTGTTTCTTCGTTTCTATTATATACACATGCATATGTACGTTCATTACAAGCAAAACATACAAACATACACAAGCCCACACACAAGATCAAGAATATCATACTTTATGGGGTCTGCCACGCCTCCTTTGCCTGTTAGATACATTTACAATGCTATCCGGGATTTTAATTTAAATGGTTGTTTAAAAACTCAAACATATAGGAACTCGAGACTAAATATAGAAAACGAAATGTTTTTGTTTATGTCAATTTTGCAAGCAGAAACTTTTTACCATTCACAAAAACATTCATTATAACAAAGAGTAAAATAAATAAATAAATAAATAATATATGTATATACACGCCTTCTTTTGCCTGTTACACACATTTTCACAAAATATTATACCCTGATTTCTCCATTTCAGGGTATAAAGACAAATTGAATGTATGCAATAATAAGCTTACTTTTTATGCTGATGGAAATGAATCGTGAATTTCAACGTTTTTTGCGCCAATGGACGCCAGGTGTTATTTATGCAGGCTCACGTTATGTTAAGCCCATCCAGGTGGCACTTAAAATCAGAGTTCATTTGCGCACTTACTGCTGTTGACACTGTTGTTAACGCCCGCCATGAATGACAACTGGCCCGGTGAGTCGGTTGCCAATTCGCTCCTGAGGATTCTTGTTGTCCAACCACTCAACACAGAAAGACAGGTGTCTCTTCTAGTAGTACAAAATTGCTGCACTTGACATTCATGTTACTTATGCCTCCCTTGGCATTACGCCATAAGGCAACCCCACTTACTTAGGACTGCATTGTTATCTGCTGTAGACGCTGATATAAACGCCCACCTGAAATGACACCTGTGCAGGCGTGTCAGCTATGGCCAAAGATTACATTTACAAATTTGCTGCAATTTGAAAATAGAGACCAACCACTCAGCACCCGGACAAGTGTCTTTACCGTACAATTAACGGCTGCATGTGACATTAATATTCCTCATACATTAAACGTAAATGCAACCCCTCTTAGTAAGCTAGATATCTGTTATACTATAACTTTACGCAGCCTAATGATGTTGGCCGAATACGGGCTTATGGCTAGATATATATTTGGCCAGTTTATTTTTAAGGAATCAGACTGACGGGCCTTTTTCCACCTGTTGAACAAACATTTTAAAATCACAAATATAGCAAATCAAATCAAGCTTTTGGTACCCAGTAATAGTGCTCTTTTAGGGCTATCTGACTAGGAGTTACCCTAAACCCTGATATTCCCTATTCTATGGTAATCTTTATGTACAAGCATACGCAGTAAATAACATATGCACGCCCAAATATGGACGCACACATATGCCCGCCCATATGCACACACGCATATGCACGCACACGCGCTCTGCTTACTGCGGAGCTATCGCAGCGACTGCGCTTAGGCTGCATTTTCGGGTTACCATGGGAACTTAATTATAACTTTTCGACTAGGTAGAGTTTGCTAATCAAATTAGCAGAGCGTAATGTACGTATGTGCCAGAGTGCAGGTCACTAGATAAATTTTGTATTAAATTTAAGGGGAGGGGGGGGAAGGCATCCGTGATATAATAAAAATCTCTGTAATATTAAATTAAATCTCATATTAAGTTAAATTTTAGTTTATTTCAATATATGTACATACAATGGTATATATAACATGTTTAAATCAAGCTTATTGAATTTATAGAATTAAGTCTATGTAGCTAAGTTATTATATTTTAAGGGACTTTGATGTATGTGGTATACGAGCAGTCCTATTCATTATGTCTAAGTGATTACTTGTGAAACAAATTGGACTCCATCCTTTATGATATCCAAAAATATTTGATCGAAAATATATTGATCTTGATCGAAAATATATGTACTTTATATGCTTTGACTCTACCTTCTGCCTGTTACATAACTTTTCAGAAACCATTTTATTCCTAAGTTCAATTGATTTCGTATTATTTCTAATCTAACCCAACGCTATTACGCTCCTACAGTATTACGCTCGTACCCTCTTACACTCCTGGGCTCTTACCCTCACAATAATTTTCTTTTCACAATAATTTATATTAAATAAATTAAAAACAAGTAAGAAAACTCTAGTCGAGACCGCTCGACTAGGGTATACCCTGAACCCTGTGAAGAGCCGCTATTCCAAGCATTCTTAATTTCTTTCATATACACATGCATATGTACGTTCATTACAAGCAAAACATACACACACACATACACAGGTGCAAGCCCACACAAGCGCAAGTCGGTGCGTCAGCTGTTGTTTGGCTGCTTTGCATGGCAATGCTATGGGAAATTAAATGTTTAATAACTTTTTTTCTAGACCAACGATTTTGATCAAACTTGTTGGGCGTGATCATGTCATCCATATGTATGTATGTGCCAAAGCACAAGTCTCTAGTATTTGATACGTTACGGGAGTTACAAATTTGAGGCGAAGGGGGCGTGGCACCCAAAATTACATAAAAACCGAAATTGCCCACATAACACTAAATGCAAAATTTGAAGACTCTAGCTAGAAAGATGAATTAGATAGAATTTTATAGCTGAATTTAGATTTTCGTTTTTAATCGATAACAATAAAACGATAACAGTTATCGAATTTCTGAAACAAACTCGATATGCGCGCCCTATACAGGAACCTACAAAAAAATTTGAAGTCTCTAGATATTGTAAGTTCTGAGATCGACGCGTTCATACATACGGACGGACAGACGGACAGACAGACGGACAGACAGACAGACAGACGGACAGGGCTTAATCGACTCGGCTTGTTTCCCTGATCAAGAATATATATACTTTATGGGGTCTGCCACGCCTCCTTCTCCCTGTTACATACATTTCAACAAAAACATTATACCCTGATTTCCCATTTTCAATGGGTTCAGGGTATAAAAAATGAGACAGCCCGTATATGACAAGAACGATGAATTAACCACAACTATATAACTGAGTATTGATTTCTTTTTTAATAACATTAAAATTAAACAAGGAAGAGTGCTCTAGTCGAGACTGCTCATCTAAGAGATACCCTGAACCCTGCGAAGAACCGCGATTCCTAAGAACCACTAACATTCTCCGTTACTTTTATATGTATGTAGCAAGCACATACACACATACACACATAAAACGCACGCACAAGCACACAGTCTACTTACTGTGCATTTTGACTCAGCAACTCAGCAGTGCGTTCAGTCTGCAAGGCGCCGATATTATGAGATATTATATGTTTAAAATCTTTTTTTTTTAACTAACGATTTTATTAAACTATTGGGCGTGATCATGTAATTCATATGTATTTATGTGTCAAAGCCCAAGTCTCTAGTACTTGAAATGCGTATTTTACAAATTTGAGGTAAAGGGGGCGTGACAAATTTAACAAAAACCGAAATTGCAGAAGGCTCAAATAATACTAAATGCAAAATTTGAAGACTTTAGCTATAAAGATGAATTAGATAGAATTATATAACTGTGTATCGATTTCGTTTTTAATCGATAACATTAAAACGGAAGTAGTTATCGATTTTTTAACAACCTTGATTTGAAGTCTCTAACTCTTATATGATCTGAGATCGACGCGTTTCAACATACGCACAGATAGGCAGACTCGGCTTCTCTCCCTTTCAAGATTATATATACTTTATGGGGTCTGCCACGCCTCCCTCAGCCTGTTACATATATTTTCACAAAAACATAATACTCTTTTTCCTATTTTCATAAAAATGTTTCATTTAGTAGAGACTTTTTTCGCATCAGGATGTAAATATAACTCTAAAAAAATAAAATATGTATATTTCAAAGTCCATACAGGGCAAAAGTTATTCAATAATTCATTTCCCACAGTGGCCAAAATGCAGCCCGAGCGCAGTCGCTGCGTAAATTGCGCAGCCAATGCAGCTGACGCTTATGTGTGTGTGCGTAGGTGTGCGTGCATGTATTGTTTGTCGTGCAGGTATACACGTTGGGCTGAGCAGTAAAAGAATTTGTAAAAAATTCTTAAAATTTATCTAAAAAGCTTGAGATATAGAGATTTAAGACATGGCAGTTTTGAAAATTAATACAAATTTTGTATAAAAAATCTGATATAAAAATATGTTTGAATTAGTCTTGAAAGGAAATGTTTAATTTTGGCAAAGACAAAAGTAGTATTATACCCTCTTCATGATATATAAAAATATGTACATTTGTAACTACTTATGTAATCGGGGGTAAACAAGACTGTCACGATGGCTCAGTGAATAAAGTATACTTCAACTGTACCCAAAGCTGTTTATTCACTGGGCATCCATTTGAATAGTGACACAACGCATTATTACCGATTATCACTGAGAAAAACAGACTCCCAGCAGATGGTGCTGCCAGTGGTACTGCAAACAATAGATGCGATAGGAACCCAACCCGATACCAGATATCAGCTCTGACTCCATACACGCCTCTCACCTCGCTTCACACTTGTGTTTTGCCAAAACATGAACACCAAAAGTGAAATACAACGGTGACAGACGACGGCGACGACAGCATGGGGGGGGAGGGACGACGACAGCGACGCCGACGACAACTGCAAGTACGATTTCCACATACATTATGTACACATCTGTGTGTGCACATAACCTACTAATACAGGAGAGCGCCAGTTAAGCGCCGAAGGATAAAGTGAGAGGGAGAGAGAAAGAAGGAACGAGAGAGAGCTACAAAGAAAACGAGATGGAAACTGAGAGCCAGAGAGCGCGCGCGAGAGAGAGAGAGAGAGAGAGAGAGGAGCAAGGCAGCAAAAAGCATAAAGCTTCAGCGAAAGTGAGAGCTAGGATGAGTGAAAGTGACGCAGCAGTTGCGTGCTGCTCTGCTGCTGGGATGCTGGGATGCTGGGCTGTTTGGCTGCTAGGCTGCTAACTGTTGTGTGCTGTCATCTGTTTGGCGGGCCGTTTGCCGCCAGTGGAGTCGGCCTTTCGACGCATCGCCATATGTTGTTGGTGTAGGACGTTGAAGGACACGAGCGGCAGCATAGCAGCAGCACAGCAGCAGCAGCACCAGCTGTAGAAGAAGCAGCACAGCAGCAGCAGCAGCAAAAGCTATCCCGCTCCCAGTCTTTATATGCTTGTGTTGTCCTAGTCCGTCGTCCCGCTCCCAACATACGTCTGTATATATTTGTGTTGTCCTAGTCCTCGAACGAGCGCTTTAAATATGGCTTCGTGAACGACTCGGCCAGGACTCGGCTGGCGCTGCCGCTGCCGTCGCAGGCAGACATAGTTTTCCTTCGAGCTGCGCCGAGCAGCGAAATTTAGTCGAGTTTCGACCGTTCAACCAGACAGACGTGTGAAAGCAGAGGAAGCCCAGCCAAAGTTAACAGCAGGCAATCAGATCCAGGGAGGAAGCAGCAGCAGCAGCAGCAGCAGCAGCACCAGCCAAAGCAGCAGCAGCAGCAGCAGCTAAAGAAGCAGAAGCAGAGGCAACTCTTGTGGCAGCATTGGTGCAGCATAGCAAACTACACTGACCATCCGTATTCAGGGTGAAGTTAAGGAAGAGCAACAACAACAGTTCAACTAACAACGAACAACAACAACAGTTCAAATCCTGAAAAATAGTGCGCGTGTGTGAGTGTATGTGCGTGTTACATCGACGCATTTTGTTTCGAACTGCGAGTGCAAACTTATTGACGACCTGCGAGAAGAACGCATAACCAATCACAGTGCATGCGTGGGCGGAGTGCCGGACCGAGCTCTACAACCGGACCTCCAGAGAGTAGGCCAGAGATAAGTGCAGAGAAGCCAACAACTGGAAATCGAATCAGAGGCTGGGGTAGGACCCATTCTCAATCAAAACCAGCGATTGATACCAGACACAGGGCTAACAACATCGAGGCCCAAAGCGGCGTTGCTGGCACTTTCGACCCAATAACATCTGAACCAATTGCACTAACATCAGCAACAACAACCTTGCACCAACATCAGCAACTAGGAGACCCGAACGGCAACGAAACGAAAGTGAAAGCAACGTTAAACAACCAAACACATCCGTGTGCTCTTATGTGTTTCTGTGTCTTATTCAGTGTGTGTCTGTCTATATGTTTGTGTATATTGACGTTCCTTTGAGTGTGCTATAACTTTCAGAACGGCCAACGCGTGTTTTTTCTATGCTCTTCTCAGCAACTGGATGATACTCTGGACGGCGCTCTGATTGAATAAGTGAGTATGCCTGCGTGTGCTGCTGACATCACTTCTGTCTATTTTATTGTGTAGAAAACCGAGCCGGAGTCCGATTGAAGAGCTGATGAAGTAAACATTGCGTCCCATCTTCTCACTTGCCATTTTCATCGCTTTTACTGTTACTTATCAATTATCCACTAACGAAGCTGCCAATCTTATCACAGCCAATACAAGAAACACTCACACACACACACACACACACACATACACACACACATCTCTCTACACACACAACAGACAAATCATCAAAACCCAATCATTATGTTCTCCATGTGCAAAAAGGTGAAGCCGCGAAGTGAAGAGTCCTCCATAGCCTCCCAACAACAGGACTTGGGTAAGTAAAGCATTATCCTAAATATCCATATATATAATAAAAATATATAAAATATATAAAAATTGATGGGTGTGTGTGTGTGCAGTTTGATCTAAACAGTCTCGCTGCCCCATTTTCGAGCTAACCCTTGAACTCGTTTTTGCAAAAATCGCGCTTTCTGCTCGGCGTGGACCTGGCAACAATTTTCCTCAATGAAGTCGAACACAGACGTACAGCAATATGCGTGGGGGTGTGCATGTGCCACTTCATATATATATATATTTTTATATATATATATATATATATATATTTATATATATATTTCTCTCTCTTTCGTGCTCGTGCTCTCTCTCTCCCTCTCTCTCTCTATCTGTCTCTCCCGCTCTCTCGCTGTTCGCTGTTCTCTGGCGCTAGCTCGGTGCTTCCGCTTGTCTATCTGTCGCTGCGGTCCCATTGTTGACCTGCTCATTATGGACATATGTAAGTACATACGCCCACTTGTGCCCCGCCTTATTAAGTGGGACTCTGCAGCACAGTTATAATGCTGAAATCAGCGCCAGCGGCATTGCCACGCCCATTGGCCCAAGCACATAAACTGCATTAAATCATTAAAACAGCGCCAGCGCACACAGATACACGCACATAGCCACACACACCCACGCAGAAAACAATCGGGTTGCACCACCCAGTGGCCACCCCCCAGCTGCACTTATGTATTACTGCAAGTTAAGTGAATCCACTAGGCAGCCAACTTGACTGGCGCTACTGGCGCTGACATCGGCGTTGTCGGTGGGTTGAAAGCATTCACATGCATAAATCATGCAAGTATATAGCAACTGCAACATTTCCCCTGACCCCCTGACCCTCTAACCAGCCCCCACCCCCTTGTCAACGCCCATGGCTCGGCTGGGCCTCGCCCTCATCCTCGCCACCGCCCATGGCTCGCCATCGCCCACATTCGGCTCCAACAATTATGTACAAGTTGATTTTGCTGCCGTGTGTCGTCTGAGCCTGCGTCCTTGTCCACATCATCATCGTCGTCGTCGTCGTCGTCTGTTGCAACCACTTGCAATTTCAGTTGCTTCGTCACTTTAGCTGGGAATGTGGGATGTGAAATATGAATGCGGTTGTGTGCGTGCATTGAAGTGGCACACACGCTGCCCGCTGTCCGCTGTCCGTTGTCCGGCATGTCCTTTGTCAGTTGACTGTCTGCTTCACTGCTGCTGCTGGCCCACGCCACCCACTGTCCTTGGGCGACCTAGTTTGCTAGCTGCAGCCCCAGCATCAGTCCCAGCCCCAGCCCCAGCCCCAGCCCCAGCCCCAGCCCCATTTATATATCTCTTGCTGTCGACACTTGCTCCTATATAATATGCACATGAGAAATACAGTTATCTAGCATTACGTTTGGGGTTAGCTCAAGCACAGCATTTGCCAGGCCTCGAGTCTTTTTCAATTGCAGTGTCAGCGCTTTGCATTGCCTGTCTATCTGCAGTCAGCCAGTAACCACTCGATGGTTAATCGCACTCATCTAGCAATGCCACACACACATCAATTGTAGTAGCTCACATTTTCCGTTCATAAAGACTGCTAAGTGCCATGGCAACACACACGAATACACTCCAAATCCTCACAACTCACCGCGCAGAGCTTCCAATTTATTCATCGAAAATAGACTGTGGCAGTGTGCCATCTGTGTGTGAATATATATGCATTCCACTTTCACGTCGCTGCTACAGCACTTTTCCATTAAAATAAGCGTTGATCCAATTATTGCTACGTTTGCAGTAATCCACTCAGACATTGAATAATTGACTTTCGCATGAAATGCGCACTGCACACACACACACACACACACATATACATGTATATTCGATATCCTGCATTCAGCAGAGCTTTTTTCTGCGAATGCACCAGTTTCGAGTGACATTGAACGTGGGCCTCAGCGGTAGTCGATCCATCATCGTTACGCCAATTAGTTAGCTGCTCCGGCAACGGCTCAAATTTCACGAGCTTGTCAATTACAGCATGCGTGGGTTTTAATAAACTTCATTAATTAGAGAGACGAGTGCAAATGCATGTACCATGAAAGGATTGCTAGAGGGCCAGGGGTGGGTGGAGTGCGGGGGGGGGGCGTATCAGCTGGCTAGCTGGATGGAAGCTGAAATTTCGTGTTTGTCAGTGCACTCTGTTATTTGGTGTGCCAGCAGGGTATTATTATTCGAATAAGCCCACCCACGCACGCTATATGGAAGGTCCTTTGTCAGAGCTGCCTGGGTTGGTTTTAGCCAGCCAGATTAGAGTGCAGCGGCAATGGCAAAGCCAGTGGAGGGTGAAAGTGGCACTGGCATTTTCAATTAAACATCAAACCGTAGCTGCAACGGAAAGTGACTGTGTCGAGCTGAGTTTAGCTCGAATTCCATTTTATTTGATTTTATTTCTTAATAATCAAATTTTTCTTTATTCTCGTTGCAGAGAGCGCAGGCAAGCAAATCAAAGGCGGCTACCTTCTGCGGTATAAAAGTGAGTAATAATTGCATTCTAGCCATTGTTGTTGTTGTCAGCGGCCGTTGCTGCTCTTATTGCTGCCATTATTATGAAACTTTCAATTAAAAAGCACAATAATGCGACCAGGTTTGCGATGGTAGCAGCGAGTGCGCACTAGAAGGACATGGGTTTGAGCGGCTTAGAGTTTATTATTTATTTATATATTAGCTTAAAAGATATTGGCATAAGTAGAGGCAACATAACGATGGAGACATTCTATTTGCCAGTCCGGCCAGCTATGCCCCAATTCACAGCCCTGTATGGTCAGGAAGATAGAAGTGTTATAGGAAACTTAAAAACAAAAAAAAATTATAAAATAAGCTCAGCTGTAATTGATTCTAAACAAAGAGTAACTCAAAAATTATATATAAATTATTAATCAATGGAAAATTTGCCGGATCATCAAATTTATCCCTTCTGGGCACTTCGAGTGATTTATCTGAGAAAAGCTAAAAACAAGAATTTTATAATTAATTAATTGAATCAGCATTCGTTTACGCACTCAGATTTCCTCAATGCAGTTATGAGTTGCTCAAAATGCCCCAAACTGACATCCGAGATCCAATGAAGTTAGAGATCAGACTTCTAGCGGTCTATTGAAAGAGGACGGTGTGAGCTAAGTCTATCTGTTGAGTGTGCCATATATGCACACGAGTTGCGAGTCACAAGCCAATTAGATGCAAATGCAATTGCATAGGTCGAATTTCACAATGCCTGCTGCCATGCAAATGCTACTCGATTCCTATATATACATATATCTTGCCATAAACAAAGCTTTTCCCACTAAAATGAAAGCCGATCCAATTATCCCTGTGCGTGCAGTAATCAATTCAGACACTGAGTAATTGTGTTTCACACGAAACACGCACAGCACACACATTCCCAGAAATGTCTTCAGTATAAATAAAAAATTCAGATTTTGTGTAGGCGGCAGGACAATATCCAGCTCTACTACTATTGTATATATTGTTGTCACTTTTAATATCAGTTCGACATATTCGACCGATATGAACTTGTTAAGTTCATTAAATGTATTTTATCTGCTGGCAAAGAGTGTGTTCAACAAATATCCCTTTGCAATTACTTTGTAGAGCAAATGCTGTGGAATCGGTGGTCAGAGGAGTGGGTTATACTGTATGATGACTCCACCATGGCCTGGTTCACAGAGCCAGGTCGCTCGGCACCAACCGGCAAAGTATTGGTCAAGGAGGCGCCTGAGATGCTGGCCATTGCTCATTGGACTGGGCAGGTGCCACGGCGTCCACCACTGCCCAGTGGCGTCAGTGTGTCGCAGCTAATTGCACTCGGATCGAGGCGCAAACGGTCCAAGGTCTATTGGATGCTAGCCAAGTCCGAGCAAGAGGTCGGCGATTGGATAGAGGCCATAACAAAAACTTTGCCGCCACCGCCGCAAATCGAACTGGTCGTGGACAAGCCGCAGCTGATGAACGTATTGCGTCGTCCCTTGGTGCGAATAAGACGTAAGTACTATGATCCCACAGGCATGCCCATATTATCCTTAAGCGCACGACGATGTATTGTCAACCGCAGCACCCACCAACTCTGAGGTGAAACAGCGGAAGTCGGTGGCGCATAAGACCAGTCGCCATCATCGCAGCTCCTCAGCGGCATTGACCACAGAGCGGATGCTTCACAATCAGAATCCGTTGATCAAGAGCGATGCGGCCGTGGCCATACTGAGCAAGAAGTCGGACTCACGGGCATCGCTGGCCTGCGCATTGCCCTGGGGGCATGGTTGGGGTTGGGCCACGTTGCCCAACGGCGTTTGGAGCGGCGGCCTCACCTGGTCGCAATGCGAGGACACATTCACCCTACACGCACTTCCAACAACCCACTGCACGAACCTCGTCGAGAACTCATGCAGCGGTGCCATCTACCACACCGATATTGGCGGCTTTGATTTTCACTCCTCGGGCGTCGACGATTTAGGCGGCGAGGATTTTGACTATGCCATGGATTGTGGCGACTTTATATTTTAAGTCTATATACCTAGAAAGCTTTGCTCCGACCCCTCCTATGCTACACAGTCCCCTCATTGTCTAACTCTATGCCAACCTGAGCAACATTCGAACCCACCCAAAACGCTAGGCGAACCACGAACCACGAACACACAACTAACACACCAACAAAACTAAAACAAAACAGACACACAAAATAGTCATCTAATGCCGTTGCGTTGCTAACAAGTCGGAGAATTTAGTTGCAAGTGATTTCGCTGAATTGCCTGAGTTGAATATTGTTTTGCGCAGTGATTGACAGCCCGGCGTATGCGTCACGTATGTGTGTAAGTATGCATGTGCGTATGTATATGTTCTTTTGTATATATATCCATGCTCATGTGTACTCACGCCTGTATGTGTGCGTATATCCACACGTCACACGCACAAGCATCATCGATGCGTGCTCATCGTACACGAATGTAGGATGGAAGCAGGGGATATGTATATACTATAGGGGCAATAACACATTGGACAGGTTGTATCCGGCTGCATCCATCCGTTTGTGCGTGTGTCGGTCAATTGAGTTTGGAGCTTGGAGCCGTGCGCGTTATTGTTGTTAGCGTGCCCATGAGCAAGCTGGATTCAATGATAACCTCACTGCATATTGGATGGCAGCTTGCGAGCGCAGCACATTGAACTACTGCCAGAGCTGGAAATCGCAGGCATGTGCATGTGCGCGCGCGTGTGCTTAAAGTCGCAGCTACTTAAGCACACACGCATATATACACACACACATGCATGAACCTCTACTCTACTCCCACAGAGCGGGCGCAATAATTTGATCTGCTGCACCACGCCCTAAAGTAAGCAACAGTTTCTTGCACAGCGCACCACTCCAAGCCAACTGTGCGAATCAATGTTCCGCGTATATTTTTATGGGTTTAATATTACTCCAGACGTTATTTCTTCAACTCGAAAACGCATCCGCATTTTATGATATTTTTATTAGTTAACTTTAAGATCATAGGCCGTTACTGAAAGTTATATGTGAAGAGTAGAGTACACTGGCTATGTTTACATAGCGAATTTTTGTATTCTGCTGTCTATAGTGAGCCAAAACGCTATAGAATGTATTGGAGTTAACATCAGGCGAGAGGAAATCCAGGTTATTGATATATACACAGATAATGATAATCCTAGCAATAATTCATATTCAGATGAATGACCCAAGCACACCAACCCAGGCCAGTTTGAAAAAAAAACTAAACAACATCAGCCCACCCGAACTGATCCAATGTATACAAATAATATCGCATATTTGATATGCATGTTACTTGTATACAGGAAACCAAATATACAAATAACGGTCGCATAGAATAACAAATAATACACCAAGATGTAATCATAAGTAGAAACTACCTCTAATTTGATATCCGTATAATTTTGTGATCACTTTTTAGATCACCGTTTCCGAGCTGAGTCTCTCGATGAAATTCAGTCTCTTGGAGGTGCTATAAGTATCGATTATTATGGATAACTATAGCATCTCGCCTTCAACTTAAGTTAAAACTTGAATTCAATTTTCGAAAAATATTGTTTCATTTACAACAGTTTGGTATCCTCGTTCCAAAGCGGTTTGTAACGATTTCATAATTTGAAATAATTTGATTAAAAAATACAATTCGTTCGCAAATCATTTTATTGAAGTAATTATTAATATTTAATTCAATTTGCAAATCAGTTCACAAATATATTTGGTTACAAATATTCACTTAAATAAAATACCAACCAATTTAGATTTTAGTTGCACAAAAAAAAAAGCATAGCAAAAAAAATTGTTTCGTAGATCCCGAAGTTTGGAATCAAAGCTCTTGATGAAATTAAATATCTCTGAGATACCATAATTATCATTTCTAATCATCAGAAATATTATTATTTTTTAAAAATATGTTTTCCATTTCCAAAACTTGTTATCCTTGTTGCATGGTTTTTTCTTCTTGGCTCGAAAAATCTCTCATCTTCGCAGGATAACGACATTTTTTATTTTCAATCGATAATCCATTTTAAAATTACAAAATTTGCAATTTTAATATTTTTTTATTTATATCAAGAGTTTTACATTCTAAATTGGAGACTTACGAAACGCCCATTCCAAAGTCACCAAGAAAGTTCAGCCCATCAAAATTCACTCTAGGATAATTTGAACTAAAACTAAAAGAAAATTTTGCAATTTTTGGAACTTTTGCAAAATTTGAACATTTTTGTGCACAAGTGCACAAAAAACGCCGCTACGGAAACCTTGAACGATAATGTTCAGAAATCTAATATAAGAATAGTTGTGTCTCCGTGCACAGAAAACAAAACAAAAACAAAAAACAAAAACAAAAACAAAAAAAAAACAAAAAAAAACAAAAACCATAAAAAAAACCCAAAGGGAAACAAAATAAAACAATCTATTGTGAGTTGATGCAATCCGTACTATAAACCATAACAGAAATAATAATACGGGTAAACAGCAATATCGTGTCCCTCTCTCTCTCACCCTCTCTACCTCTCTCGATCGCGGTCTTTCTCAGTGAAAGACGGTAGAAGTGGTGTCCATGCAGAACATCCGCATGGACACTTTGGCAACACAATGACCCACATCCAAATGACCCATATATGCAAATATTAAAATTTTCAGTGATTAAAGCCGCTGATCACTGAAATGTTAGTATTTGCATAGGGTGGTAGGTGCACCCCTGCAACACAATGACCCACATGCAAATGACCCATAAATGCAAATACTATAATTTTCAGTGATTAGGGTCGCTGATCACTGAAATGTTAGTGTTTGCATAGGGTGGTAGGCCCACCCCTGCAACACAATGACCCAAAAATGTCTCTGATAATGTTGTTGTCTCTGGCATTATTGGATGTTATGCAGATCCGTCTGCATGGACATAGACATTTCCGCAACAAAATGACCCTTAAATGTCGGTGATTATGTGAATCTTGCATTGACATTTCGGCAACAAAATGACCCACATCGAAATGACCCATAAATGCTACTGATCATGGTAGGGTTGCTTGCAGATTCTACAATGATCAGCGACGATGTGGACCGTCGCTGATAATTGCAGTATCTGCAATGGCTCATGCTATCACTATCATTTTCTGTAGCATTAAACCCGCCGAAATGTATTTATGTATGTCTCGTTTCATATATAAAAGACTCGACGGAAACAAATAAATACCAAGGAACACATACAAAACACAGCCAAAACACACAGACGAAACACAAAGACACACAAACTAGCCAAAAAAACTAAATCCAAACCTAACCTAGGTATTTGCTAAGGTAACAGAAGCTTTAGTCAAATACTATAAAACCATAAATAACAAAGAAAATGTACAGCATAATAACGAAATACATATAAATAAATAAAAAAAAAAAACATGATCACAACACTGAGAATAAAAAATGAATGTTTTTAAATATAAATGTTACATGGAAATAAAAGACAATGGAAATACTGTAAACCAAAACTTAGAAGCAAAAAAAAAAAAAAAAAACAAACCAAAAAAAAGAAAGAAAAATCACAAAATAATGTAGACTAAAAGACTTAAGCAATTGTCGTTTAGACGTTAAATTAGAGCGCATTGAATGTTGGCTTAAACTGTTTAGAAAAGTAAATCTCTATTTTGTAGTAGTATGAGGAAGAGACAGCTGAGCGATATGCTCATGGCAGGTAGTGGAGCTTATCGTCAGTGTTATCTTGTAGTCTGAAATGTGAACGATTGAAATTGAGTGTGGAAGTCAAGCGATGCGTAGCAGGAAAGGGAAGCGGAAACGACAAAAAATTGCGTAGACTCATCATCAGTATTTGAACAACCTGAATACGAACACAAAAAATCAATAAACAAAACAAAAATGATGATAAAAGTCAACACAATACCAACTTCGACAATCACGGATATAAACACTGACGTTAAAACATATTCAAAATTAAATACGATTTTCATTGACTTGCGTTTGGATAGAAACAGCAAGAGTACTTGATGGTGCTTGAGATCTGTATCGATATCGATAGCAATATCCGTAGCGATGTGGGTGTCTTGAACTTGATAGGGAAATTGATCGGGGATGATGGCAGGAGTTTTTTGTGGCAACTGTACTAGGAAGTAAAGCATCTTGAAGTAGCCGCAAGCATCGCACAAGAACTCCAGGATTAAGCGATAACCGTTTACTGAAGAGGTTCAAAGTCGGGTTTTAAATATATAGTACTTGGATATCTATATAAATGTATTTGTATACGTACATAGAAAATGTACTTAAGTCCTCCGGTCTTTATTTATTGCCAAGCATATTTTATAATCTATATGAAACACGCCAAAAATGAAACCAAAATTAAACAAAAACAGAAAAAAATACAAAAAAAAAAGCAAAAACAAAAAAAAACGAAAAAAAAAACAAATAAGTAAATGGTTTTAGATAAATGTAAATTTTTTGTAGATCACTTGTACACGTTTAATATACATTTCCAATGTTTTTTGAAAGGCCACAATTTATAATTTGTATCTCGACGAATATGCAACATAGTTGAACTGAGTAAGATTAGCCGCCCGATATACGTGTGTATCTTGAGGCTTATGCATACATATGGATATATGTATATATATATACTATGTTTGCCCTTATAAATATATAAATATATACATGTGTTTATATATGTACGACTTTTAGAAAAGGTAAATTAAATTTAAAGACAATTAATAGATTGAAGCGGATTGATTCGAACCCATGCTTTGGGACAGTTTGCGAATGTCCCATTACGTATACGACTCCTGGCCCAGAGCATGGTTTGCCTGGTATTTGGTACACATAACAAGTATTTATTGTTGATTGTCAGGCGATAGCTGCCTGGATGTTGCTAAAAAAAAAAAACAAAACAAAAAACAAAGATATTGATCATTGAATAGTGTATATTGAACATTGAATATTGTATATTGAATCTTGAATATTGAATATTGAATACTGAATATTGATCATTGAATAGTGTATATCGAACATTGAGTATTGTATATTGAATACTGAATATTGAACATTGAATATTGAATACTGAATATTGATCATTGAATAGTGTATATCGAACATTGAGTATTGTATATTGAATACTGAATATTGAACATTGAATATTGAATACTGAATATTGATCATTGAATAGTGAATATTTGTTGCCGTGTCATTTATTAAATGTACCCAAAGTTGAATGTCTACTGTAATTGGCTTCGAATGCTATGTATGTGAATGTGTTTGTAATTGAATTCTTAATTGTATTTGTAAACGCTGTAAACTTGGTATTTGATTTTTAGCGAAATACAAATGCGTATACACAGCACTAGTCAATATAAGCAGTAAATATACAAAACAATAGCATATGAACAAAAACCTAATATAGAACCGCAGAATGCAAGCAGTTAAGTAAATTAAATCATGAATGGTTAATTATTCGCAACCATATACAACACACTACCTACAGTTCAAATGAAGATACGAACGTATATATACATATATGTATATATATGTATATATATATATATATATATATATATATATATATATATATATATATGTATATGTGTATGTATGTATATAGCTTTTCATATTGGAGTCAAGATTCCCTACGCCTAAGAAGTCTTTTGTTGTTATTATTGCCATGTTAAGCATTATGGCCATGGCACAGCAAGACAAAGGTATAACGATATCTGCAATCTACTAATTACATGAATGTACACGGTGTCTATATTTTTAATCCAGTATATATACAAAAAAAAAAAAAAAACAAAACAAAAAAAATTAAATTGAATGTATTAAAAAAGTATTTAAAAATAGAAGAAAAAAAGAAGAAAAGCAGAAAAGTCAGTTTCAAAATGTTGGCAAAACGTACGAAAACTCACGAACTCGCATTTGAGTCAATAAAAAACAAGTAAGAACGTTGCAGTCGGACGCAACCGACTGCGAAATACTTTTTCACGTCCCAGCATCCCATAGGGGCATTTATCACATTATATTTTTTAATTAATCTTAAATCCCCACTGTCGCCGCTCAAACTTGCTGCCGATTAGAAATATTCATCGGAGGTGCCCAGGCAGTTTCAATTTGGATCGAAGTTTAGCAAAAACACGCACCACAAATAATGTGAAAAGCATAATTATTGCCCAAAGCCACTTCGTGAAAAAGTATAAAAATATAATATTATATATAAATGTATGTATGTATATTGTGAAAGGTTAAGTTGATTCGTTAATATCATGAAGAGAGCTCACACATACGTTGTATTAGTACATGAGATATGTATATATGTATTTGAAATTGTTGAAAGAGAAAAAACATGATTAAAATTCGCTCAAAAATTATACTTTTAAATATATACATATATATATATATATATATATATATATATATATATATATATATATATATATATATATATATATATATATATATATATATATATATATGTAAGCAAACAAAAAGCAAGACAGAGCGCGAACTTATTAGGTTTCAAAACCGCAGAAAAAACTAAACAACGGAAAAGTAATGAATAATAATTGTTGTATAAACAAATGAAGAGCAAAGAAACAACACGTTGTGTGCAATATGAGTGCGAAAACAAAAGCGTAAGACATTGAAGTTCGAATACCCTGACAGAGTGCACCCCCTCGTTAATAGACTGTATTAACGTGAAGCTGATATCGATTGTGCCAGGTCATTTAGAACACCAGACAACTCTCTGCTGGGGTACGAGTGCGGTCTAACAAAAGTCATACATATATGATTAAAGATTGTGATTTGAGTTGGTTGAGCGGAATACTTCCTAATATGTACTCAGACACACACGGGCGTTGCGATGTGAGCGAAAAGTTGATTGAGAATTTAAAGTTGAAACTGAAATGAAAAAGAAGCGTTGATAAATGTCATATGCCAAAGAACCTAAAACGAACAGCAGTAACAATCGAGCGATAAATAAATGTATATTTGTGGAATAAAAATATATGAATCTTGGTTTCATTTCCTTTCCATTATACTTTTTCCATTCGATGTACAGAGAACCACGCCCACTGGACACGCTATCCACATACGCTGAGAGTGTCGCGTCATCGACAGCGATCAGTGCACTCTCGACGACTCAGTTGGGTCTGCCGCTGCCTCAGTCAGTGGCTCAGTCGCTGCCTGCAGTCGCCGCGGCGGCCGCCTGCTCACAACTTGTTCGACTGACGCTAACCGTTTGGCTGGCTCTGTGTGCGGCCGCAATCTTTGTCTCAGTCAGCGTACAAACTTCTAAGCAAACAGTCCAAGCCGAGCGACGACTGCCACAGATTTCGCTTAGCCAGTTTACCATTTGGCTCGGGCGCACGCGACGTATGCGTAATTGCAGAGTCCGTTGTCAGTTTGACCAGCTGGCGCTGTCCTGTGGCCCACTTTCAAAGGCATGCATTATAAAAAGTTTAACTATCGCTCAACTGTGTCAATAAACTCCACTGGCATTTGACGTGAACTGACCAACAGTGTATGTGTGTGTGTGTGTGTATGAGTGTGTGTGCCTGTTGACCTGTCTTCCCCTCTAGCAAACATTCCTCAACATAGGTAAGTTGCTTCAGCTTCAAAGTTATGCAAATCAAAGCACTTGGCGCAGCCGAAAGCCAACACACAAAACACTTCAAGTCACACACACGCACACAGGCGCAGTTAGTCACACAAACAGTTAGATTCGAACGTGTGCCAAAAAAAAAAAAATACATAAATTAATTGCTTTATGTGTTTGCCGTGGGCGGCAATGCCGACTACCGAATGCCCTAAGCCAAGTTATTCAGCCTATTATCAAAGACTATCTTTAGTTAGTTTCAGTTGCGAGCGACATCTGTATGTAATCTTCGACGAGCTGATGCAATGCCACAGATCTGGGCTAACAGCTTTAATACAATACTTAGCCTGAAGAGCTTATCGCGTTGTTATTTATACATATTACTTTTGCTCAGCTTCTTTGTACTCAATTTCTGCTTGAGCTTCGGCTGCCAAAGTTGCTGCTCAGTTGGCTCTGACTGAGCAGTACGAGTGTCCGGTTCGTCATGGAGATATTGTTAATATTAATATTAAATTCGGAACCAAAAAGAAACCTTACGTGATTATATTTCGAGTAGTAATTTGTTAGGAAATTCGACTCGCAAACTGCACACGGCGACGCTTTGAAAGAGGAGCACTGTTCTATGTATTGGCCTCCACTCACGCACTTGTACGATACATATATATATATATATATATATATATTTTTTATGTTATATATATAGCATTGTATATACGTTTATATATATGTGTGAATGTGTATGAGGTCTGCGAGTGTTGAGCACAATTCATTCAGTTCGGTAAGCGCATAAGACTCAATTCAATTGCTTTGCTCATTGAGCAGCCCATTTTCGGAGCAACTGAATGTCGCAGACGGCCCTCGGCCCACGCCTCTAGCCAGTGCTGCTAGCAACTGGGTACGGCTTCCCGCTCCGATCTCGATTAGATCTTCGACTTCCAGATGGGCTGCCCACATGTCGCCGTCGAGCAGCAGCGATTTGCATTGCGCCCTGTCTCTATTGACGCCTCCTGGCAACACTCACAGCTCAGAGCCAACGGCTCATATGCCGCGAGTTACTCAAGACTCTCTTTGATTTGTTTGTTTGATTTCATTTTACACCTATTTTTAGGCACTGCGAAACGCAACACTCTTAGCCGAGTGTGCATGACTCACCGCTGAGCCTAAGCCGGGTCTACACTCGCCGAGCAGCTGTGCCGCGTCATCGTCATCGTCAACGCCAATTCCGTCGCCGACTGCCGCTGCCCCCACACCAGACACTTTTGAGACTCGGCTCTGAGAGAGAGCCAACTGTATTTGGTGATGGCGTCACAAGATGCCACTAATTACCCAACCTCAAGGCTAACACAGATGCGGGTAAGTTTGTTCGCTGAGCTTGACAGGAAGCGTGCCGAGCGCACGAGAGGCGTCTCCCAACTCCAACGATTTCCCATTAATTAACTCTGCCTCCCCATTTTTGGCTATTGGCTGACAGTCTGTGTCCGTATAAGGCCACCAGCTGATGCTAGATCTTCTTGTCTAGACTAAAGTTTCGGCATTTGGCCAAGGTGCTGTGGTTCTTGTTATAGTTTACCAGCCCATTCATTTCGGCTTCCAAAGTTTGGCCTTACGAACAGTTTAAAAAAGAATTAACATCAAAAGACTTTTTATAGGGATTGTTAGATATTGCTAGATAGTCGGAGAATATGATATGCGACTCTCTCTTCTACATATGTACATATATGCACACCTTGTTGGTTCTCCTAAGCCCGCTTTGCTGTCTGATCTAATATTCTGACATCACTATCCAAATTTGATTATTGAACAACAAAATATATTAGTTCCAGCCAGAGATGTTTATTAATGATTGCCTTGCAAAAGACTTGTCTAGCTGACATTTGGCTTATCTTAGCCCATCGCACTTCACTTTTATTATTATTTCGTATGTTAGCCGTTTAATGTTTAATTAAATACTCTAGGAACGATTTAAGTGCTAGGCGTCCTCAGAAAAGGCATTAACTCGAGAAAGTTTAGTTCGTTCGCATAGTCGACCACGTGTATATCCATAGAATACTCTATATAAATATATACCATTGTCAACTAAGTAGTTTACACACTCACACAACAACAAGGAAACCTCCCACACACACACACACACACACGCACAGACACACCCATGTCAACAGCAGAAAACAAGCTCGGAAATTGCTGCTCGAGATTTGTATCGCTGATTTGGGACGGCTTCAGGTGTCGTCGGGGAAAACCCTTTGGGAGTGGTCTACACCCCATGAGCTTTGTCACCTTTGCGGACTGCTTTGCCTGCTCGTCTGACATTCGAGTGTGCAACAAATGTTGCATGGCTCCACTGTGCATAGTCCTTCTCTTTCTCGCCCGTGTCCGGCTGTTGTTGTTTTGCTGTTAGCCCGGGGGCCGCTCTGCTCCAGCTCCATGGCAACCCATGGGGTCGCGCTGCAGTCATTGATTTTTGCTATTGGCATGCAGCAACAGCAACAACATTCGAATGACAACAACTAGACGGGGCAGCCGCGCTGGTTTGTCAAGTGCTCAATCTTAGAAAAACAAATTTCGATTTGAACGAACGCCTTTTTTTCCCGCTCGCCGGCCATGGCACTGGCCAGCCACGATTGAGGAAAGGAAAGCATGCCTGCGACCCCCAACTACTTTGCCAAGCCAACCAAGACGACCGCCAGGGTTAGCTTTGTGCAGGCGGGTCGGGTGGCGCGCGGCTTTATGTACTGGCGGCATGTAAGTGGACACACAGATTCGGCCTAATGGGTAATTGGGTGGGCTTGGCTCATCGGAACTTTGAATAGACAAACTGGCCAAGCGTCATGCACACGCACACGCACACATATAAATCTACACCGCACACATGCATACACTCAGGTAATTACGGCTCGGGGGAAACGGACTTTGCTAATGTCCAGTTCCACGTACGCTTCAGTCGACACGCGCGCCTCGAACGATTCGCATGAGCATGTCGCGGGCGGACGAGAGCGAAATCGATGACTATTACGACTTAATGTCGGCCTCTCCGCATGATCACATAATGCCGCTGAAGCTGAATGAGTCATGGGCCGCCAGGCGGCTGATGGAGGCGCTCAGCCACTTGCCACCCAATCACGCCCACAACAGCAGCTCGGCACCCGTAAGAGCCGATCAAACACGCCCCCTCCTACAGCCCCTCAGTCAATATCTCGCGCTAATTCTTTTGTAATTCCTTTCAGATGCGCTTCCAGCAGAAAACACTGGACGAGCAGGAGCAGCGGCGCTATGAACTAAGCCACACTGCGGCCGTTTCACCTAGGGCGACCTCCAGCCGGCTCATAGGCAATGGCAAAGTCCGTCAAATGTTTGACGAGAGGCGCCGTGGGGCTGGAATTGATCGCAGCAATCCGCTCAAGCCGATTAGCGAGACGCGCACACACAGCCTCCAGCAGCAGCAGCAGCAGCAGCACCAGATTGCCAAAGGCTTATCCACGATGAGCCTCAAAGAGAAGCCAGTCTCTGACCGTAGTTTCGCCAGCGACAGCAACAACAACAACAACAACAACAACAAGAAGACCAGCAGCATCAGCAACATCAGCAGCAAATACAATGCAGCGGGCACCGTGACGAACGCGAATCGTCTGAAGCCAGTGATAACACGCAAGACACCACCCAAAAAGGAGGTGACAGTGCGCGCGACTTCCTCGCCCCCTGCCAGCGCCAGGGGCCAGACGCTGAGAGCAACACCAAGAGCAGCAACAACCACGCCGCCGGCACCTGCTGCCCGGTCGCCCAACGCACGGGCTCCGTTGTCAGAGAGAGGTCACGTTTCACCGCCAAAGAGGCGTCAGGTGAGTGGCATCAGCTTGGCCTCGCTCCGATATTCAAATATGTAATATGTATATATATATACATTTCTATATATTCGTATTGTTCAAACTATGTACTATCACAAACGGCAATAGGTCAATCCTAAATCTCCAGTTACCAAAATTCAAATGGTGAGTGAAATCGACCGAGTCCAAGAAGGTCCTTAATATATACTGTCATTTCTTGCAGGACTCTGCTCCCCCAGAAGGTACAAAGTTGTGCCGTTTTTGCGGCCGGCACTTCAACACAGATCGTTTGGCGAAGCACGAGGCTGTGTGTCAGCGCACAATGAGCACCAAGCGCAAGATCTTCGATGCCTCCAAGCAGCGTGCGAAGGGCACGGAGAACGAGCAGTACACCAAGGGGCAGCAGAAGGCGACCTTGAGTCGCTCACAGTCCACGTATAGCAGTGCCGCGCAGCAAAAGGGTCTCAAGACAGGCGTGAAGAAGAGCAACTGGCGCAAGAAGCACGAGGAGTTCATTGAGGCCATACGGGCTGCCAAAAAGGTGCAGGCCCACTTGGCACGTGGCGGCAAACTTAGTGATTTGCCACCGCCGCCGCCTTCAGAGAATCCCGACTACATTCAGTGCCCGCATTGCGGCAGGCGCTTCAATGAGCAGGCCGCCGAACGCCATATTCCCCGCTGTGCCACCATGGAGCACAACAAACCGCGCAAGAACCCGCCGGCGGTAAAGAATCGTTAACATAGATTTGGGACAGTTACTTATGTCTGTTTATTACATGTGATAGAGGATTTGATGAATATATAACAGATTAAAATAATCAAGCGCCTTTCCCTCTGCTAATCTGACAGGATTTCCACATCATTGCTGTTCGTATCCGCCTGGATTTCGGATGGGTTTAGAGTCTGGGTGCCGCTTCCCTTCTCACGTTCGATGATCGCCTTTACAGCATCGGCAGCTTTATGCATTTCCAAGCCTTCCAGCATGTAGGCCCAGTTCTCCAAGGTGGCATCGTCGTCATCTGAAATCCAGTTGGTCAGCATTTTCATGCAAGCCACTCCCGCCGTGGAATTTTCCATTTGAAAGAAGAGCAGTTCGTCATTGCTAAAGCCTATCTTTTTGCCCACTTTCATCCAAGGCTCGCCTATTAACGGTGTTATCTCCTCTATGTGGGCGGCTGTAACCATCAGCGGTTTCTCATGTGACGGTGTCTCGTCCACTTCTTCCACCACAGGCTCTGAGTCTTCGACTTCCAGATCGGGTTCGGGCTCTGTTTCCTGCAACGCAACTGAGGCGTCATGCTCCTGCTCAGATGGTGCATTGCTCGCTGCCAATCCATTGTTGTGCTCCGACGCATTTGCCATTGCTGTACTGGTCTGCTTAACCAGCTCCTTTTCGCGAGTTAACCGCTTGCGCACCACATCCAGATAGTCGGATATCTTGCACGACGGCTGCGAAACGAACGTGAAAAAGTGCGGAGTCTGTCTGGCTAGCAGGCGCAAAGCACGCCACTCGAAAGCAGGATCGCTCTTGTCATGCGGCGTTTCCAAATATGTTTCCAGCAGAGGCAGAAAGTTGCGCTGCTCGCTCTTGCAGGCCTGCAAATTGTCCGGAGAGTGGTTCCATAGCCGAGTGAGATTGTCACTAAAAAGATCTTTATTATTTATACATATATAAACATATTGAAATGCGACACTCACTTTCCCAAAAAGAATCTGCCGCTGTGTGCCGCATCGCGTAGGCAATCGCCCAATGGCCGTTTGGGGCGCTTTGGAGGTGAAGGCTTAGATTCTTCTTCGGCGGGCTCTGGCTCCTCGGGTTTCTTGAACTCCTTGCAGCCATCGTTTTTCCAATTGTTCCACATCTCCTCGCGCTGCAGCATGTGCTGCACAGTGCGTGCAAAACGCCTGCCATACGGTGGAGTCTCTTCTAGCAGTTTGTACACACGCTGTTCCGTTTCCTTGATAAAATCAGACTGAGCGCTCGTCAAGGTGTAGATGTCACTGCGAATGAACGAAAGATATGAATACCTGCCAGGGCGTGGGGCAACTTGGGTACCTACATTTTGAACTTGACGCTGACCTGCAAGTATTGGAACAGTATAAGGAATTGCACCAATACGGCACGCCGGAAGTTCGAATCGGAGAGTTGGAGTGCGAGCAGTTTGGGATTGGTCAAGTACTTGGCAAAGAAGTTTGTTTCCTTGTGCACAGCCATCGAAGCAGCTGCATCGATTGCAGCATCGTCCCCGTCGACGTCCATCATTTGCCCGCCCGTCTCACCATTGGTTCCATTGGAATCAGTGTGCTGCCGTAAATCTTCCAGTTTAAAGCTCAAAAATGACTGCAGTATAGTCTCGGCGTGCTGTGTAGATAAAGCACTAACTATATCAAATCCGATTAAATATAGGAATATTTTTTATTTTACCATTTGAAACATCTTCCATTGCGCTTTGCTGTAGCATTGATTGGGATTGCGAAAGAAGTCCTGCAGTGACCAGAACTTACAGTACAAATCGTAGTCAATCTTAAGCGGTATGTCCTCAGCCGTATCCTCCAGCTCCTTGTTGTCAAGGTCATCGTGGTCCTTACTATCCAGCCCGTACTCGGTAAAGTTGTCCAAATTGAACTCAGACACAATGTTCAAGCCCGAGCGTTCCGAGAATGGGAAAAACTTGGACAGAAAAAGCAAAATGCGTCCACAGAAAACGGTGTTCTGAGTGCGGGACAAACGCCTTAACAGATCGTTGCACATGCGAAGCAAATTGTTCTTGCACGAGGCGAAGAAAATCTCCTCCTTCCAGACTTCGACGAGGTCTTCCACAAATTTGAAAATCAGCTCACACTTGCTCAACGTCACCACATCGAAGGTGTCCCCAAGCAATACAACTGGAATTGTATTCGATACAATCTCTGCCCGCGCTGCATCCACAGAGAGGCACACAAGGGCTCCAATACGTTCAACATCGTCGCCTAGTCGCTTCATAAGCACCTCGCGGAATGCTTGGTCCATGGGCGAGCGTTTGTCATGTTCGGAATTTGAGCGAAAATTATGATACTCTTTGGTAAGCTGCTCCACACTGTTCTCGGCAATCGCCTGCTCCAAAGCGGTCTGCAAACATTGACGAGTTCAGATATACCGGTGCAGCAACTCAGAATTTTTAGATACACACCTCGAAGGCCGCCTTTAGTGTGAAGAAATTGACCGACTTTGCGGTTGTGTCGTCGGCCATGGCTATTTCCACGCTCATGCTTAATACGTTTGTTCTATTGAGTTAGCTTTAGTTTAAAATTTCAAACAATTCTTGGCAAATGCAAACAACAATCACAATGTAGCTCGAAACAAAACAGTGCTGCCAACCTATTTTTTTTCTACAAGTTACAGTCGTATGGTCACATTCTCTTTGGTATTTTCGTAAAATTCAACATTTTATTTCTGGTAAAATACTAAAATACTAGCAGTTACTTAACAGCACTAAGATGTGCGTTTTAATGCAATAAGGCGAGGTATTCAAATATCTAATTCAAATATTTGTAATTTTATTCTCCTTTTTGTACGCGTTTAATTTTTATTAACTTTCTCGGAAAATTATATATTTATATGTATGTATATTATTATCGCTATAATTGCTCCTTAAAACATAGTTACAACTTGTTACAAGCATAAATGTTACATGTTTTTATTGCTTTCGTTTATCTAATTTTGTTAGCTTTGTTTGTTTATATTTTGCATTCGCTTTTTTAAGGGTGTGGTGTAAATTATTGAAACTACTAAACTCTAGTTACTCATAATTGTTCCATCTGTTGGATTTCAAATACTTCGCGTACTCTAATTATAATTGTATTATTCTACGTCTGCCACTTAAACCTAGAAAAGGTTTTCTTTTATCAATTATTCGAATTTGTGGAGAGCTTTAATCATTCGTTAGTTAAAGTATATGGTTAAACTTAGGCGTTAGGAAGTTTGTTTCTAATTCGATTCAGCATTAATTTAGCTTGAAGATAATGTTCACACTTGTCCAATTGTTACAACTAACTAATGGCATAAAATACCCATTAGTGGATCAGATTTTTCTTCTTTTTCTCATAATTCTAATAATTGTTTTCTTGTTTTCTTCTTTTTTTTAATTTATAAACAAACATATTTCAAATCTTAATAATTGTCAACTAGGAAGATTGTTGAATTAAGTATTCTTAGAGCTTAGTTTTCGATTTTCTCATTTTGTATGCTTTTATAGTCGACGAGGTACAAAGTTATATATGTATGTATATGCATACTTAAAAATTAGATGTTTAAGTATTCTTTCTCCTTTTTTTGTAAGCATAATGAGGTACGTATGTATCAACATCATTGAAATTATCGTTCATATAGTACTTAGAGATTCTGAAGTTGTAATTGAAAGCGCTTTCTTTTTGTTGTTTTTTGCACCTTGAACCACCCATTGAAAATGGGAAATCCAAGATTCGTGTTTTCTTTTTCATTTTTCTTTGAATCATTTATCATTCATCATAATGATAATCGTCTTAATGCTAAATACCACAGTCGAAGTACGTACTAATTACACATATACATATGTACATATATCTATTCACTATACATATGTGTGTGTGTATATGTATATATAGATTCTTATTCATATTGTTACTGTTACAGCACGCGCTCATTTTATACACGGTATATTCGATTAGCATTTTGAAACATTTTGCACCTGCTTCATCAACTGCCTTAATGATCAGCTTTGACCAGCTGTGAGCGAGCTTTTTGCATTTTCCAGTTGATTCGGGCACGACGTGGTTGGGGCTTTAGCAAGAGCAACAGTGAGAGCAGCAGGATGAGGAGCAGCCAGTAAGCGGGTCATAGGTCCATATGGGTCAACGACTGCTCCACTGTGGCGTTGGCCACCGAATTGCACGTCTGCGTGGACATCCACTCGAAGTCTTTGATCGTTGCCTGTCGAAAAGATGGATTTACAATTATATAGTGCCATGTATGTCCGGATTGTAGTTCACCTTGTGCATGGAGTATACCGCCACCACGACCAGCACATGCATGATGTTGTGTGAGTTCAGATAGAAGTCGACCAGGCCGGGAAACCACTTCTCGGGTATGCGCATCGCACCAATAGCACCGCCCAATATGGAGACGCCATCCTGAAGCGAGGCAAGAGAAAGTTCGTGCGAGTCTTGTATTAGCGGGGGCAAAGACAGGGGACGGGAACTGTATTTGGGTTTGGTTGTATATGTCTGCTGGTGTTCGGAGGACACCAAGCGCATGGGTTGCATACGGCCCAGTCTTTCACTTGGTCCATATGCAGGTTATGTAGGTGTAGAAGATATGAAAATTTAACTTACAACTTCAACCTAAGTAATGTATGCGCACAGGCCAGCCAAAAATGTTTGGTAAAAATAGCAAGTTAGTCAATTGGAATGCCTTGACATACGCACCTGCAGATAGACATGGGAAAGGGCCATATGACTGCCGCCCACCATTCCTCGGATCCGTAGAAAGGTCAGCACGGAGCGCATGGCAAAGGGCAGAGCAAAGCAGAGACGCCGCTGCCACGGAGAGCTGGCGGTGAGTGCCTGTTGGAGATATATATATTCAATGATCAATAGATCTAAGACTCTTTAGAGAATGTCAATAATAGGGGGAAATGTTAATAATAGGAGGAGGTGTTAGCTTAGTTATTAAAAACATCAAGTATGTGTTCATTATACAGGGTAAAATATAATAGTGGGAACTGTTAAGATTGAGGTCTGTTAAGCTGTAAAGTAACTGTTGTGTTAGGCTTACATATGTTACTTATTCTTCAGGTGTACAAATAAAAAGGTTAATAAGGCAACTGTTAACAGGAAATAACATAATAATGGGAATAATTCAGAAATAACATAATAAAGGGAACTGTTTTCAAAGCTGTAACGTAACAGCTCTATTACGTAACCCTAGTTTTTCTCTTTACATATATATTTACGTTAAAAAGTAAATAATGGAAAAATAATGGGAAGAGTTTTGAAAGCTGTTGACTTGTGAATGCATATGTATCTTACCTTATACAAACCCCATAGCGAGAGCACACAGTATGCGGTTATGATGAACCACTTGAGAATGGGAGGAAAGCACAGTGTTGTCGCCGTAACCAGCGGCAAGGCACCTGCAGAGAGAGGGAGAGAGAAAAAGAGAGTGGGAGAGGTAGAGAGAGAGAGAGAGAGAAATGAGTTGTTCAAGCCGAAAACAATTTCGACTGACACCTGTTGTGGTCAGCCACTCTAATCTGTGATAAGGCGAACAGCGCCGCAAGCTGGAGCTCAGTTGAGGAACGACAATCGCGGGCGAAACAACGCAATATGAGAGCTATTTCCGCTTCCGTCAGCGGCTGGGCTATCGGCTGTCTGTTGTTCTGTCTGATCTCTGTGCTGAACATTGTTTACGCTGGGGTCTTCGAGAGTCTGAGTATTAATACACCATTGACGCATGAGATCATGCAGCAGGCCAAGTCCGCGGGCATGCGGTCCTACATAAATGGGAGCGTGAGGCCGTGCGATGACTTCTATGGCTATGCCTGTGGCAATTTCGCCAGGATCAACCCGGCGACTCAGGAAACGGTCAGCACGGACTTCTTCGAGGCACTCAATGCTGGCTACCAACGGCGTCTGCGTCAGCTGTTCCGGCAGCCCAAGCTGAGCACCGACAGCCCCACCGAAACGCGAGTCAAGTATTTCTACGAGTCCTGCCTGAATACCAGTGCTCTCAACCTGAACCAGCGTTCGCATGTGCTGGGCATACTCAAGGAGTTCGGCGGACTGCCCGCTCTGGAGGGGAGCAAGTGGAACGAGTCCAGTTTCGAGCCCATCGAAATGATGGCGCGTCTGCTGAATCGCTTCGGCAAGGAGACGCTGCTGAGCGTGATCGTCGGCCCGGGCTTGGCCAACAGCCAGATGAATCGGCTGTTCATCGGCCAGCGGGATGACCTGGACAGCAGTAAAGCCGTCGTCCTCCACCAGAGCAGTCAGCTGATGATGAAGCAAAGTCTGCAGCAGCTGCTGGGCCTGAGCGAGTCGAAGGCAGGCGAAACAGCTGCGGAAATTGCTAAAGTCAATCTGGAGCTGTCACGCGGCATCGTTGAGCCGCAAGAGGAGCTGCCGCCCAGCCAGATGTACCGCCTGCGCATGCTGGCCGACATGAGCGACAGCTACGGGCCCAGGCTCAACGTCACGCGCTTCGTCCAGCTCTGGCTGAATCATGACTACCAGCTGCCCGTCTACGAGTATGTCGAGAGCTACATGCGGCAGGTGAAGAAGATACTGGCCCAGACACCCAAGCGAGTGCTGGCCAACTATATGCTCTCGGCACTGCTCAGCGACTACGAGATCGAGGCGGCTGCCAGCCTGGAGAAGCAGCATGTGCTGTGCGCGGAGAAGACGACGCTGCTGTTCGCTGACTTCGTCGACCATATGGTCTACCGGTCGCTGGAGAAACAGAATCCAGATGTTCCGGGCAGCCTGCGCCAGCTGTGGCAGGAGCTGAAAGTGGCCTTTGCTGATCTGCTGCGTGCGCCCAACTCCAAGTGGCTGAGCGAACAGACCCTGACCGAGGCCCTGGCCAAGCTGAAGGCCATGAGCTTCCATATACTGGGCGCCGAGACGCACGACTTTGAGGACTACTATGGCGGCTTGGTGATTAGCAATGCCGACTACTTTGGCAATGTGCAACGGCTGCTGGAGCTGCGGGCTCAGCATCTGCGGGAGGATCTTCAGCGGCCACCCAACCCCTATTTCTATGCCGACTTCAATACGTCGCCGTTCTATGTGCCGGAGCTGAACCGGGTAATAATACCGGCCAGCTTTATGCAGCATCGCTACTTCTTCGACGAGGTCTATCCCATGGCGCTCAAATATGGCACCGTCGGCTTCTCGCTGGCCCACGAGATGGCGCACGGCTTCGACGATCTGTCGCGCACCTTCGATGCCCAGGGCAACCTGCGCGACTGGTGGGAGCGCAACGCCACCCGAGCGTTTGAGGACCGCAAGCAGTGCCTGGTCGAACAGTTCAGTGGCTACAGATACAATGGCGAGAAGCTGCCCAAGCTGCAGTTGCAGTCCGAGAACATAGCGGACAACACGGGCGTGCGCATTGCCCACGCCGCCTATCTCAACTGGCTGAGGCAATCGACGCTCGACGGAGAAACCTTGCCTCGCATGCCGCACACCCCGCAGCAGCTCTTCTTTCTGGCCCTGGGCCAAGTATGGTGCTCGGATCTGTTGCCCGAGCTACGTCACACGCTGGCCATCAGCGATGTGCACGCCCCGGACGAAGTGAGACTCTACGCAATGATGGCCAACTTTGATGGATTCGCCAAGGCCTACGAGTGCCGACAAGGCGCCCACATGAATCCCCTGCGAAAGTGCGTTATCTACTGAGGCCGTCCTTCAACTGATTAGAACTTCTATATTTATAAGCTGTCTGTACTTGAAATATACATACACACACACACACACTCGTATACACTGCGCATTTCCTAGTTGTATTCTTACATATATATAAAGAGAGAGAGAGAGAGAGAGAGAGTGAGAGATTGACTTACCGAAACTCTGGCTCACCCAGATGCCGACCATGTCCAGCTTGAGCAGCGTATAGTAGACATTCTCCCCCTTCTCGATGTTCATAAACAGATGATAGACGAAGCTGCCGCACCAAGGCGCCACCGAGCCAAATACGTGGCAGAACGAAAGGAACTTGTAGCCACTGTCCCACGGCATCAGGCCCGGAACAATGGCCAGTATATAAAATATGGGTATGGCTGCAAGCAAACAAACACAGATCGATTTTTATAAATTTAAATATGATTTCAAATTCTATTAATAAGAGAGAGACAATGTAGTATTGACAAATATCATATAGAAATATTAGATTAAATGCGAATGCGAGCTAAATCAGAGCTGAAATATGTTAGTTCGCATCAAATATGTTAGTTCGCATCAACTCTTTGCCTTGGGAATTGGTTTGAGAGATCAGTTTCTGATTGAGATTGTTAAGCATCCGTTAAATACAGAACAAATTTAGTCAGCTGACATGGTTTAAGCTTTTAGATTATTTTCATTTGCTGTCCTATATTATCCAATGTTGTCCTCTGTAATATTAATTGGCCAATCATAGCTGTGAGATACGAATCTAGATATCTACAGCATAAGTTTTGCTCTATAGCAGACTATTCGTCTGATTAGTAGCTGCGACAAAATCCGCATCTGCTGCTAACTAGTATAAGAGTCCACTTAGTTTATGGAGCTCGCTCTCGAGACAGGCACAGGCGATAACAGTTTGACCTAGCACAGCTAGAAAAAAAAACATATTCCACTGATAAGCGGGCTGCTGTAGCCAGACAAAGCGACTGTTGCAGCTCAGTTGAAACGTCGGCCGCAATCATGTTGGGACGGCGCTCGAATGCTTCGCTGTTGCTGGCAATGTTTTGCTTGGCGGCAGCCACAATGGCTTGGGCCTTGCCGGCGGATAATGCCAGTGCAGCCGTACGCGATGATCTGACAACGGATTACGCCAAGCAGATTATACGCCAGTCCAAGGTGGCGGAGATGAAGGGCATGTTGAACACGAGGATTGCGCCCTGCGACGACTTCTACAGCTATGCGTGCGGCAATTGGCATCGCCAGAATCCCGCCCAGCTGTTCGGGAACATCATGACGGACACATTTCAGCTGATTGACAAGGGATTCGATCGGCGCCTGCAACGCCTGCTGCAGTCGGGAGAAATGAAATCGGAGCTAGAGCAAAAGCTCCAGAGTTTCTATAAATCATGCCTGCTGGCAGATGCCGGAGACGCCCACTACAAGCGGACGCTGCAGAGCATCTACCGTGAATTCGGCGGATTCCCAATGTTGGCGCGTGAGAATTGGAATGCCTCGATCTTCAGCTGGTGGCGCACCATCGCGGACATCCAGCACAAATACGGCGAGGCAATCATATTGTCCGTGGATGTAATGTCGGACATTAAGAATCATACGGTAAATCGGGTCTATTTGGGCCCTCCTGACATAAAGCAGCCCATCACCATTCTGAGCAATACCGAGGACAAAGCTCTGGCCAATTACCTCAAGCTCTACTTCGGCGTGGACGAGCACTTGGCCAAGAAAACCGCAACGGAGCTGATCAAGCTGCAGCACGACTTGGCAGCTGGCAGCCTGAGCCACAGCAAGAGTCTGGAGGAAGATCTCGTGCTCTACTCAACAGTCGAACTGGAGCAAAGATATGCTGAGCAGTTAAGCATCAAGGAGTACCTTGGCCTAGTGCTGGGCAAGGACAACGTGCCGGAGCACATCTACATCTACAGCGAAAAGTATTTGAATAGCACCTTGAAAACGCTCCAGGCGACGCCCCAGGAGACTATTGCCAACTATGTGATCTGGCAGCTACTGAAGCCGTACCAAATCGACTCGAAGCCCAACGAGCTGCGCAACTGGTGCACTGAGCAAACCAAGAAGTACTTTGCCAAGTTCACCGATCACATGATCTACGAGAGCTATCGCAGTCCCGAGGCTGAGGCGGAGGTGCAGAGCGTCTGGCAGCAGATACGTGAGACGTTCCGGCAGCAGTTGGCAGGCGACAAGCTCGACTGGATTGCGAATAGCACTCGGGAGCTGGCGATTCACAAGCTGGATCACATGGAGCTGCACATCAACTCCTACGACAACGAGGATTTCGAGGGGCTCTACGGCGAGGTGGCAGTGGACAAGCTAGACTATGCGCACAACGTGCAACAGGTGCTCATGGCGGAGGCCAAGCGCAGTCTGAGGAGACTCCACAATCCGCCCACCTCTTTGGAGGCCCCGGAAGTGCTCAGCTTCACGCCCGCCTACAACATATTGGCGAACAACATAACGATTCCAGTGGCGCTGCTGCAGCCGCGCTATTTCTGGGATGCCAACTATCCGCAGGCGCTCAAGTACGGTACGCTGGGCTACCTGCTGGCACACGAGATGATCCACGGCTTCGACGATGAAGGGCGCACCTACGATGCCGATGGCAACCTGGCGCCCTGGTGGGATGACAAGTCACGCTACGAGTTCGAGGAGAAGCGCAAGTGCTTCCAGGCGCAGTACCACTCCTATAAATACGGCGGCGCACGACTGCCGGAGAGCGAGCTGCAGTCGGAGAACATTGCAGACAATGCGGGCGTGAAGCTGGCCTACAAGGCCTACCAGCGTTGGCTGGAGCAGCAGCCGCCAGAGGTGCTGCAGCAGGAGAAGTTGGCTGGCCTCGAGCTGACCAGTCGCCAGCTCTACTTCCTGAGCTACGCCCAGCTGTGGTGCGATGACGTCCAGTCGCTGTTCAAGACGTCCGTGGCTACGGCGGATGACCATGCGCCCGGCATGTTCCGCGTCATTGGGCCGCTGTCCAACTTCCAGGAGTTCTCCTGGGTCTACAACTGCTCGCAGCAGGCGCCCATGGACCCAGAGTTCAAGTGCGCCATCTACTAAGCCAGCCGCTCTGAAATGTTACTCCCTAGCCCTAGCCTTAGAATAAAGTGGGTGGCAAGCAATTGTGGCCGAAACGTTAGCTTTATTCATTTACACTTTGCCGTACAGTCGGCATCTCTGCTCAGGATTCATGGGCGATTCATTGGGGCAGTTAAAGGCACTGGCGAAGTCTGCCATGTTGGCTAGGGCGCCCTGCACGCGGAGAGCATTGGGCGTTCCGGTGAGCAGCAGCGACTGCTTGTCCCGGAACTGCTCGTTGGCGTCGTTGCACCACAGCTGCGCGTAGCTGATGAAGAACAGCTGCTCGGGACTGTGGCTCAGCGACGGCAGCTGCTCCGTCGTCAAGGCGGAAGAGGCCAGGTGGCCCAGGTAGCTCTTGTAGCCCAGATACGCCAGCTGAATCGCCGTATTGTCCGCCATGTTGTTGTCCTGCAGCTCGCTGGACGGCAGATAGTTGCCGGAGTAGCGCAGGCGCTCATACTGCCGCCGATAGCAGGACTTCCGCTTGCCGAACCCAGCCAACGTTGCCGCATCCCAGCCGGCACGTCCGTCCAAGCTGTGAGCCAGCTGCTCCGCCATAACCGTGCCCAAGCTGCCGTAGCGCAAGGCGCGTGGATAGAAACGAGACCACAGGAAGTTGGGCTGCAGCAGCGCCACTGGCAGCAGCACCTGGTTCTGCAGCGGATCGTAAGTGGGCACGCTGGGCACCACAGTGGGCGGGTCAAGCACATTGCTCTGACTGAGCACAGCGACCAGGTTGAACAGAAACTCGTTCGGCTGCAACTGCAGCTGCTCGTAGCGCTCCGTGAAGTTCAGATGCGCGAATCCGTTGACCAGCAGCCGCGTGGCATTCAGCTGATCGAGCACCAGGCGGCGCGTATCCTCGGACAGCCAGTCGTCGGTGCTGTTACTGCCCTCGAGCAGAGCGTGGAAGCTGCGCTTGATGTGCTGCCAGACGGCGTCGATGTCGCTGAGGGTGGAGGCAGCGCCATAATGCCTATAGGCCATGTTGGTGAGCAGCTCCGGGAACAGCTGTGTCGTCCTGCTCATGCACTGGGCCACAACTGGCGCCGAGTGGTCGTAGTAGAAGCGCTGCAGCAACTTGTGGAAAATGTAGTTGGCCAAGACGTGGGACGGCGTCTGGGCCAGTACGAGTAGCAGATGCGCCTGGTAGCTGTCCACGTGCTCGTAAAGCAGCTCATCCGGCTGCAGAGGTCGCTGCAGTACCAACTCCACGTAGCGCGTGAGATTAAAGGTGGGCGCATAGGCATCGGCCAGCTCCAGGGGGGAACGCGGCTTGGCCAGCACGCCCAGTGGGCGATGGGACATGCCCTTCACCAGCAACAATTCCAGATCAGCGATTTCCTGCGCTGTGGTGCGCGCCAGCGACTCCTTCAAGCCCAAATGCTGCTCCAGCTGAGCGGCCAGCTCCTGCTGCGACTCCTGAGCCAGACGAGGAGGCTGACCCACATAGAGCCGAGTCTGGGTCTTGTTCTGCGGATCTGGCGCCTGCTGCAATAACAGCAGAATATCCAGCCCGTACTTCCGCTTGATCTGCGCCACAGTGGCCAGCCAGTCAAAGTCCTCCGCGGGCCAAGTCTGGCCGGGCAGCGCCAGCGCAGGCATGCGTCCAAACTCGGCGGCAATCTCCTGCAGCTGCTGGCGGTAGAGGGGCAGAGGCGTCTGCCGGAAGCGCAGGCAGCTGGCGTAGAACTGCTTCAATTTGAGCAGGGCCACGTCGTCGGTCTCCGGATCCGCGGGCTGCTCCAGCAGGCGCTGCTGCTTGTGGCGATAGCCATTGGCCAGCAGCTGCTGGTAGTTGGTCTCGCGTGGCTGGGCCGCATTGGCTGGATTGATCTTGGGCCAGTTGCCGCAGCTGTAGGCGAAGAAGTCATCGCACGCGTCTAGTTCCGGCCGCATATAGCTGCGCATCTCCGCCGACTTGGCCAGCCGCATCACGCGCTGCACGTAGGCGCTGTCGTTGTGCTGCGATATCAGCTGCTCCTGCAGCTGCATGTGCGTGTCCAGCTCCGGCTGCGACAGCAAATGCCCAGCCACCCAGCAGCTCAGCGAGAGCAGAGCAGCACTGAACCACACGCGTCTCATGGCTAAAGAGCAACTGAATAGCCTGCCGCAACGCACTTTCATCAGCCAGCGCCGCTAACAGTTGAGAGCTTTTCCTTATCGCCTCCGACTGGTCATTGGTCTGTATACAAATACTGCCATAGTGGGGGCAACGTGATTGGGGCACAGCTCACGTCGCTCTCCGCTGCGTATACTAAGCCCATTAATTGCATTATGCCCAATGAATTCTAATAATATAAACATTTCTTATATAACTGCTACTTGTCCACCTATTAGGTCGTTTAGCATTCTGCATGAGTATACCTGAATGGGCTGTTTGCCCAGTAAAAACTATTCAAATTTCAATTATTGAATCTGCGCTAGTAAATCACATTTAACTGATAGTTAAGTTCTTGACTTGTTAGTTTTAATATTAAGTTTTGATACTTGTTAGTTGACATACTGTATATGACTTAACATAGTTACAGTTACGATTATTAATCGGGAATAATAAAGAATCGAATTGATTTTTAGGCTTGTACCCACAAATCTGAATCTTGAGGTTGAAGTGTTTGTCAACGTGACAGCAGCTGCTTTCATTAATTGTCGATTGTCAATTAAAAATATTCCGAAACATAGATTATCTCTGGCCTATTGCATTACAGCAGTAATTTGTAATACAGCAATATATTATAATATAATTAATATATTCTCATATTCACTTCCATTGAAGTACTTACGTAATACCTGAAACACTAGGAAACAAATACGAATCATTTGAGTTTCGAGTGGAATTTCGCTTTCGATGAATTGTAGTAAAAGCTTTCGCGAATCATTTATTCAGGAAATTGGCGTGGGTAAGTGTACTCAGTATACAGATACAGATATATAGAGAAATATATGTATATACTATATATACAAATAGCATATATGTATAAATTCTTAGAGCTGAGAGATTTGCAAATTGTTTGGTCGGTCGCTTTTTGATTGTGGATCGTAATAGAACCGACATCTGTACTGTAAGAGATAACCCAAACGGGGTCGCATCAAAGCTCGGTCTACTCTGCTCTCATTTATCGCCAAGTGGACAACTGTGTGTGCGTGCGTGTGTGTGTGTGTGTGAGATCGTAGCTGAACTCGCAACTTATAAAACGTACAGCGAATGCGCTCAGTCAACAATAAGAATTACAATAAATAACAACGCGATGGAGAAGATGCGGTTCCGCATAAAAAATCACAATCTACGGCTTATATTTTACGGGCTGCTGCTATCGCTGCTGCGACTGCAGTGCGGCCGAGCAGCGGCTGCCAGTGCGGATTTGATAGGCAGCAGCAAGCTGGACGCTGGCTACGTTGATGAGGTGATGCAACAGGCGAAGGCAGCCGAAATTGCCAGCTTCATGAACGAGAACGTCGATCCGTGCGAGAACTTCTATGAGTTCGCCTGCGGCAATTGGGCTCGCATCAATCCGGCCACCACGTTGAATAAGGTATCGACTGGCCTGTTCGAGCGCCTGACGGACGGACTCAATCGCAAGGTGATGCACACGCTGCACAGCGAAGTCGACGACCTAGATACGGACGAGGACGTGCAGGTGAGGAACTTTTACCACTCCTGCGTGGCAGTGCGCAGCGTGGACAGCCACTACAGACAGAAGATGAAGGACCTGATAGCCGAGTTCGGCACGATGCCGGCCCTGGTGCCCGTGGCTGACTGGCACGAGTCGGAGTTTGACTGGCTGGACACAGTAGGGCGGATCGCTTACCGCTACGGCATCCCCATCATAGTGGGCGTGGAGGTCACCAAGGACTTTGCCAACAATGAGGTGAACATGGCCTACATTGGCCAGCAGGAGTTCGCCCTGGAGACGCGCAACATGTACCTGGACAACAGCACAGCCGTCTTCAGGCACAACTACCAGGTCAACATCGCGCACAAGCTGAAGACCTTCTTGGGCCTGTCGCGCTTGAAGTCGCTGCTGTTGGCCAACGAACTATTGGAGTTCGAGGTGGAGCTGGCGCGTGGGCTGATCAACATGGCGGATGGCCTGGACCTCACCGACATCGCGCAGCTGACGACCATCGCAGACATGCAGCAGAGCTACGGATCCGTGCTGGACGTGGAGCGCTTGGTCAACATATCGCTGGGCGAGCAGATCACGGACAATGTCTACAACTTCAACCCACGGTATCAGCAGAACTTGATGAATGCGATCAGGAACACGCCCAAGCGCATCATAGCCGACTATATATTCTATCGCCTGATCGACGAATTCATCATGGAGCCGGGCAAGACGCTGGCGAAGCGCCAGGAGAAGTGCATAACTCTGACCAAGCAGAACTTCGCCAAGAACCTGGACAACATGATCTTCCGGCGGTACAACAACAACGACACGGCCTCTGACATCGAGCTGATCTGGCACCAGCTTAAGTCCACCTTCGAGCAGACGCTGCAGTCCGACGAGTCCCTGAACTGGATCAGCAGACAGACGCGCGAGTTCGCTATCGAAAAGCTGTCGGCCATGACGCTCGAGGTGAACTCGCACGCCAATGAGAACTTGACCGAGGACTTCGCTGGTCTGCGGCTACAGAGTGATGATTACGTGGAGAATCTGCGCCAGACCCGTATGCTGGCCGCCATGCAAGAGCGCGAGCAGCTCCACAAGCCTGTCAAGCCCCTGGAGGCTGGCGACCTGCTCAGCTATACGCCGGCCAACATCCTAGTGGAGAACATGATCAAGGTGCCCGTGTCCCTGTTGCAGCCCTATTACCTGTGGGCCGCCAACTATCCGAACGCCATCAAGTTCGGCACGCTGGCCTCCTTGATTGGCCACGAGCTGATCCACGGCTTCGACGACACCGGCCGCAAGTTCGATGCACGCGGCAACAGCAACGACTGGTGGGACGAGCAGTCGACCAGGAGCTTCGAGACGAGGCAGAACTGCTTTTCGGAACAGTACAGCAAGTACATCTACAATGGCATCCGACTGCCCAAGTCGAAGTCCCAGTCGGAGAACATTGCGGACAACGGAGGCTTGCGGCTAGCGTATGCCGCCTACAGCAGTCTGCAGAGCACACTGGACGCCACCGTCGAGGGCAGGAGACAACTGCTCAAGGAGAAGCTGCCGACCCTGAACTACACCAACTTGCAGCTGTTCTTCATCAGCTACGCACAGATCTGGTGCAACGATGCGCACTCGCGCGTCCGCAATCTCCAGGTATCAGTGGATCAGCACGTGCCCGGCGAGCTGCGAGTGATCGGGCCGCTCTCGAACTTCGATGAGTTCGCCAAGGAGTTTCAATGCGGCGTCGGCACGCCCATGAATCCCCACAAAAAATGCAAAATCTACTAGAGTTGAGAGTCGAGTATAAAGCAAAGATTCGCTGCAGAAACGCCAAACACAAATAAAAATCTCTTATCCCTGTGATAAAAATAAAAACTAGCGACAATCTATGATTGTTCAACTATAAAATATTGAGATACCATTAAAGGGGCTAAGGCCCAAGCTCCACAAAATTGTATTCAAGCCCATTGTTTATCTTGTTATCGTGCAATCTTTCTATGTTATTTCATACTTGAGTCATCTATGTATGTATGTACATCGGCATCAGCACTTGAGTGTAACTGTTTATCTTCCCTCTCACTCTGTGTAGCCCTCAGTCTCTTATTCTATATCTCTCAATGTCTCTATCGCCCCTTTCTCTCTTTCTCTCTCTCCCTCTCTCTCTCTCTCTCTCTCTGTCTCTCTCTCTCTCTCTGTCTATATCTTTGTATATTCATGTCCCTTTCACTCTGTCTCTCTCTCTCTCTCTCTCTCTCACTCTGTCACTCTCTTACCCTATCTCTCTCTTACTCTCTCATCTCGTATCCTATCTCTCTCACTCTCTCTCTTACTCTCCCCCTCTCTCTCTCTGTCTCTCATTCTGCTTCTCTCAGCTCTCTCTTGCTCTCTCTACACTTTACCTTTCCCTATCCCTCTCTCCCTTAATCTCTTTCATTGACTCTGTCTCTCTCTCTCTCTTTTTCCTCACTCTCACTCCCTCTCTCTCCTTCTCTTTCGATCTCCCTAAATCTGCTCTCTCTCTCTCCTCCTCCACCACCATCTCTTTGTCTTTCTCTCCATTCTTCATCTCTTTCACTTTCTCCCTCCCACCAATCATCTCCCTGTCTCTCTCTCTCACCCGCCCTTGCCAATATCTTCCATTCCTAGTGACCTTGTTCATATATTTACATATATATAAATACCTTTAAAAAAGAATAAAAATCATTTGCCCCATCTATAATTGTTTTAATAGACCTTACAGTCGAGGGCATAGCAGTAAGTGCACCACTAATGTGTGTATGGAACCTCCCCCCACACACAGACACAGTCTCACACACACACACACACATACATACATACACGCGTAAATGCAAAACCAATTATTTAGCAATTCCTTCTTTTGCACAGTGGCGTTTGTGAGTCGCAAGGAAGGTCGGTTGGGGCAATCTATTTATGTGCATTATGCGCTTGCACTTGGCTTTGACCGTGATTGTTAATGGCATTGAGACGGGTCGATAAATGAGCAACAGCCGTGCTCTAGGGCATGGTGACATCGGGTGAGGGTGAGGGGTTGCACTTACCGTGCGTCAGTATGTTGATGGTCTCGTTGTGCCAATAGAAGAGACTGAGCAGGCAGCCCTTGAAGGTCTGAAGCGGACGGTATCCTTTGAGGACATACGGATTGAATTGCAGATATTTGGGCATGTCCTGCCAATGCAGCAGCTGATCCATGTTAGCCGATGCCATCGTCGTGCTGCTGCTGCTGCCGCCTGTTGCTAGTGCGTTTGTTGTTGCTGTTGTTGTCGTTGCAGTCGATGTGGGGGATGCAGCTGTGGTTGTTGCTGTTGGTGTTGCTGTTATTGTTGCTGCTGTCGTTGCTGCTGTAGTTGCTGGCGATGTTGTTGTTGCTGTTGAGGGTGCTGAAAGCAAGGCAGACATTGGCGGTGTGGAAGCGTTCGTGGAAGACGTTAATGTTGTGGTATTCAGTGCCGCTGAACTTAGATTCTCCGCATGTCCCGCCTCGACGCCGACCAAGTCCTTGAGACCGTTCAGCACGCCGTTACCGGTTGCAACGCCGGCGGCTAGGCCATCGATAACCTCGTGGCCAATGACGCATCTGCGCGCAGGCGTTGTTGGCGGCGTGGCGGACATTGACTCGACGGTGCTGCCCAGGCAGTTGGCTAGATCGTGATCACAGCCCACGCTGCATGGAGCTGGAGGCGTGGCTACCGCGGCACTAATAGCTGGCACGTAGCTGGGCGCCGGCTTCGCCTTGGGCTTGCTGATCAGCTTGCTCGCAGTGGACTTGCTGACCGGCTCAGAGCTCAGGTCAACGACAACGGCAGCAGCGGCGGCGGCAGCAGTGTCCATGCCTCTCGAGTGTCAACGCGTTCAATGCCCGGCTCTATGAATTGGCGGCAACAGCAACTGAAATCAAAAGTTCACGTCATGAATTATAAACTAGGGCGCAGTGCTATAAAAAAGCTTCACATAAAACTCACACGATTCCCCCATTCATTCTCCCTCCCTCCCTCTCCCACTCCGTCTCTCTTTCTCTCTCTCTCTCTCTCTCTCTCTCTCTCTCTCTCTCTACACAGACCCCCACTCACGCGCGCACACACAAACGGCCTTTTATGTGTTACGTATACGCCTCGTTGTCCTGTGCCAAAAAAAAACACGTGCTTACGTACGAAAAAGAGACCAGGACAATGTCAACACACACAGGCCCAGCTGCCTCGTGACCCAAAAAAGGATTTGCGGCCATATGTATGTACGTACATCGCGAGTGTAATTTTTCTTCCTCTTCGACACGTCTTTTCTGCAGACACGGACTGTTTTGTTAGGTGGCCGAAAGTGAATATTTATTGTGAATCACGCGACTTGCAGGCTTCTGGCTCTTTAGTAAAAATCGATAGGCTATACTTACATCTATCTGGCATGCGCCTCGTCCGAAGAACAAATGTTAATTGCGCTCAGTGCAATTTAATGGCAACAAAATGGCCAATAAGCCCAACACAAATCCACATGCATTCAGGCCGCAATGCAACTGCTGCAGAAACTCCGTTCGGAAGCGTGTGGGCGGGGCGCGGGTGGGTGTGAACACGTTTTGGATAACTTTTGGTGTGGCTGCTGCTATGAACTTTGACTAAGTTGGTGGCTATTACGGCTTCGATGTGGGCGCGGCATACCGTTTGGCAGACACTCGTTCAATTATTCAGCCATTAGACGCGCCTGAATGTTGATTTCCTCCTGAATTTTTAATAGTCTAATTTTGTTGGTTTTTTTTTTTTTTTGATTTTGTTGCGGACACGGAAAAAACTACAAGGCGGGAGCAGGCTTCGCAGCGCACGTTGGCGTAAGCACGTCAATATCTGACTGAGGACGATAACGATACCGTTATGCTTTGTATTGTTATGCAATTGAATTGCCAGTATTTTCATTGGGCGCCAACAAGAAAAAAGTAGAGTGCGCGCGCATTGTGTAACAGCTGATACATTTAAAAATCATCCACAGTGGCAACGCCACTCACATGCTTACACAACACTGGCTCATGCAACCGTAGTGGCAACGCTGACGCGCACAAACTGGCAGGTCAGCTGCTGACGCGCTTGGCTTGGTTGTAATTCAATTTTTTTAAACATATTAATTTCAGAAGGCTTTGCTTTTCTTACTATACAAAAGTGAAGGTTTCATTTTAATAATTTCGCAATGCTTTCAGCTTTTGTGGATAGATAGCAAGCTGCCCGAACTGGGCGGCAGCAACGGCAAGAAACCGAGTCGCGCCAAATATTACAATAACAAATCGGACGCAACCTAAAAAAGGGAACAAGTGCAATTGGATTTCAATTTATATCGTTTATTTGGGAACTTCTGTACTAATGAGCTCAACTATTTCGGAAAAAGCGCAACAAACTTGGCAATTGCTGAATCGGGCAATCGGTAGCTTGTGGAACCGTATATATTTGCCTCGATCGCCATTTCTAGCAATAACTGCGCCGCCACCACAAGCAGAAAATTCAGAAAGAAATAAAAAAGAGGAAGAGGTAAGATACTGATAAACGTAAACCAATTTTCTTTCACATGCAAACATTCGTACGCATGTGTGTGCGAACCACTGCGGGTACCTGCCAGCTTAAACGATATCCAAGGCAAAAACAAAAAAAGACAACCAATTTGGACAAGCGACAGCGAGCGGCCGTTTTGCAAAGTGCGCTGAAAACTCAGCTGCTTTAGTGTTGGCACACTTAAAATTAAATTAATTCGCTAATTTAATTTATAGAAATGGTTGCAAAATCCTTCCGTTGTATGAAATCTTATTTAAAAAAATGCATTTAAATAATGACCGCCAGACAGAAGAAATACTAGCATCTGTATTTCGCTGTTGTTGCATTTATTTTGCGCGAGTTGGCAGTTCTAACCATTCAGTACGGCAAGATGGCAGCTCTCAGCAGACGTGGTGAATTTAATGAAAGTGACATGAAATATGTGTAGAAAAAACACGATTTTCATAAAAAGAAAATCATATTCGTAAAGTGATAAGCGTGTGTGGGTGCCTAGGTTAGATTCTAAAACACCCTTAGGGTCTGTAAGTCCGGCGCTGCAGTTAACATTCGCCTGCCAAAGGTGGCCAGAAAGCAAAACAGGCAGCTGCGTAAATTCGACAGACGCTTTGCAAAGCGGCCAACAACAACAGTAGACAATACACACAAAAATCAATTTTCGCGCTGATTTTGGATTCAGCTGCAACAGCAAAACGAGTTTAGCGTGCTCCATTAACAAAAAGCAAAGAAATAAGCGTTAAAGGTATGCTATGTTATGCCTTCCCCCTGACTCTGTCGCCCTAAAGTACAGGCAAAGTGAAGCCCCCCACACACACACACACATCCACTCGCGCATCAGCATTGTAAATGAAACACACATACACACACAAGCACTTACGTTTGCCTTTAGTTTGACCAAATGTAAAATACTATGCCTTGCCGTGCTGCGCCCGAATAGCGTTTCTGACGTAGACGAAATGCTCATGTATTTAAAAGACTATGCGCATGGGAATAACTGTATATGTATATTTATATATTTGTTTTTTTTTTTCGCTTCACTTTACAGATGCCACGGACTAGGCGACGCCATCACTCGAGGGATCGCTCCTCAGCCGGCACACGAGACAAACGTAGACGGCTTGATACTGGCGATCTATCGCCACCCTTAGCTGAAGCACCGTCGCCGTAAGTTGCATATTTCTACTCAAAATGCTTATATATATAGAGCACATATGTGTATTACCAGGGGCAAATATTGCTCAATGAGTAGCAGCCATATGCTTAGCCAAAAAAAATTAGTCATTATTTCGCTTGCATTATAATATCGTTGGCAATTTGTTCTTTATAATTAGTCCACGCCCAACCAAAACACATCACACCCGATCGGCGGCCAAGCGACGGAGGCATGAAATTGATGCAAACGCATCTCATATAACCAAGGAGCCAACGTAAGTAGTTCTATTATGCAGTAAATTCAATTATCAATAATTATGTATAACAACTTAATAGAGAGTAGAAGTCTTCAATGGTATTTTGCTTTGTATTTCTCTGATAGATGTATATATTTTAGATCGCAATTAATTGTCCTTCTACGGAGTCTCTAGCTCCTAGCTCTGCTGTAGATTTTTGAGTATAAGCCAACGTATCCTTTCTATAATTAAACAATGAAGATTATAACTCATAAGTTAGGTCCCATGTTCTGATCATACGATATTTTGACTATAACACTATTATGTGAATAATCAATCTTACTTATAGATACACCAAAGCGCTTAAGCTGCTTTGTAAATTGTTGAAAATTTTAAATTGATCTATATTCTGTATATTCAATAATTTACAAAACAGTTTTAAATATTGTTTTACCTCATTCTTCATAAATTGGAGAAATATAACTTACAATTAACATATATCAGAGTCCTTTGCTTTATTAATTGATCTGCTACTAACTTTGCTTCTGCTTCATATGGCGTTCCAGGTCGGATTACTTAGTCTTATCAGCAAAGATCTGTATGGAGTGTGCTTCGTCTGATTCAAATTCACCAGAATGAATGTCCTGCCCACGCTTCGACTCCTGCAGTGTTGGCTTTTTCTTTTCAATGGCTTTTTAACGATCGTTTCTTTAATGATCGGGCCATTAAAAAGGAACGTCAAGTAGTCCCATCGCAAGAGAGCGACAATTTGAACATTCGGCCATATAAGGCAGGTGAAACTCTCATGTTCCTGTAAGTGTCACAAGTTGACTTTTCGGGCCAGTCATTTAGCGAAGTGCAGGGGGAAACTGAAACTGCAGACTGCTCGCCTCTTGACTCAGTCAGCTTACTGTAAATTTATGCAGTGACTGCGATTTCTTTGTGCCAACTGCAATTAACCCGCTTCAGAGTTTTCGTGGAGGTCTCGTTGCGTGGGCGTGAGTCCTGCCCGTTGCATTTCCTTGCAGCAGTTGCTTTAATTTATTCGCCTGCGTATTTAAAGCGTATTTGCATATTACTCAAAACAATGCAGCGCAGCAGACAGCGTCTCTGAGGTGCGACTTTGTCGCATTTATTATTGTTTTAGTCAGTTATTTTTTATTTATATAAACTTGGCCTGGCCTTTTTAGGCATGGCCTCAGCCACGGACGCAGCAGCAGCATCGGCATCTCGTACTCTTCCCCGCTGCGGAGTCTTGTCTGCGTTTGGCTTAATCAGTGTCGCGTTTTGTAATTTATTTGCCACTAGCTGCGTCGCTTTCTTTGTCGTAAACTTCTGGAATTCATGCGCAACAGTCGCCTTGTTTATTAACCTTTTCGTTTTGCAATAAAACCCGCTTGCCAACTGCTCGCAAGTGCCCAGATTAATTGCTCAAGCAGCGGCTTGGCTCCGCTCATTATTCATACGGCATCTTGCAACGCGGAAGTATGTTAACAAATCTCTTAGCCAAAAAAGAAATTAAATTAAAAAGCAAATCAAATATTACAATTGAAATCTATTCGAGAACATATCAAATTGTCATAGTGTCTAGTATATGCTGAGTGAAGGTTAAGCTAGATCTAAGACCTTAAGTGATTCAGCAGGACTAAGGATATATAGATATGCGTTTTGGTAATGTTGAAAGACACCCAAGTTCGAGAACATGAACACTATATAAAGTGTGGGGGAGATGGTCTTTTCGCATTGTTACACACACTCGGACTACTAAATTAAACTCTGAATTACCCATTTTTGGTTACAGGGTATATAAATTATACTCAACTGTCAAAACATTGCCGTATTTCCGCTATTTATTGTTTTTATATTTTTTATTGCATATACGTATACAATTTCAATTGTTTAAATGTATAAAAATATATGTACATATATAAATATGTGTGTGTATTGATGGCTGTATTACTACTGTATGAGCTGTCAATTGGGCGCACACGCACAGTGTACGCGCCGCGGCGAATTCAACATGCGGCGAGTCACGCCGTTGGCTGTTGGCTGGCTAAGCAAGATCGAACTGTAAACTGGAAATGCGCGTCGGCGTCAACGTCGCGGTCGTCGTCGTTGCGGCGAGCTTCAGGCAGGCAACCGACACTTGTTCGCTGCGGACTTGTCGTACGAAAGCTCAGTCGCAACGACAACTTGCAAGCGAATGGAGGTGCTGGCTTCGGACGTCGCCGCCGTGCAGCCTCAACATCAGCAGCAACAATAAATACAACAAACAGCCACTGAGTGCCTTTATGAAAGAAATGTAAAAAATTGCTAAAATTGCAAACAAAAAAATGTGCTCATAATTTGCAACAAATGCAGCTGTCGAGTGTGAGTGCGTGTGTGTTTGTGTGTATGTGTGTGAGTGCATATTGAAATAGCTGAAACAACAGCAACAGAATAACAATAACAACTGCAACAGCTTTAAACAATCTGTTTGTGCATCCTGCAACATATCTGGCAATTGCTTCAATTTATAACAAAATATATATTTTGAATTTGAATTTTCAATGCTATTCACATTTGGCAAACGCCAAAGCGACGCCTGTTTTTGGCCAAGTAGTTGACTTGATTGTCTTGGTTGGGTTAACTAATTTTGATAAGATATGACGAAGTCGACGGCTCACAGACGCCTGCACATGCTCGTGCTTCTATATATATAAATATATATATGTATATTTGTAGTTGATACACATATTCGTATTATAAAATTCAGGTCTTATCGTAGCCGGACATACTGATAGCGTCTTGATTGCAAGGGATTTCACGCATTTCCGATTTAAATACATTTCAAATTGGCATTACTCATGCCCTGTTGCCGTCGTCACTTGAGTCATTAGCCAAGGTATTACCAGCTGGAGCTGGAGCTGCCGCAACAAGTTGTCGCTGGTTGTGGTTCAACTTTGTTTTGACCCGTTTGCGTTTCCTTTTCGAATCAGGTGAAAAAACTATACAAACGAAAAATGAGTAAAAGATTGTGTGCAAACTGGTCGGAGGACCTGTTGTGAGTGAGGCCACTTTCTACCAAAGCTTTGTTTTTCTTCTCTGCCAATTGCATAAAGCCAAAGTAAACTGGTTAGGCGCTCTTGTCGGGGTCCTATCAATGAACTTGTCAATTGGATTTGGTTTTGCTGACGGCGCACACCCACAGGGGGGCAGGCAGGCAAAATCGCGGCTAGGTTCAGGGTTAGTTTCGCGGCTAATTCAATTTTTCGTAATGCTGACATGTGCAACAGCAACAAAATGCGGCCAGCAAGAAGTCGCACAAATGCAATCGCTCCACGACTGCCATGTGGCACAACAGCTGCACGTTGAGCCAGGGGGGGGCGAGGGTAAGGCGCATCGTGTTGAGGCAGACACGAACAAAATTCATAAGCCAACGAGAACGTGTTAATTACACGACAAAAACAGAAACAGCAAAAAACACTGCTCGATAATTTATTGAAATGAAATGAGTGAGTGAGTGAGTGGGTTGGGTGGGTGCTGGGATTAGGCAGAGAAACGTGTGAGAGATAGGGAGGCGCAGAGGCACATGTCGCGCGTGTGTGCGCAGCATTGAAAATTCAATTGAACAAATTGCGCCACTTTTAAATGTTGCAGATACAAAAGATAAAGTTATATACAAAATAAACGGAATTAAAATTTCGCGCGCGCGTTCAAAGTAAATGCAAGCAAACGTTTAAATTTTAACGAACGCCAACAACAAGAACAACGACAGCAACAAGCTACGATCGTCAATGATAAAATCAAGAACAAACAACAACGAATTTCATTAACAACGAAAAGAACAACGAAAAGCTAACAAAATGCCCATCGTGGGACAGCAATATGCCAACGGATTTCGTCCGTACAGCTCCTTCCGAGTGCCGCGCAGCAGTTGTGGCTACAGCAACACCAGCAACAGCAGGCAGAGCGAACAGCAGCAACCGCTGAGCAGCAATGGCGCCAACAGTCGCTCGGCAGCAACAGCGAAGGCGGCGGCAACAACAGCAGCTGCCAAGGGCATCAGTCAAAAGAATAACACTGTCTCCAGCTCCTCGTGCTCCTCATCGAGCTCGCTCAATCAGCCGACGGGCTTAAGCAACGGCTTCAGCCGTCAGCAGCCCTGGCGGAGCAGCTACTGCAGCAGCAATCGACACAGGCAGCAGGAGGCACAGCTGCCGGCACAGTTGCAGCTGCAGCGCAACGGCAACGTGAAGCCGCTTACGCCTAAGCTAATCAGGCGGATCGAGAACACCTGTGCCACGCCCAACGCCAGCTCGCGCTATGGCAAGCCACGTGCGCCGGCACCGCCTGCGGGCCGCAAGCCAAATCAGTCTGCGCTGCAGCAGAACCAGACCTCAAATCCCTCACAGAAACGCGCCTACCAGGCGACTAATGCGCGCTGCGCCAAAGAGAACTGTCCCGCGGCGCGGAATACCCAGCGTTCCAGCAAGAACTATCCAGCTCCGTTGCCGCCGCAGCAGCCGCAACGCAAGCAGCAGCAGCAACAGCAAAATGATCTCATTACGTCGAAGGCCACGCCGCTGGCGCAGCGCCGTCAGCTGCCGACAACGCCCAAGCTAAGCTTGAGACAGCGCGGAGCGGCAGCGGCTGCGACAGGCGGAGATGCTGTGAAGGGCGAGGGCGGTGGCTCCTCGACGGGCAGCAGCGATTCGCACGACTCGCCCAAGTTGAAAAAGGCCTTCTCCAAGAACTTTCCACAGGGGCTGCCCTTCGAGGATGAGTTTTATGGCAGTCGCAATCGCTCCTATTCGCAGTCCTCGAGCAATTACAGTTTCTATAGTTCTGTGGGCGCACCAGCCACGCCCCAAGACGAAGATGACGATGAGTTTCAGCGCAAGCCCGCCACGGACGAGGCGCTGTACGTGGACTTCTCCAAGGTGGTGCACAGCCATAGGCAGCAGCGCCAATATGTGCCCGCCAGTTCCTGGATACGGGCCACGCCCGATCACGAAGAGCTGCTGCGGAGCACGCAAACTAGTCACAACGGACCACTCACGCCTGCCCAGCAACGACGCAAGAGTGCCAAATACGCCCGCTCCATGCACGATTATCTCTATAGTGACGATTCGAATACGAATTTGACGAACGCCAAACATCGGCTTTCGGTGGTCGATGAACCGGAGGATGGCTACTACAGCTATGCAGCTGGCACACCCGAACCGCAGACACCGCCCACGCCTCGAACGGATATTTATGTGGCCGCAGCATCGTGGGCACCCAAGCCGCTCTACCCCGACCGTGTGCTGTTGCCCAACCATGTCGACAGCAATAACAACAATTGCCGCAATCTCAGGAGCTCCAAGCAACACCAACAACAGCCACAGCAAGAGACACGACGTCGGTCGGAGCACTTGGGGTCCACGACGTGTGAGTATAAGTGAGTATCTCTCAGCAAGAGCAGCAGCATGCGGAAACTGGAGCTAGACTCGAGTGGCTTCCAGCAGCAGCAGCTGCTCAATCGTTTGCATCTCCTGGTTAAGCTGTTGACTAAGCGTTCTGTCAGCACTTAAGCAACTTGAGTCGCTCGTCACATTGTTGACGTTCGCTTCGCTCAAGATCTCTCTCTCTCTCTCTCTGGTCCGTCCATCCAAATTTGGTCAAGCACACCGCCCCTACTTATGCGAACCATAGCTCAACTCATTAGGCAAACTAAGCGCCGCTTTGTACCGCACGGCTCGGCTTGGCGATTTTGATATTCTACGTGCCGCTGGCGGCAGCTCTCGGTCCTCCACACTGAAGTGGCACACTTCATATGGAGCAAGCCATATTGTTTTGGCCTCATTTGCATTTGGGCTTTGAACTCTCTGTTAAGTGCTAGGGTTACCTTTTAACGACATTCAGTTCGTCATTTACCAACCCCATTAAAATAACTAAAGTTGCGGCCATATATTGTGGCTGATGGACATATTTTCCTTCTCATTTGTTATAGTTATATATTCTGAAATGTTCAGTTTGAATAAGTTTCAAATAAATATATCTCCTCTGTCTTTTATTCTTAAATTCAAGCTCAATTTACCAAGCATCAGATCCAATCGAATATTGGCTTATTTTGTTTTTTTTGTTTTTTTTTTCAAACATGTTTTCTTTCTACAAAGTTTTTTTCTTTTTTAAATATTTTGACCGCAATTATGTCAGCAACTGCCGCAGGTAGTAGCCAAGTACTTGTCTGCTGCCTGCCCCTAAAGGTGGGCTCGGTTGGGTCGGCTTAGCAGACAAAGTCATGGGAGGGGCTTAAATACTTCAGTTATGCCGTAGTCTTGGCTTTTGTTTCGACTCGTGCACTATTTTTGTATTTTTTGCTTCTGTTTTGCTCTCGAGCTCGTTTATCTGACGTTTATCGCGCTCCAAAACAAACCGGACTTGTCTCCATAGTCCATATACGCTCATAATCGATGCGACTACCGCCGGCAGCGGCGGCAACACTGAGAACAATGAAGTTGACTCGGCGCTGTCTTGACTTTTGAGCACACTATTCTCGAGCAGTTCCGACAGCTGCAAGGCAGGCCGAAAATTTGCACATGCAACGCATTGCACTCCCCTCGCTGCCCCACGGCTTTCAGAAGCTCCGTTAAACCGCAAGTTGTGGGGGGGGGAATGATATGAAATGATTTATATTGTTTTGTTTTTATCGACTTCCTATAAATGCACTCAGCCGAAAGGTGATTGACTACAGTACACAACAATAATATTAATAATAATAATAATATTAATATAAATAATATCTTTGCAATCAGTTTTATAAATTTTATTGCTTCCTTTTTTGAGTTGTTTATTTTGGTGTTGTTGTTGTTGATCGAGCAGCAACTCAAAGTGCGGGCGGCCATTTGCCATTTGCCAAAATATTTGTTAGCTTATTGTTGAGTTCGCTTAACCGTTTGTTTGTTTTTGTTAACTGTAATGGCCGGCAATGTTGTTGCTCGTCTCTCTCTCTCCCTGTAGGGTATACATTACATTACGTTCATTGAACCTTGCAATGCGCGTGCGATCGGTGGTTGAACAATGAGTGCCTGCATAACGCCCAGCAGACCAACTGCTGGACTGCGCTGACTCAGTGTCGCTCCTGACATGTTCGATCGGCGCACAAAGCCAACAGTTGCCGAACGGTTGCCCGTTTCTCTTTGTCATCTGTCTGCTTGTCTGTCGCTCTGCTGCCTGCTTTATTTGCAGTGCTCGCAATTTGCTTGATGTCTCTTTGTATGCTGTTGGGTCTGTTTGCGCAGACGCAACCATTGGCCTTGGACGTTGGTCGTTGGGCGAATTCAAAGGCTCGCCGCGACGCCCTCGATTCGCTTCGACGCCCAGATCAATTTACATAAAGCCGTTACTCATGCGCCCAGTGCGCCCAATACGCCTGTGTTTTCCCCCCCTTTAATTGTATTATTTTATTATTTATACATTCTTTTTACAATATTTGTAACGGCACTTTATTGTGTCATTTATGGTAATGACAACAACAACAATAACAAGAACGACCAACAATCAGCAACAAAGTAGCAAAAGTTGTCATCGCTTCGCTTTTAGCCCAAGCACAAGCCAAAAATTCCGGTTTCTCATTATGTTTCACTTAAATAATACTGACCTCTACTTTAATCAAAGTGAATAAAAAGTGGTTGAAGAAGAATCGTATAAAGCTATTCAAGCAGATTTGCCTAACCAGGGCTGCCCGATCGCCTTTTCCATTCTGTTCTATACAAATATGTTAAACAGTTAGCATTAAGGTGGAAATGGAAGTAAGCGCTTCAAGGTCTATCTTCGAATTCTAGCAAGTAGAACTTTTGATGCTAATCTGCCCGGTTATTATGATGTATATACATACGAATAGATTTAGCAATTAATTCTGTTTTGGCAATTATGTTTTAGTTTTCAATTTCGTTTCGAAGCTTTAATCATTCCTAGTGGCTTTTCTAGACCATCTCTCCCCATCCATCGATCGTTTCTATGCCTCGCAGTGACGCATGCGTTCACAGTTCAATGGAAGCACAGAATCGAACAATAATAACAAATTATTAACGCTTTTTATTATGCATTTGTTGGCTGCTTGGTTGGGGAGGCAGACGGGTTACAGACATATGTACGGTACGCTTTAGCTTAATGTATTTTATGGCATTTTCAGGGTCAGCACAAAAAAAACTCAAATATATATAAATTTCTCGCATCGCAGCAAATGTTTGTTGTCTGCTGGTGGGTTTAAAGTGTCTCAGCTGTGCTCTATGCAGTGCTCTATGTAAATCGTACGAGAAACTGGTTTTTCGAATGATTAATATCATAAGGCAAGAGTCAAAGAAACTTTTCTCGCATATTTCGATCCACACATTCATACATATATTCATATATATACATTTACATAGCACAACAAAACGTTCAGAGAAGTGCAGAATTGAGTTTTGTGCCATTGTCAATTTCACGACATTTATCACAGCTCTCGAGCGGACAGGTAATATTGCTGGAATTTCGCAGTACCATGAGCTATGTATATATCAGGAACTTGGCCAAGACAAAGGCATGCTTATTCAGTCAAGGCGGGACATACTTAAGAAAAACATATTTATATAATGTCAAGAATCGGTCAAGGCCAACGCAGAACTCTAGACTCAATGGGGCTGGGCAATCTGTAAACTGTTTGTGAAAACTCATAGTCAATTGCGAAAAACGGCCCGCTTAGCTACCCACGATTCTTAAGAAATATATAGATCCATATGCACATATGGGTGTGCCCTCACAATCGGCTATTGCTTAATAATAATATTACATCATTAATAATCGTATCTTATCGCAATTTCAATATATAACCATAGGCAATCACAGTCTGGCATAAATTTATATTTTCAACTTTGATAAATGGGTCACTGAGCAGAATACATTTAAATTCTCTATAGAAATATATATAAATATAAATATAGTAAGCCCACAACTTAGAGACTGCTGTGTACATAGTTAGAAAACTTTATTGATAGTTTTTCAGTTTCTTATCTTATCTTATCTGCAATGAACCAATTTTCCGAGACTTGTAGCATATCTGGAGTATCTTCGATTGCTAACTATGTTAAGTGTAAGGCTGTTATTGAACGCAGTTTCAGCCTCAGTTGCACTGTACATCCATTTATATCAGTCCAAATCAGTTGACCTTAGGGCAATTACCTTAAGCCAAAAACGAAGAATTAATGCGTTCCGCCCAAATCGGGCAGCTACTTAATGAGAGCTCGACTTGCGTGTGTACAAGTGCGAACGGTTTCACAAGTCCAAAAAGTCGGCGTATCATCATTAATATCCACTTAAAGTTTGCCATAAATGTTGTTCTAATTTGCACGCGTCGCGTCATTAATCAAAATCTCGACCAGAAATACAACATATTGAAAAAGTTTCGCCTAGAAGTATTGATCTCCCTCCCAGTCGCGGGGTAGTTTGAGAATTAGCTACGTTTAAATTATTTATTTACGAGCACAACTTAATAAAAAAAAAAAAAAAAACCTGGTCCAATTAGCATAATACAAATGTCTCTACAATTATTTAATTTAACATGCGCATTTTAGTAGCTAAAAGACTTTCAGAGATTTGTGAGCTTAATTATGATCATGTGGATAGAGCTTTGTCCATTGAGTCTGACATTTAAATGTTAATAACAGCATGCATGTGCGTGTAACAGCTCTGCTATCAACATAAATGTTTCGCTCTGCTCGAAACAGGTGGCAACACCGGAAGCACTTTACATAAATCTGTTAACTTAACATAAAGGCTTCTCATAGATTTGCCAGTGGCATTAAACCATTAAACGTCGCAAAGAATTTATATAAAATATGAAATGATTATATTATTTCAAGCATTTCCTCTCTCTTGCATACACTTGCGAAGAGTGTTCTTGATGCCGCATACTTAAGAAGCAACACTCGGTTGTGCATATTCCTATTATTAACTACCGTATCGCCTTAAGGGGCATGTGCTGCTGCTGCCAGTCAAATATCTTTTGTTGCTGCGGCTGATGTTGGCCGAAAGCCAACAAACAGCCAAGAGATTTGAGCCTACATACGAAACCGGGCGCTGACTTCTTGACTGTTTGTTCAGCCTGGCTTAAAGTGAGCGCAGGCGTTGAGCTTTTTGTCATGTGTGTGTGTGTGTGACTTTGCAGCTGTGCACTCGCATGTGTGTGTGCGAGTGTAACGTACTTGTAGTCAAAGTCACTTTCAGCTTCGTTGCGTTCTCATAATTTTTGTGACCAAATTTAGAGGCGATCGCAGCAGCAGCAGCAACAACAGTCGCGCAGCACGTGTGGGCGAGCATAAGCCCAAAAAATAAATAAATAAAAGCAAATCAAATTTTGTCGTATTTCGTTTGGCTCTAGCAAAAAGTCTTGAACGCAGCTGCTTTATACATCTATTTTTTGCTTAGCCGTGTTTACCTTATTAGCATTCGGACTTGTCTTCACTTCTTGGCGGCAGCGCCTGCCTAGGTCAGTTATCTCCAAACCGATCAGATAAGTTCGTAGCTGCCGCTGATTCATGCTAAGATCTTGGCTACATGACGGTCTGCCCACCCGCATACGAAGCCCGCTTGGGCGTGCCATGTGTGTGTGTACAATTGATGTAACATGGCTACCGTTGTTGTTATTATTGACACAGTTTCTGGCCTCGCACAGTTGTTGCCTCTGCCTTTGGGTTGAGCTCCGCACTTAAAGCTTTTACGCTGGGGATTTTGTGCCGTGTCATAGGCCTTGCCACTTGGCCGACGACTTTTCAGACGCAATCTCAAAGGCATGTTGCGCTGTGCTCTGGTGGGCAGACCGCCAGCCAGCCAGCCAGTTAGCTAGGTAGCGAGCTAGCCAGTCAGCCATCCGGCCAAGTTGATTAACTTGATTGGTAACGCAAATTCGCCAGTATTCGCCAACACACACACACACACACAAACAAACAAACACACATGCGCACGCGCCCAAGAACTCAACGGGAAGGCGAAGCGGCAGCAAGGCAGATTAACGCTGTTAAGTAGCTTTCCATGTTGACTCCATTTACTGTCCAATTCTCTTGGCTGCCGATAATTCGACAGTTGCTGGGCGTTGCGTCAAGGACGGCCATTCATCTGATGTCGGATATATGGTGCTCTATAAATATAAATATATAATATGTATGTTATAGTATTAAGTAATACTCTAGAATATGAACTCATTTGATTAATGAACTCTTTCCATTTCTTTCTGTTTCTTTTGCTGCAGTTTTGATGAGAGCCTTTTGTCTTCCCGGCGACGCAAGGAGCGATCCAAGCGTTCGCATCGCAAATCACCAGCCACTGGCCGGCGACAGCACAAATACCGTTACAGGGAGGATACCTCACACTCTAGCTCAAGGCGCCGGCATCGCGACCGCGCCAAGGATGAGCGCGACAGCGGACGCTCCAACCGTCAATCGCAAACTAAGGTAAAAACTTTTCATTTTCTAAACCCAACCAGTAAAGCAAACGAACGATTTTATGCTGAGCAATTCAACAATAATTTCAATTTCAATTTAAACTTAAAAACAAAGTCAATTTAATTTATGGTAAAAGAAAGATTAAGCAATTAGTTATTTAAACAATTTTAAAGCGTATACATACGTTTAGATAATGCATATGTATGTAAACCCGATCAAGTTTTCTTAGTATATATTTAAATGTTCTCGCCTCCGCCGCTTGCCAATTTTGTTGCAATTTTGAATCATTGATGTAGTCCTCCCGATCAGTTATCAAATCGCCGTGCGAGACACGATGTTGTTCTTTAAGCGCTATTTGGAAAAGTCACAGTTAACGGTCAAGCAATTCGAGTCTGCCCAGATTCCGTGCTATATCAAAATGCGGGAGATGCGCGGGCCCCGACCCATCGATCACCATCGCGATCTATTGCTGGAATGTTCGTCCCTGCGCTATATGCCGTACACAGAGGATTGGATTGTCATCGAGTACTTTGCCGATCACGATAGTGATTACCTCGTAAGCTTAGTAATACCTTTCGAATCATCAGCTGTCCGCACAGCGATTGCTTCACTGCTCAGTGATTGCAACGCATCCACGACCATCCGCCTTGTGTTGTCTCTACTACATGAAAGAAAACACTTTTCTGATTCGTCTTCTTTGTACTTGCACTCATGCATACCCCCACTATGTGCTCGATGACTCTTCGCTGCACCCACCTCACATCGCACTCGCTCATCTTATCGCCTTGCGGCGTTGTGCTAATTTTGTGATTAAATTGTAATTATTTGCAAGAAAGTGACGAGCTAAATATATAATCATCTGAATTCTCTTTGTTGCTCTACAATTGACCACAAATCTCAAGAAACCACGCATGGAGTAAATAGAACATGAATCGTAATCGGCTAAGCTGATATTCACCGTTTGTTATGTGACTCTTACGGATTGGGAAAGTATTTTTAATTATGTTGGGCTAAAAAAAAAAAAAACAAAAGCTTTTATCAGTGATTAAACTACCTTCACCACGTAAGCCTCAATTATGATATATGTGAAATATTTCATGTAAAATTCAATGTCCACGTTTATACTGTGAAGCTCCCCTCAACTCAGGGTTATATTGACTTGAATACCATATATGAGTGAGCTGCAAACTAACGTATCTAATCTTGATCAACTAAAGCATTTCTTTACAATATTAAACATGACTTTGACAAGTGGTTTCAAGGTGCTGTTAACTCTTGAGACTTGAGTATTTGATAAGGCGAACGCGATCGAATCATCACACAATAAACTAGATCAATTGTATAATATAGGTATATGCATGTCTCTAGCAGAGATAGAGAGAGAGAGTGTGTGTGTGTATCTGCCCTGTGGCGTGAGTCGATGATAATCTGCTGAATTAATTGCTCTGCCGCGGGTCTGTCCTCGTTATTTTCGTTCAATTGATCATTTGACATTAACACAGCTCGTTGGGCGTGGGGCGGGCAGTGGCCAGTCAGTCGACGGCAATTGAGCGGACGGGCACAGAGCTGAGCATTTGTGGACTGTCGCGTCAAAGAAGCTCATCAAGATTCAGTACTTTCGGCAGTTGGAGCACCAATACAAACTGCGGCAACATGCCCAGGAGGCGACGGCGGCGGCAGCGGCGCCAACTCTAAATGGCAACGGCAATGGGGACAATGGGGAGTCGACCAACAACAACAACAGCAATAAGGTTCTGGTCAGCCGCTGTCAGCTATTGAGGAGGCAACGTAATCTTTTCGATCTGGCCGCACTCTGCGATATGCCCGTGGACCGTTATACCGGCGACAGTTGGATTCTCGAAGAGTACTTTGTCGATCACAACGACGACTACTTAGTGAGTGAGCGGACGGGAGAGCAAGAGCCAACACTCGCTCGCTCTCGATGCATGGCTGCATGGTTTGCCCCCTACACAGTTCGCTCTCCCACACACACACACACACACACACACAGCCGCTCTCACAGTCACCCACTCTCTCTCTCTCTCTCTCTCTTACACACACTCTCTGTCTGTCTGTTGCTCTGGCCAGCTGATCGAATGCGCGCGCAGCTGCTCCTCGCAGCGCCTGTGTTTTGCCATTTGCTCAGAAACAGTTTTCGCCTTGGGGGCCGCCATTGGGGTAAATTAAAAATATACCACACGCCAACAGTAAAACGGAAAATCCACAATGCTCGGCGTGCTTTTTCGTTTGAGCATTTTCCAAATCTGAAACCGAAACAGAAACAGATTCAAATCTTCGTTTGTCGGTTGTGTATCGTTCTCGGCCAGCGTACGTCCGAGGCCTTTGGCTAACGTGTAACGGTACGTGTTCCCACACGCGTCTCTCTCTCTCTCTCTCGCTGCCTACCTCCATCTCACTCCAGCTCACTAACTGTCGCGAATTTGTTTATAATTCCACGTGTGCGTGTGTGTGTGTGTTTGGTATAGGGGAAAATCTGTGAAATAAATGTTGCTTAGCGATTACTTCACACGCATTGTCCAAAAGAAACCCCATTTGTCCCTGGGACCAAAGCAACATTGGCAGCTGCATAAAAACCCAATAAAACAATTATAAAGAGCGTTTGTTAGCCATCTAGCGTGACATAATCAGGCAGGCAGCCCAGCAAACTAAATACAAAAAAAAACGAATAGAAAAGGAAACCTGAACAAATTTAAGTGCTTTAAAAATAAAATCGAAACAGCGGCAAGAACAACTACAAACGAGCCGCAAATAAGAAAACATTAGATAAAAAAAACATGTATTATAAAGTACTTGCGTAAATTGTCGCCCAAAGAGCGCTCGTGGTCCAAATGGGCTTTTAATGGGCCATGAGCTCAGTTGAACAATAATCAAAATGCCAGCTGTAAAATTTCAAAATTCAGGCCTCAAATTTGCACTTTACCAAGTTCGAAGGAGACGGACGCATTTCGTTCAGCAGAGCAGTGGAGGCAGAGAGTACAACACGGCGACCAACCAAATCAAAACAAAAACTTAAAACTAACAAACACAGCAACAACAGCACAATTCGACTTACACAAATGGAACACATACATGCACAGCAATTGAAATGTATATATACTAGATTTGTACACACACAAGTGTATATATACATATATATATAGTATATATGCATCAGAGATCAACAGGGATTATTCATCAACAGCTAGCCGGGCAGTTCCATCATGTTGATCTATGATGCTGCTGCCTCACCTCGCTCTTGCTCCTCCTCCTCTTCTTCATCTTTTATTTGCTTGAAGTTATTTTTGTAATGTTTGGTTATATTTTTGGTACGCTCGTTTATTTCCACAAAAACATAGCGAAAAGTCAAAGCGCACACATATTGCCCATATAAGAAAAAGAGCCGAAGCTATAGGGAGGAAAAGACTTTTCCTATTTTCCAATACATTCAAGCGCACACATTCTGTGTGTGCATGATATTTAGACTTGACAAACAGAGATTTGCAAAGGTACAACAGTAAATGCTCGTGCAATGAACTTCACTTATATATATATATATATATATATATATATATATATATATATATATATATATATATATATATATATATATATATATATATATATATACTCAAAGAACGTCTATAAATTTAATTGAAATTTTTGATAAACATTTAAAAAGTTGTAAATAAACAGTTTTTGTTGTTCAGTTTTGTTATGTTGAAGGGAAATTTGCATGAAAAACCAACTGTTTACATTTCTGATTCATGGCAAGAGGTAACACTGTACCACGCGCACACACACACACTCACACACTCACACTCAGATGTACATATACATATATTCCGATATATATATCGTGTATTATACACTACAACTACTGCGCCAATTTACGTGCGTTGTCGTCTTTCTTTTTTGTCTGTTAAAAATAAAAACAGATTTTGAACAGAGAGCCGCACTCTGGCAGAGGCAACTAGCTAAACGAGAGATCTATATACAATACATATATATACGTGTTCATATATATGTATATATATATAGATGTACTTTCATACATATATATTGCAGACAGACAGGCAGGGCCGTCACTCACTTGGACATACGCAGTCGCCCCATTGGGATGCGCTCTTGCTCCAGCAGCTCTCCTACACCATGCTGATTAAGCATGAGCACCTATATATATATATATATATATATATATATATATATATACATATATATATATATACATATAAATATATATATATAGGGCAAGGTATAGGTTTTGTTGGGGCACGGGGTATGGCCGGGTGTGCAGGCGTTAACCAGGAATTGGCTGATCTGTTTTGCTTTGGTTTCAGAAACGGCGCCTCGATCAATGAGCTCATTGCTGTTTACGATATATGCATATATCGTATATATTTGTATATATCTGTGTGATTTGTCTATTATATGTCGAATGTCGAGTGTCCCAGCAAATGTGCCACTGATTCAGGTGTAGACAACAATTACATATCAAATATATATCTGCTACAAGCACGAATCACATCGAGCGCCAATGTGCAGGGTGAAGGAAAATAGTTTTTCCTTTTCGAATTGTTTGCAGTTGCGGCTGGCTGCCATTGCTGGCTGTTGTTGGTCGTTGTTGTTGTTGTTGGCAACTTGCTGAACAATTAATAAGTCAAATCGAAACCAAACGACTAATTGCATTTGCCAAAATGCCAATGAGGCATTGACATTGAGCGTACCGCCTATCCCCCCAGACCCACCGCTCTACCCAACCCAACCCAAGAAATCTGTCGACCGATCTTCAATCTTCGCAGGGCTATCGAGCAGGTTTCTTCATTGCGAACGCCAGCAGAGTCGCGAGTCGCGTCGAGCAAGTCGAACCCAACGCAATTCACATTAGGATTGAGACCCCAGTGAAAAGTTAGATAACAGATTCAGATAGATCGCACCAATCATATAAATATATATATATATATAACTGTGTACACATATACGTATATATATACATATAAGTCGCGATAATTGGCAGCCGCGATGTCCATCGAACTAAGCGAACTGATCGCACTCAGCTGCCCGGACTTGACTGCCCAGCCGGAGGGCAGTGGCCAGATCCAGTTGATTATCAATTCGGAACGCCGCCTGAGCATCAAACAAATGACGGCCACGGAGCTGGCCAATATGCGCGCTGCTGCTGCTGCCGAGGCCGAGGCACAGGCTCGTGCCCAAGCCGAGGCCAAGGCTCGAGCTGTGGCCGAGCAGCAGGCGGTGCTGGCCGCTGAGGTGGTGGCTCAGGCGAGAGCACGGGCCGCTCTCGAAGCTGAACACCAGCTGCAGCGTGCCAGGGAGGAGCGGGAGCGTCAGGAAGTGGAACGACAGAGGCAATCGGACGCCACGCCAAGTCCATCGCCAAAGGGTGCTCTGCCGTCCATTGAGGCGCCGCGCGATCGCATCACTTCACTGCCCAACATCTTGGATGATGCCCTGGAAATGCATTTGCTGAGCGCAGGCGAGGGCGGCGCCAACTCTGGCGAGTCCTCGCCCACCAAAAGCACTTCGCACCTGACCGACTCCATTGAGATGCTGCGCATGCAGCGGGCAGCTCGCGCGGCACGCTCCAAGAACCGCAGTCGAGAGCGCAGCATCTCGCCAGCAACACGTAACCATGAGAGAAGCGCAGCTCCCGACCGCCTGCACAGCTCCAGCATCAGCAGCATGGACTCAGCCCGCGCCAGTGGCAGCCGTCGTGGCAGCACGGCCAGTGCCATGAGCAGCGATCCGGCCGCGGAGCTGGCAGCGCCACCCAAGTTTCCGATCTCCAAGACGGTTTCGGTGCCGAACATGAGTCGGCGCCGTAGCAGCCTAACTACACTTTTTCCGGGACCTTCGCCACTGGTGGCGCCCGAACCGATGCTGCATACTAATCCTGAGATGCCGCTGGTAACGGATGCACCACGTCCGGGCGGCCAGGAGGACGGATATCGTGATATACCCAGCGGCAAAATGGTGCATCGCACCAAGACGCCACCGCCCGTGGGCGCCAATTTGGGTGTCAGCCTCAAGCGGGTGACTGCGCCAAGCGGTTCGATCACCATCAAACCCAAGGACTCACCCATGCTGGGCGTGGTGCTGCGCAAAGTGGAGAAGAAGACCGCACCACAGAAGAGCGTGCTGGACGATGACAAGCCCCTGTATCATCTCTCGATTGTGCGCAGCGACAACAAGGAGTACAAGCCGGCGCCCAAGCCGAAGCCGAAACCCACACCGCCAGCGGCGAAGCCGTCGCCGGGCGGCATTCTGACCGGGCCACAGGTGGTGCGCACTGTCAACCGACCGGCGGTGATCGCCAAGCCGCAACGACCTCAACCCGGGGTCCCTGTGACCATAACGAAAATCGAGGGCGACAAGATTATAATAATCAAAAAGATAATTGTGCCGAAGAACAGTAAGATTCCGGAGCAGTATCTGCAGGTTGGTTCTGTCTGTCTGGTGATCTGTTGTCCAGTTCTTCGTCTAGTGTCAGTGGGTGTCTCTCTCTCTCTCTCTCTCTCTCTCCATCCCTCTCTCTCTCTCTGTTCGAAATGTGCTTGAATTTGCCTCGATATTGCTGTTGCTATCGATATATTTATCGAATAAACAAAATACCTAATATACCCACACACACACACACACACACACACGCTGTAATGCAACAGTTTGCTGGAACTGTGATCTGGTTCAGGCTGCTGGCTTGGCACTAGTTCACATGAATCAATTCCCTCCCTGCAGTTCGCGCGCGTTTCTTCTGAAATTTAAATGAGTCAAGATGCTGGCAAAGCCGTCGCCGCTAAACCAACCCAGCTGGAGGCACAGCCTCCGAGTGTCGCCGCTGCATGCCCCAGCAACAACGCACTGAAATCAAGTGAAGAGGCATTCGTGTCGTCCTCGTCGTCGCCGTGCATCATGCAGAAGCCAACGCCGCCGCCTGCGAATGGTCAGCAGTTCTTTCAGGTCGTGTCGCCTCAGTTCGCGTCGGTGCTCTCGTCCAGCTTGCCAGAGACCAAATGCGCGGTTCGCTCGCCCATCTCATCGCCACTGGCGCTGCGCAAAAATCGCCCGCTGCTGCCGGCCAGTCCAAAATCGACGCCACCGCTGCCGCGCAAGCACCACACCATGGCGTACAATGCGGCCACGGGTGCCATCACAACGCCCGCTCGCCCGATGGCCACCATAGCCAGCAGTCCGGTATCCAGTATATCGCTGTCATCCTGCAGCTCGCCATCATCGTCGCCCCCTCCGCCGCCGGTGCCGAGTCGCGCACCCAAGCAAAAGGCGAACACAAGTCAGGGCAAGACTCCAGGCGAGATCGACTTGGATAAACTGCTGCAGCAGCAGCAGCAGCTCGAGGAGAAGTCAGCGGCGGCCACGAGCAGCGCCAAGCTGGACGCCAATTTCTATGATGCTGAGATAGAAATGATGAACAAGTATTTGAAGAGTCTGCCGGACTACAGCGAGCTGGATCGCAAGCTGCACAAGGAGTTCCAGGAGTGCGAGGATCTCTATGATCGGCTCAAGCGCCAGCAGCATCTGCAGCCACTGACCAAGTCCAATTCGCATCAGTCTGTGGCGGCCAAGACATCATTACCAGTCGCTGCCGGCGGCCTATCCAAATCCTCCTCGATTAACTTCGCCAACAATCTGACCTCCAATCGGGCGCCTCGCCTAGCCTATCCGTCGATCTTCGCCCAGTCCAATGCCAGCGAGCAGCCGAAGCTGCAGCGCAGCATATCCAGCTCCAACATGCCCCTGGGCACGCCCAGCTGTGGACCACTGCGGCCTCAAGAAGCCCCAAAGAGCGGAGTGCAGACCGACTCGAATCTGTCGCTCAACAAACAGCTGATGAACGACTTCTGGAGCGAGAATCTGTGCAGTTCGCAGAAGCGGCAGACGCCGAAGCGCACGTTCTGGAACTATGAGAAGATTTGCGGAGCCCAGCTGGGCGACGCGGGGCAGCCCTTCAAGGTGGACGCCAAGACGGCCAAGAAGCTGGCCATATTTGATCCCACGGTGGCTGAGGCGGCGCAGAAGGAGCTGCAGAAGCAGCAGCCGGTCCAGCAGCAACAGCAACCGAATAGCCATCGCCTACAGAAGAACGCCTCGCTGTCGCACTTGGATCTCAAGGTCAGGCAGGCCGTGACCAAAGACGATCTCTACAAGCTCATCGTATGCAACGAGCAGTCGCCCACGTCACCAGCGACGACGACGACTACGCCTTTCACCAGTCGCGTGCCCGTCAAGCAACAACAGCAGCCGCTGCCAGCTGCTCAGCAGCTGAACAAGAGTGTCTCGATGACGCATGTTTCCGGCATTGCGGCGCCGGCTCCGTTGCTGCGCAGTTCCAGCCGCACGCACATACCTTGCTACATGAAGCATCTGCCGTCGCTCAGTCGCAGCACTTCCAACTCGGCGATATTGCTGAGCACACCAGCAACCTCGGCAGCAGCAGCAGCAACTGGGACGACGCAGTCGCGCAAGGAGCCGCCCACAGTGAAGCAGCAGCAGCAGAAGCCAAATGCAGGCGTGCTCAAGAGCTCCAGCAGCTCTTGTGTGCCGTCGCCTCGGTGTGCCGCCGCGCTCTTTCGGCGACCCACAGAGCTAGCCAAGCAAGCTGTGGTAGGCGCAGCACCAGCGCTGGCCACATCCATTGCAGAGGCGTCGAATGAAGCGAGCGCATCGCTGGAGCGGAAGTCGGAGAAGAGCAACAGCACCGTCAGCAGCAGCAGCTTCACTGTGACCAACTGCTGCACCACGCATCTGCCGCAGCTCTCGAAGTTCACCTCATCCTTTCACATACCCTCGACAGTTGAGCACAATGCCAGCTCGGATAAGCCAGCAACGACAGCAACGGTAGCAGCGCCAACAGCAACATCAGCATCAGCAGCAGTAGCAGCAATCGCGTCTGCAGCAACGTCATCGGCAGCGACAAAGCGTCAAAAAGACGTCGACAACAAGCTAGAGAAATGTCTAAATGACATGCTAAAGCTAAAGAGCAATAACAACAATGCAATTATGTCACAATCGCTGACAGCTGAGCACAAAGACGAGAGCAACAGCAACGCCAGCAAGACTGCCAGTGAATCGCAAATACCCGTGCCAGTGCAGCTGTACGATCCGCAGAAGCCGCTGATGCAGCAGCAACAGCAGAGGATGGCATATCCCATTGGCAAATCCAACTCCACATCGCAGCTGCCGATGGGCTATCAGCGTCTACTGCAACAGCAGCAGCAGCCACAACAGCAACATCAGCACCAGCAGCAACAGCAGCAACAACAACAACAACATTATCCTCAACAGAAGCGTCCATTTTTAAACTGGAACTCGTTCGCCTGCTCAGTCATGAATGGCAGCAGCGATCCCTTCCAGCAGCACCAACAGCAGCAGCAGCCACACAAGTTGCAGCAATCGTATTCCTCCTCGCATGTGGCCAAGCAGGCGCCCAAGTCTAGCTCCGGCCTGGCCATGTTTCTGCAGAAGAACACCAACAAGGAGAACAAATTCGGACAGCCTCAGGCGCAACAGCACCAGCCGCCACTGGGCATGGCTCCGCAAATGTATGGCAGCAGCTATCAGGCGCTGATCAATAATGCAAAGCCAGTTTATCCGCGGCCCGGCGCTGCACCGCTGACCCACTCGGCGTCGTTCAGTGCGGCGCAGCGACCCAGCATGATGCAGCCGCACAATTATGGCTACGGCATGATGAGTCGCAACTATTACAATCTGCCCAAGCAACAGCAGCAGCAACAACAACAACATCCACCCCACGAGCGTAAACCACTGCAAACCTTCGATCCGTATGCGTACCTCAAGCCTAGTCAGAGCCAGATGATGCACCCGGTCAAGTACCAGGTGCAGCAACAGCCCCAGCACCAGCCCCAACCACATCCGCATACGCAGTTTCTGAATACTTCCGTTGGCACGTCTGGCGTCGGTGCTGGCGGTGCTGCGCTTCAATACGATCCAAATACAAATACGCAATTGTTTTATGCACCGCTGCCGGCTGCGTCGGCGGGCATGCAACCACAGGCAGCGCAGCAACCGCACCATCAACAGCAGCCAATACAACAAAGCAATTCTGTCATATTCAGCCATACAAAACAACAACAACAACAACAGCAACATCAACAACAGCAGCAGCAGCAACAAAATGAAATGTCCAAGTCCGTTGTGGGCCAGCATTTCATCGAGGTAGATTCGATGCCCAACTATTACTTTTGTTATTGTCTTGTGTCTTCTGTCTTGTTTCTGTTACTGTTATATGTTGCACACATGTGTCCATGCCGCTTGCTACCCAACTAACACAGCATAACCAACGCTCGGCGTGGCAGCGCTCAGCCGACCGAAATAGAGCACTGACTCATCATGCTCCAAAACGGCCAACCGCTTGCTCTTTCGCTACCTCTGGGGCTGTCTGTGTGTGTGTGGGAGGGAGGGAGGTAGGGAGGTAGGGGGGTGGCCAAGTACACAGTTTGTCGATTGTGACGTGCACTTCCTGTGCGAAACTTGTCTCCCTCCCCACCCTCTGCCTTGGCCACTCTTCGATCGCCTTGTCGCCGATGCTCTTCTGCGGCCTTTCGCATCAGACTCTTGCACTTGCCTCGAGCGGGCGACAACGAACGTTGCACAATCGAACAAAAAGCAAAATAGAATCTTCGAAACCAAAACGAAATTCAATGTCAATTTTGTGGTTCGCTAAAAATAGCAATACACTTAATTTATGTTGTTTATTTAGTGCAAAAAAAAAAAAAGTAGAAAATTGAAAATAGAAAATTGAAAAAACACTTAAGATTGATTCTCTTTAAATTTTCCAACAACAAAAACAAAACTATAATAATCAAATGCTCGCATTTTGTTTAAATATTGCCAAACTTCTATTTATAATTTAAATATGTAACAAAACAAAAAACAAAATGCCAAACAATCGGACAAAGCAATGCCTGCCTCTAGAGCATGTAACAGCGCCCAACAATGAGGCGGACATAAAAACATCATGCTTATAGCTAACTTTCAGATGTATTCTCTTCCTCTCTGAACTGAACTGAGGCGTCGCACTAGTGAGCCACAACGAAGACTGATTACCCTTATGTGCTTAGCTGAGCTGATGATTTTCTCTTTTAGTTCAAAAGTGAATATTTGATCAGATATCTTTGGCTAGAAAGTGGGTTTGACTAATAGTATATGACACTGGCCAACAAGATTTAGTACTAAGAGATGATATCGGGCATTTCTCAAATTAATTAACCTAACAGGTCCATTCAGAATGGCTTAATGGTAAATGTTTGTTGTTTGTATTTTTTGCCTTTAGATTTTCGTTCTATATATTAGCTTAAGTTTTGGCATAGAGTATTCCCATGCGGCTTTAAGCCAATTGACGTTTGCTTTGGCGTCTGCTTGTGGTTAGTATTTTTTCTTTTTCAATTTTGCTACCTAGCCAAACAATAATAGAAACTGTCGGCTGTGCAGCCATAGCCGCAGCGGCAGAGGCATCAGCCACCGCAGCAGCAGCGGCAGCAGCTCTCCCGCAGTGGCCACAAGCGCGAACGCGCGGTTCAGAGATCGAAACGGAGCGTGTTCTGTGTTCCGCCCTGAGCACATACTCGGCAGCTACTTTGGCGCTGTCGTCGTAGCGATATTTTTCAATTTTTATAATTAGTATTTGTGGCGTGCGCTTTCGTAAATGTTGCGCTGATTTCGGATTGTTTTTTGCTATTTCTTCTCGAGAACGCGAAGTCGCGCTGCTTGGAAAAATATTTAAAATCATTAGATAAAAGTCGAGAAAACGCGCTTAACTCGAATGGCGGAAAGTGCATGTAAATCAGGACACAAACATAAATATATAATATTGATTCGAAAAAGGAAACAGAATTTGGAATCGAAACCGAAATCGAAATCTTGAAACTGTCGCTGCTTCTGTTGTGTGTCTATTTCTGTCGAGTAGCTGCCAAATCTCGTACAATTTCAATTATTCTTACAACACATGAAAATACGCTCTTTATATTGTAAATACGTATATATTCTACTATACTATACTTAACCTGTATGCATACAGTACAATGCAAATGCTCGCCCCGTCGAGTAAATGCCAAAACAAAAAAGTCTAGCTATAGCCCGACGAACCGACGACAGACAACAGAATTCGAAAACTTTTAGTACAATTCATGAAACAGTTCGACTCAGAGGAAGGAGCATCTAAACTTGCCAACCCGATTTTTCCAGTCAGTTTTCTTCCCCCTCACCCACACATGGATATTCCCGCATATTATTAATATTATCGGATTTTCGTCAGAGCGGATAAGAAGAAGAGTAGAAGAAACCCACGCGCGGTAAAAAAAAAAAAACAACAAAAAAATGGCTACATTTTTAAGTCGTTTTCATCGGGAAAAAAGCGAAAAGATTTTGCCAAATGCTGTGAATGCCGCGAACGGCAGTAGCAACAAAACAGCTGACATGGAGGCGGCGACGCCAACTGAGGCAGCGCAGCCGCGTCCGCAACGACGCTACATGCGCAGCGCAACGGCGGCGAGCGTAACGCAGCTGCTCTCCGAAAGCTGCAACAGCTTGCTGCAGCGCTTTCGACGCAATCCGAGCGAACGACCTGATAACAAACAGCAACAACAGCAACAGCAGCAGCAGCAGCGCAATCGGTAATCGATGCAAAAGAAATGAAGCGAAAGAACTACACACACATACACACACACGCACACACATACGTATAAATTATTTTTAATTTTGCGGTGATTTTTGTGTTTTTTTTTTGTTTTTTGTTCGTTTTGTCGTCAAACAACAAAAAGTCGGTCAAAATGTTGCCAGACGCGTCGCAGCTCTCATCATTTATTTTATTTTCATTTGATTTCTTTTTGTTTGTTATTTTTGGTTCGGCGTTAATTTAAGTATGTAATTTGCCCCATTGCCGCCAGCTGCAGTTAGTTGCAGCGCAGCAGCGCGCTGCTTCGTTCCTCGACGCGTTCTACTCTCTAGCTCTAAGGGGCCAATTATGTAAACATCGTCTCGAATGCGTTGTAAATCGCGTTGAACTCCCCCCTTGAGTGCGAGTGTGTGTAAAAGCGTGATAATTGATTGTGGAAAATTGTCAAGAAATTGATTCGATGCCCAGGCTGGAGTCGCCCAGGCTGACGAGACTAAACAGAAAGCAAACGAGCGAGAGTTCCCTGTAGAGTTTGTGCGCTGAAGACACTCGATTGAACTGCAATCATTTACATAAGAAGCATCATACACCCAACTACATGAATTTAGGCAAATGACAATTTTGAATGGCCTCTAGGCCGTTTAACTAGCCCAATGTCGTCTGTAAACCTCTAGTATATACCCACAGTGTGTACTTATCTTTGCATATTTTTGATTAATTGCTTGCTGACTAAAAGTTTCAATTCAAAAGTTTCAGTTTTCAAAATGCAAGCATATTCGAAGAGCTTTCAGCCAATTGAGCTTTCAAGTTCGCCATTGCGTTTCCCTCTCTCTCTCTCTCTCATTGGCTAATTGAATGGCTGAATAGTTCGCCTGTCTGGCAACTCTCTGCAGTTCTTCCTACTCTTGCTCTTTTCTTGCCTGAGAGATCGACGCCATTCCATTGGCCTTTCACCCTCTCTCTCTCTCTCGCGCTCGCTCTTTTCTGCGGTCTGTGTGCTTTTAATGCATTTACTCTTCAATTATTTATTTTTATTGCGCGCATTTGGAATACACATAAAGCGTAATTGTTTTGTCGTCTCAGCTTTAATCTTTATTTATTTATTTATTTTTATTTTTTTTGCTGATGCGAGTTCAAGGCTTTTCCTCCAAGTATTTGCACCGCGAGACTTTCGATCGTTTCCTTGTTTCGCAAAAAGACGGAAACGTAAAGCTCTGCGATCAGTTGAGCAGTAATTAAATGCATTTTCCACAGAAGAAGCAGGCAACAGAAGAAATTCTTCCACCCACCCACGCATACGCTCACTCTCACTCTTTCTCTCTCTCCCTCTCTCTCATTTGCATTCTCTTTGTTTTTGGCTCACACCAGCTGCTCCGGCTGGCTGCTGGGCAAGTGCGCAATATTTTCACACTTTTTCACAAAAATAAAAACGATTCCTCAATATTTTTTGGTAGACGCGCGGTGTATTTTCCCCCATAATTTTGTCTACAGTGCGTCCGTCGCATGAGTTTCGATCGAATTTTCAGCTTTTCTCAGTTATTATTTGGTCCGTGTCGTGGCAACGCGCGTTCGTCGCGATTCAGGCGCGTGGAAAATACCAAAATACCAAAAAAAAAAAATATACAACACAATTCGACACCAAATTGAAAGAAAAGGGAAAGCTTAAGTGCGTCATTAGCAATTCTTGTTTTGTTTTGGGCTTTTATAGTGCAGCGGCCATACCCGAGGATAACACCAGCAGCAAAAGCAACAACAACAAGGAAAGCAACGAAAGCAGACGCAGTGGCTCACAGACCCCAACGAATGAGAGCTGCAATAACAATAACAACAGCAACAGTAACAATAGGAATAACAACAACAACAAAACCAAAGACAAAGACAAGGGCAATCTCAGTCTCACGAAACAGAAACGTCGCCGCAGCTCGGAAAAATCGACGAGCGGTCGTAGACGCCCGGAAGCGGAACGTGAACGCGAACGGGACAAGGAACGTGATAGGGATAGGGATAGGGAACGGGAACGGGAACAGAACGCAATGAGCGACCGTCACAGACGTTATTATGCCGGCGGCGGCCTCGGCTATCATCCGATCAGCTCCAGCAGCGGCAGCAGCAGCAACGCCCTCATGGGTCGCTACCAGAAAAGCTCAACGACGGCCAACGCGCTGGACCGGCTGCGCACCCATCTCAGTCCCGTGGGCAGTAGCTATAACTATAAGCCCGCAATACGAGGATTGGGCACCGGCTTAAGGCGCGACCTGGACGATGTTAGTATGATAAGAGACGAGCGCTCTGTGAATGCCAATGGAGGGCGGAGCGTGTTATTTGATCGGACCCAAATTCATCCCGTGACTCACTGCCAGAGCATTTGCTTGCTTTCTTTCTTTCGCTCTCTCGTTGGTCTCTTACTGCTTGGAAAGCACTTGAAACTTAGTTGGCCCATTTTCACCTGTCACCGTGAGTCACAGCAGAATCAAGTCGCTGTCCCAATTCTGTCAGAGCTCGAGCAAGCCAGGCGGGTCAGAGGTGGAAGGGGATTGCATCCCCCAAGATTGCACTGGCAACCCCTCTCGATTGCCACATAATATTTTAATATATATTAGCACGTATATTATTTATGTAGCAGGTGTATATAGCCAATATGTATCAGCGCTGATTGTGCTCTCCGATCTGCATACATATATAGATGAGTGTGTATATTTAGTGTGCCCACACGAACGGTTTTATAGCGCTTCTTCTATATGCTTCTCTATATCTTCCTACTTGCCGTGTGCGTTTATTTTCGATTCCAAGCAAATGTCCATGCCTCTCTGGCTCCTCGCCCCGCTCCTGCGTCTGTGTCGCCTGTGTCTCTTCGGCTCTCCGCTCTCAGCTCTCTGGCTGGCATTAAATGTATAAAAAGCTATTCACAATTTCACGATTCTGGCATTTCGGTATATAAATATATATATATATATATATATAAACTCTGAAGGTCGGCGCGCCGTGGATATTTTGTTTAGATTTTCGCTAGGCGTTCTAAATAAAATAGACACCCCGCTCTCTCCGGCCTCTTCGGGCCGCCATCTCGTCTTCTCGGAGCGCTAGAGAAAGCTGCTGGATAGACGCTTTGAATGCGTATGAAATGATGTGAAATTAAGTGGCCCAAACACTGTTATTAGCCACTGCCGAAAAGGCCACTTAGACGGCTCTGCGTATAGCCAGTGGTGGTGCTAGGTCTAGGTCTATCCGCGCTTAGCTCAGGCGGAGCGTGAACGTTACGTTCGCTTACATCGCGCCGTCGTTTCCATTGGTTTCACACGAGCGCTGCTAAAAGCACTTTCCTTATACATTATGAACTCCTCCCCAATTTGACTGGTTTCTCTTCTTGGGACGCACAGCGTCGCGATCTGCACCTGGACAAAGACAAGACGCCCACATTGTCGGCCGTTTCGCGGCTGGAGAATAAGTATTCGGACATATTGGAGCGCACCGCGGCTGGGCGACGCCGCCACGAGGAGGATCGCGACAAGACGCTGGAACCGGATGACTATGGCGGCTACTCCAGTGGCCTGTTGCGCAGCGCTACCTCACACCAGCTGGCCAAGGGGAAGCTGTCGTCGAGCTCCTTCAACGCCGCCGATCGCAAGGAGCGCACACCCTACAGAACGCGTGCTCAGCGGCAGCGCTACATGGCCGACTCCAGTGACAGCGGCTACCTGACCAGTGGCAATCGGTTGCTGGACGAGAACTACCCGTTGGACTATGGCCACAGTCGCTATCAGCCGCAGGACTATCATGAAGCGCTGCGAGCTGGCGGCGCCACTGGCTACTCAACAGGTCGCTACGGTCGGCGAGGTGGCGAGGAGGATACTGCGCTCACTTCAGGTCGCTTGTCACGGGCCTATGGACCGAAGGCCGAACTGCCTGCATCAGATCTGTCCAACAGCAGTCGTGCGGACGACCATGCGCTTAGCTCTCGCAGCCGATTCGCCAATCGTCGCAGAGAGCCGGCTCCCCAGCCGGAGTTGACTGCCGAAGATCGGGAGATTCTGGCCGATGATCGATCCTCGGAAGACAATACGGCCATTCTGATGCTGCTGCGCGAAGACAATCAGTTCCTAGAGGCGAAGAAGTTCGAGGAACGCATGCGCAGGCGGCGCGAGCTTAAGGAGCGCGTCAAGCGCATGGAGGAAGCAGCCGCAGAGGCAAAGAAGACTGAAGCAGCCGAAGCCGCAGCTGCAGTGGCCCAAGTCGAGGCAATGGAGCAGCAGGCAGCCAAGGAAGCGGCAGCAGCGGCGGCAGCAGCAGCCACTTCTTCCGCGGCAGCGGCGGAGGAGGCGCCGAAGAAAAAGTCGCGCAGCAAAAAAGTAACTAACGATGATAGCGATTCAAGCAGCTCGTGCTCGTCAGAGAGTAGCTCTGACGAGGCCGTTAGCGAGACCGACTGCTCCACTGGTGTCCCACTAACCAACACAGCCGACATAGCACAGAAAACGAAAAGCACAACAGACAAGGCCAAGACACCCACCAACTCGCTCAATGGTGGCACAGTTCCATCTTCAGCGACGACCAGTAACAACAACATCAAGAACACGAACTCATCCTTTACCACCAACACCACCACCAACTCCATCCCCTCTGCTCTCTCTAACCTCTCTCTGCACGACACGGCAGCGACAGCCAGCGGCAGCAGCAGCAGCAGCGCCAACAACAAAAGTCGTTTTCTGCTCCACTCAGATCGCAACAACAACAACAGCAACGACCTGTCCAAGTATAAGCCCAGCAATATCCTGCACTCGTCCAGTTCCGGTGCGCTGGCGTTCGGCGGCATTGGCGCCCGCCTCGCGGCTGCGGACACCCGTCGTCAGCAGCAGCAGCATCAGCAGCGCTATCAGGGCGCCAGCTCCCGTACGGCTGCTGTGCTGAACGACTTCGAACGGTACAAGCCCAGCAGCGGATCGAGCTATCTACACGAGGGCTACGGCATCAGTGGCCGGCGTTCGAATGCGCTAGGCGGCAGCTCGCTGTACCAGCGACCGCAACTGGACCCCTACCAGCCGGCGCCGTCGTCGACGTCGTCCTCGTCGCACTATCTGCATCAGCACGATCAATATCTGCTGTCAAAGAGCGCAACGTCGTCGGCGCTGTTCCATAGGTCACGCATTCCAAAGACACTCTCGACCTTTGTAAGCCACTCGATGCATTTCTCTATGCAGCTTGAGCTTTTCTGCCAACCGCCAACCGCCTACCGCCACCCGCAACTCACTCCACACTTTACAGAACTGCTAACTAACAGCGCGCGCCATGTTAACTAACAGCCGTTTGATACGCGTTCTCTCTGCATGTAAGAAAACTTGATCAAAATCTATCTATCTACCTTCTTTTTCCCACATATCCAATAACGGTCTAAATGCTTAATTTTTCTTTTACCGAAAAAGAACTCAAAATATATATTTATCTCTAAAAACAATTGAAAAGTAATGGAAAATCGTTAAGCTAAACATTTGAAAAGACAACAACATTTTATGGCCGTAAGCGAATGCAATTTGTTTTTGCCCATGCGTTTTATGGTTCGTTTTATACTTTTCTTAATAATTTACTGTCCCGTATTTACATATGTGTATTCATGCATATATATGTGTAGATATATACAAAAATGTTATATGATATTTGTTGTATATGTTTTATATTTACAAATCAAAAAAATATATATATATTTATTAACCATTTATGTAAAACACAAAAATCTCAAAACAAACAAAAATTTGTCCGAACTAATTTTCTTATCGAACAAACGAAACGTATTTTTCTCGTGTTTTTTCTGAATATGATGATGAAAATCACAATGATGATGATGATGATGATGGGTTGATGTACAAACAACTTGATGATGATGATGATGATGAATTGATGTAAATGGTTGGTTTATGGATTGTCTGTACTCTGCGGATTAATTATGAATTGGTGAAATGATGAAAATTTGGAAATCTGGATTTGTGCTGTGGTGCCAACGTGGGATCGGATCGGATCGGATCGGATCGGGATCATCATCTGGCTGGACTCTAAATTGATTATGATGATCATCTGCTGATTGACGGGACTCCTGGATGATGTTGGCGCTCCTCAATTAAAAATGTCTCTTTTTTTCTTTTTTCTCTTTCTTTTTTGTTTCTTTTTCTCTCTATTTCAAATTACATACTCTTACCACACACGCACCTTATGTATTCGTCTGTATAACTGCCATCGACTACAACAACAACAACAACAACCACGCCCCCTGCTACAACAACGTCTCGCAACCCACTACCAAATACGCTCAAACATAATTCGCTTAATATTCGTCGTCGCCGTCGTCGTCGTTTTGCCCCTTCTGAATCAACGGACCAATGCACCTTGCAATCGCACCATCAACGCCATCGCCACGCCACCACCACAACCACCACCAACCACTCGTCGAATGCTCGCCCTCTCCAATAACAGACAGCAAAGCCCGTCATTCAAGATGATGCTGATGGTCACTTAATATACCACAACGGAGACATTCTCCATCACAGATGTTCGTGACAATTTTTTCGTTTTTAATTTTTCCATATGTTTATGTTTAGAGTCTACCACAAACTTTCAAATTTTTCATTTCAAGAGACAATGAGCAAAAACTGCCAACTGCCACTGCCGCACTCTATAATTCTTTTACTCGTAACTCGTGCAGTTTTCAACTATCCAAGTTTTCTTTATTATTTCTTAATTATCTTTCGACAAAACCGTCGCGTCGCAACACATCGCGTGCGCCGCCGCCCCAAAGGCCCGCTTAAAACAGCTCTAAAACACAACAAAAGTTAAATAAAACCCAAATTAAAAGAAAACATTTTCACACAATTTTCGCCACAATTTTCCAAAAGAAAGAAACAAAGAGAAAAAACCTTAAATTTCAAGTTCAACCGAAATTAAACTATACAAAATTTTTACTTTTACCGCTGATAATTCAATTGAAGTCTCTCTCCCACACACACACACGTACACAACACACTCACACAGACACCGATTTGTAAATTTCCTGAACTTTCGGCGCATAATTAATGAAATAATATTGAAACTGAAAACTTTTCCGTGTACAATCTGTTCAAAGCAGCAGCTCAAGCATATTTTGTGGTATTTTTGCTTAAATCCGAAAGATGCCCAGTTACAGGTTTAGATTTTAGCGTAAATAACTAACAATTTACAGTCGCTCGAACTGATTTAATAGCATTTACTACAATACGCCTCCTTTTGCCACATTTCAGATAAGATCATGGCCACACTGGGCGAGGGTACTTTCGGACGTGTGGTCAAGGTCAAAGACATGGAACGGTAAGTTCAATGAAATACCTTTAAAATTACAAATATATAAATTATAATATTGAATTACTCCGAAAATACATTTCATTCACAGTGAGTTTTGCATGGCCTTGAAGATCATCAAGAATGTCGAAAAATACCGCGAGGCAGCCAAACTGGAGATCAATGCCTTGGAGAAAATAGCACAAAAAGATCCGCATGGTGAACAGTGAGTAGGCCGTTGATATATATAAATAAAGATATAGTATATATATATATATATAAATTTCTTTTTCATTTATCCCCCTTGCAGCCTGTGCGTGAAAATGGTTGACTGGTTTGATTACCACGGACACATGTGCATAGTTTTTGAAATGCTGGGTCTGAGTGTTTTCGATTTCTTGGTCTGTATTTCGAGAGTCTCTGCAGCTGGTTGCCCATTTAACTTATATCCTGTTTTGATTGCAGCGCGAGAACAACTATGAGCCGTATTCTCTGGACCAAGTGCGTCACATGGCCTATCAATTATGCTACTCCGTTAAGTTTCTGCACGACAATCGTTTAACGCACACAGATCTCAAGCCGGAGAATATACTGTTTGTCGATTCGGATTATACGTCCCATTATAATCATAAAGTTGTATGTACTATAATAATGCCTGATTACGTGTTTAACGCTCTCCTCCTCTCTGAAATAGAATCGGGAAGTGCGTCGCGTCAAGAACACAGACGTGCGTCTAATTGACTTTGGTTCGGCCACCTTTGATCATGAGCATCATAGCACAATAGTCTCGACGCGCCATTATCGTGCGCCGGAGGTGATATTGGAGCTTGGTTGGTCACAGCCTTGCGATGTTTGGTCTATCGGGTGAGTTGTTAGCCAGATTATTATTACTATGTAAATCTATTTCTAATTTCTTTCATTTTCTTTTCAGTTGCATTCTGTTTGAGCTATATTTGGGTATTACGCTATTCCAGACGCATGACAACCGCGAGCATCTTGCCATGATGGAGCGCATCTTGGGCCAGATTCCATATCGCATGGCACGGTAATACAATGCAGCTCATGCTTTTATTTCCCAAGGCGCAGTACTCTTCATCGAAATCGTTTAACGTTTAGCAATCACACTCTTTACAGCAAAACCAAAACAAAGTACTTCTATCACGGTAAGTTAGATTGGGATGAGAAGTCCAGCGCGGGACGTTATGTGCGCGATCACTGCAAGCCCCTGTTCCTCTGTCAACTGAGCGACACCGAGGACCACTGCGAGCTGTTCAGCTTGATTAAGAAGATGTTGGAATACGAACCCTCGTCGCGTATCACGTTAGGTAAGTTTATAGCAAACATTCATTTGAATTCTGATCTAATGCGACATTTTTGCAGGTGAGGCTCTGCGACATCCGTTCTTTGATAGGTTACCACCGCATCAGCGTGTCGGCGAAATGGGCATCAACAAGCAGCCTCTCTCGTCCGGCAGCAGCAGCCGCGAGCGCTCTCACAGTTTGTCCAGATGAGAATTACAGCGATTTGGTTATTGTTGACAACAGCGACGACGACATCAACGTTATTCAACATACACAACTACACACATGCGTACACACACAGTGAGAAGAGTCTTCAATCAACGTAACGCAACGCATGATTGACGAGCAGAGAAACGGCGGCAACGACTACAATTACAATTACAATAATATTAATATACTAATGGCGAACCCTAATTTAAGTTCTAAAGTCTTATTTAGAAATTTTGTAACTTGACTTGTATAGAAGGAAATTTCTACACAAAACATAACCCAATTGTTAAGTAAATATTGTGTGAATGCTGCACTCTCTGCTCAATTAGATCCTGTGCATTGTCTCATCCCAGCCGCCAATCGTGTTTTGTTTTGTAATGATAACCAAATCGTGCATAATGTATTGATAGTGCGTCCTCCTAGCCCGATACTGACGCCGCCAAACCCAAATACCTAAATGTAAATGCACACAGAAATGTGCACGCTCTTAGCTTGAGATAGAGAAAGAGACCTCCCCCAACACGACTGCATTGCTTAAAGAAAACTAAACTACAATTGTAAATGTACTATATAAGAAATCAATCGATAAAGCGCTAGTTGAAATGCAGATCCATGCGCAAGCCGTCAATTGCCGTGGACTTGCTTCTAATCTGTAATTAATCTATTACTTTTCGAGTACGTGAGTTGTAAGCTAATGCATGCCGTTACACATACGCATATACCCATAGCTAACCCCATAGATAAACATATATATATATATATGTCAATATCATATGTAAAGATCTATTCGTATGACACCTCGCCCCAGAGGTTCCAAAAAGCAACACAAATCAATCGCTGCATGATTATTTGTATAAATTACTTCAGCTTGAGTAATTTTCTCGTAGGTTACCTCTAATGTGTAGAATCGGCGCTGTTTGTTCAGTAATTTTTGTTAAAGTACACCCAATAACACCAATACACACACACATACATATATAATATATATATATTTATATAAAGAATGAAAAAAAAACACTAGAAAGTGGGAGAATGGAAGAAGTATATTGTTACATATACTTAACATACTTAATTCAAATGATTGTGAGTTAGTTTAATATTACATAAATATTAATTTTAAATTACATTATTTGCAATTAATTAACCCGATCAACCAGCATATAAGATCTACAAAAAAAAAAACAACTATTATTGTCAAGTTATTTAAAGTGAAATAAATTTTTAAAAATATTTTACTGGAATTAGTACATTTAATATTTATCTTATTTCAGAACCAGAATAGTTTTGTGTTGCCAATTTGGATGATAAGCACGACGCAGGCTTATTTCATTTGTAACAAAAATAATCAGCAGTCGCTACGTCATCGGTTGGGGTCACGAAATTTTGATAAAAACTCAGATGAATTGCCAGGCAATCAGCAATGTAAGCGAGCTGACAAAAATTTCACTCAGAAATTTTAAGCTGACTTCCGCATGTTACTCAGCTACTGTTAATATATGTATAATATGTATGGATATGTAAATATGATTATTACTGAATTCTTTGTTCACGTTCATGTTGGCTGTTTTTCGTATGAACAAAAGTATTGTTCTGATTTAAAATGGCTGTCTCCAAGCCACAGCCCAGTAAATAGGGCATACCCAGATCTCGCTTTACCTGAGATACAAACCAAAATATTTTCCATAAGATAAAAATAAAAAGTGACTGATATTTTCGGGAATATTTTAGCATTTATTTGTTGTTCATTTTAGTGGATTTTCGCTACGTGTTTAAATGTCAATTTGTTTTTCTTGTGTTTGTTTCTAGAATTTTACAATTAGTTTCAACTAAATAAATAATAACAATTTATAAATATAATTCTCTTCTTTTTGTTTTGTTCTCTACTCGTTAGCTGAGTGTTTCGAGTGATGTTTGCATGCTTTAACATAAATATTGTTTGATATTTTCCATTCAGTAAGTATCTCGGAGCTAGAAATAGTATCAGTTATAAACTTTTGATTACAATGGTTCTTCTGAAAGAATTTGTTGGATTAGGCCAAAAGAGAGAAAACAATAAGCACATCGAGATGTGCATTAGTTGGCTGATTTAAAACTTAATGGCTAAAATGCGGCTTATGCTAGCTAAGTATATAAAAATAATAGTTAAGTCTAAAGATTGCAACGAAAACAAAAACCTATGCAAACTATGATTTACACGCAATAAATAAATACATACCTAAACATTTACAATCTGTTCAATATAATGACAATAATATATAGCTCATCTGATCCATCTATGTTAATATATACACATTTAAAAAAAACAACTGAGTTTCACGTAAGCAACCGAAAACTATTCTTTGCTTATTGTTCAACCATCTCTATCTCTCTCGCTCTCATTCTCTAAATTTCCTTCTTCCGCTTTGTAACTTCGTTTCCGTTAACATTTTTGTATTGTTTTATTGTCTATTTCAAAGATGTGGCAACGCCGCACAGGCGCAACTAAGCAGAGTCGTAATTCGATAGAAAATTATAGACAGTTTGGGGCTGACATCTAACTACACACATATGAATATAAATATATCTATAGCATACATATATCTATCTGTATATATGCTGTTTATAGCTGCCTCTACTTATGGCCAATGACGAGCGTATAGTTTGCAGTGGTGACTGTCGACGGCAACGCCGACAGCTCTGGTCATTTGGTCAGCTTCAAGATCTCAGCTGCTGTCGCTGCCGCCGTCGTCGCAGTTGCTCCAGTTGCTGCTGCCGGCACACCCGTCGGTGGAGCGGGCGCTATGCGTATGGGCTTGGCACGCTGCTGACTGAAGAGGCCGCTCAGTGTGGCCGCTGTACTTGCGGTCAGCGTCACGCTGGCACCCCCAATGCTCGTCTGTCCAGTCGGCATGGCTGTGCGCTTGCCTCGCACCAATCCATTGCTGTTGGTGCTGTTCGTGGATGTGGGATGCTGCTGCTGCTGCGGCTGCTGGGGCTGCTGTGCCTGCTGCAGCTGGTGGCCAATTACTGCGGATGCTGGTGTGGCTGCTGCGGTTGCCGAGGCTGAAATGTTATCCAACTCAGTCATTGCTTCTTGTATTGCCCGCTCGAGTTGCGAGTTCAGTTTGCGGCTCCTTTGTGGGTTGGTTGGTTGGTTGGTGGGTTGGTACATGGTTTTTGGTTGTTGTGGTGTGTGCGTACGTGTGTGTATGGTGGGTGGGCGGGTGTTTGGTTTTTTGTTTTGGGTGGTTGAGTTGATTGTGACGATGATGATGATGATGTTGCACATATAGGGTTATACACACACACATATGCATACGCATACACACACGTATTTGGTTTTTGTTTTCAGCGCATAAATAAAAATAAAAGAAACAAGAATATTAATTAGCAAAAATAAAATGAAAATTTACAAAGTAAAATCGAGACGAATTTGAAAATGCATTCATCTGCCAATCATTGCTACAAAAATACCAATAATATTCAAAACTATTGCAAAATATATATTTATACATATATATATTAAATACTGAAAAAGAAATTCAAATTTAACTACTTAATAAAATTAACTTCTTACAGCGTTGGCTCCCATTCCGTAATATACATGTATTTATTTATATATATATAAATATTAATATATAATATATATACATATATAAACATTAATGTATTTATATTTCACATTTCAAATCTATCAAATTAGTTGTGTCTTAAATCAGAGCCAGCACTGCAGAGGAAACTATCAAAATATAGACATATTTATATGCAACATAATAAATAATATATATATCTTAGATATACTGTTATGCAACTGCTATGGCATAAGTAATCTATATACTCTCAACATTAACAACATTTGCTTTTTCATAGTGCTGTCTGGTGCAGAGATCTACATAAATTGAATATGGACTCGCATCGACACTTGGACACCCCTTCGATCCCAGCTAAAACCTCTCTCTGTCTCTCTCTCCCTCTGTATTTCTCTATAGCGGCATTTGCATGCGCATCCCCACCCACTTGGCATAGTGATGCTCACTTTCTGGTGTCCTTTTGAGCCTTGTGGTGCGCCTCCAAACCCTCGGAAAGGCTCTGCAACAAGTTGACCGGTATTAGCTCGGAGGTGGAACGGCCGCCGCCGCCGAACCACTGCACCCAGACGTGATCGAACTGCTGGGAGGGTGTGCAGACACCGTCGGGCATCTTGACTATCTTGCCGGGCCAGGCGGGATGTCCACGCGCCGGCCCCCAAATCAGCTCCCCAATGGCAAATGTTCGCGGCGGCATCAGAGCCACACCGTTAGGCGAATGCCTCGCCAATGTGCGGTGGAGTCGACGTGCCCGTTTCGTGGGTGAGCGGCAGTTGGGTTTGAGTGGCGCAGCTTCGCTGAGCGCTGGTGCATCCAAACTGGGCAGTGGCTGTGTGGTGGTGGGCGACTCTACATATAGAGATTTGGAGCAAGCAGCGCCTTGGTTAATGTAGCCGAGACTCAATACCCGTCACCAGAAACCCGACTTAGGCCAATAAAGCGGAAAAAACACAAAACAAAGCGGAGTGCAGAGGGATGCGAGGGGTGCGACAAGTGCTTGGCATGCAACAGGTGTGTGAGTGAGCGATGGTTTGTTGGTGGGTCAGTTAGTTAGTGGATGCAGTTAGTGGTTGCTGTGGTGCATTAGGACATTGGCAAAGCCTTACCCTGGTAGTCAACGCTAACTACTTTGTGGTTATGGACATAGACGCTTTGATGACTATTGGCGTTTTGGGGCTGTTGGTGATGTTGGTGGTGCTGGTGGTGCATGACTTGGCGACCCGATGCCGCTGTTGTTATTGATGGTGTTGACAATGTGGCCGAAGATGACGATGAGATGGACAGGGATGTGGTGCTAGTCATTCGCATACCTTGACCCATGAGACCCACAGCGTGGCTGCTCTCCGACGACGCCTGCTGCGCGGTGATGTGAATACGTCGAATCTTCGGATCCGTTGGCTTGTAAATGCTGCTGGGCTGGCTAAACAAGTTGCTGTTGCAGACGGCTGTAAAGACAGAGAGGAGTTAGATCATCGAATCAGCACGGACTGCTATCTATAGAGTACTAACTGCGCTCGCAGTCCGTGGACGAGGGCGACTGGCGGCTCTCAACGCTTTGTGGGGAAATAGCTGCATCCGGCTCAGAGCTAGAGACGCACTGCACCTGCCAAGCAAAGTTAACATCAATGAGAGATCTTTCGACGGGTCGACGACTAAGCTCACTCACCATGTCGCCGCTACCGCTGCTCCGATGACTGGGCGGTCGCTCGGGGCTGCGCGGACTGCACGTTGTGGTATCCGGTGGACTGGCCGCAGTCACCTGGCGATTGGTGTGTGAGTCCGAGATAAAGGTGGTCGCCTGCGGTGGCTGCAAGCTGATCTGCTGCTGTGGTGCCTGCTGCTGTTGTTGTTGCTGCTGTTGCTGCTGCTGTTGTTGTTGTTGTTGTTGTTGCTGCTGCTGCTGGATCTGTATGGTGGCCGTGGGACTGGCCTGCACAAAGGAAGCGCCGCTCTGCTGAGCCGCTGGCATGACCAGGCCCATGGGCGTCGAATAGATCTGGCCAATGGGACTAAGCTGTCCGTTGGCGCCCACAATATACTGCTGGCCACCGGTGCTGGGCGAGATAAAGGATGGCTTGTTCTGAGGCGAGGGCGTGCGCAGCATCACCTGCCCCTGATGCGTCAGGAGACTCGTCGTGGGCATATTTTGTATCTGCAGCAGAGTTGCGTCCGGGCCCATCACCAAGCCGGCTGGCATAAGTAGCTGCTGCCCGATGAGATTCACTTGCTGCAGAATCTGGCCATTCTGGAGCAGCAGCTGCTGGGGCTGCGCCGCTGCCGTCGCTGGCTTGTTGACCACAATGCCCTGAATGCCTGGACTCAGCTGGAACTGCTGCGAGAATTGCGGCTGGGGTGCAGCCGCTGACACTGCGGCGGCATTCGCCGCTTGCTGCAGAAGGGCAGGCGCCTGGCTAGGTATGCTGGGCGAGATCTGGGGCGAGTGCGTCTTCACCGGCGAGCCGCTGACTCCACAGACCAAGGGCGGAGGCGGCGGAGTGCTGCACACCGAGGTCTTGCGCTTACGTGGCCGTCGCTTGGCCTCGGGCGACGTTATAATGGATGCAGCCGGCTGTGGCATGCCCAGCATCTGTTGATGCTGCTCCTGTTGCTGGTGCTGTTGTTGCTGCTGCTGCTGCTGGTGATGGACGATGTAGCCGCCATTGGTCAACGTGTTCAGGAGCACAGTCTGTGGGGACGCCGCCGAGCCAGCCGGACTGATCTGACTAATTTGGCTGGCCTGCGAGCTAATGATCTGATGATGTAGCAGCTTGGCCCCGCCAGTGTTAAGTATCGGAGATGGCTGGCTAACGATGTAGCCGCCGCCTGGCTGGGCATGCAGCTGGGCCGTCTGCGCCGCCCGCTGGCCCTGTGTGGGAGTGGCCTGCTGCTTGCTGGCGTTGGGTATGACCAGCAGCTGGCCAGAGGAGGTCATGATCAGCTGGTTGCCACCACTGTTGCTCGCCATCGACTGCAGCTGCGCCACTGCAGAGCTCGCGCTGCTCAGCGTGGTGCCGGGTCGACTCATGCCCGCCGTGGTCGTAACTATGCTGCGCGTCAGCGTAGCTGCTCCATTGTTGGCCATCGATTGCCTCTGAGCCGGACCAACCACGGGCTGGCACTGCTGCCGCAGCACACGCAACTGGGCTGTGGCCTGGGCCGCTGGCGCCTGAGGCTGGCGCATCTGCAGCTGAATTTGCGCCTGCTGCGGCTTGGGCGAGGCGCTGGGCGTGCTCTTGCCCGAGTCCAGCGAGTCTGTGGGCGGGGAAAGGCTGTGGCGCGGGCTCTCATGGCTAGTCGAGATGGCGCCCACTTGCTCTGGCCGCTTCTCTGCGTCGGGTCCGCTGTTGGATATGGGCGACTCTTGGGGCGCCGGCACCACCGTAATGCTTGTGATTTGGGGCTTCTGTGGGCGCGCGAATGCAGCTGCCGTGTCGACATGCAACGACCTAGGCGTAACTCCAGACGCTGGAGCACTGGGCTCCAGCTCCCACTTGCCCCCAGTGAGCACCGAGAGGCGACGAATGCCGCGACGCTGCTGCTGCTGATGATGATTATGATGCTGGGAGCTGTGGACAATGGGCTCCTGGGACAGTGCGCGTGCCATCGTCGTGCCCGCGATGTTCGCCGCGACTGGCTTGGTGTCCAGGCCCACGCTCAGCGTGTTGTGCAGCAGCGCCGTTTGCTGCTGCAAATAGCCCGCGGGATCGTCCTTGAAGTTGGGCTGCTGCTGCTGCTGGGCTGCGGGTAGAGAAGCAGGCGTAGAAGCCGTTGTCGCGGGCTTTATCACATGCGCTGGGACTGGGGCAGGCGGCTCTGCAACTGGAAGTGAGCCAGGAGTAGGCACAGGAACAGCAGCAGGAGCAGGCGCAGGAGCAGCCAAAGGAGCAGGAGCTGTTCGCTTTGGCGCGCTGTCCATGCCCATTGTTTGACTAGTTTGCATGACGGCCGCGTTTGTGGATATGGGCGTGGCAGTGGCTGGAACTGTTGCGGCAAAGGATGTCCTGCTAGCCAGCTTATAGTTGTTGTTGTTGTTGCTGCCATATTTGTGGCAATCAGGATCTGAAAGCAGAAAGAAATTCAAAGGAAAAGTCAGTAAACGTTTGGGGAATGCTTCGCCCCTAGTTGCTTATGCAAAGTGCGTCGTCCTTAAAGTGCCCGCAACGTGGCCCCGCCACCAGCAAGGCAAAGGGCGTTCCGCAAAGGTCGTCACTTGCCACTTGCTGCTTGCCGCTTGCCGCTGGCCACTTGACAAAAGCAGACAACAGAACAGAAAAACAGAAAATGGCACCAAATGCCAAATGGCTGCGAAAGCGAAGCACAATAAAATCAAAGCACAGGAACGTGCACAGCAAACTTAAAAGCAAGGCGAGTGGAAAGGAGCTGGAGTTGGAGCTGGATCTGGATCTGGAGACTGGAGCGCAAGGTGGAGACCCTCAGACAATGCTCAGCTTAATTAAAATGCAATATAGAGCGGACAAGCGCTGCCTAACACTCAACATTTGTTTTGAAAGCTACATTTAATTTGGGCTATGAAATAAAATGCGCTCTCTGATGCATAAAACTCAACTTGTGCCCAAGTTTAAGGGGATATCACAGAGTATTTAAGATAAAGCATAATCTGAGGCTTGCAGACAGACAGACAGACTGTAAAGCTGCTGTTTTACTGTTGCTTTACAATAGATATCTACTTCATGTTGGGATTGGAAACAGCTTTAACGCTGAAGATGCATTGGAACTCTTCTATTTGTATTCTACTGCTGCAAAGATATACATAAATCTCTGCTGATAAATTACAATAATTTCAGACTCTAATTAAAATGCCAAATTAAAATGTTAAACAATGCTAGATTTAAACAATGCTAGATGAAACACATTGCTGAATTATTTATACTATGCAAAATCCTCTCTGTGCACACACACACACACACACACACACGCATACACACACACATGCTGTTGCGAAAATTTCTAAAACGCAACAAACTTTTGCTTGGCGCAGCATTTTTAATGGCCCGCTGATTGGGGCAGCAACTGGCCCAGCGACAGACTAACTGTGGCGCAACCGCCCACTCTACCGCCGCGAGTGGGCGCGGCTGATAGGCGGATCGCAATGGACGCGCTTGGCTAAACTTTGCCGTCAAGTCCCTTTTGTTTCAATTAACCTTTTCATTTGAAAGTTTTAACAATGTTTGCCAACTGTTTTGCCCAGCGTCACGCCCACAACGAGCCACCTCCCTGGGATGGTCAACCAGCCCGACAGCAAGTGTCAGAGCCACAGGGAAAGGGCGCGGATGCCACACGTTTAAAGGTGACCCCAAACGCGCTCGAAACCTCTCTCTCTCTCTCTCTCTCTATATATATATATATATATATATATATCTTTCTATTTGTGTGTGTGCCTTGGTTTGGGTCTCTGGGAAATCAACAAATACTTTTTGATATCTCAAATTGAAATCCGAATGTCACAAAAGACCTGAATTCACAGCCAGACACCCAAAAAGGTTATCCAAAATAATGTCAGGCAAGAAAAATACAACAAATACTTTGAAGCAATCAAATTCAATATTTGCCTACGAATAAAATCTATATAAATCAGCTAAAGCTCTGCTAGGCAACTACAGTAGCAATCGCTTAATGAGCTAATGAAAGTTCTGTAAAAATCTAACTGTATTTTATTCGAGTTGTCCAACACCTTCTCCGCTCCGACAACAGCTGCAACAGAACCCTGCAAACTTTCGACAATAAAATGCTGCTGGGTGAAGTTTTGAAGTCACTTTGTGAGCCGAAACTCATGCAGTTGGCTTTGGTTGAATTTGGCTGAAAACTTTTCTCTTTGCTCTACGCCCGGCGCAAGGACTCGTTGCCTGGGAGCGCTCCTCTCAAGTGGAAATGTTAAACAGACGGGGCTATTTAATAAACATAATATTTGCTTATGTGAGCGCTCGTCGGCTCCGTGAAGCAGCCCCAGGGACAGTCGGCAGTCGGCAGATGAGGCGACACATTCCTGAACGGCTTTTGACAGCGCAAACATGTTCAGGTCCTTTGACTGACCCATACAAAGGATGAAATCAAAACACTCGCAGCGAGGCAAAGAGACAAGCAAACAAACAACAGGCGGAAAAACATGACGCCAGCAAATGCACTTCCTGCTGCCACGCCCACGACCTCACAGCGTATGGGCGTAAAGCTTGTTGAACCCATTTTTCTTCATTTTTCATCTCTCTCTCTCTCTCTCTCTCTCTCTCTCTCTCTCTCCCTGTCCAGCCTTTAGCTTGTGTGCGTGTCAGCCCCATAACACCTCCTTCTAGCCATACTATTTTGTCTCGCTCTAGGTCTATCTCCCTCTCTCTATATATAAATACATACATATATCTCTCTCTCCCTTTCTCGCTGTGTGTGCATTTTCACTTTATCATTGTCTAGGCAGCATTTCCCACTTGCCAGCAGCAGCCCAAGTCCACTGCAATTGCATCCGACTGTGTGTATGTGAGTATGTGTGTGTGTGTGTTTGTATCTGTGTATGTGTATCTATGTATATATGCATAGCATTGTTTGTTTGCACCGTGTGCTTTTGACTCCCATTGGGCTCTCTTGCGCGATGCTTTCCCCTGCTTTGCTCGCCTGCACTTTGAGCACGTATCTACACTATTTTCAACTGCTTTTTCCTTCCACCCCCCATCCCGCCCCTGCCGCAGCACAAGCTGTTTTCCCTTGAGAGCGAACAAAAACTGCAGCCTTCACAATTCGTTTTCTTTAGCATACTTTAGTGCGTTGCAAACGCGCTGGGACCAAAGCGATGGCATTTTGTGCGACGCTTTTCCTGAAGCCACAATTGCCAGGGTTGCCATGGCGCTAAAACTACAAGGTAGTCGAGCTAGGGTTTATATCAAAAATATTTACTATTCTCTAACAGATATCAAAACGAATTGTGCATAAAGTCTGTAAAATTCTCACAAATGGAATTTGATTGACAATTCATAGTGGCCGAGCAGCTGAAAGCAGCTTTGCTCCCAGCCCTTGTAAAGAAAAATAACAAAGAAAGTTAAAACTGAAGTCGAGCATCAAAAATGCCATTGCGAATATAGTATAAGCTGCTATTTAAGACTCTTTCAAGTACAATAGAAAGATATTATGAAGGCATTATAGTTTTCGACGCGACGCGACGCGACGCGACAACCCTCATGCCCAGTCAAGTTTTCTGCTTGATTATTGTCTTTGCTTAGTTTTAAATAAAGTTTGGCTCTCAGCTGTCACTCACCTTTGTTGGCCGATTCTAATGTTGCTGTTGTTACTGTGGCAGATGTTGTTGCAGTTATCGTCGTCGTCGTCGTTGTTGTTGTAGTTGTTGCTGCTGCTGGTGCTGTTGGTGCTGCTGCTGCTGTTGTTATGGTTGTCGTCAACGCAGTAAACGCATCAGTAACCGTGGCGACAGCTGCTGCTGCGGCTGCTGCTGCTGCCTTGGCCATCGACATTGTTGCCACCATCATTGAATCCTTGGCGGGCTGGGGATTGTGCAACTGCTCTGACTTCGGCGAGTGCCGTTGGTGTGAGCAGTGCGGCGGCACAGTCGGCTCTTGGCCGCTAGCTGGCGACACCTTTAATGGCATGTTGGGCACCTGCAATTAACATAATGCAACAAATTGTCACATTAGCAATTAGAATTCAACAGCCCGGCGATAATGGATGGCGGCGCCGACAACGACGCATTTGCGTTTGTTTCTGTCAATTTGAAATCGAAATTTTAATCACACAGTTACCGAATGTGAGTGATATTCTGGTATTCATTTGCATACAAAACGTGAGTGGCATTGGCAAAAAAGAAACTCAGCGAACGCCCTGGCGCATTGCGGCGCCTTTTATACCCTGGTCCTATATGCTATGAGGTGGTCTATGAATACTTTAGTTCAGTTATAGGCATAAGTTAAGGATGCAGAGGAGGCAAAGAAAGTCTTAGCTTTGTTTGATTCCTTCCATCTGATTGGGCCAAAGTTAAACAATATGATTTATTCGTCTTCCTCTGCTTCAATCTTCACAGAGCAGCTGCAGGGTATTGCCAACTCGAGCAGCTCAACAAAATGTTGTTTACTTTGCTTTGTTTATTTTCCTTTGGTAACCTTCAGCACATAAACTGCACAATAGACAAGCAAACAAACACACACAGGCACAGGCACACAGAGACGTTCGCTGAGCATTCAATTAGCATTTTTGTAAATAGATATTCGATACGAGTCGAATCAAGGCGAGTCGAACGAACGAACACATGTAATCCAATCAGAGGCTGCAAATTGCGCTTAATAAGTACATCAAAAGATTTGATGGCGCCCGGCATGGGAACGCCTCCACCGCGCCCTCGACTGGGGCCTAGGAATTTATGCAAATTAGTCATTTGGGGGCATCGATTTGCACGCCTCGGAGCATGACGACGACCCTTTTTGGGCTGCCAGGCGTGCCTTTTGTGCAACTTCAATCAGCGGACGGGGCAATTGCTTCATTGGCCGCTTAAGCGCCGCAAACGGGTCGACGGCTCGACCAATTTGGTCAGCAATTTGCGCAAACCAATCCGAGTGAAAATTCCACAGCCCAAACTTGGCTAAAAACAAACAGAAAACAGAAAAACAGAAAACCAACAGCCACATTAAAGCGATGCAGTGCTCAAAAAGCAATCAGCTCAGCGCCTTAAAAGTCGATTCTGACTGCATAACAACTGCATCAATCGCAAATGCTGTTAACAGCGACTGCTCAAGACCTTTCGAGCAGCCACAGAGCCAAGTTGGAAAAACTGTCAACTCGTTGAGCTGACTGACTCAACTGTGCACAGCAACCGCATTTTCCATATTCAGAGAGAGAGAGAGAGAGAGAGAGAGAGAGAGAACGCTTCTAAATGGCTTGTATTCATCTGCCACGCCCAAAGACATGACGAGCATCCATACGATATTAATTTTCTGGCTCGTTTTTAATCTGCTGGCTTAAACATTCGATTTCCAGTTGCTGAATCTCTGTTCTTGTCGTTGCCATTGTGGTTGACTTTGCTCTCAATTTGCCAGCTTCAAATGGTGTTTGCGGTTCTTCATATTGCAACTGCCGCTTGGTCAGAAAACATAATTTGAACTCTTTAAGCTCCCGCTCGACCTCACCATCGCCCGAACTGATTGAATAGAAACCTCAACAAGGACTTCTCATCTCTCCAGCCAAGCATTCCTTATGCATTCATTGTGCATTTTCAGCTGGGTCCCCATTTTTGTGGGTGCGTGGCCAGACTGCCTGCCTGACCGGCTGAATGGCCTGTTAGGAACATGATAAACGAACTGCAACTCGTTCAGCATGCTCGTTGGCATAACAACACAAAGTCTTCATGCTGTACACACGGAAATTGAATTGGCATTTAATGGAAAAATAATTAGTTGGCAGCATACAAACCAACAACAACAACAACAACAACAACAACAACTGCAACAGCAACAATGGACATTGCTGCAAGCTGAAAAACAGCCAAACGTAATGCTATCAGACACTATTTAATTATACCGAATGGATAAAAGCGAAAAACATGAAATACTAATTAGAGCAGTGCTCAAAATTTGAATGCATCAATCAACATATCGATCCATCAATATCTAACTATATATCTAATGATGAAATCATATGTGGCATATACACTATAAGATTTTATTATCCAAATGCCAAATAAATATATATATAACTTTATATGCTGGTACGCATTATAGGAAGCAGTTAAGCAGGCCCTGTTCATGTCCGTTTTCATACCCTCTTTGAAATAGATCCTCTACAGGGTATAGATACACACATTTCTCATTATCCTTACGTGAGGCCTTTTTAACGTTTCAAATACATAAAGCGTTATGTGTATTTACAGATGGCATGTTTAAAATACATTTTCGCATATTTGACATATTAACCAGCGCTGGTTTTGACAGAAATTGGCCAGGGTGCGGTGGTGCGGGGTGCAGGCATAGGGCACGCCTATGCGAGGCACGCAATGAAATGCCAGGCGACAGAGGCAGAAAAAAAGCAGCAGCGAGAGAAAATACCAACAAAACATTGCACTTTTGCATGCATAATTGCGACGAAATTAAAGCAAAATGCGCAGACAGCGGAGAGCGGGCATCGGGGAGCGATGGGGTGGCCGACAGCCAAATGAGTGGCACATGAGTGGTGGCAGCAACGCCAGCAGTTGCACCAGGGCAGGTGCAGGTGTGAAGCTTGTGCACAGGTGCATGGCCGGTGTTGGATTTCATTAACATCATAATGACCGGCGAGCGAACGACGCCAGACAGCTTTAATCCTGGCCGGCTGGCCTGCCACAACAATGAGCTGGGCACATGCAGACCAACGCCTCAGCTGGCAACACCCAACAGAAAGCAGCGCCTCCTCTCCGAGTTTTCTTTAGTTGCAGCTCTAACCCTCGCGGGCAGGCGAGGCGCACTCGCGACAGGAACCTGCGCCACTGCCGGATATGAGTAATCGCTCAGTCACGTCGTTGCGTCGCGTTGCGTCGTCCTGCAGGACAAGATTCCTGTGCCCGCACTGGACACCGCCATACCATACCATACCATACCCTCCCAGGCCATGCATGACGTAACCCGCAACGGAAGTCGCTCTGCTCACATGCAATGGCCCGCCTAATGGACACCAAGCAACAGCAGCGGGCGCAGAGCCACTTGGATGGGGCAATATATAGCACGTTGCAAACACTCAGCATTTTTGTGTGCAGTTCGCTTGGAAATTCTCGACATTTTCCAATCAGAGCAGCAACCTTTTACGCTCGCCAGAAAATGTAAAATTCCCTTGAGCAGCGCTGTTTTTTATCTGTTGAAGCATTCATTGGCGTTGCTGACCTTCCTCTCGCCTTTTGCTACCTTTACGCAATTCCCCTGAAGAAGTGAAACACTTTTTAAATCGAACAGCAGCCAGTTGGGGCCCTGCTCCCAGCCGCATTCCCGCCTTAATGCCACGCTGTCTGCTCTCGGCGCGTACAACATTTAATTTGGACTAATGAAGTTTCTATAAGAGCCCGCCTAAATGACTGGCAGGAAAAGAGCGGTGCGCCAGCCGTGGCAAGCGACCCAAAGCAAGCCAAGCCAAGCCGAACCGCAGAAAACAAAGAAAAAGCGGGAAAAGGATCCCTCGACTCGAAACTCAGCCAGAAATTCAATTTGGCCCAAAAGTGAAGTTGAAATTTGCGCGGCAATTGCTCTTCCTGCTTTCAGCTCGAGTGACGTGCAAATTGCACCAAAGAAAAAACACGGAAAAAACACTTACGAGAGTGACAGGCGCAAAGATACCCTGGAAAATAAAAGTTCTTCATCCAACAAAGAATATGGCCTTGAGATAGATATCAAATAGACTCTCTATAGATCTGATATATCAGGCGAAGCAAACATTCCCATATCAAATATCGATTTTTGATTCTTGCATTTACCTAAAGCAAGAGTCAAAGTTGTTCCAGAAGCGGAGCAACTCGCTTGAGCAGTTAATGCTGGGTATAGATAGTGAACTGACACATCGCCTCGGCCCACCTGCCGTCGCTGGCCCAGCGCTAATTGTTTTAGTTGTTGTTCCATGAATATGCTAAGTTGTCTGCTGCGTTTTGCGTCAACCCGTTGCTGCCCCTCCCGCTGTTCGCTCAGCAAATGTTTATAAATGCAAATTGGCCGAAAAGTGCAGCAGCAGCAGCAGCAGAGACACCGACAGCGTCACTTTCTGGACGTGCTCGGTTAAACATGGCGAAGTGCGCCCTGAAAGGGGCCCAAGCGAGCAGGGGGCTGCGGCAGGTTTAAATGACTGAAACGATTCACTGGGATTGACTGGGGCTCACTTTCGGTTTCGGGTCGGCACTGGCCTGGACAAGTGCTGCCAGCGTGGCCCTGACATCGCATGCCCTGCGCAGCCCCAACTGCTGATCATGGTGTGGGACAGCTAGCCTTCACACACACACACACACGCACACACACACACAGATGGAAAACAAACTTGGGCCCATACAAATAACATCATTTTGACTTTTGTATGTGTGTGAGTGTGTGTGCTTGTGCGTGTGTCGTAAACAGCAACCATAACAAAAAACTGTTCACATTGCGTTTCAATTTTTGGGTCTCGTTTTTGTTTTTATTGAGAGTTGTAAATTTGTGAGCTGCCGTCAACGCTCGACGCTGACCTTCTCAAGTTTGTTTGCGCGCAGTTCGAATTGTGCTGTTGTCTGTTTGCATTGAGCTTGCGCCCAACAGTCGCAGCGTATGACAGACTTACACAAAGCTACAGCAAACTGAGGCCAAAGTTTTATTTGCCTGCGCAACTTGCGTTACACAAATTGCGTTCAATGCGCTCAAAATAGAACCCAGTGAAATACTTCAAGTATATAACATATATACACATATGTATATACATATATAACGCTGCATGCTTATATACCTATATACATATATATACACACACAAACACACAGTCAGCTGGGACGAAAATCAATTTCAATTGTTTCGCACTTATCGCAACGGCGCAGCGATTCTCCGTTTTTCGTGTGCATTTTGCGATTCGATTGGAAATTTCAATTGCAAATAATTGTTTAATTAGCGTCAATTGCAGTTCATCTATATTCAGGTGTGTGTGTGGGAGAGGCTTTTATACCCACTCATAGCAGCAACGCGCCTTTGGAGGGCAATCAAGTTAATACGAGTCTGTTTTATTTAGTTTCTAACAATAAAATGTGCCAAGATTAAGTATACGCCACGAATATTAGGCATACGACGTGCTGAACAGCCAACATTTATCTACAACTAGAAATCATTGAAAATGAAACTATATACACACACAATATTATATATATACCCTATTTTCTATACCCATTCATAAGGTCATTGATATATGTATAGAGATAGACAAACAATAGCCAATACATAATGAGCACAGGGTCACTGTTATATATACAGCATTGATATATATATATATACAAATATACAATATATAGGATAAGGTCATACCCTTACTCATGCATACTGCTCGAACTCTACGACTTACTAGCTATTTTTAGTACTGAGGCAATTGTGTATGTAAAAAAAGAAATTTATTTTTACTTTCATATTTTTATATAATTACTGTGCTGTTATTCAGAAATTACTACATATATATATATATATATATATATATATATATATATATATATATGTGCTCATGCTTAATTCAAATTGAGTTGAGCATATAGAAAATCGAAAACCTTTCGTTTAGGCTAACTTAAGCAAACTATCTGAGCTCAAGCTGAAGTCTTGAGTGTCGCAGTCGACAGTTGTTTAAGCGCTTTCCAATGGCCAACTCCACTCGCGGCTCAAGCAAATCTATAGGCACTTGGATAACTCCACACACACATCATAATTTGCAGCACAAAGTGTGCAACATGACGGGCACGATGGCGCTATGCGAAATGGGCTGTTATGGGGCGTGCCTAATGCGCCGCATGGCCCGCGGACGGAGTGTGACACTCGAGTGGCGACTTTCACCAAGCGAGAGAAACGAGTGAAAAGGCAATCCCTAACCTACCACACCTCGTTGCAAGAGACAGAAAGGCAGCTTAAGCGACAGCAAAATGGCAATAATCAAAACAAAACAAAACAAAACAAAGAGCAAACAAACCAATAAACGAGCGTAGACTTCATTATGGAGGCACATCAATCATTACCCAAACGCCAACTGGGAGAGGCTGGCAGAAGGCAGACGGGAGCCAGCGGGGAGGCGTTCGAGTTGAATGCGCCAAGAGACGACGACGAGAGTAGTAGACGAGCAAAAAAGCCAAAAAATAAAAGCACAGTTGCCATTCTGCCACAACGATGTGCGGATAGACAGACAAGTCGAGGGAGAGAGAGGGAGAGAGAGAGAGAGATACATAAAGGGAATTCGAAAAGAGAGTGTGAGAGAGATCTGCAGCTGGAGCCAAGACAGTCAACGACTTGTGGTCAGCCTCTCGATGGGCAGGGGGGTGGGGGCGGTGAGCTTCGACGGTGGCACAATAAAGTGTTTAGTAAACAAATTGCGGCTGCCTTTTGATAATATGCACGCAGTCAGCGGAGCAGCTGAGCAGCAGAGCAGCAGAGCAGCAGAGCAGCGCTGCCTGCCACGCACACTCAAGCGGGGGCGAGTTGGTCCAGGGGCGACGGGAATAGGGATAAGTTATAAGTGCATTGCACCGAAATATCGATTGACGAAAGCCACAAAGAACTTGCAACAGCAAGCCGAAGAAGTTGGGGCAGTATAATATATATATATATAAATATATATACGTGAGCGAGTGTGTGGGCGATGAGCAGGAGCAGGAGCAGGAGCAGGACATTGATTGTGTGCGGGCGGTTGGACAGACGGGCGTTGGCGCCGACTTCACGCAAAAACCAAAGGGAAAACCATAAACTCAAATTAATGACCTCAGACGAGCCGTAGCGCTCAGAAGGCGATGAACGGGACCGCGCCGCAAGCGAAGCGAAAAGTCAATAAGAGCAAGAGCCACAACCGAGAGCAGCAGATGAAGACAATGAAATTGTGGGGAAGATGTAGCCGAGCCGAGTCGCAAGCACTGTGATTTACCGTTGCAGTTGCGCTGCTCCAATTGGAAATGAATCTTATTGCTGGCGATTTCTCTCCGATTCTCAATATGAAAACACATAAAGATGAAAATGCCCGTCAATTTGGAGCAGTGTCTGCCGCTGCCTCGGCCTCTGCCTGCTGCTCTGTCGCTGCTTCGGCTGCTGCTGAGACTACGGCAGATGGTCGGCCGTTTCAAGCAGTCAACATTGGCTAAGTGATTATGCAGTCGACGGCGCCGTCGCCGTTGTCGTCGACGCTGACGTTGACGTTGACGTCGACATAGCCGATTTGTTGTCAAACTGGTTTTACAAATATTTTGCGTTCATCTGTTGCCCAGGCGGTGGGGTATCTCTGTGTGTGTGTTGCCAGGCGGCAGTTACATGGCTGCAACGCTTAGTGAAAGTCGCTTGAATGCCGTTTTCTGTCTGCCCCTGCCACACCCCACTGTGCCCAGACGCTTGTCAGCCCCCATCGCTAGTTAGCTCAATGCGCATTCAATTAGGTTTAGCTCAAGCTTTTGGCTTTGACTTGGCTGTCAGCTAACCCAGGCACCCAGCACCCAGGCACCCGGACTGGTATTTACAGACAATTATGAGACAAACTAGTTGGATTTGCAGCTAACTTACCTGAGCATTAAAATCGAAAAAGTATTCCGGCCGCAGCGGACACGGCAGGCCGCACTTGCAGGTACCCTGTGTTAGCAAATAGTCCTTGATTTGGATTTGTGTTCGCAGCGTTTTGCCCGTTGGACTGAAATGAGCAAATAAAGTCAATAGATAAGTGGTCTTGCATATGTAATGAGCCTGATTAATTCTATAAATTATTTATTAGTTAATAGAACAATTTGTTGTATGCAAATGCCAATTAAAAAGTCGTCAACAACAACCAGAGTGTGCCCCCAGCTGTCCCAAGCTCAAACAGAGTAATTAACCCCCAACTATGTTAACAGCTATCAGAGTGCAAAGGCTGCACGAGCAACACGCGGCTGTTTAGCTAACAGCTCATTAACATAATGGGCAAGTGACGCGCCGCTTCGCATTAACATAACACTGTTAAACGACAGTTGGCAACGCTCGCATACACGTGCATTTGTCTGTCTAGCTATGTATGTATATATGTGTGTGTGTGTGTGTGTGTGTGTGTGTGTGTGTGCACATACATAAATTAATACCAATCAGAATTGCTCGCTGCTAGTTTTGATCGCATGTCAAATAAGTGCGCGCCACTCAGCGCATAATTCAAACTGGTTTTCACGTATTTACACGCAGCTCTCGCTCTCCACGTGAGCTTATCGTTGAGCTCTGAGCGGCTTAGCCAGGGCCCTCGTGGAGTCGAGTCGCGTGATTTGATGATCCGGCTTCACTCCAGAAGTGGCCATACAAATCAATTCAATGTTAACTTAGGGTTGGCCCGCTAAAATCGTTTACATTCAAGGCAGTATCTTTAACTTTTTTCTCAGGCTATGTCTAGGAGTATTTACTCAAGTTCTTGGACAGTGAACAGGCAGATGTAATATATATTATAAATTATATGGTTATTTTATTTAATTGCATTTTGATAATAGTTAATAGTAAGCAGTAATTTGAGTTCTGGGGTCATGGAATATTGAGGACAATTTCTTTCAAAGAGCAAACTAATTTATCTCAAGTACTCAATTATTCTCCCTGTCTCTGCAATCGTAATGCGCCATTCGAATTTCGTAATTTTCTAGTTTTCCCAACTGGTTCACTGCGAATTTGTTGTTCTTTTGTCATGCAGTCTCGGGAATCAAGTTCAACTCGCTTCGCAACAATTGCCAACTGCGTTTTAGGGTATCTCCGAGTTCTACCCCAGCCGAAAACCGCATTCGTAATCCGTTTTGCGCTCATTTCATTCTTACAACAATGAAATTTATGAAAGAGCGAAGATTTAATTTTGAACAACATTAAAATATGTGAAAACCAAAAAAAAAAAAAAACAAACAAAAAACGAATCCAGTGAATCAAGTTTTATTTTTTATTTTTTCCTTTTGATTTTTTTTTTTTTTTGGGTTCTCAACTTTGTCGAGCCCCTTGCAGGGGCCACGCATGACCGCAAATGTTGAAAAGTTGTTCTGGGTTTTATATACATATATGCATATATGTTGCGCATAAAAATCATTGGGGTTAAAAACATGGCGAAAACAAAAAAAAAGAAGAAAAAAACAAAGGAAAAAGTTTGCAAAAAAATCAACGCTTGCTGCTTATTAATTATAAAGTGTGAGCATGTTGATGGAATCAAGGGCGCTGCCAATGATGACGACGAGGCAGAGCAAGGCAAGGCAAAGCGAAGCGAGTCGAGTCGCACTTGAGCCCCGGGGCTCCGCAGCGCGGCTTCTCAGCCAGAAATGTTGAATAGGACAAGCTGCGCAACCGAAGTCGAGTGGAAGGGGTAGAGCGAGCCTGGTGCTCGCTCCTCATCTCGTGTGGGAAATCTGAATAATGCATATCAAGTGTGAAAGCGGCAGGGGCACTAAACGGAACGAAACTAAAGGACGGCAGCAACAGCAGCAACTGAGACGACAATCTACATAATTGAGCGGCAACAGCGGCAACAGGCGTGTTGCGGGCTAAACGAGTATGCGAGAATTGTCAATTGAAGAAGCCCAGCAGCAGCACCACCACAGGATGAGTAGGATCAGGGTCTGCGACTGACACTGGGACTTGGACTGAGTCTGAGCCTGAACGGCGACCACGGTCAACGTCGCATTCATTCTCATCAATGGGTCTCACAGCTGAAGAGCCAATCAGAACTCTACCTGGCCTGTGCCTGACTAAAAGATACCCTTCGATTGAAGTAGCTCAAGTGTGACGGGATAGTATAGAGAAACCCTAAGCGCAGCATCATATAACTAAGCTAACTCTATTCTTCCAGCTGACATCTATCCCCGTATAGATCACATGCAGCATATACACTTTAGCTGTAAATATTTTACCATTGCTCGTATACCTCGTTCCATCTACTTTCGATGTGCCCAGGGTGTAATAAAGAAAAGGGCTATCTGCCAATTGAAAGCTGAAACTGGTTTGTTTTATTAATTATTTTTAACTAGTTGCTTTAGTTGCTTGGTCGTCAGCGCAAATCGATTGCGAGTCAATTGGCTAAATGCGCGAAGAGGCTGAGAGAGGAGAGGGAATCGTCAACGCCAATGTTTATAGCTCAATTTGTATGCCGCTGGCGTGGCCCACGGTTGGCTTAAGGACTCACAATTACCACCAGAATGCAGTCTGACGTCCCTTCAAGCACGGAGTTTGGCTCATTATATTATTTATTAAAATAAAACGCGCTAATAACGCGAGGGATTGGGCGCTTCAAGCACTGGAGCTGAGTTCACATAAAAAGGCGTTAAGCTAACGAGTTAAAATAATTTAATAAATTACGTTCACAAAGAGCGCCAAGTGGCCAAAGTGGCCGCCTGAATGCGCCCAAAAACACGCTCGAACGCAACTCGGCTCGAGAAGGTGGAAAAGCTGTACGCCTCTGTGACCTTGAAGTGCACCCTCGAGCCAGCCCCGGAACGAAGCGAAGGAACAGCTGCAAAGACACAAGAGTCGAGGGGCATGCGCTGAATGGGCCTATTACTAAATTAATAAACCCGAACGACGCCGGCAAAAAGCCAACGCCAGCAAGGGCCAAAAGGCAAACGGGCCAAAGCTCTCAAATATTCTGACACAAATACCAAAGAATGGCCCGCCGATGGCAGCAGGGGCACAGAGGCTTGTTATTGCAACGCTAACCATAAGCAATCGACTCTAAAGTCCCCAGGGGACGGCTTTCTACTATTCAAATTCATTTGATTAATTTCAATGGGCAAGGCTTTAAGGAGGCCTCAAGAATGTGCATAACATAGAGCTCTGCTATTAACAGAGCCATTAACATAACTTAATGTTAACATAGGACCAAGGCTCTATGAAGACTTGATAATAATTACAGCAGCAGTCAGTGCTTGATTTATAGTCCATAAAAGAGTTCTCATTCATTTCAATGTAAGAGAGAAACATGAAATGCTTATCTAATGCGTATTTTCGTACATCTTCCCAACATGTGTTCCCACGAAACGTTTAGCGACAAATTCGTCTGGTGGGCGTTGGCCAAAAATCAACACAAAATCTGCAACAACTCAACGCAGGTCGTCGGAGTCAAGAAACTGCGGGCGGTAGATACAGACGGCGTCGACAGCTGATGCAACCTACGCGCTGCACGTAGCAGCAGTCGCTCTCGAACCCCTGATGGACAGACCTGCTGGCAGCAGCGGCTGGAACTGCTCTGTGGCTGCGACTGTGACTGGGCCTGAGCCTGTCGCATGTAAAGAAAATTGAAAAACTGTCCGACCGACTCTCTCGCTGTCTGGCTGACTGTCTGCCTGTCTGCCCGTCTCACTCTGCCAAACTATTCCGCATTCTTCTTTTATTTTGCAGTCACTCGAATTGCTGGCGGCCTTGCGGGGCGCTCGGGTCGCCTCCAGTCCAGCTGCCGCATCTAATTTATGATTTATGCATGTGCCACAGTAGGCGGGCCCTCGTTTTGACCTGGAAATGTGCATGTGTCACAATTCGGAATGTTCCTCTATGTGTCTGTGTGTGTGTGTGACGTCACGTCGAGCAGCAAACGACGTGAAAAGGCTTGCGCAACAATTATTGATTTAGCAAAGCGAAGCCCTCTGCCCTATATGCTGCTGCCATCCTTGAGCACAATCGCCGCTTTCTCATTGCAGGCGCAACATTCTTTCCAAGAAAATAGCCTTGGCAGCCCAGTGTGGGGGGACGGCCCAACACAAAGATGGTATTCATTTGGCCATTAGCCCAACCCCTCGAGCCCAGCCAGCGCCGCTTATCTCTTCTTTGCAAAAGGGGCAAAAATAATAAAAATGCTGAACAAACAGCAGCAGCAGCAACACGCGACACGCAACATGGCAATTGCAGCTGCTGCTGCTGCAGTTGTGAACAAACGCTGGACATGCAACATAGCTTGACCAGTCCAACTAAACTGTTCCAAATGGCCGATGAGAACAGGGCGGAAAACAGTCTCAAACTCTCTCTTATCACTATCGATTAAAGTTGTCGCAGTCCCAGCTGCAAATAATCTATATATAATATATATACCCCACATATATTGGGTATCATCATCTTTTTATTTCTAAGAATGCGAGCATCATTTATTTTCAGCATTTCCTGTGATTGGCAAAGCCAGCGCCAAAGGCAAAGCCAGTCAAGCCAAAGCGACGCGACTCGACTCGGGGCACTTATGGAATCAACGATTATCCAACTCTGATGACAACAACGTCGTCAGGGAGGCAGCCACAAAGCCGTCAACTATTTGCACAGCGCCAAAGACCCGCTGAGTATCCGCACCTACCTCCTCCTCCTCCTGCTCCCACTCCTAACCCTACCTACTCTACTTCAACCCTGCAAAGCCTGTAAACTGCTCTCTGGTGCGCAGCTCGACATCAGCAACAGCAGCAGAACAATTAAAAGTACTTGGCCAATGGGGCACACAGAGACAGAGCGACTTACAGACAGACGGTGGCTTGTTTTCGACATATTTGTGTAAATATTGTATTTGTGTTTGTAATTATGTCGGCTTGATGATAACTCGCAGATAATGCTCAGGTAAATACTCGCTGTCTGTGTACATACGGCAGACAGGCGGAGAGCCCCCTAATGCCACGCACTCGACTCTCGAATACCCTGTACACATTTCACATAAGGCAAACCGACTAATTGCAGTTGAGTAAATATATATAGCACAAGAGAACATATTTACTCAGCCTTTATAATCAATCCATATACGCACAAATTGATCGGGTCATACTGTGCTTAAGACAGTGACTAAAGACTGATATATGTATATAAGCTTCATCAATCCACCCTTATGACATGAGCAAACTTTAAATTCAATATTTAAGCTGTCAGAAGTATGTCGTGCCACTGCAGGCAAATAAAGCTCTCTGGCAAGGATAAAAATAATCATCGGCTTGCCGTCGATAGCTTCTTCTTCTGTTGTCTTGTTGCATTTAGTACTGAACATTGGCCTGGGAATACCAATGCGAGTAAATCTGACAAAACATTTGTAGTTTAACGTGACTGCTACCTCTCTCGCATGGCCCACCCACTCGCGCTGCCCAGCCGCCGCTGAGCTACCCCTTTAACAAGCATTTCCTGTTTGGCAAGAAAACATTTTTATGGCTTCGAATATGCACAGCCAGACAATACACAGATTGACTTTTAGCTGGGGCTTGTTGTAAATGTCATGTAAGGGACAGAGACAGAGACGGCGACGGCGACAGAGATGGAGATAGAAGCCAAGAGATAGAAGACAGAGGCAGGAGACAGCGACTCACCTGATGTAGGCCACTTCATTGTTGTTGGTTAGTCGACGCCAGCCTGGAGCCAAATTTGCGCTGTTGTTGTTGGTGCTGCTACTGTTGCTGTTGTTGTTGCTGCTGCTGTTGTTGTTGTTTGCATTATTGTTAGCATTGTTGGTTTTGGCCACATTCTTTGCATAGAGCTGCTGCTGCTGTTGTTGCTGCTGATGTTGACTGTTCTGATTCATTTGACGCGATGCTATTGTTGCTGGCATACAGTGCGTGGCAGCAACAGTTGCTGTTGCAGCTGCTGCTGACTTAACAGGCAACTTTATTTGCGCTGCACGCTGTTTGGCTTGCTGATGCTGCTGGTGCTGCAGCGACGAGCCAACCGCCGGACACACAAATATATGCTGACTGTGGCGCAATTGTTGTTGCTGTTGCTGCCCGGCAACATTTGCCGTTTGCATCATGTTGGCGCTACCATTTACCAAACCAGCTGGTAATATTTGTTGCTGCTGTTGCTGATTTTGTTGCTGTTGCTGCTGCGGCTGCATTGCGGCATTTGTAACGACCCGCGATACAAATTTTGTTTGCTGCTGATAGAATTGCTGATGCTGCTGCTGCTGTTGCTGCAACAATTGCTGCTGGTGCTGCTGATGTTGTTGCTGTTGCTTGTACATGTTGAGCTGCTGTTGTTGATGCTGTTGCAACTCATTGACCTGCAGCACGCCAGCAACCGATTCCGCAGCATTGCCAACAATGTTCAGTTTGTGCTGCTGCTGTTGCTGCTGCTGCTGTTGCTGTTGCAGCTGTTGGCCAGCGGATGCGGCTGCCATGTTAATAACAGCAGCCGTTTAAAAGCGCTCGATTTGTGGGCTGTAAATTAACATCAAATGTTTAATGGATTTTAAAAAGATTTCACAAATACACGCATACTCGTTCGCACACGCACACACATACATACATATCGCAATGAGCACACATTTTTTTTTTAAATTATATAGGCTGATTCAGAGCTAAGTAAATTACTTTGCCCGACTAGAAAATACCCTGTATACAACTTTGTATCGTTATAGAACGTTAACATTTCGCATTCAAATTGTGATAGATATCAAGCAAATTGATAAGATAATCACTTAATAAGTGAAATTCTTCATATCGGCATGCTAGAGCTGAAACAGCAAAGAAGATTACTCCAACTACAACAATTACTAACTATGAGTAGTTATCGATACTTTACGATGTACTCTTAATAACCATTAAGAGCTATCGAACCTGATTTGCGATATCTAATAGTTAGCTTTTAGTGTTTCAATAGGATCATATGAAAAGATAAGTAAATATATCAAGACCAAACACCAATATACCCTTTCAAATCCAATATTGAGGATATTTATTTGCGAATTTTTCTTTGTTTTCGCCCATATTGAAAAACTATGGCTGTAATGTGTCTGATGCCTGGATATATTCGTGCGTGTGTGCGTATTTTTCTAACTACGTTTTGCCTACGTATGTATGTATGAATTGACCATTTATGGTGAATATGTATATAAGCACACACTTACACACACACACGGACACATGTAAATGCCAATACAAGTGCGCAATTTGTCAAGCCTGTGTGCGATTTTTAATGCTATCTTCGGATGTTGCTACTCACCTTTTAACGTAATTTTCGTTTTGCTCATTTGCCAACATATTCAATTAATTTGAGTTATTGTGTAAACGAGACGCGACCATGTCATTTTGCTGCTGCTGTTGTTGTCTCGCGTTTTAAGCACTTAATTTCACTTTTTTTTACAGCTTTTCTTGTTGTAATAACGCGACAACGACTTTTGTATTGTTGTTTAGCTGCAGACTTCGTTGTGCGGTTGTTGTTGCTGTTGCTGTTGGTTTTCATACAATCTGCTGCTCATGACTTCATTTGGAATTCAGAAAACGAACGTCGCTCGCTGCCAGAAACAGAAACAGAGAGCAAAGAGCGCGCAACGCGTAAAAGTAGGTGAATGGAGCATGAAGCAGCCGCCAACGTCGCCGTCGCAGTCGCCAGTAGACAACAACAACGACAACGACAATGGCTAAAGAGTAAGCAGGCGGGGGAGATATGTGGCGAAGTATCGGGGAGCAAGAGCACATATAGTGAACGACGCTCAACTCAGCCCAACGAAACGTTTTGTTTTATGAAAAAATTTGTTCTGCCTAAATACTTATTATGCGCGTAAAGCAGAACAATTTGCCAGACGCGACTCTTGTTGTTGTGTTGTCACTTTTTAATAGCATACATGCATGTGTGTGCGTGTACATACATAAATTTCTATATATGTGTATATACACACACGCACACGAATTCTACGTTATGCATAGCTATGTTATGCATCTGTAAATTTACATGTGTGTATATAATTAATGCGTAAGTCAGTCGGACTGTCTGCTCATGTGTGGACACCACCTGCCCTCCGGTTCTGCTCTAATGATCATAATAAGAATACAGCCAAGGGAAACAAGCGTACATACACACTCACACGCGCGCGCGTACTCAAAATTGTAATACGTCGAGTGACCTCAAATGCTTATCTGCATTTCACATGCGCTTTTTTTTTGGCAGCTGCTGCACTTACTAACACAAGCACACACACACACACACACACACACAAAGAGCAGCATACACATTCATTAAACTGTTTGAATATATTTAACTGGTAGCTTGGAGCATTTTAACATGATTTTGACTAAACGTTGATTTAACTTTATTATGCACAAACAGCAATTAAATGGGAATTAATTACAACGATTTCATTCGTTGGCTTTATTCACGCAACATTGACAACCGAGCGAACGACGATTCGACACTCGACTCTCGTACGCGCATACGAAATATTTAACTCAATAACTATGGATTTTTTTCAATTTTTTTTTTTTTTTTTTTTGTCAATTTGAAAGGCACAATTTTGTGACATTAAAACATAAGCTTTGATTTTCACTGCCACTTACGAATCGAAATTATGCTAATTATTTCACTTTTGTGTGTGCGCGCATTTGTTTTTGGAATTTTTCGACTGCCCAAAATTCCATTCACTAGTAGAAACTAGTGATGTGAAAGTCATCAATATATCTGTGCATCGATATTTAATTTTTTTTATTAAAATCGTAACCATCCCTGTCGATACTATCGACTTAAAAAAATTGTTACGTAGCTCATTTTGCGCTTACGTTACGCATGCTGAGATTTATATTTTATACGTTATAAGTTTACATGTACGCTTGACATATAAAACTGTCAGCAATACAAAACTAAATTATTTTTACACATAGAGCACTAGGAAAAATTTAAGATTTTGTATTTAAAGAAATTTGTACCTACCTTACAATTCTTTTGCTACAGAAGGAAAATTATAAAAACAAAGAGTTCGTTGTCTAATTTTAAATTTTTGTTATCGTAATAATACCGGTTTCGATATCGATTACTTAGGCATTGCAACGCGGAAGTGGTAACAACAAAGCGCGCGGAGCCGGCGACTTCTGCATTAATACGTTTTGCGGAATCCTAACTTCGATTTGTTTGTATTAAATTAATTTACACAAAAATAGTGGGATTGTTAAAAGACCGCAACAATGTCTGGAGCGGCTGTAAATATATGCAAACTGCTGCTCTTTGGCCGATGCGTGCGCGCCGTACTGCTCAGCGTGGGCGTACAATTTTTTTTGCTCACTTTATTTTTACTGTTTGTTAACTTTCAATTGCTGCATCCGCTGAATTGGATAATGGGCTCATTTCGATTGGTGTGCAGCTTCTACACATGGTTCGCCTGCATACCCTTACTAGGCGCCATTGTCTTCTATGGAATGGCTCTCTCTCACCAACATCTTGCCGAGCGTCGCTATTGCCCCACACGCTATCGCTGGCTGCTGCACAATGGTCCGCGAAAACTGTTGTTCCTGCTCGCCCATGTGGTTGTGGGATATCTAACTGCATGGCTGTACACGGGTTATCTACACACGGACTACCGGTATGTTGGCTTCAAATTATTTCTTAACTTTTTACTACTATTCGGTTTCCTTTTTAGTCATTTTATCCACAAGTCGTATGGGCAGGACTGTGTGAACTCCTACCACGTGTTTCTTCTGGGCATGGGCCTGTGCGCTGGCGCTTATTATTTTGCCACCGAGTACATGCAGGAAGAGGTTTCCATTGATTTCGACTTCGCCGAACAGTCGCTCCCAGAAAAGCTACGCGAGCTGCTGTATGCGACGCTGCTGAAAGCGCCAATAAGTTCCGTGATGCCGACGATATGCTACACGATTGTATTTTGGCTATTTGGTTCCTTCTTAAGGTATCGCCTGAGTATTCTACTCAAGGTGGACACGGACGACAGGCTAATTGGAATTTTAGATGTGCTCAGCAATGGACGATTGCTATTCTATGCCTGGCTGCTGGGCGCTCAGATAGTTAGCAATATGCATCTGATGCGACGCTTCTATGCCATAATGCTATCGGAGCGTTTGCCAATGACCGTTGCTCGCGGGCGGCCTGCGACTCTCAGCGAACAGGAGGTCACCATTGTGGCCGGTCTGGGGATCTTCAATGTTTATGTGGTGCAGTGTCTGGCAGCTAATTTCCTATTTCAAGAAGCTCAGCGCAACACTTCCTCAGTGCGTACGGAAATCTTCCAGCTTACCGAGCCGGGTAATCGTCCAGCTAACTGGCGTGCAATCTGCGACCAATGTTTAAGCATAGTGGGAAACTTTACCGATGAGCTTAACGATTCAATGCGACGCATCAGAACGGATCAACCCATTTACAGCGATGCTGGCACCGCACTTCTGGCAGAGAAGCTTATGCTCCGCCAATACAATCAGTTGCATGGCATTCGGCCTGTTGCTTCGCCAGCTCAAGGGGATGTTCCCCGCAGGGAACGTGAAGCAAAAGGAGCGGACTGCGTACGCCGTGTGCCCAATTGGTGTGAGCGAACATCGATAAAGCTGGAGAAATCTCTGCAGCGACTGTTGCATCGCATTCCTGGCATCGTTTACTTCTTCTACGAGCCGGATGGCGCCAAAACAGAATTTCTCCTAGAGAATGCACTGCCCGTGATCTGGTTGACACAGGCGCTCGCTCACATATGCGTCGCCTCCATTAGGGAGGACAGCTACGGCATTGTGCAAGATGATTTGCCGACGATCATCAGCGCGCTGCACCGCCTCAAGCGTGATCTGGATAGGCTGGCCAACGGCATGCCCAACTTTCGAACAAACAGCGGAAACTTCATCCATTTGCGCTCTGCAGTCCGTCGCAGCCTGTACAACGTTAGCATATCGTTCTACAAATACCTTGGCGACTTGTGCTCCAATGGCGAGGAGCTTCACCAGCTACAAACGTTCGTCTATCAGGGCTAGGAAGTCATACACGCTTGTTAAACATCTCTCATAGTTTTTGTTCTTCAGTAACAATAAAAATTAATAAATACAATTACAATGTACACTTCGACTTTTTACCTATAGTATATATATAAGTAGATTTAACACTTCAATTTGTTTGTTTGTTCAAATCAAGCAGTGTATCGATTTGGTGCAGCATGGTGTATGCGAACTATTGCTCCATCAGTGTCAGTGCATACATGAGTAGTGCCAAGTCCAGATCCTTGTTCACGTTTGGTCATTGCAACAATTTCACTGGCAGCGCAGCTGTGTTTACCGTCTCGCCAAGCGATCTTTCCAGTTTTTCAGCCACCTCATCCATGTGCTGCAGCGCCTCCTTTCCCTTGCGGTCACGGCCATCGATAAAGATTTGTGTTTGCAGATAGTTGAGCGCCCGGAATGTCATGCCGCCCTCGGGATCATACGACCCCACATATGCTTTAGGATATCTTGCGCTGGCGCTCTGATCTGGCGTAGTTGGATCGAAAGGCACGTACTCCTGCAATGGCTCCTTATGCCATCTAAAGATGTTACGTGAATCTAATAGAACCAGATGTCTTTGAAATATAGCTATATATGGATATAATTATAGTCGCGCACCTAGATCCGCCAGAACGCGCGTCATTTCGCGTATTTGTGCATCCTGACGCTCCAGTCGAAAGTTCATTTCAGTCAGCGTATTCGTCAGCTGCATCTTCTCCAATTGGAAGGCTTCATTCTTTTTGTTCTCTTTCATCGTTTGCCGTGAGTACTCAAATATTAGCAAACCGGCACCAATGGCAAAGATAATAAACTCTCCAAGCAGATTGGCGCCCAGCTCAATGGCCATGGCCTCAGTTAGAGGTGGCACTGTGACTGGCCGTCCAAGATTCAGCGCCCACATCTTCGTCTTTACCTCTACCCAATTGTAAACTGAGAGCCAACGATAATGGAAAGGCATTAATCACTTTAATCCAAACAGCAAATGAAATATGTCTTACATTGTGCCGGCGGCATGCATATGTATTTCCTGAAGAATGGACTCGACTTTGCATTGGATTTTAAAACATTCGCAATGGGCTTGCTAATTTGTTTGATTGCCAACACGCCGAGTTTGGCGGCTGGAAATACTCCAATAACCATTTCTTATGTTAATTTGTATTACAAAATCTCGGCACGAAAACTAAAGGCAAACCAGGGCTGGCGACCAATGACCACAGCTGTTTTCTAATTTAAGTGGCGTGAGTGCGGCTAACGACCAACGACATACGATATGTTTTAATCGATTAAAAGAACATGAAAGCTTTAGCGATTTAACGTTTGAAAAATGGGTAAAAAAATGAATACTGTTGAATTTGGACTTAAAGACAATTTCTGTCGAAATCATTTAATTGCCGATGTATTATATGTATTTGTTTTTTCTGCCAATCGAGCAGATTATTCAATGTTTCTATTTCTATTCTTAGCTTCTCCTGCTTCACTTTGTGTGTTTCTTGTTTCAGCTTTTCTTTTTTAGCATTTTGTGAAACTTCAATATATATCAGTAGTACACCTATGCCCATTGTACAAACTTCGGTTAAAAGGTTTGCTCCCATACTTATGGCCATATCGTCCCTGAGCCTGGGAATTCGTTTGGGCTGAGGTAGTCTTAACATACGCATTTTCGATCTCGCCTCGATCCAATTCATTATTTGACCTGCCGGGGCACAAATATAGTTTTTGAATATCGGATGGTTTTGGGCAAAAGTCTTTAAAGCTTCGCTCAACGGCGTGGCGATCTGCTTTACCCCAAGAATTGCAATTTTTCCAATAGGAAATGCGTAGACCATTTCGATAACCAAAATTTAAGAGAACACAAAAATGGAAATTAAAATTGCAAAAGCATAATGTTTGACAGAAAGTCGAAAGCCGTATGATTTAATAAAAAAAACAATTTCTGTTAGTGTACATGAGGATTAATAAATTCCTTGAGCTTCGCTTGAAGATTTATTATTTCGTTCGTCTGGCTCAAAACCCGATCATTTAAAATGTCCAACTCGTTTTGCAATTTTATCTTCTCTTCCTTAAGTTTCATCTTCTTCAACGCCTCTTTACGAGATTGTCTATTTCAAAGGAAAAGGTTTTTGTAAATTACCAAATCTGAAGTGTGTACACATACCGTGAAAACTCCAATATCATCAAGCTGACAGCAATTAAAAAGATGAACAGTTCACCCAGCAGCTCGCTTCCGATTTGAACCGCCAGTGCGTTGTTCAGAGGTGGAATATATTTCGGTTGATTCATGCCAAGCATACGCATTTTCGCTCTTACTCCGATCCAATGGTAGGCTATATATCGTACATAAAACAATATCGTAAACTTTGAGCTACGATGCAAGAAACTTCTTACTTTGTGCAGTTGGGACGATTAATAATTTGCGCAATGATTCATTGGTCTTGGCAGTATCCTGGATACTTTTGACTACTGGCTTACTAATTTGTTTCAAAGCTAATATGCTAAGTTTTATAAGAGGAAAGTTAGCCATTATTAAACATTACAATTTCGTATATAATTTCTGTCATTTATGAAGGAAACCCCAAAACAAAAATCTCTGCATAATTATTTCTACTGAAACCCCAAAACAATCCTCTATATAATTATTTCTACTGAAAGCTTTTTCAAAATGTTAAAAAACGTATTCGGTATTTCAAGAGAAATAACGTCTACGATAAATGCTTCCCAATTCGTTACATCGATGAGTATCGTAAACATCATACAAATCGATAGCATTTAAGGTACAAAATATCGATGTATTACTTTTTTCTTGCATCGCAAACTTTGTGCGAATGTTGGGGATTTGAAAAGTGAAAATTAGTGTGAAAACCGAGTTACCCGGGCATAAAGGTGAAAGATGGATGGCCTTGAGGTCGTAAAGCCCGTAATAGTTGGATGCTGTGTGGCCTGTGTCACAAAAACCCGTCTCGTTTGCCATAGATGTGGCGATTTTTATTGCTCAAGGAAATGTCAACTGAATGATTGGCAACGCCATAGGTATATATGCTTTTCAATACCCGCCCTGGTGCACCCCCAAGAATGCTCCGCTTTTGGCAATTTGCAAGAGTTGCCGCAGCCAGCAGTTCAACAAGTTGGCGATAATATAGATGCCGTCACTGCTGTCAAGATAGAAGAACAAAAAGTTCAGCTTTCGAAAGAGCAGGGCGAAGTGGCTGCTCCTCTTACAGCTACGGCAGGAAGTGTAAGCGAATACGATAAGGCCTACAAAACAGACGAATCGGTGAACGCAACAGGCAGCAGCAGTAGCAGCAGCAGCAACATCAACAACAACAACAACAACAACAACAACAACAATAGCAGCTCAAATAACAATAATTTCAAGAAAGCGAATAACTTGAAAATATTGGGTCCTCCGCCTTATGAGGCTTTGCCTCCAAGTGGAAGCGTTGTTTATATTACTGGATTTCGATCTGTGAATCGTTGCTTTGTACGCGACGCGAGCGAAAATGCTGAGAAGGCATATTCAGAGCTTTGTCAAAAGGTTTGTGTGTGTTTGTATACATTAATACATTAAGTACATTTTATTATGATACAAATTGTCTTTTTAGATTAGTTTGTTGGGCAAATACATGCACAAACTGTACAAACCGAAGATCTATTCATTCGCCCTTGCCAAATATAAAGACCAATTTCATCGCATCAAAATAATTCCTGGACCATGCGTTCGTCTTCACTATTTGGACTTGGGCTGCGTCAAGCCAAGAGGTTGCACTGAAATCCGTGAGGTTAGCAATGAAATCATGAAACTGCCCTGCAGCATCATTGAGTTTCAGCTAAGGAGCATTCCGAACGCTCCCATGAGCCATGAAATTATAAGTTTCTTTTCGAAGTTCGAGAACAAGCGATTCATAATGCACTATGGCAGCAACAAGCTAATAGACTTACAGTATGTGGACTCACGCCAGTCCCTGAATCTAGAGATCGTTGAGTTTTGTTCAAAAATGCATCTCTTTGGTTCTGCACTGCCACCTGAGAGAAAGTTAATGCCTGCCAAACCAGATGCGCAGGACAAAGTTACTTCGAAGCCCAAAGTGGAGGGGACTGCACCAGATGTCTCAGCACAGAAGGATCCACCTATTATTGAATCTAAATTGGAAACTCAACTGACCACCAAAAGTGACCGATCAATGGAAGCAAAGGAACTGAATTTGCTAACAGAATTAATCCCGAATGCCAATATCGAACCAGATAGTCAAACACTTAACTTACAGAGCTTAGATATCGCGTTAACTACTCAAAATGAGAAAGCCAAAGAAAATATTCCATCTAATTATACTGTAGGACTAAAAGCCATTCCAGACGCATCTCGTGAAACTAACATAACTGAAAGTGCTGCACGTGAGGCTAAATCTCTTATAAGCAAATCTCCCATCAGCAAAACACCCATGGATATCAAAACTGTCGAAAAAGATGATCAAATGCCGTCTTCAACCATTGCTAAAACTAATATTGAACCTGTATTAATTGCGGTACGTACATTCAAAATTGTTTTTAACCGTTACGGATAATTGCGGATAATTTCTTTAAACAAATTTACAGCCCTTCGAAACGCGTCGCATTTCTGTCGATTCGAGAGAAGGGCTCGATGTTTTCATTGTGGACAATTCAAATGTTTCCCGGGGCATTATTGGCGCCTTCGACAGTACTTATGCCCTCCATTTCTCCGACTTGCATTATCGCTTGTCCCAGTTCAAGGACTCGGAGCCATACAAACCTGTGTAAGTAAAAGTAAAATCAAGAGCCGAATAATTGTTGCAATTCTTAACACATTTGGATTTATTAGGCTCAGGGAATATGTTATTGCCAAATTTGAAGGTTCTTGGTATCGTGCCAAGGTAATGGAAATTAAAACTAATCAGATAACTTGTACATACGACGTCATGTATGTTGAATTTACCAATATGTCCACTGTAACAGAAGAGGACATTCGACGCTATCCACCGGACTTGAATGTACCTTGTCATACAAGCGTTTGCCTCATTGAAGGTTGTTTATTTTGAGTTGTAATCATCATATTTGTCCTTCAATCAAATATTTTATTGTAGGGTTTCCTCACCGGCCAACACAGGCACAGATCAGCTTTTTGCAGGAAAAGTTGCAAATGCATAGCCTGTTGCACATCGATGGCGTCAACTATTTACAGGATATGGCATTGGTTCGATGCAGCGGCTTGATAGATGCTCTTAATAAAATACCGTAAATATACAGAAACTTGGACTTCTTACATTCATCATACCATAACTTAGTATAATTTTGATTCAAATATCAAAGTATATACCTAACTAAATATGTATATGTGTGTTTAATAAATGTTTTACTGCAAACCAAAAAGAAGGTGACAATCATGCAATTTATTATTTAAAAATATCGATAGATTTAACGAAATATATATCGTACGTGGTACATATCGATTAAATCCTACCTTTCGATATTACATTTCTTAAACTTTCTATTGCGGCATATCGAAAAAAGTTCTTAGTCGTAAAACAGATCGCCCCCAACTCGCAACTTTTAGTTTGGTGACGGTGTATACACAGCCTGTGCATTTAAAACAAATTAATTCCGAAACAGGAGAAGGAATACATCTGTACCTTAACGTTACTTTTCACACTCACACACGGTAAGAATTTAAATATATGTATGTATGGTTAGTGATACATATATATTGCAAATTTTTTATCTCTGTATATATGCATGTAAGTAAATATGTATATAAGAACCGCGATGACATAGTGCGTAACTAGGAAAGAGTAAATTTTCCAAAGTGAGCTTTGCTTTGTTGATGATGAAAACGATTTGCGCGTATTATGAAAATTAACTGATCCGTCCATACAGTCACTGACGTAGCAACACTCGCACTCACACATACACACACACACACACACACACACACACACATTTGTGTGTACCGGCCAATGCGCGGGTAAAAAATATGTAAAGGTGAAATAGAAGTCATTCCATACAAAAGCACACAGAAACACTCATACAAGCTCGCAAACATATAGAGCAAACACGCCATTGGAAAATGCAATAATAATCACCAAGTGTCAATTATATTTTGTTAAACCTTAAATTGAATACCTTTATCACCTCCACATATTCACAGCAAACAACATATACATATATATGTACATACATATGTACGTATGTATAAATACGAAATCCCACGACGCGGCGATGAGTAATTAAACGCTGATTATAATTTGCCGGCTTTAATTCGTTTCAATTTGTTTAATTTGATTGCTTGCCGACTTTTAACAGAGTGTAATTTTCCTACGCTTGCGACTTCAGTTACTCTGACTTCGTCCTTCGCAAGCAGGTTCAAGGGCAGAGACCAATAGCCTTTTGAAGATTGATAAAGAACCCCAGCACTTTCACTTAAAGAGAACTTTTTGCTATAATCTGTTCCCATTGTTGTTGTTGTTGTTGTTTTGATTCGTAAAAGCGCTCGGTGCAAAAGCTCTTCTAGTGCTGTGCGTGTCACGCGTTGAGCACCCCCGCAGCTGGTGCCTTCCACGCAATCGCATCATGTGGCGCAGGTGCGAGTGAGACAGAGCGATAGAGAGCATGCGTGCTATGCGGCGGCATGGAGATTATATTATTCAATTCAATTCAAGGTCAGACGCGACAGCAACGGCGGCTTCTTCTATATTCGACAGCTGATAATTCGAATCTGCATTGCCTTTATTTTTTTAATTTCTAGCGTGTGTGTGTGTGTGTGTGTTCTTGACAGCCAACAGCTGACGATCAGTTTTTTGTTTACACTCTCGCCGATCCCAAGTATTATTGAACGCAATCATATGGCCAGCTTCGTGCTCAGCACCGGTACCGGTGTGACAGCTGAATATCAAGCTTTTTTCGTTAGAGATAAACTTTCGCGAAATGCCGCGCGCTATTGTGGTGTGCTTGGACGGCTTTTTAGGGGTGGCCTGTTGCCATTCGCCTGTTTGCACCACTGGCGGCGGCGCGCTCTCTCGGCTCGGGAGAAGCATTCGGTTGGCATTTTCACCAGAGTCTCGTGGTTTTGCGCTCATTGTGCATTACCGACATTCTGAATGCTTTTGCCAAAAATTTTCCACCCAGACTCGGCCAGTCGAACGTTTTATGCCATTGTGTGAAAAACCTCGGTGCGCTTAGGTTTTAACCGCAATCATTTCTGCCCTTCAGCGCATCGTTAGTTTCTGTTTTGTGCGTATCATCCGTATCCGTGTTGGGCAACATTCTAAATATAATTATCGTCGTTTGTACACTGTCAATCTAGTAGGCAACAGAATGGTTAACGTAACTATTTACGACGAGGCACCGAAGCTAAAGGTAAGAAAGCCCCACCGACTGCAGAATCCGCAGAGCAGTATCTACTTATACATATATATGTATGTATCTATAAAGATATGCCTATCAGCTTGAAGCGAAATTGAAACAGTTATTCCCTTACTTTTCTGGCCATGTCATTATGCAACTGTTTTTATTTTTTTGGCTTGCTGCAAATGCAAAAGTTGTGACCTTCGCAGATGCAGCGGCGCTCCGTTGCCGATGCATAGAATCTCTTCCGTCTGTCAGCGTCTCGTATTGCGTCTATCGTACCTCCACTCCCACTCTCGTTTCCTCGCGCTCTCTCACGCGTGCGAAGCTTGCTCTCTCTCTCTCTCTCTCTCTCTCTCTCTGCCTTTTGCGTGTCGGTAGGTAAATATCGATATAACGAACCATAAATTGCCGAAGTCATCAGAAGTTTATTGCCCGCCTCATTGACAACGATAATTATTTTGGTTATTGGAAATTGTACTTAATAACGTGTGTTTTATTGTTGTTGTAGCCAAACGAAGTACCGCAAAACATGGCTGCCGGAGCTGAGAGCCAATTGGAGCATATGTGCCGCCTGCAGTTCGACTCGCCTGTACCCCATGTGCGTCTGTCCGGCATTGTGTGCACCATCGGACCCGCGTCGCGCAGTGTCGAGATGCTGGAGAAGATGATCGCCACTGGCATGAATGTGGCGCGCATGAACTTCTCTCATGGCTCGCACGAATACCACGCCGAGACGGTGGCCAATGTGCGACAGGCTGTGAAGAACTATTCTGCCAAGCTGGGATACGAACACCCAGTTGCCATTGCCCTGGACACCAAGGGTCCTGAGATCCGTACTGGTCTAATCGGAGGCAGCGGCACTGCTGAGATTGAGCTGAAGAAGGGCGAGACCATTAAGCTCACCACCAACAAGGATTTCCTGGAAAAGGGCTCTCTCGAGGTGGTCTATGTGGACTACGTGAACATTGTCAACGTTGTGAAGCCGGGCAATCGCGTCTTTGTCGACGATGGACTCATCTCGCTGGTTGTGCGCGAGGTCTCCAAGGACACGGTGACTTGCGAGGTTGAGAACGGTGGTGCTCTCGGCTCCCGCAAGGGCGTCAATCTGCCCGGCGTGCCAGTCGACTTGCCAGCCGTGTCCGAGAAGGACAAGTCTGACTTGCAGTTCGGTGTTGAGCAGGATGTGGACATGATCTTCGCTTCGTTCATTCGTAATGCTGCCGCTCTGACTGAAATCCGCAAGGTTTTGGGCGAGAAGGGCAAGAACATCAAGATCATCTCTAAGATTGAGAACCAGCAAGGCATGCACAATCTGGATGAGATCATTGAGGCCGGTGACGGTATCATGGTTGCTCGTGGTGATCTCGGCATCGAGATCCCCGCCGAGAAGGTCTTCTTGGCCCAGAAGGCAATGATCGCCCGTTGCAACAAGGCCGGCAAGCCCGTTATTTGCGCCACTCAGATGCTGGAGTCCATGGTGAAGAAACCACGTCCCACTCGCGCCGAAATCTCTGACGTGGCCAACGCCGTGCTCGATGGCGCTGACTGTGTCATGTTGTCCGGTGAGACCGCCAAGGGCGAATACCCTCTGGAGTGTGTGCTGACCATGGCCAAGACGTGCAAGGAGGCCGAGGCTGCTCTGTGGCATCAGAATCTGTTTGCCGATCTGGTGCGCGCTGCCTCTGCAACCACTCTGGATGCTGCTCATGCTGCGGCCATTGCCGCTGTCGAGGCAGCCAACAAGGCCAAGGCAGCCGCCATTGTGGTGATCACCACCAGCGGCAAGTCCGCATTCCTGGTGAGCAAGTATCGCCCACGTTGTCCCATCATTGCCGTCACGCGTTTCGCGCAAACTGCTCGTCAGGCTCATCTGTACCGTGGCCTGGTGCCACTTATCTACAAGGGTAGGTATTAGGCTATACAGCTTAAAGTTCCAAGTCTAACGTGCAATCCATTTAGCAGAGCCTGCCCTCGATGACTGGCTGAAGGATGTTGATGTGCGCGTCCAGTTCGGCTTGCAGGTGGGCAAGAAGAACGGGTTCATCAAAGCTGGCGACTCTGTGGTCATTGTCACCGGCTGGAAGCAAGGCTCCGGCTTCACCAACACCATTCGTATTGTGTAAGTAAAATGTAGCCCAGAAACTGCAAGGCAGTCTTAGCTGATCCTCTTCACGTATCTTGCAGCACCGTCGAATAAGCCTGGTCTCTGCAACGCGAGATTAATGGAGGCACTGCGTCCGCGTTTAAAGCGCTGTGCGCGTGCATCAATTACTGTTATTAACCAAGTTAATTTATTACAAATTCTCAACAAATATATATGGATTATTGGATAACGAAATTGGATACATTTATCTGCTGTCAAAGCGCCACAGATTAGCTCCGCAGAGCCAATCTCTCACACATACACACAAATACAAACATACAAATATAATTTATCATTGTTAAATATAGAGTTCTTTATAGTAACAAAGATTAATAAAAAAAAAAACTATATGTATACACAGCGCTACCTCGATTTCCACTACTCTGATCCCTACTGTGAAGGAGATCAAGAATCTCGCTCAGATTCGCTAAGAGCTGCAAGGATAGCTTTTAAGGACTACTCAGCTTGTTGACCTCTAAAAATATCTTACAATATATAAAAAACAAAACTTAATAAAGGAATTCAATTGATGTCGTTAACCCAGATGTTATTTATATCAATGTTAAGTTTTATTGCCTTTCGTTAACTGATATTGATTGATTAATTGGCTGTTATTCAGTTGCTATTTTGAAGAGCTTTTTCCTAATAGTTATTTTGAATATTTAGAGATTGAGTTTAGAACGCCATTACTTACTTGGATTTACCTTTGCCTTTTAGTTGTTGGACAGATTTGTTTTTTTTAGTACGTAGTCAACTACTTAATCAAAATCAAATGAAAATGTTGTTCAAAATTTAAGTTTCAAAAATTTGGACTTATTCCGTAAAAGTTTCGCTTATTGATGACATTATTTACTCGGATCACAGCCCGAGCCTCTGCACCCCTGCAGATCTTGCGGCCACGAGTCCACGTTGAGCCTGCTAATTTCTCCACAAATGCCAGCTCAAGAGATGTAAGAAATAGAAAAAGATGGACCCAATTGCCCAACCTTAAAAACTATATTAAACCATCCTTGGAACTTGCAGAAAAAGAAGGAAGGGGTTGTTCTGGATCGAGGACCGTTCTCCTCGCAATTGGACTACCAATCTCGGCTGCAATTTAATTCGCCCGCATTAGATTATGCGTTGAGCGGTATTATTTGCACCATCGGACCTGCCTCCAATAAGACGGAAGTGATGGTGAAGCTCATCGAAGCCGGGATGCGAGTTGTGCGACTGAACTTCTCGCACGGCTCACACGAATACCATTCGAAAACAATTCAAGCGGCCAGAGAGGCTGTCGAGTGCTATGCGAAGCGAATCGGAGTACACAAGCCAGTGGCTATAGCTCTGGATACCAAGGGACCAGAAATACGTACGGGTCAGATATCGGGCAGCGATACTGCGGAAGTCGACCTCAAGCAGGGTGATAAGATCAAGCTATCCACCGAAAAGGATCTAGAGACTAAAGGCAACAAAGACCTAATATTCGTAGACTACAAAGAGCTGCCAAAGATTGTCAAGGAAGGAAACTTAATATTCATCGATGATGGACAAATCTCGTTGCGCGTTAAGGAGACGTCGGGCTCAGAGGTAACTTGTGAGATCGTCAACGGCGGAAAGTTGGGATCTCGGAAAGGCGTGAATCTTCCGGGAATTCCAGTCGATTTACCGTCTGTTTCAGAGAAGGATAAGACAGATTTGCAGTTTGGCGTGGAGCACGATGTGGACATGATCTTCGCATCTTTTATACGTAATGCCGAAGCCCTCAAAGAAATTCGAACAGTGCTGGGACCAAAGGGCAAACACATTAAAATCATATCCAAAATTGAGAATCAGCAGGGCATGCATAATATTGATGCTATCATTGCAGCCTCGGATGGTATAATGGTGGCTCGCGGCGACCTTGGCATCGAGATTCTAACGGAGGATGTTGCGCTGGCCCAAAAGGCTATCATAGCCAAATGCAACATGGCCGGCAAGCCCGTCATTTGTGCTACCCAGATGCTGGAGTCAATGACGATCAAGCCGCGACCAACACGTGCCGAGGCCTCTGACGTCGCCAATGCCATATTTGATGGCGCAGACTGCGTCATGTTATCCGGCGAAACAGCCAAGGGCAAATACCCGGTGGAGTGTGTCAAGTGCATGGCAAGAATTTGCGCAAAGGTAGAAAACGTTCTATGGTATGAGCGACTACAAAGCGAGGTGAAGAGCTTCATGCGATCGCATAAGTCTGACAACATTGCAGCGATTACTGCCGGCATCAGTGAGATCGCTTCTTTGGGTCACGCCAGTGCTATAGTTATAGCGAGCGAATGTCCGGTTGTGGCTCATTTGATAAGTCAATTTCGACCCAGATGTCCGATTGTCTTCCTTACCGGCAAACCAAGTGTAGCACGACAGTCAATTATTTTTCGGGGTATCTACCCGATCGTGCCAGGGATAATGACCCATGGTTGCAAGGATTTTGGGACTATTTTATGCCTTGGTTTGGAGTATATGGCTAAGATGAAAATCGTGAATTTAGGGAAACCTGTGACTCTTATGATTGTAAATGCCATGGAAGCAGACATGATAACATTCCACCTCATGTATACAAGAAAACAGGAAGCAAAAGAACCAGAAAACGAAGCAAAAGCGGGCCTAGAAAATTCAGAACAAAAAACGAAATAATGATCGTGGTGAACCAGTAGTAGCAAGTAGATGTGGCGACCAAAATAAATAAGTATTACTTTTTAACGCTAAAGACTTTTCAAAACGATGATGCCAGACTGTTAAAAAATAATCGAAATCTGTTTGCATCGTCAGACGGATTGTTTTAACTAGTAGATTTCTATCGATTAATTATATCGAGTGGCAAACAAATCAAATGTGGACTTGTGAAATAGCAACGATAAAGCGGTGATTAATAATAGATAGATATTTAAGGCATAAAAACAATAGTGCATTAAAAATGACTCTGCCCCCAAGGAAAGCCAAAAGTGCAACTGGAACAAACACTGTTGTTCAGGCAGTCGAAACATATATTCAAAACCAAAACTTATTGGGTGAGATTGCCGAGCTCGATGAGTTGCTGTATGATTTAATTGATCTGCATAAGCACAATGAAGTGGCCCTTAAGCGTGTACTTCAGTGCATATACAACCTGTTGCAGAGCAACAACAGGTGGAATGTGAAATTTGGGTCTAAGGTATTCCACAAACTTATTTCGGTTGTCATCGCCGAGAGCGATGATGACGGAATTCCACATGGTCTACACCGCCAGCTGGTGGCCAATTTGCTCATCTGTGTTCAAATTCATGCACGCAAATTCCCTCGCATCGATGGAAAATTCCTGTTGCGTCAGCTTTGGTCTCTCAGCCTCAGCAGCGAGCGGCAGCCCCATGCCGCACAAATCCTGGTGCAGCTCTTCGATGACTTCTTAGGCGAAATGGGCGACGAGTGTGCCTGTTCATCTGAGCTGCACGCGGTCATACAAGACCTGCTGCAGTCGGAAGTTCGCGAGCAGCGCAGATCAGCGTACTTTCTGATGAGGAAACTTCTTCAGATATTACAAGAGGAATCAACTGCTAGCACTGCTGGGCGGAGTGCACGCGTGCTTGACACTCTTAAATGTGAAGAGCAGCAATGGTCCTCCTATATTGTCATCATGGAGACCCTGGAGGAGCAACAATCGCATTTAATATTGCCCACTCTGAGCACGTTGCTGACCTGTATTGCGGAGAGCAGTCTGGAGGATGATTGGCTGATCTGGCTGCGCATACTATATGCCCGTTTATTGCAGGATAACAATATAATGGTGCTGCGCTGGACATTGGAATTCTTTTTCAGCCGCTTTGACGTGTCTAAATTGTGCCGTTACAAGCTACTAGCCGAATTCCTGGCAGCCACAAACAGAACACAGCTGTACAACGTCGAAAGTTACTTTTTGCCAAAGGTAAATATGGAGACATTCATGGCAGACAACGCCGAGGCACAAGAGTTTTTGGAAGCATTGGTCACAGTGCCGTGGCATTCCGTTCCACTTCACTTTTGGCTGAGCAAGTTGCAGCCGGTGAAAGCTGTTCTCACTAACAAGAAAGTGCTCCTTCAGCTCAGCTCCAGGGTATGCGCTTTAAACAATTCAACATTGCGACAAAAAGCTAACGAGCTTGTGTTTAGTCTCCTTGAGGTAAATATCTGCTGATTTCAATATATAAGAACTTAACAAAATATTTGTATCCTTCATTGTAGACGACTATAAGCAGTTTGTCACTAGGAGATTATCTGATCTTCATTGAGACGCTCTTCAATGTAAGCGATCATTTTTATGATAATCTCCGCTTGAAAGCAAAGATACAAAATTGCGAGAACTTTGTCGGAGACATTCCTCGTTTTAACAAACGATGCGGCGAAATTATTTTCAAGAATGGCGCAATGCTATTCATAGACGAATTGGTAAAGCAATTACGTGAATTACCAAGTTCGCAGCACGGCTGGTGGCGCTTCTTTCCTATCTTCAGTTTGAATGACATGGAGCCTGAACAACAGCAGATCTGTTTGCATTTTTATAGAACTCAATATAATGTCGCTACTGAAATGCTTGAGAAGACTGCAAGTCTGAGGGAAATGCAGAATCATATGCTGCAGCAGCTGAACTGTCAAACAAAAGACGAAAAATCGTTTGTGCTGGAGCACTGCGTCGATTGCTTTGTTCGAGCTAACCTCGAGAGCTGGAGTCAAATGAAAGAGCTGGACCTGCAGCCCTGTGATCTTCTAGAAAGTGGGACACAAGCAACGTTGGTTCATTTGGCACAGTTATTGGAATTCAGCGACACCAGAATCGAAGACGAAACAAATGTGCTTGCCACTGTGTTGAACCTATCGAACAAACATACAAACTGTGACGAAGTGTAAGTAATAACAAATATATAATTATATATAATATAATTCAAATATTCTTCTTTCGCAGTGCTGCGCACGTTGTGAGCTATGCGATAAAGTTTTTAAGCGATGATGAGAACGCGAAGCTTGTAAGAGATATAACAAATTGTCGCAATGGTCTCATATCGTGGTACATATTAACCAATGCCATTCCCGATTCCCTGATCGTTGAAAGTATCATAAATGGCGAGATAAGCACTGGAGATGCACGGTAAATGCACTCAATGCTAAATTAAAAAAGTTAATTATATATATGTACATATATTTACAGCATTGAGTTGGCATATATTGACAGCCTTAGCAATAGTCCATTTGGCGATGTAGATCTACGAACAAGGTCTATATATTTTCTAAAACAGAAACCAAAGCCGGATATAGTAAATGCCCTCTGCAGTGAACTGCAGGATATCAACAAGGAGTTAAACGTGAAGAAACCGCGCTACTTTGAAAATTGCAAGGAGCATAGAATGAAAATACGTATTGCTAGAGCACTTTTAATACTGAAGGACGGACTAAAATGGTCCGATGAAATTTGGGACGCTGTGTTGTCACTTAATGATCAGCTGAACATTAGCTATATGTACGAGTGCCTTGTAGCTCAGCTACTGCCTGATTTCAGTAAATTGGTGGACCGAATGCAATCGTTGGGAACGCTGAAACCAAGTCAGCAGATGTCAATCATTTCCATTGCTCAAATCTATTGCTTTCTGAATTGGAACACTCTTGGGTTGACAGATATACAATCCGTTGTAACCTTGCTCTTGCCACACACAATGGGAGCACACTATCAAACCCGATTTTTCGCCCAACTCGTTATACATAAAGTGGCAGTAAAGTGCCAATTAAGCAGGTATTTATTGTATATTATAGTATATATACATTGATATGCACCTAACTTATTAAATGTTTGTAGTATGAAATGGCCAACACTTAATACAATAAAGGCTAGCATTGAAATGACGTTGGGTACAAAGTTGTACGCATTGAGCGAATTGAACGAAACTCGCATCTTATTGCCGGAAATAAGCTCAAACTATTTAAATGCTGATATAATCTTGTATATGACAAATACGCCATTTGATGAATACGTAAAGCCTATGATCACTGACGAATCGCTTCGAGCCAGAGTAGAATTAATGAGGTTTTTTTTGAAAGAGAGAAAGAATCAAACAGCAATGATCCCGGAAGTTCTCGTCGAGGCGGCGAATTTGAATGTTCAGCGGAAAATGAATCCAATTAACGATATCTATACAGACAATGATTTAGCCCACAGTTCAGCGCAATTGAATGAGCGAGAGCTGATAGTTGTTGCATCGCTCATAGATAAGTTACCCAATCTTGGCGGCTTAGCACGCACCTGTGAGGTGTTGGGCGTCAAAACCTTAGTATTGGCTGCGAAATCTTTTACGCTCAAAAGTGATTTCGCTAATTTAAGGTACGCTTTTAAGATATTCATTTGATTGCGTATTAAAGTGACTCCATTTAATTTCAGCATGACCGCCGAGAAGACACTTAACATTGCAGAAGTCAAGCCCTCTTCACTTGCCAGCTATTTGATTGAAAAACAATCCCAGGGATATAAAATTATTGGTGCCGAGCAAACATCGTACAGCGTCAATTTCACAGACTTTAAATTTCCTGAAAAGTGCATCCTGCTGTTGGGGTAAGTTTGTTGAAGTTTATTCTGTAAGCATGCATAATCAGCTATGATTGTTTTAGCCATGAAAAGCATGGAATCCCAGTGGATCTGATAGCACTGCTAGATTTTGCAGTTGAGATACCTCAATTTGGGATGGTGCGTTCTCTGAATGTGCATGTGACTGGCTCTCTGTTTATTTGGGAATACTGTAAGCAGCACTTACAAAAGTAGGATACAAAATAAGTAATTTTAATTTGACTAAAAGTGTTTTCAAATTTAAGACCTTTATATTCTTGTAACCTCTTGTAAAGTATTCTATTTAATTGAATAAATCACTGAAAAGTTGTGATATGACCCTAGATTTGTTCTTTTAATTTATTTACTTTTGTTTGCAGTATTGTTTTCGAATTTGATAATTTTTTACGTAACTCGGATCGATCATGTTTTATATTTATCCAACATACAGAAACAGTTTGATTTATTGAGAAGGTGGAGTGCGTATTAAATCGATAACAAAAAGTAAGTAACTGGCAATCGATGAAATTAAGTTATCGAATAACTCGAGTATAAATAAACAAAAACAAAACAAATTAAAGGTGTAAAACGTAAATAAGATGAGTTTCTCCGAAAATACTTCCGATTCTGACTGGTAAGCGCAGATAAGTGCTAATGAATTTCCAAACGAAATCTTTACAATTTATTTAGGAAAGAAGCAAAAATAAAAGAAAACACTAAAGTTAAAACTGGATGTGGAAAACTTAAATACAGCCAGAAGTTTTGTGAAAAATGGCTTAGCGTCTTCGATCCATGGCTTAGACGCTCCGCCGATGATTCCAACAAGCCATTTTGTCGAGCTTGCCAATGTCGTCTGGATTGCAATCGTTGTCACTTGGTGCGACACGAACGTACAACGAAACACAAAAGAAATCTGGAGTTTCTGGTGACCAAAGGCGAAGGCGCTGTGCGGAAGGAGTTAAGCGTGCGTCAAGAGCGTAGTAAATACTATCACCAGCGAAAACGTGCGCTTAAGGAGGTGAAACAGGAGCCAGTTAGCACTGCACAGGAGACAGACATTGAAGAGGTGGCGCCAAGTGCCGCAATTGCCACCAATGGCGTCATCGAAGAAAGGTAGCTATATTTACCCTTATCTCAGAGAGTACTTAAAGGGATCTCTATTAACAGCACGCACAACTTCGTGGTAATCGAGGAAGCCGCACAGGAACAGCTGCACATTGCACCGGTTGCAAACGCGAAAGTGACACTAACAACAGGGGACAACGCAAAAGCGGAAACACCCATTATAAAAGAGGCCTCCAATCGCAGCGCAAACTCTTCATCGAATAAAGAGGGACTAAAACTATTGATGCAAATCCAACAGGATAAGAATGAGCTTATGGAATCATTTCGAGAGCTGATTGGAGTTCAATTACCGCACCCGCCTCTAAGAGAGAAAAATCATGTTGATCTGTTCTTCGAAAGTGTTAGCTCCAGTGTTAAAGCGCTGTCTCCGAAACTCGTTGCAGAGGCGAAGATGAGAGTGTCGCAGCTTATTTGTGAGCTCGAGCTGCGCGCCTTGCGAGACAATGGCGAACATGGGAATCACCCAGGTATGGAGATGCCAATAACACCAATGGCAAACAATGGCCATCTTATGGCCCCGGATACGAACGGCGATCAACGCATTGCTAATTGCTTTAGAGCTATGACATAAAACATAACGCCGGGTTTATGGTGCAAATATATTCATAAGAAAACTAGATCTAACATGTATGTATAAAAATTGTAAATAGATTTAAGTGGATATAAGTGGATTATCCCATATCTGTATTTTGAAATAAAAGAATCGATTCATCGCATGCATCGTGTACAACCTATCGATATGTAGTACGTTGGCATTGCACATCACCATTAGCCTCTGTCGGCAAGTTGTATACAAATATCCATAAAGGAAAAGTGGCTTTCATCAAGATATTAAGGTAAGCTCTTACACATACACAGAGAAACTTTAAAATACAATGTACAATTTAATTTTCAGCCACGAATAATAATAAACTTCCACAATTCCCATCATGGCATTTCGACGTCAGAGCATGAAATCAAAGCCGCTTCTAAATCGGGAGCAACTATTGCAGAGTATAGTGCGAGATCGCGCTTTGTTAAACGACTATTTTCAGGAACTGGCAACAAAAAGACCTCAGGCGAGAGCGCATAAAGACTCATCTACAGTTTCCTTAAGCCGAAAAACGATGCGGGTGCAACAACGCGACAGCTACGATTTGTTTTTCGAAAGCGCCTGTATCAGCATCAAGTGTTTGCCGCCCAAGCTGGCAGCCGAGGCTAAGAGTCGCATTTCACAGATCATAACCGAATTCGAACTGCGCGCAATTTCACAACAGGAAGCGCAACAGGAAAAGGAGAAGGAGAAGGAAAGGAAGCAAATTGCCAAGACTGTGAGACTGTCCGATGAATCGATACTGGAACCTGCATCAGAGATCGTTTACGAGTTCCAAGCGTACAGTTGATGGAGCTGTCACGGAATTTCCTGTCAGCATACTCGACGTAGAATGAAATTTGATGCTCTTTGCCTTTTTCACAGCTTAAAATTTATATAAATTTGTTTAAAATTAAAAACCTTTTGGACCTTTTCGGAAATTCTTAAATTTAGTTTTAATACTTTTGGCCTAAACTCGGAACTCTGTTCTTAAATTGATTATGACGAAGAATCCTAAAGTTTGCATCATTGGATCGGAAGGCTGGTAGGTTTACACATCTCTCCGTTGTGACAATTTTTCATCCTTATATCTACGTGTTTCAGGGGGTCAGCAATTGCAACTGCTGTGTGCGAAAATGTGCTCCGTTATAAGCACGATGCTATTGTTAACATCTACGTGTACGATGAAATTGTGAGAAACAACTACCTGTCGAAGGTCATGAACGAAAGGCATGAAAATATTAAATATTTGCCTGGAATAAAGCTGCCCACCAACTTGGTAAAGTCCACTTTTCAGTTAATATTTGATAGCTCGGGATTGTAGAACATTTTCATTCAGATAGCAGTCAATGACCTCGTCGAAGCCGCCCAAGGCGCCGACATATTAATCTTTGCCACGCCGCATAGCTTTTTGAAGGCCTATTGCAATATATTAGCGGACCATGTGAAACCGGAAGCCTACGCAGTTTCACTAATAAAGGGACTCGACCACATTAGGGATGGGGAAATAGATCTGCATTCGCACGCCATCACCAAGCAGCTAGGAATACCGTGCTACTCAATGATGAATGCGAACAGTGCTATGGAGATGGCGCAGGGAAAGCTCTGTGAGATCACTATTGGCTGCAACAACGAAGACCATGCAAGCGAATTGACTAATTTGATTCAGACCGAAAACTGCATGGTTTTTGTCATAGATGATGTTGATGGAGTTGAGTTATGTAATTCACTGAAGGATTTAGTTGCGCTAAGTGCCGGCTTCATCGATGGCCTGAGGTTGGGAGACAACGCCCGAGTCGCTTGTCTTCATCTGGGCTTAAAAGAAATGATGCGTTTCATCAAGAACTTCAACCCCACAACGAAAGTATCCACACTTTTCGAAAGCTGTGGTCTGGCCAATTCCGTGGCTTCCTCATACGGTGAGTAAAAAGGAAGAGAGAAACTATACGGCTCCTTTCTAATTTACGCCTCTGGAATCATCTTTGCTTTCTAGTTGACAAGAACGTTACGTTCGCCAAAAACTTGGTTACCTCCAAGAAAACAATACCAGAAATTGAGGCAAATCTTCTCAGTGGTCGCAAGTTGCTCGGGCCCATTATTGCAGAAGAGGTCTATTCGTATTTGGATAAATCGAATTTGCATGAATCGTGAGTTTATAACAAGCTTCTCTCTAATAATAATAACAATAAATACGTGCTCTTTAAAGTTATCCATTGTTTTCGACCATTCACCGAATTTGCCAGAGGGAAGTATCGCCGTATGAAATAGTTGAAACCCTCCGTAATCATCCGGACTTCAGGTTAGTATGGGTTTAGTGTTTAACCCTGTTTAACCTGTTTAACGCTGTCAATCCCATTCTGTTTTAGCAATTACTCCATCACCAGCCTGCAGAGAAATGAGTTTCTGAACTTTTCTAACAGCACAGACCATATTCTTGAGAACATACCCGACACACTTCCAGATTTCAGTACTGATTCAGCAGGAATAAGCACAAATGTTGACATAAATGAAGAACTCATTTTTGATTCTGATACAGAAGATGGCTTTTGGAAGCCATACTTTGACTACTTCAATGATCAGAACGATTCTAAAGAGCAAAGAAATATTGTTCGTAACTTCAATACTGGAGCTGAGTCCATGTCCGATAATGGAACCATGGAATTTTCTTTTGAAATGGGAGCACTGAAGGACAATCCGGAAATTTGTCTTCAGATCAAGGAAACAGAAGTACCGAAAGAAGACCTCCGCCTCATCGGCTCGCAATATCCTGCGAATCTAAACGACTGCGATGACATGCCTGTCGTAATGTCGAAAGGAAATAGACCCTCCGACAACACTCACCCAATGCAATACCAGGGTAGACCGGTAGTTAAAAAATGTGAGCCGTTGACGGTGCGGGTTAAGGGAAATAACAACAATCCCGGTTCCATTCGAGACGCACCGAACACGAAAACAAAGTCTAGATCAGAATCGTCCGATGAACGAAGTAGTAAAAACGTTGAAGAACAAGCAACGAGAAGATCGAAGTCCAATGAGAAAAACGAAAAGGTGCTTGCAGAGGATTTATCTCGGGAAGTGCATTTAGCTGACGACAACAGTGAACAGAAAAAGTTTTTTGAGTTAATGCGCAGAAGGGAAAATGTTGGGTTTGACCTCAATTTGTTAAAGAAAAATACGATTGAAAGCCAACTTATGAGGGAATACTTCATGAAACCAAGCAAAGATTTTGCCAAAGAGAACATCGATACGTTGGCAGACACCTCAACGGCAGAGAACACAGATACCAAGCTTAAGAATGCAGAGAACGGTTACAAATACGATTATAAAATAAGCGTAAGATCAAAGAAGACTCCGACGGATCCTAATTTAAAGAATGCGAACATACCGCTTCCTCCCAACAAAGCTGAGCTTGATTCGCAGGATAATTGGTACTCGATCAACTATAGCAAAGATAAGTGGGAGCAACTGTTGTTGGAAAGTGGCAACTTGGAGATCCAAGAGAAGCTGCCCAAGTCGCTCTTACTGAAGCCCATCAAATTTCGAATCAACACTAGCGATTCAAACCCCAATTCAACTACTGGGATGTGCCCAACACACAAGATGTACTCAAGAGAACCTCCCCCAATGGCGCCAATGTCCCATGATGATATCAACAACCGTGCTGCAATGCAACCAACAGCTAGCTGTAATATCGATGATAATCGAGAGCAAGAACCCGTCCATGGAGAGAACAAAAGACGGGCTTCTCCTACTCCATTCATGACGAAAGACAATGATATACCTGCATTGTCTCCGCGATTTTCAGTCGAGGACCAAAAGTACCTTGACGCATTGGAAGACTGCGAGAAAATTGAAACTCGTACTTTTAACGACTGGGCCCCAAATAGTAATTTGCAAACATCCATTGAAATGAATGCCAAAGGCACGTCAGATTCCACCCAGCAACAGTCTGAGAATAAGACTCTGGATAACATCACGAGGCGAGTACGGTTAAACTATGAGCGCGGTAGTCGTGCTTGGCAGCCTGAGCGGAGAAGTAAAGAGCTGGTTCGGAAATTAGAAGCGGAAGTGGAGAGTACTATCCTAGATTCCGAGATACCCAAAGAAATTGAAAACAAAGACAGGAAATGCAATTGCGGGGAGGAGAATCCGGAAGAGGAAAATACGGAGAAAAGAAGAAAACGAAAGGAACCTACCTCGGCATCGAATAAGAAAAAACTACGGCCAAATAAAAAGGAAGCGGAGGATATTCTAGATGAGCATGTAATAAAAGAAACGGACATAATGAAAAAATATGGTAAGTACTTGGAGATGCGACGAAAAGAAAATTCTACATTAGATCGGTCTAAAATAGACGAAGATACAAATTTGATGGTAGTCAGACATGAAGAAACTAATGCGCTGACAGATGGTAAAGTGACAGATAACAGAAGTAAAGACGGAGCGTCATTATCTCATGACAAGGACGTCTTAGAAGGCAAGCACAGCAAGAGAGGTTGGGAGGTAATGCCCTATCTTGGTTTTCCAGTGAAAGATCCTTCCAAATTGAGAAAGGATGAGATATTTCCGATCGATGTCGAACCCGCGAGCATTCAAGTCGATAGAAAAGATGTGGAGAATATGCCTGGTGAGAAGGGGCAACAGACTACAGAGATTGATCAGTATAGTGAAGATACGGGAAAGGTTCGTGGCAAAACTGGAAGGCGCACTTCCGAATGGGATTGGTTGTTGGATAGTGAAAAGTTTGACAAGTCTCTCGAGGACACAAAGCTGAAGGAGGAAAATAGGAATCTTCAATATTCAGATGACTTCCAAACTCAGCATCTTATTGATTTTATTATCGGAGAAGAAGAAAGGGAATTGAACAGACAAAAATTGAAGAATCTCGAACGTCAGATTAATCTGAATAGTGAGTCTCATATGAGATCGGCCGAAGATACGCATGCACAGGCTGACGAAGCCACGCCGGAGGATGAGTCAACGGATATGTCCAAATTGACGGATAGGCAAAAATTAGCTCCGCCGACAACTACTTCATCGTTCGATGCTAAATCTAGTGCTGATCGGCCAACGGAGCTAGGCTATCGAAAATATAGAGGGGACAAAAGAAGTAAATTGGCATCGTCGGAGCCACACGAAAATCCTAGAGAAGAACGGCGTCAAAGAAGGAATTTGTACAAGACATTGAAAAACCCGGAACGACATGTGGAGCCTTTAGAGAGGTCCGACCAAGCGAATATAAGCGAGACCGAAACGCACGGAAAACAGCAGTCGCTGCCATCGAAATCCAAGCGAATGGAATCTCAAATCAGTAAGATAAGCAAGAGACTAGCTAAGATCATGACAAAGGGCCAGCAACACAAAGGCTTGTCCGCAGAGCGACCCGTCACCTATGAGGGCAGCGATCCATATGGCTCAGATGATGCTGATATTACGAAGAAGACTTCATATAGCTCTGAAGAATCAAAGCCACACAATAGAAGGGCTGTCGTCAAGCCATTCCATCCGCCTCTCAATCCGCGCGTGCGCATACCACGTCCCCCATTCGATGTGCGAGATCACGAATATCACACCATTAGCTTCCGGCCGCAGGCTGAGCTGCACCGGAACTCGCTGCGGCCATCGAAGCAGTTGTCGGTTGCCTCTCAGTCGCTCCATGCGAGCGCTAGTGTGCCAAAGCTACCGCGTCCCGTCTTGAAGCTACCGCCCTTCATGATGCGCTCCGTTCTGGCCATAGAGCTCGCACTTTTCGCCGCATTCTTGTCGCGTCGCAGAAGTGGTTGCAAATAGCCATTTGCTAACTACGTAAAATCGGTTGAAAATTAACCTAAATTTATGCAGATAAATTATTTACTTTTTGGCAATAAATTTGTAGAACACAATCGTCTTTTAGCGTTTATTATAACCAACGATATGACTCTGACTCGGCGGATTGCCTTAGGAACACCTGGCGCGCCTCCGAAGACTGCAATGGTCGAAATGTGTTCAACAGCGGTCGTCCCCGGCGATCTCTGAGTTGCCAAAACTTCGGCAGCTCCAAATGGGAAATGGGCAGCACCTCGGCAAACACATGCCACAGCACGGCCGGCGAGCATGGGGGCGTGGTCAGTGAGCCCATGTAGGCATAAAAGTTCCCTCTGTCCAGGTTACCCAGCAGCGACCCGAGCGTAAGGAAGGCAGGCGGGGTGTAGCTGCTGTTGAAGTTGCCCAGGTGCAGCAGCGAGCCAAAGATCTCATTGAGGCCGGGCTGATAGTACGGGTAGTTGGTCTGCAAGTCACTCTAATTTATATATCTCGATTCAACATTATTCTAAGAATCTATTCGAAACTTACGCGCACCACCTTGAAGAGGACAGCCAATACGGCCAGGCCATCGGTTTGATTCCTGGCCTCCTCGTCGCTCTGATATCTCGTGTTGCGATGCACGATGTGCATCTCTAGATCGTAGCGCCGCCCGCTGAGCAAATGCTCCGAGCCCTTACGCTGGGACGAGCCCCAATGGAAGTGCACAGCCATCGCCTCGTAGAAGTCTCCGAGCAGTCCGCCGGTGACATAGGGACGTTCGCCCAGCACAGTTGCCGGCACACTGAACTCAACTGCACAGCAAAGAAAAGATATCCATTAGCATGGCAAATATGTAGTTTCGTGGTCTGGCATGCGTGCCTGTATGTCCATTATTTCTCACGCTGAGCAGCTCGTCGAAGGGCTGCTCGTAGTGGCCAAAGTGCAGCGGCGGCAGACCAATGGGTATAGCCTTGTGAGGACTCAGCGAGATTGGCGACTGATAGATGCCTCCACACTGTGGATAACTGTTTCTCCAGCTTTGGGGATCGTCGTAGCTGAAGCGCAGACCCTCCGGCAGCAGATCTAGTTGAAGACAATGATATATCGTGAATACTATATACAGATACAAATTGTAAATTTCAGAAAAAGTCTTAAAGATCGAATTGATTTTGACTATGATTGGAGTCCCACTTCCAGTGGGTCAGCTATCTGAGCATCATAGTTAGATAACGCATTTCCTGAGGACTGCTCCACTTAAGAAGGTCTTCAAGGTCTTGCTTTATCCACAACTGTCACCATTCACCATTCACCACAGCGTGATTGGGCAATCAAACCAAAAGCATTCAATCACAATGGCTAACTGCTTTGGCTCAATTCCCAACACGCAGCGCCAATTGTGTACTATAATTGTCCACTTTGGGCGGGGAAGTCGGGCCAAAGGCTAAGATATCTGCGCCATCTTATATAAGCGTATTGTAAACAACAATAACAGCGAGCGCTGTGACATCTGCCATGGTTATCCGTTACTCGTAGATCATTTGTGCATGCAATTTTAATTATTGTTATTATTTACAGGCCGCTGACTTGTTTGCTATCCATTAGTTGCTCCATGCGTGTGCTTCACTCCCTCTCGATTTGACAGTTTTATGAGTGCTTCAAAGTGATATACGAGAGCAGTACCACTGCCAGATTAGAGATGGCTCATAAACTCGCCCAATGCGTAAGGTGCATGTACCGTTACAGATCGTAAGACCCATTGAACATACGCATATGAACATATATGTACAAGCTTTAGTCTAAGTGGTTGTTGTCTCATAGGTACATATATGCCCAATTGTGAATGACAGTCGCAGATATTCTATGGACACACTTGATTGATTTGCAGATAAAGCTCTCCATTTGACAATAATACCCACTCGCTGAGAAGGGCAGCAGCAGCAGCAGTCGCTGGTAGAAGTCGCCAATTGCCGGAAAGTGCATTCTGTGCAATTATGTATATACACAAATCTGTACAGGCAGAGGTACATCGACTCTCGTCCAAGTGTAAATCAACAGATGTGTGCAATCGTTATAAACAGCGCCGACCCGACAAAGAGGCTCACGCACGTCGCTCTGCCGACTGAGCCACGCTCATGGCTGGCTGCGACCTTTATACGGATTCGTAAACTCCGACAGCCCTTCGTCAGAGTCGAGATCTTTTGGGAAATGGCATCGGCTCTGGGGGGGTGGACGACTCGAAAGTTTCTTTTTTATGCTCGATTTCAGCGGCTCACAATCACAGACAGCGACAACATATAATGCCGCAAAAGAAGTTGACAAACAGACAGTTATGAACACCCACATACCGTCGAGGCTTTAAGCTGCGCATTTTTGGCAGCTGCACAGCGCCCAGAATAGGTTCTAGTTGAGCTTCTGTGTCCACCACTATCAAAATTCACAATGAAAACATTCAGATTACAACGATGACATGCACAAATTTCATAATATTAAGCTTTAACTTTATCTTTAAGAAATTTCAGTTGCTTTAGAGATTAAAAATTCAAGGTAGCTAACGACTATAGAATACCCTTACTTGGTTATTATATTTTTTACCATTCTTCTTCGTTTTATTTATTCTCTATTGAATATTAAAGTTCACAAAGGATTTCAATTCCAATTCCTGTCCTTAGCCCTTAGTATATCAATAAAGTTAATTAGTATTTCTGATTAAATTAGCTACTTTTGAAAGAAAAAAAATGTATTATCGCTAAACTGCATCACTTTTAGTGAAAAGCTTTCGACATTAGTGTATTTGTTGGACATCTGCCAGGGGTATAAAACCCATAGCAGCTCAAAGATCAAGATCAAGATCAAAGTCGAGCCAATTCTTGGACGATAAATGTTTTTTCTTGATCGCCACACGATTCGCTCGAATGTGTATATACTGCGCATACGAAATCACCCAAATATTTCTCTTTTTCTCTCTTTTTATACTTATACAACAAATTTGATTTTAATTATATATATACATATAAAAAAAAGAAGCTTTTTCAAATGGGATTTGTGTGCTCAGCGGTAAAGTAATTTCCCAAACAAAAATTTATATAATTTAAAAAATAAAATATATATATATATTTCTTGCGAGTGTTTTTGTTTTAAGAGTGACATTGCATATTTGGAAACTATATATAATCATATACCGTTGTTTTATTTCATTATAAACATGCATTTCGAGACATCAAAATATTTATTTTCGCAGTTAGCAAGGAAATATCACTTATACAAAATTACAAAAAGAAAAAAAATACTAAAAATGTTTTTAAAATTGTCTTGATTTTGAAATCCCGGTTACGCGCGTTCTTCCGTTGATTTTTCTCTCGGACATAACGTGTTCCCGACCAAAACATAGCAAAGAGCAACAACAACCGGCTCAGCATCAGTTGAGTCGCAGCCGCTAGCAACGTCAACGTCGGCGCCGACAGCGACGGCGACTGAGCTGCTTATTTTTTACCAATAAGAATTTTACGCAGTACTCAACTGTGGCCAATAGGAAAACAAACGTAGTTGCAGGCAGAAGTCGCACAGCATAAAGAGAACGTAGCAAACGGATAAGCAGACAAAGACAGCGAGAGGAAGTGCAAGCAACAGAGAGAAAGAAGGGACGCCGTTATGTGGAAATTATTAATAAAAAAAGTGTAACGTACTGACCTTATAACAGACAAAAACAACAACAAAAATAATAAGCAAAACTTAAAGCTACCCAAAAAGTCAACAAATATTTATCAAAACCCACACAAACACTCGCAGAACAAAAACAAAAACACCAAAATGCGCGAGCTTTGTGAATTGCTACAGCGTCAAGCGTAAGTAAAATATGTGAGAGAAAGAGAGAGAGTGAGGGGTGAATAGCGTGGAGAGGCGAGAGAACGAGACGAGACGCGACGAGGCGAGGAGACGAGAGGAGAGTCAATCACGCGACAGCATAGACGAACGACGCTTTGGCGCGCTATTTCCAGTGCGCGGTTCAAGAATAAAGCGTAGATTCGACAGCAAAACAATAAAATATTAACTCCAAAACTATGCCAATATGTTGGCGCATGCAATGCCAATGACTGCGACAGCATTAGCAATAGCAACCGTAACAATAGGAAGTGCGAAATAACAAACAAAAATTTGATACCTCGAAAACGGCGAATGAGACGAGCAAAACACAGACGGCGAAAACAGAACAAAGCGTGCGCTGCTCACGTCTGTCTCTCTGCCTGACTAGCCAGCAGCGTGTACCCAAAAGCAATTATAATTCGTTTTGTCTCGTTTGGGTTTCGGCATTTTTTTGTTGGTCGTTATTTATTTATTATTATTTTGTGTTTCTCAATTTATTTCGGATATGTTAGCCAAAAGAATGTGCGGTATGCGCGTTTCAAAAAAGTATCAACTCGAACCGCGTGGCTCAACAAAAAGTTGCTAAGCAATTCAATAGAAGCGGTTCGTAACGTCTGCAGCGACTGCGAAACAAAAGTAAATTCGTTGAGGAGTCGTCTTTCTCGTCATTTGATGAGCAGTGAACGGTATATCCAGTGATACACTAACACAATTCTATTAGCTAATATGCAAATCTGTATGCCCGGCGCTAGTGTTAATTGGGCTGACTAACAGAACATTACCTGTTTTATCGCTTCAGCAACAACCTGATGAGCAAAACGAATAAACTTGTGCTGGTGCGCCATGGCGAGAGCGAGTTCAATCAGAAGAATCGGTTTTGCGGCTGGCACGATGCGCCGCTCAGCGCGGGTGGTAAGCTTACATTACTGATAACAGCACATACGTTAATATACTCTTAACAGAGAGTGATACGTTTATGGCGTAAAGAACGTAACGCAATGTTATTGAACTACGCATGTTAACATATGCATCTATCTATGTTATTCATCATTTGATGCTGTCACTGTCAGCATCGATAGAATATCTTAGTTTATTATGCAGAGTTTCGCATAGTGTATTTTATTATAGTGTTATTAATATACATAATAATAGAATACAGAAAAAAAAACAAATTGAAAAAATGGGAAATTTTTGGTAAATCTATTTTAAATTTTTTATAGCTTCCGCTTTAAAGTTTGTAGTATGAAACTGGTTCTTTACACCAATACAAATTTGTTCAAAATATATTTTTTTAGGTCTTTGAACTGTAGAAAAAATACATCTTAGTTATACTAATAGACTAGACTATTTGATATCTTCTATCAGACATCGAACAGGAAAAGACCAAAAGAGTTACTTTCCTACTGATTATCTATTTTCGTATATATTTAGGTCTCGAAGAGGCGCGCACCTTGGCCGCCGCCAATCTGAATCTGGCAAACATGGAATTCGACAAGATCTACTGCTCGAAGCTGCGTCGATCCTTGGAAACGGTCGACGTGATATTAAGCGAAATGAAAAGCTCCTTTTTGCCAGTTGTGTCCGATTGGCGGCTGAATGAGCGGCATTATGGTAACTTGACAGGCTTCAATAAGCGGGTTCTGGCCAACCAGTATGGGGAGGAGCAGGTGCAGCGCTGGCGTCGAAACTACGACGGCTTGCCACCGCCCATCGAAGCCTCCAATGTCTACTACTACCACATTTTGAACAATCCTGCCCTCCAGAGTGTACCGGCCGGAGAATTTCCGCTCACCGAATCCATGCGCATGTGCGTGGAGCGTGTCAACCCCATTTGGTTAGAGATCAAAAAGGAAGTCCTAGCAGGGACACGTATCTTGCTCGTTGTCCATGGAACCATTGCCAGAGCTCTGATTAAGCACATCGAAGGTGCGTAGCTTCGAGCCACTATCCAACTATATCTATAACTATATCCAACTATATCTATAACTATAGCCAACTATATCTATAATATGTGTCCTTCACATCTCCCGTTTAGGTGTGTCTGAGCAGGAAATTGAGAAGGTCAACATTCCCAACAGTGTGCCGATCGTGTACGAGTACAACCTCAAGTCCGGAGAGCTCGCTGGGGAGGTCAGGTATTTGGGCGATAGTCAGTACATTGAGGAAATGAAGAAGAAAGTCGCGGCCATCGGTGATATAAAATAATATATATACATATATATTTCTTTTATATTTTTGAAACTATTGTAGAAATCGAAGTATTTAAAATTAAGAAAATATGTAATATTAATTATTTATCCGACTTTGTGTTTCTTTTCACTTGAATTTCTTAATTTAATTTTATTTGTTTCGTTGTAAGGGACAAACTTGATCAAGTTGTCTTTCATTTTAAGATTTTCTTTGCCGATGATAACAGACGATAAGCCTTATAAGGGCGTTACTAGATAAGATATTATTCTAGACTTACGACTTGATGATCCACCTAGGAGATAAGTTATCATTTGGAAAACGCACAAATAAAATCTTTTGTAAGCAAATTTTATTGTTAATTAGTTGGGAATGCATTTAGTAATACTTTAAGTTACTGCCACGCCCACCACTTGACTAGTCAGTAGTCAGTAGTAGTTCTGCTCGTTGTAGTTGTACAGAGAGTTCAGATTGTTGGGCAGTATATAGATGTCCTCGGGGCGGCCGTTGAACAGGAAGGGACGCTTCAGGGATGTCAGCTTGGAGTCCTGCTGCGGCGTTGGCAGCGAGGCCAGCCCAAAGCTCTGCTGCTGGCCCGCATGGCCGTAGTTGGCGACCGGAGCTGGTCTATACGGATTGGTGGGCGTGGGCGGGCGCACGTTGAAACCGCTTCCAAATCCAGGTGAAAATGCGGCCAGATCACTTGCTCCGCCGTTCATCTGGTAAATGCCGGAGGGTTTGCCGTTGGCCACAAAGTTGACGGGCAGATTGAAGACCGAGCCGAAGGTGGAGAACGTGGGCATTGGCTGATAGGTGAGCAGGGGCGAGAAGCTGTTGGCAAACGGGGCCGGCGCCAGGTTGGTGGGCACGAACATGTACGGCGTGGGCGGCAGGCGCACATAGTAAATGGGCGAGTTGCGAGATGCCTGAGCCGACGTCGGACGACGATCGCCAGCTGCGCGGGACATGACCACATCTTCCAGCTCATTACTGGCGCCCGGATAGGTGGGGTAGAACATGTCCGGGGCTATGTACAGCGGAAAGGGTATTAGCAGCGGCTGTGCATACCCTATAAAGGGCAGCATCTTGGGCATTGGCATAGCCGGAGCCGGAGCAGGCGGTGCCATGCCCTCAAAAGAACTCGCAGCGGCGGCGGCAGCTGTATATGGATTCCAAGCATAGTTCGTTGTTGAGGCCGGCAAGCGAGAGTCCTGCTTGAACTCGTGCAGCATCTGATACGGATCGTCGTCCTCTTCGCTCTTGATATCCTGCTGCTGCTGCTCTGCTGGCAGCTCCTGCTCATGCGCATACTGCTGCCCAGCCGCAGCATGACCCGCCGCCTGCTGCTGCTGCGATGCTTGCGGCAACTGCGTCTGCTTCGCTTGGGTCTGCTTCTTTACCAGCTGCGACAGATTGGCAGCCTCCGTAGACCAGATCAGCAGCAATGCCAGCAAGAGGCGCAGTTGAACCAAATGAGTTGACATGGCGACGGCGTTAACTGTAAAGATAATGTATATTATATTGAAATTAATACTATATGAAAACTTGGATAATCGAGAATTCCTAAGAAGATCTGTATTATTTTAAGATTCCAAGTCCTAAGAGGTAAATCTAAATTGCACTGGATACTTTTTGTTCCTTAAATACTTTTTATATGTACAATCTATTATATATCTATATTATACACAGCTCTTTAGCCCAAGCCCTCTAATTTTCCAGATAAAATCAGAGTGTTCTTAGTTAAAAATAAAAAATAAAAACGAAATTCTTTTCAAAACTTGTTGTTTTTAAACCGAAGTCGAATGTTTCGCAATTGTTTTTCTCTATAAAATTCTCTTTATATTAAATTTTCTTCATACAGACTAGAATTCCAAAGAAATTTTTATAAAATTAGTTTATGCAATTATTCGATCAATTCACGATTTTCACAGAGTTTTCTTTTCTGAAGTATTCACAATGCTAGGAGACATTGCGTACTTGATTTTCACTTGATTTCCGGGACTTGGATGTGGGATTGTGTCAAGCTGCGCGCAGAGAAGCGAGAGAACGGATGAACTGCACCCCAGACGGGCTGAACTGGCAATAAGTGTGAGCGCGCTTAAAGGCTGCGCTTTATATTGGCTAAGACTGTCGACGCTGTCGACGTCGCCGCTGCGCAGGCGCAGAACTGGCCAAGAGCCAAGAGGCGAGACTTGGCCCAAGTAGTCAGAAGCGGGCCAAAAGCTGTCGCAGTCACTGCTGTCTCTGTTTCTGCTGTTGCTGCTGCTGTCGCAGATTCCATCAGCTTTTGTGAGATCGGCTTGAGAGTTCTGCTGGGGTCGCTCCCAGGTGATAAATCGGCTAATTGGCGCCAGCCCAAACGTTAGCCTATGTACATAAATATAAATATAATTACTCACAAGTGTCAATGGCCCCCGTGTCAGCCGCACATGCAATTGTAGCAAATTAAATGACTGAAAAACTGAAGAAGAAATTTGAACGAAAAAAAAGAAGAAGAACGATCTAAGAAATGTTAATTACGAGATCGTATGTCCGCATGCCCTGTAACTAACGCGCGCGATTACACTAATGGGGGAGGAGGAGGGGGAGTTATGAGGTATGCAGAAGGCTCATTAGTCAACGATATCCAGAGAGCAATCTGCTTAGCGCCAAGCTTAAGCACCTGTGCATCTGTAACTGCAGCGACGCCCCAGTCACGAACAACTGTTGCATAATTGGGCATAATTGTGCGATTACCCCAACATACGAACATATGTCAGACATACATACACAGAGACATACATATGTATGTACGTACATCTGCGCAGAGATAGTGTGCATCTTTATTGTCTGCATAATTCTTAGTTAATGCCAGTCATAGAGCTGCATATCAAGCCCTAGGCCAAGCCTCCGCCTGGCCACAGAGAAAGAGAGCGAGACAGAGAGAGAGGGAGACAGTTGGCGTCATATAATTATGTTTATTTTATAGACAGGCCGATAAACATAGATAGGCGCTCCCTGACTTTAGCTCAGATGCTGCTGTGCTTTATATTAATAATCTAATATAAATAATTTGTTTATTTGTCAATGCCAGCGGCGTTGGCGTTGGCGCCGGCGTGCTGCTCTCCTAAAGATTAGGGCCATAATAAATAGCATGGCTAATTAAGCGGCGACTGCAACTGCAACTGGAGACAACCACGCAGATGCAAAGATGCAGATACAGCCAGAGATACCTATGCTACACGTTTGTACTTGGATGCCGCAGATTGTGACGATGCTGCGGTAAAGGACAGACAACGGACAGTAAGAGAGAGAGAGCGAGAGAACGGGTGGTGCTATAATAGAGCCAAGTCAGGCAGGCCATGTTAGAGCCAAGCCCGCGCCACTCCACGCAGGCGACGCGCCAACGTAATTAGCCTTGGAATGTCCTTGTGCACGTGACTATCACCCGACAGCGGGCTTCTTGTGCTGCTCCAGCAGCAGCAGCAGCAGAAGCAGCAGCAGCTTAAATGCTAAATATAAACACGCGTGCCTGCGCATCATCAAACTTGGGCACACTTTCCTAACGAAGCCGATGTGTCGCACTAGGTGTAAATGCCGGCAATTGGAACGTACATAAAGACAGGCGCAAACGTAAACAACTATCAGCTATCAGGGAATAGGGTTCATTAACACCACGACAACACCAACGACGACGACGATGGCAACTGTTGACAACTGGACATACGCATACTTTGGCCAGTTACTTTTTGAGTTCATCTTCAAACGTCATCATCATCGTCAACATGATCATCATCACAGTCAAAGCTCATTTAAAGTAAACTATTTTTGATTTGTTTGTCTTACTCTTTATTGTTTGGGTAAACTTTGGTAACTCGCACAGGAATTGAAGCAAAAATGTATATATAACTATCTGGGTCAGCTAGCGGCACGATCGCACCTATAGTATATCAGAGTTATGAATAAAAATAACAAAAAACCTTTTAAGCGCCGTGTTCTAAAGTGCCTAAACAAACAAATTGACTCTGTGAATAAAATACGCAAAAGTTGCGTCTCGCCTTGATATACTCTTTCACGAAAACACAGTTAAATAATCGCAATTCTTATCATGATGTTTGGGTCTTTGTTGTCTTAAAACACTTTCGTGATAGTAAATTAGTTTGGAGATAAGCAGCAGCTAATCCTCGTTGAAAGACTTAGAAATTATCTGCAACTCATATTATTAAGTAACGAAACTGATTACGAAACAAATATACCCTGTTCGTGTAGTGTATAAGCTAAAGTTCACATCCATTGCCGAATAATTAAAGCACTTGGACTGCTCTCCAGAAACCACAAAACACGCGCCACCACTTGGCTACTTTCTTTAACCGCAAACAGGTGATTTTTTTATCGGTTGTCCGAGCGCAATCACTTGGCCGAGTACACTAACATATTTATTGTTTTTTTTTCTATTCTTACGGCATTTTCATTGACATAATTATTATTCCGCTTATTGAACAAGCACAATAAAGTTCTCTTAGAGTTCAGAAGTCTTGTTGGGCCGCCGGCTGGCAACGAGACGAGGTGGCCGAGTGGTTAAGGCGTTGGACTGCTAATCCAATGTGCTCTGCACGCGTGGGTTCGAATCCCATCCTCGTCGCATTTGTTTTTTGCTGCTCATCTCTTTTAATATGCAATTATAATTTTATTGTTGCATAATCAAACAGTTTTTTTTAATTTGTTAGTTGTTAACTTTTACTCCAATTAATTAATTTATCAAATGGTTTACTTCATATAAAAAAAATTTAATTCGACGAGGATGGGATTCGAACCCACGCGTGCAGAGCACATTGGATTAGCAGTCCAACGCCTTAACCTCTCGGCCACCTCGTCACATGCGACCTCCGCAACCAGTTGATTACTTGATGCACAGCTTGGCTAAAGAGCAAGCAGTACATCAATTTACTACCGATAATTATATACAACTAAGTACAAAATATTTAAAATTATATATGTATTAAAAATGTATTTTTAAGTAACGTCAATTTGTTTTCATCTCTTTGTATAACAGCTTTAGAACAATAATTGTATTATAGTAAGCATAAATTAATGTTTCATGCTTGCACTGCTGCTGATGCTATTTCACTGCTTTTCACTCTGTGCAGTACAAACTGTAATACACAATACTGCTTTTAGTACTATTACACTGCTTTTTGTATGATTGCACTGCTTTACACTTCTATATTTGTACTGCTTGATGTTTAAATCATTTCGCTTTCATCATGTATAAGTAGTAAAAACTTAGAACTACCCTTGACACGTGACGAGGTGGCCGAGTGGTTAAGGCGTTGGACTGCTAATCCAATGTGCTCTGCACGCGTGGGTTCGAATCCCATCCTCGTCGAAAGACCTTTTTGCAATTTTTTTATTTTTAATTAATGCTATTTTTAAAGATATCAACGAACTATATTTAGCGACAACGCCTTTGCTTATCTTATGGCAGCTAAAAAGTGATTAAATTAAATTTCAATAGCTAAGCCAACCGCTGCTACATAGTTTTAAGTCGCTTTACAAGGCGAGATGTTTATCTTATTTCAATTGAATCTAAAGTTTTTATGGCCACTCTTCTGCGCCACAGGGTACGTTTAATGGCCAGTCCGGGTAGCTATAGTATAAACGAAATGGGAAAAGATACATTGATAACAAGTTAAGTGTCAACAAGATGCGGGGATATGGATGAGAACGTGAATGTGGGGAGGCTGCTTAGTAGTAAGTGTATTCGCTAGAATCTCCTAAGTTTATTGACTTTGGCCCAAGATACTGTCGTTAGCTTCAAGGTCGTCGTCTCGGCGCGCACAAGCGGGAATCCACAATAATTGGGAAGAATTCGGCAGACGTAGGCGCAGGTATTTAAGCCGACAAAAAAGCAAAGAAGAAGAAGAAGCAATTTCTAATATACAATAACAACATTAAAAGACAATTGAAATAATGATCGTTGCTGTTGCGGTTTGGAGTTGTAAAAAGCGCTGGCGCAATTAAGTTCATTGCGAATGATTTCTTTTTCATTCATTTGCGGCGACTAATTAATCCATTTAATACAATTGCCGCGATCGCAAGACCGTACATATATATATAAATATATATATATATATATATATATATATATATATATATATATACTATATATATATATAGTAAGAAATGTGAAATATGTTTGCCTTTGCCATTGTTTATTTTCGCCAAACTGACTTTCGAGCGATAAAACATATTTCTTGCTCGTTAACTGCGAAAACCCGTAGAAGTTTGCGGCCGCATTTTCAGTCTACTCCTCCACCTCACCTGGCGACGTGTGGAAATCTCCTGCAATTATAAATCAGCAAAGGCCATAAAACTTAACTATCAATCGTTTGCTCCAATTGTCAGGAAATTGGAAAGTTTTGTGTTTATAGTGCGGATATAAAGCGAATGAGCTATAGTCCGCAAATCGTAGATGCTGCCCGATGTGGGTGGTGTGAAAGCAACTACTCTATATATCGGGAGAGTGAGAGAGAGAGAGAGAGAGAGAGAGAGAGAGATGTGTGTGAATGGCACAGAAATTAATCAGAACTCTGATTAAATTAATATTACACGATCAAATGATTGTTTGACTTGAATCAGCACGTTACCTGCCAGCCGCACAGCCTCCACTTAACTCAATATGCAGCAGCCTAGATTTACCTGTGATCAAAGCCCAGTTTTACCTGTGATCAAAGCCCAGTGCAGGGCACGCTTCGGCGCCCAGTTTAACCTTTTTGCTTGTGGTCACTTGGCACTTTCACAAAAAAAAGCAGCAACAACAGAGTAATAATAATAATAACATAAATAAATATGGCAGCTGCAAAGCAGTGACTGCTTGACTGCCACATACCCTGTAAAAGAAGATTTGCATTGTACCATAAATATTCAATAAAGCTAACATTCTAATGAACTATAGAGTCAAGTCTAGACAATATGCACCAAAATAAATTGATACTAAAAGAAAAATCTCAAATTGATATTCGTTGTGCATAGATATCAAAAATATTCTGATCAATATCGGAAACTGATTTGATATATATGTGCCCTTATACGGCATGCCTTTCTATAAAACAGTTTCGGAGCCAGATGAAGCGATGATGCTTATTTTCCTGGCTGGTTGCATTTCCTTTCGTCTGCTCTACAAATATTTAACTTTCAACGAAAGTCAGAGTCAAAGCAATCGCCATCCGATGCTGACCCCAATCTTGTGTAAGAAATTACTCAGAAAAATGCACACAAAAACAGATGGGACGAGATTTTTAGCATTGCATAAGACGCCAAGACGCGATGACAACTTCATTCCGAGTGGAGTGCACAGCGCGAAAGCCGGGTGGCAATTAAATGGCGTTGGCCACATGCCAAGCGCCTCCAAATCAAAATCAAGCCAAGAGACAAAGGCCAGTTAGGCAGCTGATTCAGCTTAATCGTGCGCCGATGAATGGGTTTAACGAACTCGCCAATTTATCGGCAATAAAATGTGAAACTACTTATAATTAGGTACAAACTCACACACACACACACACACGCCTGTTCACACATACATACATATTTATGAGTGACGTCGGGATGGCCTTAACCTTAGCCATGGGTGGGTGTTCCAGCCATCAACTTGTGCTCTGACTAATGCTAATGAAAACGTTAGCCGCATAAATGGCCAGTGTTCTAGACTGTCAGAGTGAAACAGTTGTTTGAAGACCATTTTTTAATGCACTACCCCAAGCACGCAAGTGCCTCAGTCAGCTCCATCTGTCTGGCTATCTCTCTGTCTGTCATATATTTGCTGGAGCTTCTTGATTAGTTCGTCTAGTGCTTGGCTTGCTAGTTGCCATCGCCTCTGCCATCGCCATCGTCATTGTCATTGTCTCGTGCTTCTGACTATCTATCTATATTGCTTCCGTCAGCATTAAACATATTACTCCTAACAATTGCCAGCTTAGCTCACACGAATCGCAAGATGGAACTGATGCAGATACTCAGATACGAGAGTCGCCTCTGCCTCTGCCTCTGCCTCTGGCTCTCGTTCGTGATTTGTGTTGTCTAATCGCTAACAATTATGCCAGCGCCAGATAGAACTTGCTGTTCTCGTACTTGTACTAAGATGCGTGCAGTCAGTTGGATTACACTCTGCAGCCATCGAGCTGGGACTGGGGCTGCGGCTGGGGCTGGGACTGTGGCTGCTGCTATGCGAGAGTTTACGCACTTCAACACACACTTCTTCTGCCTGTGTACATTGGCTACGCGTAATTGCTGACAGGGGGAAGCTCGATGCTGTCGATGCCGAGACGGAGCTGCCGCCTGGCACGGCTAATTAATATTTAAAGGTGTTTTGATTGACATTCCACTGTGACCGGGAGCCCGCTGCGGCACAGGTAAGCAAATGGCAAATGATATATTTGCGGTTATGTCACCTGTTTGCACAGAGCACAGAGACAAAACTAAAAAGAAAACAAAATTAAGAAGAAGAAGAAAAAGGTTGCACTTTAATTAGACAGGCACTCAGATAGCATAGCCAGAGAGACATAGATGTAGTTTGTGCTGCTAGAAACGTTGGCCAATTAGTGTTCGCTTTAGTTGGTGAAAGATGAGAAAGTGCTCGGAGCTGTTAAGGTACATGGGGCAAACGGGGTTTACATAACGCCAGACAACAGCACTTTTGAATGTTGTGTTTTATTTTTATTTTTTTTTTTATCATTTTAATTAGCGGCCATAAAACTAGGTAGCAGCAGCTAGCTGGTGACTTGGAGCTTTGCATCACCAAAAGAAATGGAAGTTGGCTATCAATTTTGCTAATCATAGACGACTTCCCACCGCGGACTGGGTCAGAGTTTGGAAGTCAACTTCCACAATGGCCAAAAAGGTCAGCTAAGCGGGCCACTAACCTGGCCAATACATAGACAGACAAACAGACAGCGAGAGAGACAAACGTCAACACATCACGCAATGGCATTTAAAATGAGCTTTGGTAACGCCTGTGGCGCCAATTGCTGTATGAAAAACTAAAAATAAAAACACAAACCCTTTAAGCGGCACACGCACAGCTTCAGCTTGAGCTGCGTGGCATGCGGTGGGCTGTCAATAACAACCTGATTTGCACAATAGCTTCGTGTTACCCGAGAGAGCAGAGCAGCAGCCTTTGTTGTCGTAGGTTCATTTGTAACTAATTTGTGCACATATCGGAAAGACAAAAGCAGCCAAGGCAGTAGCAGCACAGGTAGCTGCTACCTGTACCTGTTGCAGTTGCCAGTTGGTAATTTAATCAAAAACTAAGTACATGACTGGCCGGCTGATGATATAGAGTTTCCCTGCTCTGACACTTTCCAACTGACTCCTCTCTGGGCAATTGAAATGGATCAATTCGCCTCTTGGATTTGTCAGCCAAGTGGTAAGGCAAACCCGCAAAGTGCAATGGCAAACTGTAACAGTAAGCGGGCAAACAATAAACTAGCAAATTGATGCACTTCGTTCGGCTGGCTCATCATCATCGAGATCGTGTCGGACCTCACACACATCGCTGCGAGTTGAGCGCTCGCACTCACTGCCAACCGTTCGGCCAAGTCCAAGTTGATGACGTCGCACCTCGACGGCGACGGCGACGTCGAAAACGGCAGCAACAGCAGCAGCAGCCGGCGCTGACTGCGGCAGCAGAGTGATTTTGGTTTTAAGAAGAAAAAAAAAAAAAACAAATTACACACAGTCCGCAGATCTCATTTATTTGCCGCTCTTCGAGGCGTTCACAACGTCGAAAGCTAACGCTGCGCGCCAAGTAACTTGTAAACTTGAAGATTTTGAGTCGGGAGTCGGAAAGGTAGTCCCAGGAGCGCGTCTAAAGTCGTGATCACAAAATACTTGTCAATCAATCAACACCAGAGTCAATAAAGAAATTTAACTTTAAATACTGAAGTGTATATATAAATTTATGTACATATTTGAGATTTCGCAACAAGGACAAGGACACTCGGCAGTCGTTAACGACTCATCACGTTGGCAAATAAATTCCATAAATATTACAAACAGCTTCTGCTGACGCTGCTGCTGCAATCGCCGACGCGCCTTTCAAAGTGAGTGCAATTTCAATAAATGCCCATAAATTGATCATTGTCAATTTGCATACGCAAAGAGAGCTGTTTGTGCAGCTGTCAGCTGACAGCTGCTGAGAAATTATTAATTAAGCGTTTTATGCATAAATGCGGCGTCGCCAGCAAGTTCGTTGCCTAAGTCTTTCGTTTTCCCGCTGTATTCGCGGATTGTGACTTAATTAGTCGGGTTCAACAAATGATATAGGCACAAAACAAAGACGACCTTGACTGGCTGGCGCATGATAATACAAATACGACTCCATTTCCATATGGAGAAGAATTTAGAATGTCCAGTGGAGGCATCATTAGGCGGCAGCCAAACGAGCACTGATTAATCTTCTCGGAACTCACTCTTGTTGGCTGTGAAAATGTCCAATTTCATATTGTTCAGTTCGGCTAGCTCTGTAACTATCTTTCTGATTCAGCCAATATCAAATTACGCTGATAGAATGCCGGAACACTCCCACAAGCTGCCAGAAGAAAGCGCAAAAGGCGTTTGGCCATTTTTTCTGATCATATTTCATGCGGGCGTCTCGCACTGCAGCAGTTCGGGTGACCAGCTAATCATTGGCGAACTTTCTGCAATTTATCAATCTCCGAGATCTTCTCATTGGGTGTGCGCTGCAAGGTCAATAGAGGGCGCCACACGCCATGTTAGCTAGAATCGCCAACGGCAAGTTTCGCTAGAAACTAGAAGATCTAAAGTCGATGGCCAATAGATAAATGATAGATAATACGGGATCGGGCTTATTTATGATACTGCTGCCTCGATTTGCATAATCAGGCAGTTTGGGGGCGCAACCTCTCAGCCCCAAACATGTTAGCATTATCGCGCTTGTCTCGATGCTAAATTGATGCCGTTTAGTCTGCGCCAATTGCCGCCGATTTGATTTGATTTTATTTTATTTTTCGGTTTATTTATTGATCAATTTATTTTTACTTACTCATTAATCACTCAGGCGTTGAAATGCGCCGCCAGATGGCGCTCGCCATGCTCATTAGCGTAATTGCTCAGCGGGCGTCGACAGCGACAGCGCCAGCGACGCCGACGGTGGCGTCGCCGTCCGCGTTTTGATTAGCGTGCATTAAATGCTTTCATTTAAGTAAATCAAATCGAGACTCTCGAAATCTGTTTTGTTTCTTCGCTTTGCGTCTCGAACGTGAGAAACTTTACCATAAAGTGGCCAGCAGTTTCAGCAAAAAAACAAAAAAAAACAAGTAAGAAAACTCTAGTCGAGACCGCTCGACTAGGGTATACCCTGAACCCTGCGAAGATCCGCTATTCCAAGCATTCTTCATTTCTTTAATATACATAAGTATATATATGTTCATTACACGCAACACATACACACACACATACACAGGCGCACGCTCACACAAGCGCAAGGTCAGCTGTTCTTTGGCTGCTTTGCACGGCAATGTTATGGGAAATTAAATGTTTAATAACTTTTTTTCTAGACCAACGATTTTGATCAAATTGTTGGGCGTAATCATGCATATGTATGTATGTGCCAAAGCACAAGTCTCTAGTATTTGATATACGGGAGTTACAAATTTGAGGCGAAGGGGGCGTGGCACCCAAAATTTAACAAAAACCGAAATTGCGTAAGGCTCACATAACACTAAATGCAAAATTTGAAGACTCTATCTAGAAAGATGAATTATATAGAATTTTATTGCTTAATTTAGATTTTCGTTTTTAATCGATAACAATAAAACGATAAAAGTTATCGAATTTTGAAACAAACTCGATCTTTTCGTGCTATACAGGAACCTACATAAAAATTTCAAGTTGCTCTTGTAGGTTCTGAGAACGACGCGTTCATACATACGGACAGACGGACAGACGGACGACGGACGGACAGACGGACAGACGGACAGACGGACGACGGACGACGGACATGGCTAATCAACCGGCTTGTCATCCTGATCAGAATATATATACTTTATGGGTCGCCACGCCTCCTTCTGCCTGTTACATTTTAAACTTTCCCTTTTCCTTTTCATGGCTCGGGTATAAAAAAAAAAAAAACATTTAACGCTTTGATGCGCACAGCCGATTCATATTTATTTATTATTCGAATTATTCGGCATTTGTGACTTGCAAAATCGGGCAGAGAAATACAATCGAACGCTTGCCAGTGCTCGACTTTACGCTATTATTCACATCTTGGTAGCCATTAGTCCATCAATCATGGCCCGAAACAATTGCGAGTCGAGTGCAGGGCGTGGGCGCCTGATCCGCGCTTGTGGACACATTTGTACTTTTGCCTTGACATACATGTGGACACATTAACCTAATGGTCTCCACTTCCCTCTTTCTCTTTTTTCTAACAGCATGCCATCTCTGTCTTCTCTGCTGGCGCTGCTCGCCCTGGCCACACCCAGCTTAGCCGGTGCCTACTCCTACAGCATGCGCGGCACAGACGTTGTCGGCCCCGTCGGCGGCACACCGCCTCGCCTGGTCAACAAACTGCTGGTGCAGTCCCCCGCTCTGGACAACCTTTACATGGACTATCTGGTCACCTCGCGCCCACTCAACCTGCGCAAATACAACAAAAACGGCAGCAAAACGAAGAAGACCAAAAAGGACTCCAAAATCTATTTCATACCCATACCACCGCTGCCGTACCGCTACATACCCGGTGTGGGCTACGACTACCAGCCCATGAAAATCAAGCCCATTCTGGAGGGGACACCCAGCTCAACGAGGGCAACTACAACAACGACAACAACAACGACGCCCATGCCAACAACAACAACAGCTCCTGTGACCACACAGAGCAAGCTGCTGCGCGTCCAGCACCGCAAGGACTACTATTTCAATGGACGTCCCTTCCGACTGCAGGTGGCGCGTGCCGATCACAAATCCGCACTGACGCCCCTTAATCTTAAGTCCAAATTCTACTTCAATAAAAATATTATTTATTAATTCAATCGAACCGCGACTTTTGTTTCAAGCTGCAGTTGAAAGCTTTTTGACAATTTCTCAAAATATCAAATATCAGACTTCAATAAGCCGATTCGGCATTTGCCTCTGAAGTTTGGGTAGAAAGCTGAAGAGATAAAACTCGATAGATGATAATAGTATTAGGCTAAAAGTCCGTTTATTGAATGGATATACATAGATAGAGAGGTGGATGGATAGTGAGATAAAGAGATAGATAGATTGATATATGATAGAAACTAGAAGATAGATAGAGACATAGATAGCTGAAGAAGAATAAGTAGATAGTCAGGTTGACAAGTAGATAAATTGATATTTGATAGAAAATATATAGATAGATAGAAAGATTAATAAATTTATAAATATATGTATGGAAACTAAAATATAGATAAATGATCAATTTATTGAAAAAGAATAGATAGATATATAGATAGATGTATAGATATGTAGATAGATAAATAGATTAACATATAATAGAAACTAGGCGATAGCTAGAGAGATAGATAGTTAGAAGACGAAGAACAGATAGATTGATAGGTAGATACACAGATATAAAGATAGATATATAGATAGGCAGATATATAGATAGGCAGGTTAATAAGTATATAGATTGACAGATGGATAAATAGATTGATTTGCCAGATAGTTAGAAAAGAGAAGATACACAGATATGTATACATTTAGTTAACTTAAGAAATAGAGCTAAATAACTAATATATAGGATAGATAATAGAACTAGAAATTGATCTAAATATAAATTATGGATGTTAAAAGGGCGCTTAGTATTTAACCCATTTTCAAGATACATGTATATACATATGTATATAGCTACATATAATTTAGTTTATATAAAATATATTGCCAAGCTACTATCTGAAACATTGACTTACAACACAATTGTATCTACCCCATATAAATCAGCTGCAAATGACCCTTAATGTACATCATTATTTCATGGCCAATCGCGATCGTCGAGCCGAAGAGGTGACTTGAAAAGCATTTAGTAAAGGTAATTACTGTCGGCATTCCCACAGCAGCAGCGCTCGAATGTTGTGCAATAAATAATGAAATGATAACAGCTTGAAGATTCGTGTTGCTGCTAATAACTAAATATGCATATGGAATTTGGCCAAAAACCCAATGAAGCCAATTAGAAAAACTTCTGCGAAGCTTTCACTTCGGCCGAGCCAAGCGCACGTGTTAAAAAAATTCATTTAAATACAGCAGCAACAACAATGACAATAAAATGCGTGAGAAAACTCAGTGCTCAATTAAATAATAAACAGTAGAGTCCAAAACGCTGCTTAACGGGAAAATGTGGCACGTTGCCACAGCAGGGTGCCAAGCAACTGATTTATTGAACAAATCAATTCCCATACCCCCAGCAACCTGGCCCAACGGCAGTCCCATTGAAGGGCCCAACACAAGCACACACTCGGAAACACAGCAGGCAGACCGTTTTCTGGATTTACTTTGGGATCCTCAAAGTCATATCAAACCAAATATATATATGTGCATATAAATATACTTATATATTCTAAAGTCTCTTCGAAGATATTCAAAATGAGCGAGAGGGAGTTCGTGCCGACAACCGTGCGCAATATGCAGCTCGATATGCCGGTCAAGACGATCGGGCTGGTCTGCGGTCCAGACTATGTGCCGCGTAGCACTGAATCGGAGGAGTCGGCCGTCATCGTGGAGACCCAAAATGTGACCGTCAAGTTTTGCATATCGCCGAACAATATCATTGCTCAGGTCTATCCCAATTGCCTGACTATAGCCGAGGTCAAGCAGGACATATCGCGCCGATTTGAGGTGGATCCGATGCTGCTGCTCATTAAGCAGGCGGGCAGGCTGATCTGCAATACTGTGCCCATTCATGAGACCATGGCGGATGAGTTTGGCATACACAAGTTCGACCTGGAGCTGGTCACACCTAGAGACGTCGAGAGCGGCGAAGAGCCCCATCTGAGTCTGCGCGTTTACTACGAGTGAGTACCACGAGAAGTATACAATAATTGATAGACGTAATGAGCCGATCTGGTCATATAGAAAATTTCGTCTGCCCGACTATTTGACTGTTCACATATCCGGCGAGGATACCGAAGATGGCCGGCCCAAGAACATTGTGGTCGAGATCGAGAATGCGGCGATTATGAAGCCCTTCTTGTGCGGCTACCGCGACAAGAGAACTGGCAAAAAGTACCTAGACGCATTCACCCAAACCGGACCGTACTTTGATAAGTGGAAGTATAAGCGCTACCGTACGCGCGACACCCAAACCTGGGAGCACAAGGAAAAGACTTTGGTAAGCCGCAGGCTAATCTCTCCTAGAGACAACTTCATCGCTAAGCCAACTTCTCTGTCTATTGCAGAATACAGCACATGAGCAGTCGGTGCAATGTTTCCTGGATGACCTCAACGTGAGATACGTGTCGACGGCCGGAGACTTTGAAATAATTCCCGGCAAGTATCAAACATATGCACAGATAGAACGCGCCCAGCACAAGCTCGAGAAGATTCTGTTGATACAGCGCAACTGGAGGCGCTGGATATTGTGGAAATACATCCATCTGCGAGCCCAGGAGTACAGGTAAGTGCAGGTGAGACCAATAAAACACCTTTTGATCATTGTCTTCTGCCCGTGTTGTCAGGCGACTGGTTCAAAATCGCCTGGAAGAGGATAATCGCTACGAGAAGTGCGTGGAGCAGCGAGTGGAACGGAATAAGATAATCAAACAGTTTCCACGGACCAACGATGATTTTGACTTGCTCTTTGCGGAAATCTCGCGCTGGAAGCGGGCTGAACTCAAGCGCATTTCAGCCAACTATGAAGGACCTGCTCGGATAGCCGAGGTCAACATTCTGCTGGACAAGGAGATCGGCCTGCTCAACGGCGTGGAGCGACAACGTCGACTCGTCCACTTGGCCATGGAGGACTTTCGCAACGATCAGCTGCTAAAAAAAATGGGCAAGCCACTCGAGTGGATTGGCTACAACGACACCAGGATTCATTTGGACTTGCTGCGTACGCAGCGCGTACGTTTTCTAACTGAGGTCTACAAGGACTTGCGCAAGACGGACAACAAGGAGAAGCGCCTGGAACTGCTGGGACGTGTCATGCAGCTGGTTGCGGAAGAGGCCTGCTTCCCGAACTTCGCCGAGGTAAAGCTGCGCCAATGGTCTATGTACGAATTCTAATGACCATTTGATCTTTAGCTTTTCGATCTGTTTGATCGGGAGAAGAACTTGCTGCTCTATACCAAGTCCTGCGATGTGGAAATCCTCCGCAAACGCCAGAACATATTGTTCTTTGAGCTGATTAAGTTCCAGAAGCACGACATTCCGGACAGTAAGTACTTGTCAAGTGGCCGATATCGGACTATAGTAATATATCCCTCCCACAGAGGTGCCCTCGCGCATGTGCATTGTCTGCAAGAAGGTCAAGCCTTATGCTGAGTTTGCAATCCGCACACGCCAGAGTCACGTGGACACTTGCAAGCATTGCTACTACCTCAAGGTAAGCTGCCTTATCTGCTTGACTGGATTATGAATTAATGCGAATTCCTTTCAGTTGGTGGCCACCGAGAACAATGTTTATCAATCGATTCTGCGCTGCATTCAGCGCGACGAGCGCAAACGCAAATGCGCTTCATCCTTCGCCTTTGTCATACAGCAGGACGATGTGCGTCATTTAATCGACAAGATCTGGCATGGTCATTCGGCGCTGAGCAAATCGGAGAATCTAAATGAACTGCGGTAAGCATTCCCCTGAAGCAAAAGATTGATTGTATGATCGCATTCAACACACCTTTCGGTAGTTTACCTCGTTGGTACAAGAACGACGATTGGGCGCCATGGAACTGCATCTGCCTGACGGAGCGTGAAACGCGCGATCATTACAAGATTGAGGAGATTGAAAAGGTTTACGATCCCAAGTTCATATTGCATGTGGCCAATAGCCATATGCTGGCACGCAATCTGTTCCACACGCTAGCAGCTGTTGCCACCGAGTTCCAGGAGACAGGATTATGGTGGAAGGTGGGCATGAATAAGCAGCGCAGCAGCAAGTTGGATGCAGAATAAATCAAAAGCACAAAAAAGAAGCAAAACAAAATAGTTAAATACTTTATCAAATTAAAAGTTTTATCTGGGCATATTACAAACAAGTCTACTTACGGCAATTGTACATTTTCTCTTATGCAGTTATTTGATTATTTTTCATAAAATTACTATAATCAAACAATTCAAATTTTGATATATGGGACAACTGGCTATAACTGAAATTATTTACTAACAATGGCCTTAAACTTTGCCTCCAAATACTGAACTCGCTTCAGTAGTTTGTCACTGGTGCTGAACTCGCTGTGGGGCACAGGTATAATTTGATACCCGATTTTTTCCAGCAGATCGAACGCTAGACTCGTTGTGCCGCTAGCACTTCGATGCGTTCCGTGGCAGATGTCATGAAAATCAACCACCATCAGGGCGATTCTGAAAGTATAATACAATGTAATAAACCTCATAATTAAGTCATATATAGTATTAGTTACTTAATAGCTTCAGCATTCTGATTGTCCAGGGGAAGTGGATTACGCTTGGCATCAAATTGGCATACCGCATCTAAAATTTAAATATTGCTTTAAAGACACAACTATTCCACATTTGTTTGCACTCAATTACCAATTAAGAAGCCCATTTTGCTGTCAACCGAGCATTGAAGATGATTTGCGGCAGGCAACAGACTCTTTAACGCATCCAGCATTCCGTTGACAAGAATCTGTTTGGACTTCGTGTGCGCCATAGGAACATCATAGGCTGGACAATCGACTGGCAGCAAAACGCCCTTGTAGTCGCTCAGACAGAGCTGCGCATAACTATTTAGATTCAGTAGCCTCATCTTGGATGTGGCCGTTAGACCGGCCTTATCACTCTCCAACTTAGTCAGAAATTCCGTGCTGGAAGTTGGAACTAATTAGTTTGATTGGTCTTAAGCAAAGCTCTTGTAAGCACAACCTCAGCACCGACTCTAACTGACTGTGTTCCACAATACCCAGCAGCGTCAGTGACCACACATAGTTCAGCCAATCCGATTGCTTTGTGAAATCCTCACGGACAATTGATTTCGCCAGCTTTTTACGCACATCCTCCAAATGCGCACTCTTAAAATTAAGCAACGCCGATGATAGGAAATAAGCGCTCAGATCTTGCGGTCGACAGATTTCGCTGTTGCTCAGCAGCCACTGAGTCAGCGATTCCATTATGTCTGTAATTCGAATGATTTTATTTCTGTACATAGTGAAACATTGATTCAGGCTGTTATCACTTACCCAAATCTCGATACCGCATTATGCCCAGACTGGTGAGCACGGAGCCTACAACAGCCGATTTTTCAATATTCTTTGGCAGAGCAGCCTGCACATCAGCGCACACTTTTGCACCGAGCACAGAGTCCTGAAAGTTCAAAGTGGACATGGCGTACAGGATATCGGCAGATTGCTTCAAATCTAATTGATCCGAGGAGCTGCTAATGTTAAACGCCAGTGAGCGCAGCAATGGAGTGCTACGGCGTTTGCGCTGCGCCAGAGTGCTCATCACTTTAACCATCTGCGGAAGACTTATGCTGGCTATCAGCTTGGCAGCTTCGTCGTCCCCAGCTACACCAAGAACTGTGTTAAGGTCGTCGGTGCGGAAGCCAGAAATGCGCTTTGAGTTGTTCGTGCCACTTCCAGCTCCGTTATTTTTGCCATTGGCGTCATTCTTTGCCACGGTGCGACCCAACATTCTACAAACACGCAAAAATCTTGAATCGTTCTCGAACTCAGATATTTTCACGCGGTTGGCGGTGCTCCACTCGGCTAGTATTGAGACAATCTTCAGGGCATGTTTACGGGAGAATGCATTGTTGTGTTCGGTTATCGCCAACAGACCGTTTACAGTTTTAGCATTTACGATGCGTTCATCTATATTATTAACGGCTTGCGTTGAGTTTGACTTGTTCGTTGTTGCTTTTACATCGGATTCATTTTCGCTCCTCAACGATTCAAATGCTGCAGCAACCATGTGACCTTCAAGTGTTTAAATTGTTAAAAGAAAGCCATTCGATAATCATATTTTCACCCACCCGAAATCTTTGGCTTCCTAGCACTCGCATCCGTAGGCGCCGCACGCGCTTCCGTCTCTTCCGCCGCACCTGATCCCACTCCTTGTCCATTGCTAGCCGCCGTTGCAAGAGCCGCGCTCGCCGCACGTGCATTACTGCTGTATGTTGCGCCTCGATATAGCTGAACGACAATGCTGCCGGCAAATCGCTGTAGTCCCAACATTTTCAGTTATATTCCTTGTGTATCCGTGGAGTGCTGGCGGCTAATCTTCACGCTGTAAGACCAATGAAGTTTACATAACCTTTTTGTTTACATTTTTTTGCATAAAATACTGAGGTCGTTACGAAATGGAACGATGAGAACAGGTTATGTTTTGGCAGAAAATTGAAAAATATTATTGTTATGATTCATTATTAATTTATTTTAAGCAATTAGATAAACTTTCCTGTTTCCAAAGTTCTGCAGCTCCACAGATGACGGCAACGGCAGCCTAGTCTAGTGCTGTACAATATTCTTATTGACAACATATCGATACTCATCGAACTATATCGATATCTATAAAGTAACTTATTTGCACCACTGATAGCAGCATTCACATTTACAGCACTGTCACCCAAAGTATTAGCAACACTGACGGGAGACAGCTCACCAAAATTCTGCCTGCAGAGTGCAGTGATTTTACTTTGCATTTTCGTTTAAATTTTATACTTATTATTTGGCTAATAGTAATAGAACGTGTACAACTACATGTAATTCATCTAAACGCGATCTTTGTGCAACAATATATATGCATACGTAGTATATATATTTATATATACTCAAGCCAAAAAAAAAAAACAAGTTTTGTCTGCCAGCAACTTGGCAAGTTTGTGTGAAAAATTCCAAAGCAGAAAATTAAGTTAAAATGGTTGATAAATTTATCAGTATGTGGAAAGTGCGCGAGTTGGCGGACAAAGTGTAAGTTTTCCACCATAATTAGTATACATAAAATTGGAGTATAGTAAGAGATAACAACAACAACAACAACAACAACAATAAAAGAAGGGGACTTCAGCACTCCCACGCCCTTCGCCAACAACAACTCACCCCCACCCCCAATACCTGTCTCTTTCAATATACAGGTGCTACAAATGCAGTCGTGCCAAAAGTGATATAGTTTTGCTTATTCTCCACGTTTATGGAAGCGCGATTAACGTTGGGCTTTGTTTGCCGTTGGCCGCTTTTATTGTATTCAAGGTTGTTCGTTTTGTCGAGATTTGATTGTACGTTCGAGCTCACTTCACAGTAATACCAATTCACGTACATACATATATACATGCACTCGAACACTACATATAAGTACACGCACACAGATATACACACATATTTTATCAAGAAAACATTTTGTTTGCTTAACGCTGTGCCCCAAAATAAGATATGCATTCCAGCTGTGCTCACATTCGTGCTTCCACTTGTCTTTCCAGTGAAATTTCAATTCCAATTACGAGCGCTTATTATTAATTACTACCTTTTATCATACTTTACTATCGATGTCATTCGAGTGTTTTGTGCGTGTTCGGCTTTCAATTTCTCCACGAATGTGGAGACCACTTCCGTTGCCCCGATTGGCTGCCCCAATTCCGTTGGTCAAATACACAAATACGGTAGCTGAAAATCTCGGGTGCATTCTCCAAGTCCGTTAGGGCTTATCTCCTAACTGATATGGCGCAAGTCGTGACGATTCAAACTTTTTGTATCATGTTTAAATGCCCATAGCCAATTATGAAACAATGATTTCTAAGCAGTAAGATGACCGAGATGGAATTTAATTATAATATTAACTAACCTAAAGAGAGAGAGAAAGAGAGAGGGAACTCACTACTTCAAGCTGTTCTCAATTCAAATTCAAGATTATACCTGCATGTATTTAGCCAGGCCTATGCGGGCTGCCGTTTCATAATCTTTAATGGTTTTTACTGTTTTCTCCTTGGTACATAATTAATTGTAAACTTTAATTTGGTTTCCTCCAGCACCAATGTCGTAATGAACTACACAGAAATCGAGGGCAAGGTGCGCGAGGCGACCAACGATGATCCTTGGGGTCCAACAGGTCCGCTCATGCAGGAGCTGGCGCATGCCACATTCTCCTACGAGACCTTTCCGGAAGTCATGTCAATGCTGTGGAAACGCATGCTGCAGGACAATAAAACCAATTGGAGGCGAACGTATAAGGTAAGCAAACTAATCATTGTCTACCTTCGCTTACTAATGAATCAATGCATTTTTAGAGCTTGTTGCTATTGAACTATTTGGTACGCAATGGATCGGAGCGCGTGGTAACGTCGTCACGGGAGCACATCTACGATCTGCGCTCTCTAGAGAACTATACGTTTACTGATGAGGGCGGCAAGGATCAGGGTATTAATGTTAGGCATAAGGTACGAGAGCTTATAGACTTTATTCAGGACGATGATCGTTTGCGCGACGAGCGCAAAAAAGCCAAAAAGAATAAGGACAAGTATATTGGAATGAGCAGCGATGCCATGGGCTCCCGCAGTGGTGGCTACAGCGGCTACAGTGGAGGTGGCGGTGGCAGCAGCGGCGGGTACAACGATGGGGACTGGCGTAACAATCGCGGTGACAATTGGTGTAAGTAATTTCAAATAATATCAATCAATGCTACATTTCTCTTTGTTCATTGAAATGGTTTAACTTAATGCTTTATGCTAGATTCCGATAAGAGCTCCGCGGACCGTTATGAGGACGAGGATACTCAATATGATGGCGAGCGCGAGGGTTCTGACAGTGATTCGCCCAGTCCCAGGCAAGAAATTGCATTACTTCGTTTGCCTATGAATATTTATAAAGCGTTTCTCTTTTGTTTTAGACGCAACTATCGGTACAATGATCGCGCTAGTCCCGCTGAGGTGGCTGTTGAGAGCAAACCGTCAAACCTCAACATGAACATACGCTCAAAGGCTGTTAGCTCGCCGGTGTCCAAGCAGCCCACATCCGTTGGCGGTTCAAAGCAGCCGCCACCGCAAAAGAAAATCAATTTGGGTGCTGCAGCCAACTTTGGCAAGACGCCGAACGCGGCCGGCATTCATTCGCCCACGCATCGCGACACGCCTACCACAAATAGCGTTGATCTAATGGGCGGCGCTTCACCCAGCAACAATAACAACAAAAGCAATACACCGAGTAACAATAACGATTTGCTGGATGATCTTTTCAAGACGTGTGCGTCGAGCCCAGTACAGCAATCGCCTCAAGTCGAGAAGACGCTCAATAGCGCAGCTGTTATTATTGATGATGACGATGACTTCAATCCGCGAGCTGCTGATGCTGCTCCCACGCAAGAATTTGGTGATTTCGCGACTGCTTTCGGCAGCGGCTCATTACCACCTTCAACGGGCATATTGCCGGCGGCGGGCAATGATGAATTTGCAGACTTCGATGCATTCCAGAGCTCTAACACTGCGACGGTGTCGTCCACATCAGCACTGGATGGCAACCTGGTGACGACGGCGACACCAGCCAATGATGCCTTTGACCTGTTCAATGCCGCAACGCCAGCAGCCACAGCAACCACAGCCACTGATCTGCTGGCCGGATTGGGAGATTTGTCGATTCACCAGAGCATGCCAATGGGTGAGTTAATATATACTAGCCTTTTATTAATAACTAGCTATTAGGATTCGTCTAAGGATTTGTTCTAGCATAAATCACTTAATGTACTTAGTGGGCGTGTCCAATCAAACGTTTTGCATGACAGCGCGATTTGTGTATATCTCTCTCCTTACTCTCTGTATCTCTTGTTGCTAAGCTAAGCTAAGCCAGCTACCACATACCATAACGGTCAACATATTCCAATCGGATGCACTCGTTCTCTTTTTCTTCCTTTCCGCTCCACTGCAGCTGTTGAAATTCAGCAAGTCGCAAAGACGTCGCTGGCCCCGCCATCGGAATCAGTACGCTTGACCCTATCGAAGGCCATTGAAAATTTACGAGAGTTGCCGTGCGTGCAGAGCGCCGCAGACGTTAGCTATGTGGCTGCTACGGTGCGTCGGTTGCACAGCGCTGGTGCCCTGCCTGGATACACAACGCCAGAACAACTTGTGGGACTCGATTGCCGCGTTGTTGACTGGTCCCCGCTGGCAGGCGACGAGTATGCAGCTTTGCTCGCGCAGCTGGGCAGGCTGTTCACACGGGACTGGCCACAGCCCAGCGAGGATGTGGATGTTTTAAATATGTTTAAATTGGATCACAGCATCGGCTATGCGGAAGTTGCTTTTGAGACGCTGCAGCAGCAACTGGAACGGGTGCCCAGCAGTGCTGCCTACATGCTCGCCGCTCTCGTGCGGGATCAGTGCTTGCTGTCCATTTGCCTGTTGCACCTGGCACGTCAGCGAGCAGCGTTAATGAAACGATTTGCGCGCACCATTAAAGTGCTGCCCGAGCGGCTGGTGGACGAACATGATGCACGGACTACACAGTTTATACAACTGCTGATTGGGCTGCCTGGCCTGGTGGCCAACAAGGTGGGCCGACAGCTGCCAGCGATATTCGCGACCGTTGCGTACGGACGCCTGCTTCTGCAGCAGTGGCTCAGAGCAGTCTACTTTGTGCTGCAGTGCGAAGATCAAGCTGGTTACTTCGATTCGAGTCCATTTAGTTGGCTGTTGTCCCGCGTGCTGAGCAACTTCTTCGATGCCTCCGCGCTGGAGAGCCTGTTGCGCGTGCTCGAAGATCTTGCGGTTGCCCCAAAGGCGCGCAGCGTGTTGCAGCAAATCTTACACAATCTGGAGCCATCTGCCTGTTTTAAAGTGGCTCAAAGTGCTCTCAATGCTCAGCTGAACCTTTACGTGCTGCTGGGGCCCGGTGTCATGGAGACGCAACATTGGCAGCATTGTTTGCTCCAGAAGCTGCCTCTGCAGCGTGCGCCCACAGAGAACGGACCACTTTGCGCCCTTGTGGGGTATCTGGCAGTGACTGCAGCCACGGAGCTGCAGTTGCTCTTTAACCAGCTGCTGGGCATGTGGTCCAAACGAATCACCCTTCAGAAGCTGAGCAGCCAGGAACATGTGGCCATATGCAAGCTGCTGGTGCTGACTGGCAAGAGCAATGGCAGCATGGAGCAGGAGCACAAGCGTCAGCTGCACGACGGGCTGAGTCATCATCTGCAGTCGCCCGACAAGGTGCAACGGTATCTGGGCATGAAGACCGTGGAACTGCTGTATAACTACATGATAACTGAGCAGGCCTCAGATGAGGATCGCTTAAGCTTCGACTATGCTGCACTGCAGCAAACACCGCATTGGCATCTTATCGAGGAGCTTGAAGTGTTGGCGAACTTCCAGTACCCCAGTAAAGCGAAACTCGACAGGAAACCCAGTCGAGAGCAGCAGCAGCGCCTCGAACTGCACATGGCTCAGTTTATGGAAGATGAGGGGCAGCAACAGCGAACAGCACAGCCAGCCAAAAATATAGTTAAAATGCAGCTGGATCTGGACTCGGATGACGATGAGAATCCAGAGTTGCCACTCGACGAGGACGATGATGATGACGATTTGAAGCCATACGACATGTCCAATGACATTTCCAGCAGCCTGGAGCAGCGACCCAAATTTGTGCTGGACCTGCTGCACCTGCTACGCACCAAAGTGGACAATTATCAGATCTTTGAAGGTGCATTGGCCACAGCCGAGCAGCTGATACGCAGCCAGCTGGCGCAGCAGGATGTCAAGCTGGCGCTTGAGTTGATGAAGCTGTTCATCGGCCTTGAGATGCAGTACTATTTCGAGGACTTTGACCGCACTCAGTTCCACTGCTGTGTGGCCATCTGTGTAGCCAAACCAGGTGCCTGTGCGGAGCTGCTCTGTCGCCTGTTCCACACGGACAACACCGAGTGTGCCGCCAATGTCCGCATTCTCATACTACAGGTGCTAGCTGCAGCAGCCAAGGAGCTGGCCGGCGACGAGCATCGGTCACCAACTGGTGAACAGATTCTGGACATTGTACCGCCTGAGTCCAAGCAACTTCGCAAGTTCCAGCTGCACTCTGACAAAGATGCCGCTGATGCACGCCTGGCAGCTGCGCAGCGCATCATACGTGAACGGCTGCGGGCCAAGACAAAGCGTTACCTGAGCAAGAAGGAAACGCCGGGCAACCAGGCCAAGATCAATCCCTTCCATGCCGTAGCCGGCACCTTTTTCTTTGGCCTGGTGCGCGGCCAGCGCACGCGTCAAATGCTTTACGTAAAATATGACAATATTTCTCACGACATCGATACCCAACTCCTCGTCAACATGCTGCACACACTCGCCGTGCTGGTCATGTGCGCCCAGAACTGCCCGCTGTTGCCGGCGATGACACGCGAGGTCTTCGATATGTGCGCCTTTGTGCGCTTCAGTGCCGAGGCACGAGTGCGCGCGGGCACGCTGCAGCTGCTGGGCATAGCCCTAGTCATGACGCCCGCCCACCTGTTGCTTGAGCACTTTGCCGAATCGCTCAACGAGCTCAAGCGTTGGCTAGACGAGTTCACGCGCTCGCCGCTCGTGGGCGGCGAATCCTCCGACGAGTGCCGCGAGCTCGCCCAACAGATTCTGAGCACCTTAGCGAGCCTCAGCTCGGTGGCCTCAGTTTGAATTTGGTATAAAATAATGAGTTAATCAGTTATTAAGTAACGTTAAAAGTTGGTCTTATGAATGATGAGTTAAAAAGATGAAAATTGTGAAATCTTGCGAACTACGAAGTATTCTGGAATCATAGTTTACGCCTTAAAGCTTAGTAGAGTCAGGGACTTTCAAAATTTTGACTATTTTGGATAAATCGTAGCTTGGAGTGAGTTCAATATTGGCAACAAGTTTTATGCACCCCTAGCAGTGCGGTTTTTAGTTTTATTTTCTAAATGTTCCTAATTTAATATAGTTTATACCAATTAGATCTAAAATCATTGTGTAACTAACATATTCAAAACTATAATTTAAGTATCAAATAAGCACAAGAATTTAATGAATATTCGAATAAAATTCACAAATGTTTAAAGCAGCGATTTATGGAACTTCAAACACGATATGTTAGCACTAATTAGCTATAAATATAATCCCGTTATATTCTATATTATTTTATGTACAATATTACTATATAATATATCTTAATATCATAAATGACTTCGAAATAAACCCAGAAGTAAAGCAAACAAAAATTCGAACACTTAATGCTACATGCATGGAGTATTCATATGTATATAGCTCATTCTATAGCTAGTCGGCAGTTAATAACTGATTTGATTTGAACAAATATTTCTATTTTATGTCTTTTCCTTTTTTCCCTTTTTGACCATTTATATTGCAAACGCACAATTCGGATATCATTTACAAATTCTATATATTATTGTGATCAAATATCGAATATATATATGTACATATATATGCATATAACTGAAAGCTTTTCTCAATATACCGGGCATTGTGCCACAGCCGCGGACACACTAGGTAAACAAATACAAATAACAATAACAACAACAACAACAATTGTTTATTGTTGAGAAACAATTGTTTATGCAACTGCACTTAGCTGATTGAGTTAGCTGCGCCTGTTTAACAACAAATGCTTCCGATCAACACACACACTCATCATATATCGTATAATAATTAGCCGCACACACACACACATACATACACACCACCTTCCTATGCTTTTCGATATATTTCTTATGCCTATATTGTTAGACGCCTTAGAATATGATTTGCGTGCTTCCCGACTGATCCTAAACCGTTTGTGCGCCTCTTTGCAGATAACGTGTTGCCGCCAATTGCTGCTGTCGCCGGCGACAATCTGCTGCAGCCGATGTGTATATCCAACAACAATAACTACAACAACAACAACAACAATATCAACACAAATGGGGCAACGACGTCGTCGACTAGCACACAGCCCACAAACGTGGGCGCCACCTGGTCGGGCAACCTGAAGGCCGGCAATTTGAACATTGATCTGGACAATCTGTTGATAAGCAAATCGGGCAAGTCGAGTGCGCCGGCTCCGTCGATGAACACGCTGAAAACGCAGAGTCCGGCCCGGACGCAGGCGCCGCTGAATGTGCAAACTGGCGGTGGCTTTGCCGGGCTCTCGCCCTCACCACTGACCAGTCCCAACATGTTTGGGACGTCGCAGCAACAAAACATTCCACAGATGCAGGCGCAGCCAGCAGCATTTGCCAACTTCGGTGCGTTCCAGCAGCAGCAGCAGCAGCCACAGCAGCAACATCACAACAGCAATAACAATTCCTCAGCGTTTGATTTGTTCCAATGATATTTATTAGCTTAATGACGTTCCACAAACACACACACACACACACACACAAAGACACTAACACATCACACACACACACAGACATACAGACAATCCTATGCTATCCCCTATGCTATGCAAAATTCGATTATTTGTTGCTAATTCGTTTGTTAGAGCAATTCGTAATCCCCATTGTATTATTATTGATTGAGCTCGCCTTGGGCTCCCTTGGAAATTCGAAAGTCAATCCCGGAACCGAAAATATGAATTCCATATCCGTCCTGTTGTCAACACTCGGAATTTAAATACTTTTGTGTGTTTAAATGTTCGTCATAAATGCAATAAAATATATAATTAATGGTTGTACTAAATCGATATTTAGCACAGCAGCTGGAAAGGAAGGACGGTTGAATTATCATTGAAATTGTTACAAAAAAGAAAATAATAAGAATAAAAAAATTAGCAATAATTAAACAGTTATGTGTATGTATATAAAACAAATGTGTGAAAATAAAGAATGAAATCAAAAAACATCAAACTCCGTCTAAAACTCGACTGTTTATTTAGTTTGTTGGGGTACCTTGAAATACAGAAATGAATTTGTAAAAAGTAAAATAGATTTTTTCAACTTAAGACTAAGAAAAACTAAGCGGAATACCGTGTGTGCACAGGTGCTCTTACGCCTCCACGGCTTGCTTGTTCTTGTTCTTCTTCTTTTTCTTCTTCTTGGGCTCGCCATTAGCCTCCGCTTCCTCTTCGGCTACGGCAGCACCATTGCCATTACTGGTGCCATTTGTGTCTGCCTCTGCCTGGCGCTTCTTTTTCTTGTTCTTCTTCTTGTCGGACTGTGGCGCGTCTGCGATTTCATGGCTGGCCGCCTCAATGGCCTCCTTCATGACCTCAATGTTCTTGCGGGGCACATCGCCCGACTCGTAGAACTTTAGGCGGTCTTCCACTTGCTGCTTTAGCGACTCGCCAAAGACGCTGGTCGGCTGCTCCAGGAAGCAATCGATGCGAGAGGCGATCGAACATTTGTTGGCCAGGAAACGCGAGATGCGTCCCTTATTTTTGAGTCCGGCGCGTCCAATGAACGACGAATGATAGATCAAACCATATTTGGGCGTGTTGGAGCGCGTCTTGAGCGCACGGAAAAGCGCTTTCTCGGCGCCCAGAATTTGTACTGTCGACGCGGGATACTTTGCCAGATTTGTCAAGCTGCCGGCATGTGAAATAAGGCGGGCACCCACTTGATCGCCTATGAGCGACTGAAGGTTCGGCGCGACCATGTTCATTTTGTTGTGCAAATATGTGGAAAGCTTTTTACGGTACTCGGAGAGTTTCACGACACGCTCAGCAAAGAGCTCAATGTTCATCAGATCCACAATAGATATATCCATGCCCATGGACATTTTGCCGGCATCGATTATTGCCTGAGCCTTTGCAGAGTCCATAACAATCTGCTCCAGATCCTCAAGTTTGTCCTGAGTTAGATCCTTGCGGTCTTTAATAAATTTGGCGGCCTTGGCAAACATATAGTTGTCTGGGACGATTTTGACCAGCTCTGGGAAGTGATACGAGTACCACTCGCGTATCCGCATGGAGAACGTGTTCACATCCTTGTCCAGCTGATCCAGCAGCGCTATCGACTGGATGATCATGTTGTCTGATCGATGAACATTGAACTTAACCTTGGCTCGGGAGTAGCTGTGACCCAGACCCAGTTGGGCCACACCTGCTGACTTGTCAGTAAAGCCTGTAGTGGTAACAGAGAAGGATTAGATATTGGAAGTTCTGTAAAGTGACAAATTAACTCACCTTTGACCAGCTTGGCAAAGTGGAAGCGAACACCTCGCAATATCTCGGGCACGACACCAAAGTGACTGCACGCAACGCCGACGGATTCTGTAATGGCAGCACCCAGCTTGGCGTCCGCAATGCCCAGGGTGCACTTCTTTTTCTTTAGCTTGGCAAAGAAATCATCCAGGAAATGCAACAAGTCCTGCGGTACAATGCCTTCGGATATGGCATTTACGTTCTCGAGGGCAGCAATTGCCGTCTTAAACGGCGCAAATCCCGCCAGTTTTACAATCGAATTGAACTTCGAAATGTCCGTGACGGAGGATTCGACTTGCGGTAGAAACATGGACACCTCCTCGAACTCCTTGACGGAGAATAGCGAATAGCCTGCCGCATGCTCGTAAAGCACGTACAGACTCGTCTGTAAGTAAAAGGAAATACATGTTAACACATCAAAATAAAAGAAACGTTAATTTCCGTAGACAATTTTTTCCACGTTGTCTCGGGCTCATTCCCGCAGGTTCTTGTACTTAGGTTAGTTATGAGTATACAATACGCTTTTCATAGGCTACAACGACAATTAAGCAACAAAGTACGTGTATGATATAATTACCATATTTAAGGCGATAATATGCCGTTAAATAATTATAAAATTATCAATATTTTACGAAAAGCCAAGGCGCGTTATTTTTCCACGTGCTAAACAGAAAGAACAGTGTTTACACACATAACTTCTGAAGTGTGTACACATCTGAAGCATACGCATTTGCCAACATGTGGCAACGCGAGTTCTGCTGTCATAAATCTAATCGCGATGTATTAGCATATCGGTTATCGAGTTCGAAATATCGATGTTGTCGGTGTTTTTTGCCAGCCCTACACTTTGCCCTGCCAACAATTTCTTAGATTGGAAATAATTATAGTTAAATCCTCTTTTATATTCATATTTTGTATTCGAAATCGTCCAAGACGGTGAACTTACAGCAAATACCTATATTGCTAAAGAGGTTGTCGACCAGTTTACCTTCGTGGCAAGTGAACGGCAACAATAACTGCATGGCAATGGAATTTTTGTTGTAAGTATATAGGTATATGTATGTAGTAACTGAATTATATACAAACATATGTACGTATAATGTTCATTTTACATACACACGAATATATATGTCGTGTGAACTGGAAACACTGTTGCACTTGCAACTGAAACAAAGAACACTACCCTTTTCGTGCTTTGTTCAGCCAATACTGTGGGTGTGAGTCAGTGGCTCCACCGTTTGTAAGTCCCCTGGGGTTGTTTGTTGTGGCATACCAATACAAAACATCATTTCTCTTTTTTGTCGCCCGTAGCGGTTCACGTTCAAGCAAAACGTTCAAACCCAAAAAGAACATACCAGAGGGCACGCATCAATATGATCTCATGAAGCATGCAGCCGCCACACTTGGCTCGGGCAATTTACGCAATGCAGTCGCTCTGCCCGATGGGGAGGATCTCAACGAGTGGGTGGCCGTCAACAGTGAGTTGTGCAGGAACAGTCTATGTCAGCAGAACTAATCTTCCTCTCTTTTGTCCTAGCTGTGGATTTCTTCAATCAAATTAATATGCTCTACGGCACAATCACGGAGTTTTGCACAGAGGAAAGCTGTGGTATAATGTCGGCTGGTCCGAAATACGAATACCATTGGGCGGATGGTTTGACTGTGAAGAAGCCCATCAAATGCAGCGCGCCTAAGTATATTGATTATCTAATGACCTGGGTGCAAGATCAATTGGATGACGAAACACTGTTTCCATCAAAGATTGGTGTACCATTTCCAAAGAACTTTCTTGCCTCCGCTAAAACCATACTGAAGCGACTGTTCCGCGTCTATGCGCACATCTATCATCAGCATTTCTCCGAGGTGGTGACGCTGGGCGAGGAGGCCCACTTGAACACGTCCTTTAAGCATTTCATATTCTTTGTCCAAGAGTTCAATCTGATTGAGCGACGCGAGCTGGCGCCACTGCAAGAGCTCATCGACAAGCTGACGGCAAAGGATGAACGGCAAATATAGGAATCACTGCAATCGGTGGACACTGCGACCACTGTCAGTAGCGGCAATAGCTTGCAATTGGACTTGTGATGGGCGGGCGCAACTGCGCTTTACTTCCAATTGCATATTGTCGCATATATATATATATATATATATATATATATATATATATATATATATATATATATATATATATATATATATATATATATATATATATATATATATATATATATATATATATAATACGCTTTAGTTAGTTACCGCCTTTCCTTTTCTCGTTTATAGCTTTTAAGTTTTGTTCAGTGCTTGATGTGGTCCCACTAAACCTATCCCCGATAGTGTGCTGTTTGTCAACGATATGAGATGAGCAACATCTACTATATATATTTTTATATGTGACACGTACTTTAAGAGATATATAAAGCATATTTACATTTATATATGTATGTACATTGAAGGAGCAAGCAAAATAACAAACAGCACGCATTGATACACTAACAACAATCCCGCTTATAAAAAACATTCTGTTCACAAACTTTGTTTACTCTCTTTTGTGTGTATGTATGTGTGTGTACGTATTTATTTTATATATCGATCAACAGATGAGGAATCCATTGCCTTGCAAGCCCCTAGCAAAGTGAGACGACACTCGATAGCCCCAAATGATAATAAATATAGACTTGATAAACATTTTTGATATACTATTTTATACTAATAAAGAAACTGAAAATATAATGAAAGAAAAGCGAGCGTAAAATCTACTTTATTATATATTCATATCGAACTGATGATTAATATTTATATTACTGTTGAAATGAACGATAAGGGAAAGCTGAACGCCGTCCAACAATGAAGCGAAAGCTAATGCCAACGATAAAGCACTCAATGAAACATTATAAATAAATAATTGTATTGTATTATGAAATGAGCATTGTTTAAAGCATGAACGAACCCTAAAATAAAATACAACGCCATTTGTACACATTATCGGGATCAACAACAATCATAATTCGCATGCTTAAAATCCACGTATTCTATTGTATATACTATGTCTGGTGGAAATCCTAATCATATTTGGCTAATCGTGCGCTTATCGCTTGACGAGGCTTTTGTATTTGCCTTGCTCCACATAGAAGTCAGCGTTCTGTTCGAGCAAGCGCTTCCATTTCATAGCCAGCTCTTTGTAACTGGGTCCCTGGCCACCCAAGTCCATTGGCAGCTGCTTGCACTTCACCATTGTTCCCTCGCGGCGCACTACGACGCGGGATCGTATCTTTGACGTCATGAATACACTAAAACGGAAATGTATTTTCATATATGTAATTACATAAGGTTTGGATTGGACTCACCGAAAGGTATTCAAAAATAGGTTAACGTGGCGCGGGGCATTGGTGAACTCCAAGAGCTTGGGCTGACACGGATACGCCGTCCAACTCTCAACGGAACGCTTGATGAGCTTGGGATTCAGCTGCAGTGCATGACCCAACTGGACACCCTGCATATCCATAATGGCAACGATGCCACTGGCACAGCTATCGGGCTCAAACTTTAATAGCAAATCCAAAATCATTTTGCTCGTCTACAAAATGGCAAAGATTAGAAAAGATTGCATAAAAATATATATATTCTATATACATTTATACCTTAAACACATTGTTTTGTGTGTGGCGCTTGGGATCGTGTGCTGCGGTCCGTATAATAACAACCTTTCGCTGTTGCTCATCGACCCCGTCGACGGGCAGAAAGACGCCCAATGCGAGCAGCTCCTGTATCTCGGGCAGCATGGGATCGCAGTTGTCGAACCATTCGGTGCGCTCGGCGCGCATTTGGTAAAATGTTTTTAGCTTTTTTTTGGCGCGCTCCACATCGAATTTACAGGTGCGCAGGAAGAAGTGCAAATTGTCATAGGCCTTACAGGCATTTATGTACGGATTTGCGTCTAGCCAATCACTTAGCTCTTGCACCTGCAGCTGCTCCTTCTCCAATATCAAATCCTCCTCACTTCCCAGCAACACATCGAAATCTGGCAGATCGGAATCTATATTGTTGTCATGTGAGCCCATGTTCGCTGCTGCACTTGCACTGATCGACCGTCTGTGAGCGACTGGTCAGTGCAGTCGTAAGCTTTCGGCGGCTACAAAATTTATAGCTTTCGGTTTTGCGCCTAGCGGTCGGAGGGCAGAGCAATTCAATACTGGTCAATACTGGTAGGCAGCCAGCTAAATATAGTTATCCATTAAGCGGCTAAGTGTGCAAAAACATTGCATTTATCTTATATAAAAGCCCCAATCGGATTAGAGAAAAAGGCAATTTGCTAAAATACTGATTCAGCACATTTAAAACGTTGGGATAGGTCATAAGGCGCGATTAGTTTGCAGAAGAAGTGTTGGCTAATGCCATATGAGAAGTGTGTTGCCTAAAACCGTTTCCATTGAGTCACATTTCAGATCTTCATGTTGCTAATACGTTAAGATATCAATTACTTTAAGATTCATATTTAGTTTTATTTTGCGATTTATGATTTAGAAAATTACTCAGTCAAACCATAAACCCTTTAAGTCAATGACTATTAAACACAAAATAATTTATTTAAAGTTTCGCGCTAAGACTATCGCTTTGTTATCGATAGCCGATATAATGCATCTGTAAATATAAAAATATTTAATACTTAGGATTTTGTGGCTGCCGCACGTGCGAGATTGTGATGAAAATTAGTGAATAAAAATGGACGAAACTCAAGTAATGGAAATAGAGCATATGGAGTGTGACGTCTGTGGCGAACGCACATTCCAGGAACGCGAAGGCTACTATTACTGCATTGAATGCGGCACCAAAAAGGAGCAGCTTCGCGCTGTAGAGATCAGCGCCGAGGATACATTCAACGATACAACTAAACACGCCTCCCAGCGCACAATAAAGAAACCGAAAGTCAAAGAAGAAGAAAACGACATAACATCGTGGGAATTTTACAATTATGTATTGCGCGGCTTTCTGGATGAGCTGCTCCAGATGGGCGCCAAACCAGAGCTTAAGCTTATGACGCTCCAGGTGTGGGCCGCATACATGGGACGCATGGAGGTTGCCTTCAGCAAGAACAATGATATGGGCCTGCCAAAGTTGAATGTGCGGGCTTTAGCTAGGTAAGTAAAGACGCTTTGACTCCTAAGTTTATTTTATTTATAAACTTGCTGCCTTTCAGAGACGCCCGCATTATTTATAATTACAAAAGGATAAAGCGAAAGCGCGAGCGGCAGGAGAAACAATCTCAAAATGAGACTGGCGACGAGCGCTCCAACTGGCGTGAATGGAGAAAAACTAAGGTATTTTCATGCTACGAATTTAACATTTATTTGTTATTCACACAGACTCTGTGACACCCTTTAGTTAGTAGTATTGATTGGGAAACAGAAGAGGCAGCAGTAGGAAGAAAGTCCGCTGCTTTGGCTTTTCGGGCTCTGAGGACGGTGGAGATGCGGATGCAGCTAGTCCTTCTGCTGCCAATATGCCACCTTCCACTAAACCAGCTATGTAAAAAAATGAAAATATTACCAAATAATATGTCAAGTCCTAAGACTTACCCTCCAGGGGAGCCGCTGAGGTGGGCATCGGGGCGTATACCAGCACGAGAAGTGCAAGGCAGATCAGAGCGAAACGTAGAGACATTTTTCAATGATTTGTAGTTGTGATGCTTCAAGCCAAAATGGTGAACTGATATTTGCTTGGCTGAGCTGGCTATATATAGAGGGGTGTGAACATTAGCAAACGACTTAAACAATTACTCAAGCTAATCAATCACCTGGCTATCTATACTGCACTGACACCCAATGCTCTCATTTCTTTCTTTAGCGCAAATTGGATGAGTCGGGCTACAAGGGGAAGAAAGGCGCCCATTCGGAATCCACGTTACAAACGAACCAAAGTTTAAAGCTTCAATGGTCAACAAATGCCCGAAAATCGCTGAAGAAGCAGATGCCGCTCAAGCATCTGGATAAGCACAGCGTGGACAGCTCAGGCAGCATGCGATGCCACGCCCTGCGCCCGAAAGCCAGTGCTCTATGTAATTTTGATCGGCAAATTTATGGTTTGAATATAACCAAATTGTATATCGTGCTGGCCATAGCGCTTAACCAAATTGAGGACGGTATCCAGCTGACCGATCTAATCAGATTAATTGACGAGGAGCACCTGACAAGTCGCTACATGCTAAGCTATTTGCCCGAGAACGTCGCCATACACGGCAAGACGCTGATAAAACAAATGGAGTTAGGCCACCTAAAGGATAAGTGTAGCTATAATGTAAGTTTCAAATAGGTGACTTAAATTTTTATTGCTTATGGATAATTATTATTGTTTCAGTTCATGCGCACTCACATCGCACATATGTCCCGTTTTATTGATCTAAATGGTTTCCAAAAGCCGGATCTGGAAGCTCTTACCAAGCGCTATGTACTTGAACTGGATTTGCCTCCAATAATAGCCAGCTACGTTAGTAGTTTAATGGACGTACTCCCACCTGCCTTTGATCCCACTTATGGACTTCATGTTTATCCTCGATATGAGGCTCGCGTGATGGCCTACATAATATATGTCTTGAAGCTATTGTTTGGCCTGGATGATGTCAAGGAGATCGCTATATCGGAGTCTGCCATACTAATCAACAAAGAGCTCTTGCAGGAAACTGAGGAGCAGGCAGAGCCAGTGCAGCCGCTTTTCGTCTTCACTGAATGGATGCAATATGTTGAGCTGCGCAAAGTTTTAGTTTCACATTATAGCGAAAGCTTCGCACAGCGCTTTGGTATAACTACCGGAAATGGACGCAAGATTGACGACTTTTTGAATAAAGAAAGGAAGCAGAAGGAGCATGAATATAACCACAATGAGATGCAGGTGACTCCAGCCATGCAGCGCGTGCGCGAGAACATTTGTTTGATTTTCGAGACATTGCTGAAAAAAAAATTCGGCGAGTCAAGCAACGAGAGCACCAGAAAAGATCACATCGAGTTCCAGCCCAGTCTAACACCGGCGCATAGCTACTTCAAGCGAATTCTCCTGCACGCCAGCCAGGCACAGGAGGGCGAGATGGGTGTAGAGATTCCGGACTTAATGAAAGTAGATCACACTGAGCGTCAACTCGAGCCCTTTAAATATCGAACAACAGATTTGGTTCAGCAGCTGGCCGCTAGAGGGAAAACGCTGCGCGTGGAGGAGTTAGCCTGCCAGAAGAACTACGAGGAAATTGGAATCTTTCAAATGCTGCCACGTCAACCGAATCGTCACAAGGAATGGCGCGCCAACTGCGACATAACTAAAAGGAAGTGGCTTGACGAACTGCAACGGCGGGAGAAGCGACCCAATTTCGTATTCCGACAGCCCGTCTCAACTTACGGTCGGCAATATCAAAATAAAATCATGGAACGAGCCGCACGCCGTCAGGCTCTGGAGTCAGATAATCCTTTTTGGAAATTGCGCGATACGCCCACGTATATACTGACCATCAACAATGAAGATGTGTCGCTAAACAGTTTGGCTTCCATACAAGCGTTCGATGAGCATAATATGGAGCCGTTGCGGGTGCCCCTGAAGATGCCACGTCGTCAGATGCGGCCGTTGTCTGAAGAAAATACGGCATCTGCTCAGCCAAAGCCGGAGATCCAGATTAGAGATGGCGATGAAGTTGTAGGAGAGGAAGAGCAGCTGAAAGAGCTTCTCTTGAAAATATCCAATTTCGATTGTTGGCTACTGCATGGATATATGACGAAGCTCAGGGACTCCAATAAGCAGAAACTCCGTTCGATCTTCCCCTGCTCATTTCGATGGCTGCTGGAAACCTGCGCCGCCACCATTAGCGTTGATTGGGAAGTGCTTTATGAGCAGTTGCTGGTATTGGAGGTGATTTTCCATCATGGCATCGAAGATTGGAGCTGCCATAGCAATCATTTGCGACTCAAATACAATATACTGAATAAGGATATCAATTTGTTAACCAAGGCTTTTAGAGATATGTGGTGAAAATGTTGTGTTGCAAGACTTCCTAATCTCTTATTCATATTTTTTTATCACTTAATAACCGACACAAGAATAAACAAGTCACACAAACGCGTAACATCAATATGCAAATTAGCGTTTATCAGAAGAATGCCGAGATGGCGACATCAACTACAGCAATATAAACTCTTGTCGGCGGTGCTCGACTGGAAGATACCCTAAAACTTATTACGATCTTCAAAGAGGGGAGCTCTCCTGCGAAAGGATAGCTTTTACATCGAATAAGTAGTTTTGCTCAATTATATGATCAACTGGAAAGGTATCCAACACGTGGAACAGCTGTAGTTCAATTTCCATTTGCTACATATTATATGTAGACATAACGTGCTCATGCTTGCAGACAGGGGCTAGGTCGGATACGCTGTTAATCCAGTTTAATTTATGGACCCTATGTTACATACATTTGATCAAAATCATTATGCTATATCTTTCATGAATTTAGGGTATGACAATAATAATAACATAAGTTACTCACACAACGTTTTGTTTACATTTTACAAAAAAAAAAAATCTTCAAAAAGAAAGAGCACAAACAGCCTCCTCACGGCCACAGAAACACATGCATATTGAGAGAGGGGCTCTCTTCTCTACACATTCTGTTTCACGCACGCCCAAACACACACACACAGACTGCAATAGCAGGTGCCGAGCGCCGCTGCGGAGACTCAGACACAGAAATAGAGCGCGTGAGCGAGCGTTTGTTTACAGTGGGACAGCGATTGAGAAGTGAGCACGGAATTTACAATTAATTTGTGTTGATAAACTAAAATACTTTTGGAAATAACCATTTAAACCAGAATAAAAATTGTTGAATGAAAAGTTCGATAAACATATTCCGATTTCATAAGTAAGAGAGTGTTTGTTTGGATTGCTGTTTACTCAAATGTAAATACTTGAATCTACATGTCCAAAATATGATTACGTCGTGAAAGATCTGTCCCACTGTACATGCTATGTGGAAATCATAGGCCGCACATTCGTTGGGCGACGCATGCGAGTTCAGTGCTAATTTTAACGACGCCGCGTTGACTGTTTTGCTTTTGCGGTTTTTGATTTGCTTTGCGTTACGTTCAAGTTGAATAAAAATTTAAATCAGTTTCAGTGCCTTTGTCAAGCGCACGGCATATGTACGGCCAGACGCGTTGGTCGCTCCATTTCAAGTTCAATTTCAGTTTCAATTCGAAAGTGCAAGTGCTCATAAACAATAAAGCAGTGTGGTAACGGAACTAAATGATACCATTAACTGTAACATCATTTGCGTTTTGAGCAATAGCTAAACAAAACTGTAACTAAAACAAAATACAAATAAATTTTTTTTTAAATACAAGAGGATGAATATGAGATGATAAGACCAGATAGGCGGTAAAATCGAATCTACTGGAACTCATCATTTGGCCGTTAGTTCAGGTAGTTTATGACTTAAATCAAATCATAAAAAAAAAAAAACAAGAAAATATTCAAACAACCTTTTTGTGATTAAGCTGTTTCAGCTAAAAGAGGCAAACGTTGTGCTTTAACATTTGACTAATGCGAAGCGAGTGGTGCTAATTCGTTCATTTTTGGAATACACCTGTTTCAATACAAGAAAAAACTTGGCCAAGTTGCGTCAGTCTGCGACAGACCTACCAATAAGTTATATTATGCGGATCTGTAATGAGTTCCGACGTAACTTCATGCATTCCATGTACATGTGTGTGTGTAAATAATGATATCATATAGCACATAACAAAGGTAACACCATACTGTTTTAGAGCCTAAGCTGCCCCCTGCCCCCACTGTGTCTCCTTGCTAGACGATACGTCGTTTTGTACGTGCGATCCAAGTTTTAGTTGTTGACGTTCTTGGCGGCTTTTGAGGTTAACAACATTGTTTCACCAAAACCAACAACAACAACAAGAACAATAGCAACAGTTGTATTTGCCATATAAATTCAAAAGTAAATTCATTGTATAACAACAATTAATGGCAGCTATTTTGTCTCTAGCTAAGTTTTATCCAAAAAAAAAAAAAGAAGCAAAAATGAAAACTACTTAAACTGTTTGCATCAATTACAAGTTCATTCAAATTGTGCGTTATCTCTCAACTTCGTGACTCTTCGTGTAATTTGTTTGGCTTAAGAGCTGTCATAAAGCCCGTTTAATTAGTTGCGGCATTCATTCATTTAGTGCATTAATTAGACAAACTGCATGATAAAGCCTGCAGAAAATATATAGACAATATTGCCCGATCGATATCTATTTACTATCTATAGATAGATATGGTATTGCCACCGCCAACACTTCTCACCTTTATCTCTTACCAATAAAGCAAATGTGTCACGCGTCCTGATGAACGCGTTTAAATTTAACTCTGCCCAAACTGTGCTCCAAAATTGAAAGTAGCTTAAAATTGGAATTTAATTAACTTGTTTTTTAGGCAGCAGCCTAAAATAGAGCTGGCCAGGGTGGAGCAGGTGTGTTGGTCTCGTGCTGCACGTGCGGCTGGACTTTCAAATTGTCGTCCAACTTATTTTTAGAGGCGCCCCGCTCGCAGTTACCCTGCGTGACTGTGTGTGTTTGTTCGTATATGTGTGTGGGGGTATTTATGTGCAAGTGCGTGTGTGTTTGTGTGTTAACGAATTTTGAGCATTTCCTTCGCATTCTTTTAAAAATAAACAAAACCAGAACAGGGGAAGGAGCCAGCTACGTTCAATGTTTGCAATATATAAATATGTACATACATACATATGTACATATATATGCTTAAATAAAACAACAACAATAATCATTTTCGTTTTTATTAATTTGTTCTTCCCAATTTTCTTCCGTTGTGTTTGCTCTGATCGCGCTATCTCTTGTCTTTTGCAGTTCACCACGCTTAAAAATGAAATAAAGAATTTGGCATATCGAAGCAAGGAATACCCTAACTCAAGTTTTTATATAATGTAAGCAGAATTTATTGAACATTGATAATATATAAAGAATTTTATTTTTATATATATTAAGTAAATTTACCAGGTCAGAGTTTTAGAAAATATTCATAGCCAAGATATGTTACAAAACAACTAATAAATGCATGCAACTATGGAAGCGTAAGAGCAGAGCGCAAAGGAAAGAAAATAAAGCACGCCACAAACACAGTTACATCTTTATGCAACTGTGCATAAGTGTGAAGGCGCAAAGGCGAAAGCAGAAGTGGCAAACGCGTAAAAATAGAAAACAATGACAGCATAATTTGCCGTTTCTTAAAAATTGGCCTCTGTTTATTTTATTTTGTTGGATGTGTGACTAAGCCAAACAGAAAACAAACAAAATCGTTTGTATTTTTATTTCAAATTTTAATTTCGCTTTGTTTTGTTATTTTGCTTCTCTTCTGTTCTTGTTTATCACTGTGCACGTTTAATTTAGAATTTCATTGACATTTCCCCATTTCAGTTTTCAAATGTCGACGTCTTCCTAGGGCATCCTAGTAGGAAAGCAATTTGCCACATTTTCATTTAATGCTTCGGCCACGGACTTACTCACGTTTCCCACCAAGACATTTGACCCATTAATTGGATTAGAATAACATGTTGTTGTTTTTTTTTTTATGATATTTTGTTTTCGATTTTGCACGTTGTTTTGTTGTTCATCTTAGGGCGCATGCCTCAGAGCAACTTGTTGCACACGTACAGCTGTTGGCATAAAAATAGGCCCAGTTGGTAAGATATGCAAGACAAAAAATCAAGTTTGAGTTGTGGAAAGTTATATTTTAATTAGTGCATAAATATACAATAGATTAATACTTGATATATAAATAGTATTTGTATATTTTTCCAAACCCATTTGAATTTGTACGCACAAAAAATGCTCAAAAGCGAATGCAAAACTAACGGTATTTCGTTTATGCTATTTTATCATTCACATAAAAGAAGCGTTTCACTTGGGATATGCAGACGCATTCATATATTTATGAACAGAACTGTATGAATGTACATGCATACATATGTATGTACATATTTCTGTATCGTAAGACATGCTCAGGTCACGTATGCAGCCCTATACTATAATATTTCTGTATATTTCTATTTACATTTTTATTTATTTAAAAAACTTGCACTTTGATACAAATTTTATATTTGCTGGCGCACAATAAATTTTCCACTCTGGCAAATTTAATTTTTACAAATTGAATGTGTGATGAATGTGAGAATGTAATTGTTAATTGAAATGTAAATACATACTTTACATGTTATATTGAGTATATGTGTATACATACATATACATATGTATGTATGTAGTATTCTTCTTTCTCAAGTTATGTTAGATAGACCAGACACACCTCTAAGTGCAGCAGGCTTTGATCGAATAGGTGTTTTTGTGTTTTATGCTCTTTAAATTTGCACAGCCACAGTAAACATACGATACGTAAACGTAATATCTAACGTAAACAAACGACAGGCTCATTTGCACAATTAATTTGTGCGCAAAAATCTGGTAAGAAAAATATAAATCTAGTCGGTGCGACATTTAAATGATAAGTGCAAGTAGACAGAAAGAGAGATCTCGTCTGTGTGCGATAGAGAGAGAGAGAGAGAGAGAGAGAGAGAGAGAGAGACAGCCAGATAAGGGCGAAGGGGGGAGGACAGGTGTTAATTGCTTGACAAATTGAAAAACACGAAATTCGCTCATGTGCTAAGGCCTAAAGTAACCAAGTTTTAAGCAAATATCCATTATACAATAGCTCGGCCTGTGTGTGTGTGTGTGTGTGTGTGTAAGCGAGCGTGCTTTAAAATACATGTTAATAGATTCAATCATTTTGTTTTTTATTTACAGCGGGCAAACTGTAACAGCTGAATAAAAAAAAATAACAGACATCTAAATGGGTCGTTGGGGTCGTCAGAGTCCGGTGCTGGAGCCACCTGATCCGCAACCGCCGCCTATACCGCCGCGTACATTCATGCGACAATCGAGCATAACAAAAATTGGAAATATGCTTAACACGGCCATCAATATAAATGGAGCGAAAAAGCCGCAAAGTGAGTTTCTATTATTCGTTGTTAGTTTTTAAATTTGAAGATTTGGCGCGCAAGCCATGCTGCGCTTTGAAATAGTCGACAACCCAGACAGCTGTAGCTTTTCGTGCTTTCTAGCACTCAAAATGCACGTTGACCAACACTGCGCGGAATGCGCAACGCCGTTCGCTTGCGGCAGTTTTAGTGGCTTGAAACTGCTGTTGTAAAGTGCGAAATTTGCAATACGTTTTGTACTTCCATTTTATGTTGAAATTTTCATAACAAATTAGTCATAAATTAAGTTAAAATTGTTAACGGCGCGTTGAAGTGTTATTGGCGCATACAAATTGTATTATTGCAATGATGTACATAGTTTAAAAGTGCGTAAATCCTGGCCGCCGCTGCCTCATTTGCAAAAAAGACGACGCAACGCAACGACGACGGCGGCGACGAAGCAGTGCATCAAAAGAGGCGGCAAAAAGTGGAAGAAGAAGCACTTGAACAAAGCAGCATTAGAATCTCGGTTTTTTTCTCTTTTTTTATTTGCCATATTTGTCATGCGAGTTCAACCGCGAGTACAATACTAAGGTGATAAACTTTGTCGTGACGCGTTAGCCTGTGCAGTGTGTAGCCAAAACAAATACATGAAAATAAAAAGAGAAATATAGAATTAAGTACGAGGCGCATTTTAATCGAATATTGATTGTGCGTCGACGCCGTTGCCACTGTCAGCGCGCTTTTATAACAAAGCCTGCAAGCCGCAGCTGAATGTCAAAATAAATATGAATACAATTTTGTGCTAAACAAGGAATATACATACATTTGAAGGTTAGATTGTAAAGAAATACATGTGTACATACATATGTACATACGTGCGAAGAAATTGCGATAAAACAAAGCGCAAGGCGTAAGGCGTTAGGCAAACGTAAAACGTAAAGCGAAGACGTCGACACGGCGTTTGTTTTGTGCCACAAAATAAATAATATTAATCGCATTGTTTAGCAAATATGCGGGCGCGTTAATATCGTTTTACAGTGCCTCATTTATCACCTGAAGTCCTCCTTTGTGCTCTGTTCCCGCGAATCGTCTAGAATAATAGTGCAAAGTAATTTCGAGATAACTTTTGGCACAACCACCGGCTGCACGAACACACATCCATACATACGCAGTTACTGCTGCTGCTGCTACTGCTCATCGCCGTCGTCGCTGTCATTGCTATGCTGCTGTCGGCGTATGTAAAAAAAAGAATTACTCCCCTACTTTGCAGTTTCTTCCCCACATGTCGTCGACGTCACTGTCGTCACCAGTAATACGTATACGTGCTTAAGTTGTGCTGAGCAGCTACAGGAAAAACAAAAAACACCATAAACATACATATAAACCAAACAACATCAAGAAAAGAGAAGAAACAAAAGCTACGAAGAGTTAAGCACTTCGGTTTTGTCTTTTGCTTTTGCTTTCGCTTGTGTTCGTCGTTTCTCTTTTGTATGCCAAGCTCAACTCCTTCGACAAAAGAAACCGCGCTCAACACTCCTCCGCAGCAACAACAGCTATAAAAGCACGTTTCTCAACACATTCACATTAAAAACACTAGACCACTGAGAGCGTTTCCACTGAGTTAGTGAGTGAGTGAGAGAGAAGGAGAGAGCGAGCGAGCGAGCGAAACGCAACTCCTTGGCCTTAATATTGTGTTGCTTTTTTTGTTGGGTCGGTCGGTTGTGTTGTTGTTGTTGCTGCTGCTTCTAAGTGCTGGCTCCTGCTAACTTGCGCGCGTCGTTCAACGAAAGCTGTTCAACTGTCATGGCCGGTAAGTTGCTTTAATTCTCCTTCGTCTTCTTCCTCTTGCTGTCGCGGTACTTTCACACACATACACAAACACTCACATACCCATGCACATTATTCTCTGTCACTCTCTCGCTCTGTGTATGGGTGTGCGTGTTTAACTCGCATGTGTTGTGATTTGGTTTGAGTTTTGATTTTTGCATTAAATTTTTGCAACTAAACGTTTAAACAAATTGTACATTAAATAAACAAACAACAAAAAACGAAATAAAATAGCTGCCGCCACCGCTCTAGTTTATTCGTACATAAACAACTCTGTCTATCAGTTAGCATTGATCTTAGGCAATTGAATGAGAAATCAAAATTACGTCGGCTACGTGCGCGCTCTACCTACTCACATACATATGTACATACATATATACATACATATAAGTATTTAACCCCTAAACAACACTGAACCAGATGTGAGCGCACACATACACGTGCACATAGGCATATGCATGTGTGGTATTTGATCACTAAGAAGATTAGTTGATTTTGCTTGCAATTTAAGTAATTTGCCATCACTTTGGCAATGTAAAGCTAATTATGGCTGTGCAGCAACCCTTTTCTATCAGCCCACACGCTGTTCAATTGCATTTGCATTATTTAAAAACCCAAACACTTTAATTAAATCATAAGCAATTGCGCAAACACAGACTTTGTAGGCACGGTCAACAGATAGACATAGATACATATATATATACATAGATATATATATTTATATCTATATATATTTACAACTATATATATTTACATTGGCTCGTGCCTCGATTCTGCTATTACACTAAGTTTGTATGCATTTGGGTCTATGAGCAACATTTCTCTGGCTATCTCGGTGCCTCTTACATGTTTAGTCATATAATCTGTGTCAATTTAGTTTAATATTAACTTTTTTTATATATATATATATATATATATATATATATATATATATATATATATATATATATATATATATATATATATATATTCCCACTCCCTTATTTATGTTTGCCTCATCAGAGGCCTTAGCTAAAATCAATATTAATTATAATTAATTTAATTTATTGCTCATTATTAGATCATTGTTCTAATGAGCTTTGCCTCTAATGTGTTTAATTGCGCAGTCAGCAAGTTACAAAGCAACCTAAACGCTCGTCATCTTAAGAAGTTCGAGCAACTGGGCTTATCGTCAAATGGATGTCGTGCACACCTACAACTGAAAATGCACACACACACACACACACACACACACACACACACACACACACACACACACACACACACACACACACACACACACGCACATACACAGACACACATTTAGTTGACATTCCATTTCCATCGACCCCATCCACACTCAATTTGTATCTAGCGAGACAGAAGCAGTCAATCAGGCAAAAGCATTCGCTTTGAGGTCGTTCGTTCCAGAAGGAAGCACGGGTGGTTCGCGTTGTGGTTGTCGCCACATTGCGTGGTTGCGTTAAATGATTTAGTCAATATTTAAGTAACAGTTCGATGCTATATATTTTATATATCTGTTCCAAATGGCGTTCGTATTTTGGCGTAATTACACGATTATAACATTAACAAGTAAGAACGTTGCTGTCGGGCGCAACCGACAGCGAAATACTTTTTCACGACCCAGCAGCACACAGGGGCATCTATCACATTATATTTTTTAAAATTTAACCTTAAATCCCCACTTTCGCCGCTCAAATTAGCTGCAGACTAAAACTTTTCATTGGAGGTGGCCAGACAGTTTCAATTAGGATCGAACCCTTACCTTAGCAAACACACGCACCTAAATCGAGAGAGATGGCATCTCTCAAAATGAGAGAGGTGGCAACTCTGAACATGTGATTTAAGTAGCGAGCGTAGAGGTGTGGGCTCGAACCCCGGTGCGGTCATGTTGATATTTTTGTTATATTTTCCTTATTTAGTTATTTTGTATTAATAAAATATTCTTTTCAAACATATATATATAATTTAACAAATCAAAAGACAAGGTCAAAGGTCACAAAGTCATTATTTGGCGCGTTATTGGCTCAGAAGCTGCACATGTTTCAGTTTTGATTTGCCACGCCCCCAGTGGCCGTAGACAAATAATTTTTGGCATGTGCATAGAGTGGGCGTTCAGGAATATAACTGTAAAGTTTGGATGCTTACATTCGAAAAATGCGAAAATTACAGGGTATTTTTCTGTATGTCACGCCCCTTTTGGGGCGTAACAATAATTTTTGGGGAATCGATAGAGGAGGCCTCCCGTAACTTAACATTCAATTTTGAAGCTTCTAGCACTAAAACTGTGGGAGATATAAGCTGATATTAGTTGCCACGCCCCCTGAAGGCGTAGATATATCCGCCATAGCTTTTCGATTGTGGGATGTTAACCCGAGTATATATACCAACTCTCAAGTCTCTAGCATCAATAGTGCTCAAAATATAACGAAACTAGTAAAATCACTATATCTTCAGATCCGATTTGCCACGCCCCTAGTAGGCGTGGCCGTAAAATTTTTTGGGCGATCCTTATAGAATCGTAACAGTAACCCACGTGCCAAATTTGGGCGTTCTAGCTTTAAAACTGTAGAAGATACAGTTTGACCCGATTTGCCACGCCCCCAATGGGCGTAGATATATCCGCCATAGCTTTTTGATTTTGGGATGTCGACATGAGTGTTCAGTTAAAATCTCAACTCTCTAGCTCTTCTAGAAGTAGTGTTTCTGAGATACAGGAAAATGCATTTTCCGATTTGCCACGCCCCTAGTGGGCGTATCGGGAAAATCTTGACACTTTATCAGACGAGGGTATACACGAGTATATATTTCAAATTTCAAGTCTCTAGCTTCAATAGCGTGGAAATGGTTTGCGTTCATACGGACAGACGGACGGACAGCATGACGGACATTGCACAAAACCAATATACTAGTTCACTACGTGAAATAGTATAAAAAGTGTGTACAGTAAAGCAAGCCTAAAGCAAAGCCAAACTCTCTTGAATTTCAATATTTTGGAAGCCATTATGCAGTTCATATTTATTTACATTGAAAAAAAAAAAAAATATATATATAAATGAATAAACAGAAAAAAATGTACTTGCCAGACCAGATTTATATATATATATATATAATTGTCGCATTTGTTTATATGTATGTATGTGTACAATATATATATATATATATATATATATATATATATATATATATATATATATATATATATATATATATATATATATATATATATATATATATAGAATTGTGGCCTATTAGCATGCTCATATTTCCCAAACAAACTGTTATGTTCTATGGGCGCTCAAGTATAGCCAACTCAAATAAAGTCTTAACTTTATCTAGTCAAATAACTGATAAACAGTTTTTTCGAGCTCAAACATTGTTATCCACATCAATAGATAGAGGTAGAGGTACTTTACATAACATTCTAAGCATTCCTTAACTTAAAACATTTTAAGAAATTTATTTATTTCAAGGAAATTATTCTTAATAGATTGCATAAGTCAAAATTATATAGTAATCAGTAATCAATAAGACTATAAACTTTGAAATGGTTTTGACTGAAGGTATGTTAAAAACAAAGAAAAGATTTCAAATGTTACTGAAAATCGAATTTTTGTAACTTTTAGACTTAGGCATCATATAGCTAAGTTCCGCTATTCAGATTTGCATACACGACACGTCAGTTTGATTTTAAGTTAGTAGATATTACCTAACTTTGTTGGTCAGTGTTATTGTCTGAAACTGGGGAATTGCTCAGTTTCAGTTGCCTTGACCCGGAAAACACTGCGCTGACGCTTTGGGCGTGTTTCGTGCTGCCGTATTTTAGTTGTTGTTTGTTGTGGCTGTCTCATAGATATGCGAACAATATATTGTGCAAATTCTATTTCGGCTAGAATATATCTTAAGCACTTTCCTTTCAAACCAATCACAAAGAAATGAGTTCAATGACTGCCAAACTGTGTGACTGGGTCGATGGGTGGGTGAGTGGTTTGGATGATTGGGCGTGGATGTTCAACCGTTCGTTTTGGCAACGCAATCGTTACGAACGTAAAAGTTTATCATATTCATTTGGGCTAAAAATAGATAGTCTGTCGTTTAATTGCCAGACCGCCCAACTGGCTGACTTAGTGACTGTGTGACTGACTGATCCTATTATTGTCATTGGAGCACAGCTCGAGCTCGTCAATCATATCATGACGTCGCCTGTGGCTCTTTGAACAATCGCGTAATAGGCACACAATGTGAGCTCGATAGACAGACAGCATGTGCAAAACAGACAATCACTGGCCAGGACAGGACAGGCTACAGAAATAACTGCAAATCCTGCACGATTGTCACATACCCTGTAATGTATAGTATATGTCTGTAGTATATAATGAGTATTGATTCTCCCTTATGGGCATATATGTTTACCACTCCGAACATGACATAAATTAAGCTATTCCATATATCTTTGGTAAATGAGGATTTATATAAAAGTAATATATATACTGTACTATATCTGCTTTACTATATATACAATACTAATATATAATACTGTATTGCCCATATATGAAACATTCCCTATTACTTGACTTGAATTACGAAGAACGCAAACTTTTTTCAAACTTTATGGGAAATTGATATTTGATGTTGCCATGCATTGAAATTGTAAACAATGCGCAGAACAGAAACAGGACGAGCAAGGTATATGTGTACTTATATAAAAGCGAAAAAAAGGAGAGCCAAAAACATTTCCGAAATGAAAACCTTTTGCACAACGTTTACACAACGACGTGCAGCAAGTGCAAAACGGAGCAGCAGAGAGATATCGATGGGCGCATGAATAAGCCTCATATATCCATCCTTATGGGCAACAGCAATGCTTAAAGCAATTTAAAGCCAAAAGCTGAATGCGGACAGTGGCTGGAAATGGCGTCATTAGTAAATATTTGAGCAGGGCAGACTGGCAGGCAGGCAACCAGAACATACGCCGCAGACGTCATCGTTGTCCTCTGGCAGCTACAGCTATTGATTGTGCCTGGGCGAGAGGGAAAATCAAATGTAACAAGCACTTATTTGGTCCTTTGAGTCGAGCAATCTGATGTGATGTGAGGGGAAATCGTGAAATTGAATATTTCTTTTTAATTTTTAAACATCTCTTTTTCTGTCTTTTTCTTTGGGTCGACAGGTAATGGAGAGGCGTCCTGGTGCTTCTCACAGATCAAGGGCGCCTTAGACGATGATGTCACCGATGCGGATATCATATCCTGCGTGGAATTCAATCACGATGGCGAGCTGCTGGCCACGGGCGATAAAGGCGGTCGCGTCGTCATCTTTCAGGTAAATATTAATTCAATTTTAAATTCCCAATTATTTATTAATAATATGCTTTGGCTTGCAGCGTGATCCCGCCTCGAAAACTGCGAATCCGCGACGCGGAGAATATAATGTCTATTCGACATTCCAATCGCACGAGCCTGAATTTGATTATCTTAAATCGCTGGAAATCGAGGAGAAAATCAATAAGATTCGATGGCTGCATCAAAAGAATCCCGTGCATTTTCTGCTCTCCACCAATGATAAGACGGTGAAATTGTGGAAGGTCAGCGAGCGCGACAAGTCATTCGAGGGCTACAACACAAAAGAGGAGAACGGTCTGATAAGAGATCCACAAAATGTAACCGCCTTACGAGTTCCTTCTGTGAAGCAAGTACCGCTTATGGTTGAGGCCTCGCCGCGTCGCACCTTTGCCAATGCACACACCTATCACATCAATTCAATTAGCGTTAATTCTGATCAAGAGACTTTCCTATCGGCCGACGATTTACGCATTAACCTCTGGCATCTGGAGGTGGTCAATCAGAGTTACAATATTGTTGACATCAAGCCAACCAACATGGAGGAGCTAACGGAAGTGATTACCGCAGCGGAGTTCCACCCGACCGAATGCAATGTGTTTGTCTACTCCAGCTCCAAGGGAACAATACGATTATGTGATATGCGATCGGCGGCGCTATGCGATCGCCATAGCAAACAATTCGAGGAGCCCGAAAATCCAACGAATCGCAGTTTCTTCAGTGAGATAATCAGCTCTATTAGTGATGTCAAGCTAAGCAATTCAGGCCGCTACATGATCTCCAGAGACTATTTAAGCATCAAGGTCTGGGACTTGCACATGGAAACAAAACCAATCGAGACCTATCCGGTGAGTACCCATCAAGTTCTATCCCTCGTTTTATTCCAATATATCATATACTTTACTCCTTGCAGGTACATGAATATCTTCGGGCCAAGTTGTGCTCTTTGTATGAGAATGACTGCATCTTTGACAAGTTCGAGTGCTGTTGGAATGGCAAGGATAGCTCCATAATGACCGGCAGTTACAATAACTTTTTCCGGGTCTTTGATCGAAACTCGAAAAAGGATGTTACATTGGAGGCATCCAGGGACATTATTAAGCCCAAGACGGTGCTAAAGCCACGAAAAGTTTGCACTGGCGGCAAACGGAAGAAGGATGAAATCAGCGTCGATTGCCTGGACTTTAATAAGAAAATCTTGCACACCGCCTGGCATCCCGAGGAGAATATCATTGCAGTGGCCGCGACTAATAATCTGTTCATATTTCAGGATAAATTTTAGCTAAAACTTATTTCGCAAGCATTGTACACATCCACGCCAACTACTAGGGCCTCGGCACAGCCTTGGCAGCAGTGGCAACAGTCGCCTCATTCAAATGTTAATTCGATTGATTTGTTTCAAAAGCGCTGTCAAATTTACCATAAATTGTTTATCTAACATTTAATCAGGATTCTTACACACAGACACTCTCACACATACACACATGTTCATACTCATTTACACTCACAAATGCCATAGCAAAAGCTTTGTAACATTTTTCCTTAGTGATACAAGATAAATAAAAATTTTTATACATAGATAACAAGAAAGAGAAAAATGAAAGAAAAATTGTGAAGCAAATATTTAGTTTTCATAGTAGCGTAATCAAAGAAACAATCGAATTATCCAACGTAGTGCCCCCAAGATTTTTTATATGTATACATAATTACGCGCCCAAGTATTTCTAATAAACAACATAAAATAAAAGAAAAACAAAAATTATAATATAAATATAATAAAGAAAAACACAAAATGCATATTGTAAAAGTTTAGAAGTCAGGTTCATTCGTTTTATGTTCGCTTGTTAAGTTTAAAAAGAAAATCGGAATCAAATAAGCAAATGTGCGCTTTATTTTGTTGTATATTTCTACTTTCGTTTTCAATCAAGTTCATTCCATGCTGTTAAAAACGAAAAAAAAAAAAAACAAAAACTTAAATAGCTAGCACCTCTAATACATAATTCTAAATCTCAACAAAAAGAAAAACAACTCTAGCGTATACCTTTCCCCAACCTTTACTCCTTATCTGTTATCACTCATGAGAATCACGCAAAATATAAATAAAAATGCTCATTAAAGAAAAAACGAAAAACAAAAACAAAAAAAACCTTAAATTTAATCTATTAAAAGTAAAAAGAAAATGTAAAACAAACTAAAGTAAAATAAAATAAAATATAAATATGCTATCTCACCTAGCAGATTGATGAGAAAGCTTCAAAATCACAGCCTAAGTTAAACATTTAATTAGTGTTCTCAATTTCTATAATTTAATGTCTTACTAAAAAGCCAATTTATTTTTAAATGCTACGTTTTAAACTAAGTATTGCTATTTTTAGTTACACTTTGCGTGCATGCGTCCAAGACCAACATTTACTAACATACATACATACATACACAGACACACTTGCATACATATATAGAGCACACTATACCACCAACTCAGGTTGGTGGTGGCCTTTCCTTCCGTAATCCTGAAGTCATATTTGTTTTGTAAAGTTTTAAAGACCATTTATTCGACTAGTTCACCGTCCCGCCATGCACAATCGGTCGACTTTCTTAGGTTATTTATAAAGAAAACTAAAGATGAATAAAAATATATAAATATATATATTTATGTGTATATATATATATATACATATATATGTGAATGAAATGGCAGGCATTGAAAGCGAGTTCAAAAGTGGAATGTAAACGCATAAATGATAACAAAAACAAAATGTGCTTCTTATGAAATAAATTATGTATTAAATAATATGTATTTTCAATGAACTAGTTATACAGTAATAGAATGCAGGAAGAATAACAGTTACATATATATAAATATATAAGCATTAAGCCCAAAATAATAAGAATATAAAAACAAAGTGAAAAATATTTTGTTTGTAATAAAACCGTGTGAAGTTCGTTTAAAACTTAAGCAACAAATTCTATTTTTAATACATGTAATGTACATTTTGTTTCAGACAAATACAACAAACACACACACACATAGACAAACACTTTCTCAACAATTTGATTTGCAACAATTTGTGGCCTATTTTGATGTTAGGCAATGGACATTTTTTGAAAACATACAATCTAAACACGCCTTTTTGTAAATAAAGTCGCATTACAATTTTTGCAATGAATACACAGAAAGTTACGATTAAAATAAAACCATTCATAAAATGAACTAAAATCCATGTGCGATTGCAGCTAAGAGATACAAAAAAAAAATAAATAAATAAATAAAAAAGCAAGAGAAAAAGAAAATAATGCAATTGATTAGTTTTAAAAAAGATTTATTGAATTGCTACAAAAAATGGTAAATCAAATAAAAGCAAACGTACGAAGTTTAGTTTTGCAAGCAAGAAAAATCGATTTCTTAACGGTTGTTTTACTATAGAATGTGGGATAGGCTGATTACAATTAACCTCAAAATAAAAGTAGGTACACACTGGCTGCCTATGTATGCATCTAATTTAATATGTACTTAAATCAATGTGGTCGGTCGGTCAGCGGGAAACACTTATTTCTCACCTCGCATTTTCCATATAGCGCTAGCATTAGAAACCGTTGCACGCATAGCATGCTATATTGTAATGCAGAGCATGCGCAGCCCAACCATAAGAGAGAAGCTCTTGGAGAGCTTTGCGCGCAGACGTAGCTAACAAGAAACTCAAATTTAACGGCCGCTCAGCTCAGTCGACGTTGAGCAGCTCGAGCGCGCGGTTCGTCTTGTGGTTCGCTGCCGATTTGCTTTTGGATCTGCGACTTAAACCAGTTTTCGACTATTTCAATAATAACAACACAGGCAAAACGCATGCGAATGACGAAACGACCTTAAGAAAAAAAATAAAGAAATCCGCGATACCAGACACAAGCTGAGAATTCGTCACGGAAGCAACAAAAGTGACGCAAATGTAAAACCCAAGAGCAAACCAAAAATAAGGAATACTTGATCAAAATGGCAGTGCGTGTATTAGATTAGTTTCCAAATAATTAGAGTGTGAAAAGCAAACGAAGCTGCGATTTGCAAAATATCTACGTGGATAACTGAGTGTGGAGCGAGCTCAAAGAGTTCGGGTGAGAGCGTGTGTGTGTGTGTGTGTGAGAGAGAGAGAGAGAGAGAGAGAGAGAGAGGGAGTGCAACGCAAACGCGCGCAATGACATTGACAAGACAAGCAGGCGTTCTTTGTCAGTGCTGCGACTGCGCTGTCGCTGTAGCAGTTCCTGCTGTCGCTCCCACTGGCCGCACGCCAGCAGCGCTGCCACAGCGACGCCGACTGCGACAACAGCTATTATTAGCTGTGGTGGCGCTTTTCCTCTTTGGACTCGGCACAGCTGCATGTAAGTACTATATATGTATGTGTGTGTGTAAGTGTAAGCATAATGCAACCGAAAGAAAGAGAAACTTTAATGCTTGTTACGTTAAAGAAAAAACTTCAAACTACAGCAATAACAGCAGCGCGAAAACAAATTCACTTTCGTGAGAAACTAGCGAAACTGGTCTATGTGTGTCCACTGGGGACTGCTGTTGTTACCACTGCTGCTGCTGTTGCTGACTGCCTGCCGGTTTAACGGCACTGGGAACGCAGAGACAATAGTTTTTTGCCACTCTGTCTCTGCCTCTGTATCCGCCTCTGCCCTAGTGGCAGTAAATTAACCGAGTGAATATCTGAGGCATTAGTCAGACGCGAATTACAAATTTGGGTTTTCTGAGTCTTTTTGAGGTTTTTATAATTGATCAGGCAATATTATAGCTTCTTGATATAATGTTCGAACTATCTTAGAATATAAAAAATGTCTTAAATCTATTAAAAAAGTGAAATATTGCTGTATTAAGGGAAAAATTAATTTTGTAATTATTTTTAAATGCTGTACATTTTCATTAGTTATATTTTGTCCTTTTGTTGAACAGCTGCCGAGGGCGAGGATGAGGATGGTCCGTATCGGGGCAAATATTTGGGCAAACTCAATTCTTATCATCACCAGGTGTCCGGCGATGTGTACGCTGTCAACGAGTATACATTCTTGATAGTTGGGTTCAATTATGACGGCAACGGTGCGGATACGTTCTTTTGGTCCGGGGCCAGCAATCGACCGGGCCCGCAGGGCTTCATAGTGCCCGATGAGTATGGCAAGTGAGTAACCAACAGTAAATATGAATATTGTTAAAGGAAACTAATTACATCTCTGCTTATTTTGAATGGAACAAACAGAACAAACATTTTGGATCGATATCATAACAAGGACTTTACGCTAACGCTCCCCGATCGCAAGAAGTTGACTGAGATCAAGTGGCTTGCGGTCTACGATTTGAACAATCAGAACAACTTTGGCGACGTTTACATACCGGAGGAGTTCGAGCCGCCGCGCACCCAAGTCGGCGGCACCTTCTCGAAGCGCAACCACAATGTGAGCAGCAGCAGCATCGAGATCTTGGACTCGAAGACCATCAGGATTAAGGACTTTACCTACGATGGGCGTGGCAAGCGGACGTTCTTCTGGACAGGCGTGGGCGCTCAGCCATCGAGTCGGGGCAGCAAGATTCCGGACGAGCGGGGCTAGTGAGTCATCCATCTATATTAACTGAATTGGACTCTCAGCATTTACAATTTTCACTCTTCCTCTCCAGCCTCGATCCTATACGCACGTACAACAAGGAAAGCATTGTGCTGGAGCTGCCCGGCGACAAGACGATCTTCGACATCGATTGGATCAGCATTTATGATGTGGCTGACAACGAGAACTATGGCCACGTGCTCATACCGGATGGGTTGAACGTGCCGCCATCGCTGGTGAAGATTACGCCGTATGAGTTCTCGCTGCCCAATTGCCGGCAGCTGCACAAGGATCTGCAGGTGTCGTGGGAGGTATTCGGACCGCAGATCACGTTCCAGCTGTCCGGCCAGGTGGCGCAAACGGATTACATGTCCTTTGGCATCTCGGGCTCGGATGTGGCTAGCCAGATGATTGGTGCCGACGTCGTCGTGGCCTACATAGACGACATCCGGGGCTATACGGTTGATTACAATATTACCTCGCTGGCTCCGTGCGTGCAGGTCCTGGGCCAGAACAAGGGCGTGTGCCGAGATGATGTCGTCGGCGGGTTGGACAGCTTTCAGCTGAACACGTACGCCCGCAAGGATGGCATCAATACCATCAGCTTCAGGCGCACCCTGAAGTCATGTAGGTGGCTCCTCCTCCAATATAATCCTTGATTCATGAATTTCTCTTCTCGCAGCCGATGATGGCGACAAGGAAATCTTTTTGGATCGCAGCAACTACGTTGTTTGGGCCTTTGGTCAGCTCGATTCCAACAATGAGCCGGCGTTCCACACGTACTATCCCAAGAGTGATATAATCATTGACTTCAACACGACGGAGCCGGTCAACGACTGCTTTAGCTTTACGAAGCGCGCGGAATCTCCAGTGCAGCTCTGGGAGCGCGCACGAATCACGGACGCGTAAGCAAACATAATTCCGCCCATGCCTGAATCACATGTATATTCATAATGCTATCCCTTAGTACCGTGCGGACTTTTAATGCTTATCTGGGGCCCTCGGGCGGTCTGCGTGGTTATCAAGGCATCACGGGGCATGTGTCGAGCGGCTTGGCCTGGTACATTAATGGCTACATGATACCGGAACTGTATCTGAAACGTGGCTTGACATACACGTTCAAGGTGCGTGGCGGCAACAATCCGCATTCGCCGGAGCACTATCATCCACTGGTCATAACGGACGACCCGCAAGGCGGCTACGATCGCCTGTCGGATGCCAAGCAGAGCGAAATTCGTGTTCTGGCTGGCGTGGAGTTCACACGCCGTGGTCGACCCAAACCCACAGCTGCGGGCCCGCTCTGCCTGTCCCGGTATCCGGACAAGTACGACCGTCGCTTGGATGACAACTTTCCCACCTTCAAAAAATTCAATCGCAGCCTGCTTAACATTTGCAGCGAAGAGCCGCCGGCGCTGCTCGAGATTACGCCCAACATCACGTGGCCCGACACCGTTTATTACAACTCCTTTACACATGGAAACATGGGCTGGAAGATCCACATCGTCGACAGCTATACGAAGCTGCGCAGCGCTGGCCATTCCCTGCCCACGGCGTGGCTGGCAACGCTCACAGCTCTCCTGACGCTGTTAGCACTGTAAACGTTGACTGTTTTCCTTAATAGTTTCTGACGCCTCTCAATGGATACTCTTTTCATGTACTTTAATTTTAATATAAGTCAGTCACAATTTGCATATATATGTATATACATGTGTGTATCTGTGTATGTTCGCATGTATTATTCCTGCCCATTTAAGCATAAGTATTGTAATTTAAACTCGTTAATAAAGGCAGAGTTTCACATAAGACAGAAGCAATTCATCTTGATTGTTAGTCCTTAATATATAGCTAATATGTGTATGTGAACAATATCTGTTTATTTAAGATAGGCCATTTGGAGGTGATTCATTTGTTTGACTGTAAACTGTAAACTATGCATATATTGATTAGACTCGATTCGATTTCAACTCTGCGTATATATAGTCTTATATATTATATATATGTATGTGTACATAGATTTATATTTATTCTCTCCTCTAGCTGCAACTGTAGGCTCCAACGCCCGTCAAATAGAATTATCAGCTAAAACGAATTGGTGTGAGCTACCTAATCAATCAGCCACTCATTGTTTGTTTGTTGTTTCTTGTTTTTAGGTGCTTAATAGATAGGCAACATTTTAAAGCAGTTTTCATAAGTTTTAAAGCCAACTAGTGTGGTGAGTTGTCCATTTTGGCCCACTAACATTTTACAATATTGCATTTGGAGTTAAATTTCAGTTGTTAACAAGTGATAAATTAGTTATTCTAATCATAAGTAGTATATCATATGTATATATATAGTATAGTATAGTATATATCTGTGTATATATCTTTCTATGTATATATTTTCAGGCATATATCTGAGTTTAGATAACGTGTAAAGTTTATTGTTTAGAACTAGTTGAACAGCTGCAGACAACAATTTCCTGTTGCCCATTTTTTGTTTCTCTCTGTTAAGTTTGTAAGTTTACTAAAATATTAATGATTCATTTTCCTACACAGATTTAATATCACGTTGATCGCTTACGCCTTTTGCTTTTGTTTGCTTTCGCACTCGTTTCTACTTGTTTACCTTCTCTCGCGTCTCGTTTCTGAGTTTCAAGCTGATTTCAGGCGAATAAGTTAACAATGGTAGAGTTAGTAGTTTGTTATATATAGAATAGATAGACAATTAGTAACAGAGGATACACTGGTCAAATTTCGATATGGCCAAATTAAATACACGTATTTTCTAACAATTTTTAACAGAGTTCTGAAGTATCCTGTTCACGGTTCGTGGTTATGCACGAATTGCTCAAGTTGTTTATGCAGCTGATCCTTATAGCGAATCTTATGCTTGCTAAGGACCGTTGCACACAGGCACTGCAGCGTGATGTAGTTGAGCAACGGTATGGTGTTGGTGGGATTGGATGCTATGGAATCGTAGGGCCGCTTCTCCGCCCGATTCGGTTGATCAATGTCCGCCCCGCACTTCAACAGCAGGTGCACAATCTGAAATAAACATAAACATATTTAATTACATGTAATTAGTTTATTTCTTGATATTACGTCATTGTCGTAGTTGTAAGGCTGGCAGGCTACATGTAGTGGCGTCGATTTGGCTTCGTTCTTCGTATTCACATCAATCCCACACTCGATGAGCAATTTGATAACCTCCGCATTGGGGAACACAGTCTTCTGCTAGCAACAAAATAGAATTGTTATAAATAGTAAAACATTTTGTGAGTGCGATAAACTCACATCGGCAAAGTTATCTTCCGTGATGTAACCGCTTTTAATAACATTGAGCCGCGAAGCACCCAAGTGGAGCAGAGTGTCCGCAGTGCTGGCGCTTCGCAGGTTGCCAACAACAACTGTTTCGTGAACGGCATGAAATATTAGCTTGTGCTGAGCCTCGGTGTGGACGGTATTGATCAGCAAATAGATGAGGTGAGCTAGGCAGCGCATTACTCGATCATAGTTCTCCTGCTGGCGGCGAAAGACGGGACGCACTTGCAGCAACTCCTTGACATCGACGGCGCTGTCAGCGAGCGTACGAAATACTCCCAGAACATCTTCAAATCTGGGCAGTAAATTGTCCTGATGCATAAAACGAGCTCGAGCATCGCTTCGTATATGGCTGGAGTTGCGTACGTGCAGATCTAGCATCAGACGCACTAAGGCCTGAGCAGCGAAGCATGTCTCGAAATGCAATATGGACCAGTTGGATACGCGCACCTCGAGCAAAAAGCGCCAAAGATCGATGCAACGCTGGAGCTGCAAGGAGTCCGCGTATGAAGCGCCCCTAAATGTCAAACGGAACAGCATATCCTTGTGAGTCAGACCCAAGACACGTTCGCAAATTAACAGGCTTTGCGTTCGCATTGCATCCATATCCGTGGCAATGTTATCAAGCTCCTCCAGAGTTGCGAACTCGACGGCATTCTCATAAGCATTACGTAGCGGCACCTTTGGCTTCTTTTCAATGTAAGGCGTGTAGGCGGCGCGTATGTGGTGTGCCATGCGCCAGTGAAGGATGCACACACGCGATTCATTATGCTCGTCCAGAAATGTGGAGCCCATTAGTTCGTGTGCCTCGGCAATGCGTTCCACTGAGTAGTTCAACTCCTTTTTCAAATAATCGAATATCTGGTGAGCGCCCTTAAGGCAGGCAGTGCGCAGTGCATCGTCACCGTAGCGACTCTGTGCAAATGGATCCGCTCCTTGCTCTATAAGCATTCTGGTGGTGTCCAGCCGGTGCTCCTGTATGGCATAGTGTAGTGCAGTTTTGTCCTGTATGTCGCGAGCATTGATGTCGGCCCCTTTGCGCACCAGATATAGGCAAAGCTGCACGGACTGCACCGAGTTGATAAGGCAGGTGCCGCCGTTGATGTTTGGCTTCCTGATATCAGCACCGTTTTCCACCAGAAACTTAACTATTAAGCGAAAGCAAAGTAAATAAATAGGTATCTTGATACGTGAATGGAGCAATAAAGCATACCAATCTCCGTATGAGTCATGTAACAGGCACTACGCACTGGCGTGGAGCCCGAATCCGATATGGCATTAATGTCACATCCGATTCGTACCAGATACTTGACCATGGACAGTTTACCAGACACGACAGCTGCCCAGAGGGGCGTCACATGATGAAAGCTGTTGTCCTCGGGCACTTCATAGTGTCCGCGCTGCTCAATGTCCGCCTCACAAATGGTTATGAGATACTCAGCAATAACTACTGCGCCACGTTTGCAGGCAATAAACAGTGGAGCACAGCCATTGCGTTGCTTTCTAACCACCTCTCGCCGGGACTCACGTGGGTGCCTGCAATGGAGGAGTAAGGAAGTGCGATTCAGATTAAATTATTTGGACTGCTCGTCGCTTGCTGATAAGACGCCTGTCTCACGGCAGAAACAAAACAAAAACCATAGCAATGAAAGTATTGATTATGCGGTAATTGGTCGCTTATCAATGGACGGGCGAAACGTACGACTAACTCGGTTAATTTTTGGTAGTATATAAACATCTGTTATCATTTATACATACTTTTCGAGCTCGTGGCGTAAATGGCGCGGCAAGATGGAATCCTCAAGACTACGCTTACACTCTTCGATGAGCTCGTGGTTAAGTTTCGTTATTTCCATTTTGGGACTGCTCTGCTTGCGTTCGTTGGCCATGGAGCTGGAGTGCCCCTGGAGCTGATGACTGCCTTCAAGTCTTGAGTTCATTGCCAGTGCACAATTTCATTGCCAACTGCCGTATAGCGTTCTCGTCCTTAGATCGAAATTTAATTAGGTTGCGTTGTGTTCCGTTCCAAGGCCTTTCAGTTTTTGCTCTGTGGCCCAAGCACTTTCTTTTTTCTTCTTATTCAATTTTGAATGTATGGGAATGTAAAACAGGAGCGAGTTGTTGGACGACTGCAGTGCATATGTTTCGAATCTGGGTAAAACTCAATAACAAACAATAAACAGGTAACGTTTTCTTTGACTATTTTTATATTTTCATTTATTTAATGTTTATGTGTAGTAAAAAATACAACAACAAATGACAAAACAGAGTAAACAGCTGTCCCAGGCTGCCAGTGTTGAGCAGTACTGCCTGTGCTGGAAAGCTTGCGAACCTAAATTTCAAAATTATACATTTACTCATTTACTTGATATGTTGCCCACCAGTTCGCGAATAGTTTTAAATCTAGCAAATATCTTTTCTGCATGCAAAATCAAAGTTGGTTTTGATTTACTAGTTTTTTTGTAAATATATTACTTTGTTTCGACAGATATGAAATGTCAGCAAGCGTCAATGTTTATGTATTATGGCAAAATTAACTTGATGGCTAACTAAATAAAAAGTAGCTCAACACAAGATATTAGGTTTTAGTAGAAAAACAGTGTTAAATTGCTTACAATTTGAATAAATAAATACAAAATGTATCTAACATTACCAAATGAGTATAAATTAGCATGTAAGTTTCGGGCTATTTAAAAAAATCGATGTTAAATATCGATATATAAAATTCACCTTCAATTTGAAACTGTTAAACGAAGTCTATCATTTGACTGCCGTAGGCAAATAAGCGTACTTCCCAGAGTTTCCTTAATAAATATAACATATTTTTACAGACTGAATCCACCGATCTTTATTAAAGTACTTTATAAAATATACATAATTACAATCACTATAATTCGAAATTATTACTGAGCTTAACTATTTCACAAATTAACAAATTAAAATTTGTGATATGTTAGTCAATTTATTAAATCCACCGAAGTCCACACTGATTATCAAAGTCCAAGATCAGAATGCTAATTGACGAATTCTTCTTGCTTAGTATTGTCAGGCATATCTTTTTAGTACATACCTGCAAATAGTAGAAAATTGAATACATTAGATAAAGGACAAAGTCAAGTAACACTGCTTAGCTTAAAAATTTTTAATGTGCGGCTAACATCCTTGGTCCGTTAACGACGAAAAGTTGCCTAGTATGCTAATAAATGTAAATAATTATTGATACGGGAGAATGTTGGTTTATTGTCAATTTATAGCTATTGATATTGAAATTAATTCCAAAAAGTACGATTGACTCAAAAACTCTTCGTTTTATATCACTTGCAATAGCTTGTTCAAATTTCTATTTCTAGAATGTAAATTATCTGACAGCGGACTGGAACTATTGTGAATATGGTACTTCTGTAATGTAGAAAAGAACAAGCTCATTTACTTAGTTCCATGAACAACTCTTTTGTTCGCTCACGCATGAACTATCCAAATATACTCCACATGTGCAGCCAAAGTACAACAGCACCATAAAAGCTTAAAATTTGGAAATTATTTACGTGAAAATCCAAATATTCTGTCAAAAACGATAACTGTTTTATGTTTATGGTCAAGTTCAGTCCTTTGTCAGACAATTGTGTTTGTGTGCGTGCAGAAAGTTACGCGGTATTGCTGTTGTGTGCGTGTGTGAGAGCGGAGCAGCTAATACTAAATTGGATTTTATATAATTGCCGTTGTTGTCTTTTAACAAATTCCACGCAAATACTTAATAGTGGAACACTCACACACATGCACCAAAATACAGTGTGCTGTTGTGTTACCAGCGCAACAAGGAGACTTCCATGACAACGACAAATAACAACAGCAGCAGCAGCGACAAAAGCAGCACGATAAGGCGATAAAATAAATATGCATATGGGCAGGCACAATTAAAAATACATCGAGAGCGGAGCGCCATCAACTCAAGGCAAAACAGTTCCAGTTCCCCGCCCAAAGCCACGCACACAGGCACGCATCCGCTCATACATATATATATTTATATATACGTATATATTATACACATGTATGAGAGCATGTGTGCGTGTGTATGAGCCACCTGCTGCTGCTGCTGCTGTCTGGGTCACTTGGCTATAACAAGAACATCAAAAACTTTAAAGCGAGCATCATCTCTTCATACATCAGCAGTGCTGGTGCTGCTGCTTCAAGCTGCCCCGGTGACGGCGGGCAACGGGGGGCAGACTCTGCCCTAGGTTGACGGCGAGGACGACGCCAGCGATACAAGCAGAACAACAATAGGACCGACAGCGGCCTCAACAGCAATAACAGCAAAAATATGAATGCCAGCCTCATATATGAGATACTCATGTATTTGAACTCGTTCTATTTTGGCATGTACGCCGCCTTCGAGGTGGGCGTGGGCGTGCTAAAGGCAATCAATCTGAATTATGGCGAAAACGTTCTGTCACGTGAGGCAACGATTTTGCTATCGTTGTGCATCATCGAAACGCTGCGCATTGTCTTCGGCCGCAAAAGCAGCCTCAGCGATCGTGGTGAGTAATCCAATGGAGGATGAGGTCAAAGCACACGCACCCACACACAAGCACGCTCATTGGACATACAGACAATGCTCCTTTTATGTTTACGTATTTGTTTACTTAATGAGCTGCGTAGGGCGAAGAACTCAACAGCTGACTGAGGACCAAGTGCAGGAGGCTGTCAGTTGTTAACTATTGGCCGTTGGGGGTGCTATGATGACATGTTCAAATTATTTGTTGGGGTCCTTATGGCGCGACACGCGTCATCATTGTTCTATACTCTCACTCCTTTGGCATCGTCTCAACCCCCAAAGCACATAAACGTGTTCACGCTCAACATGGCGTATGCGTAATTTTGTTCGTATCTATAAATGCTTATGTCAAACAGCAAAGGGTTGCGTCTGGCTTTGAAGTGCTTTCCAAATTTGGAACTATTTCTCCACTTAATTTTCAATTGCACTTAAGAAGCAAGCAGAGTTTGCATTCAGCTTCAGTAACCTAATTTTCTGGATCAATAGTTTTAATTTTTAATCATATTGAAATTGTTTCTCAATTCGAATTAGACTGCAGTGAGACATTGACGAAGTTATATAGGCTATATACTTAATTAACCATTTGAAAAGTGCTGTTTACCACTCAGCTAATCGTTTCCTGTTTTTGTTCTCTTCCAACTCTACAGGCTGGCAAGCGACCGCATCCGTAATATTAACACTGCCCAGTCTTGCTATCGTTACCTATTTGTGTTGTTTTCAAACTTATGTTCTTAAACTCGAAATTATTCTGAGTGCCTTAATGATCACCCTACAAGGTGCTGAACTAGTCTACGCCAGCATATTCATTTGTACAATGTGTCGACCCGTTACGTACACCTAGCAGTTGGTCAACGTTGCCACGTCGATGTCCCTGGCCAAGCCAACGGCAGCATTGCTGGAACCGCGAATGGGACTGGCAGATGCTGCAGCGGATGGAGCATTACGGCGACGACAACGCACTATTTGGTATAATTACGTCAGGCAGTTTACATTTAAGTTGAGCGATTTCGATGTAGGCTAAGCCGCCCAAGCACACGCGCACACACAGTCACATATACACGGATATATATACACACACACTTACACATACACACACAGCCAATGACTTTAAGGAACTACAACACCTATCGAAGAGGTCTATGTGGAAGACTATTTAGATATTATAGATGAACAACCGCAACAAATACGCTGGCGTATTCCTCCACTCAGTCCTCGCAGCACAAAAGCCCGAAGGAAAAACAAAAATCACTTGAATCCAAAGAAGAGCCGATCGACAGCTTTACTATCGAGGTTCGTATGAAACACAATATCTTATATAAGGTCTATTACGTGTAGAGCACCATAACCCGACGCGACTCGTCCGTTTCGATTAAAAGCGGCATTTGATTTGAATTCAGAGCGCATTCTTTTGACCGGCCTTTGTCGCCCGGCGCATCTGACTCGGACTCGCTCGTTGTTGGCGTATTTTTATACGCTTATAATGATCTAAAATTATATACACTCTCCACATAAGTAGTCGTTGTCGCATGTGCAGCAGTCGCTGCGCCGCTTGGCATCGTTGTCGCTGCTCATCATAGGTGCAATATACACTTCTAATTCAAATTCAACTGTAATAGTACTCGTATATACGAAGCCAATCGAGTGCCTGCTACATGGTTTGGGCCAGCTAGACACATTGTGGGCCAATCACTAGACCGAAAAGCTATCGAGCTGCAACACTGCGACATTTTATCTTATCCGAGGGACTGTAAATTTGAATTTATAGCTAATATAAACTGAAAAGGGAATTGTAAAAAATTATGATTAGACATATATATATAAATATATATATATATATATATATATATATATATATATATATATATATATATATATATATATATATATATATATATATATATATATATATATATATATATATATATATATATATGTATATGTATAATATGTATAATAATAATAATAAATATAATTTAAAATAATATATTTTTATGGGAAATTAAGCTAGACTTACTAAGTGAAGGAAATGATTTTTTGTTAGTTGTCAACTGGGAGCAGGTCATTAATCGGGTATCGCTGACTAAAACATGTAGCTAGACGCAACTAAGAAACAGATTTTAAGCACCCAAAGGCGACAACGACCAACACATAATTCAAATAAATAACAACAAAATGAGCAGCGACAACAGCAAGAATAACAACAACAACAACAACTAGAATGACAGAGCCAATGGCCAACACAGCAGGTCCACATTATTATTATGGTCAGTCTAAAAATATAGCGCCCAACGTGAGCAACGTCGAGCGCGTTGCGATTGCAGCCGGGATCCCAGTGATATAGTGAATTTGTTAGATATATAGTAGAATCAGTTATCGGCCCAAAGGCCAGGTGTAAGTTAGTTAGTAATAATGCCACCAAAGCGACCGCCGCCGCTGGTGCCGAAGAAGCCAAATCCCAGCATGAACTACGAGGTTTTAATCTACTTGAATAGCTTCTACTTTGGCATGTTCGCCTGCTGCGAGATGGCCATGGGACTGCTGAAGGCTATTAATCTGAGCTATACGGGTCACACGCTCGCCCAGGACTCGACGGTGATGATAAGCTTTATAGTGCTGGAGACGCTGCGTCTGATAATGGGTCGCAAGGGAACTCTGGCCGAGCGAGGTAGGCGTCAGGGGCTGTCGCTCAGATTGGCATAGTTTTGCTTTTGGCACATGTTCTATAAATAGTTGTTATCAATTTTGTTTTGCCTTTGTTTTTGTTTTCATTTGACTAATGCTTTGTTTTCTCTTGCGTGCATGTGTGCGCCTCTTTTATCTACAGGCTGGTCTGCCATAATGTCGGTCTTTCTGACAGCGCCGTGCTTTCTGGGCGTCTCGTATTTATTGCTGCTGCAGACCTACAGGCTACGTCTGGAATACTGCCTCTGTACACTGCAGATCGCCCTTTACCTGACCGAGGTGTGGTACGCCATAGTCTTCGTTTTCTCACTGTGTCGTCCAGTAACTTATGATTAGTAACGTACAAGCAACAACAGGAAGACGGGACATTTACACTGTACGCCGCGTACTTAAAAATATAATAGAATAATAGCAATATACAAACACAGATAAACTGAGTTATGAGATCTGAGATGAAATTAGATGGTCCCCAAAACCAACATATATACAAATACATATATAACGTGTAGCAAATAGTATATACATTTATGCATCTCTACTTGTGTATAGTAAGGTTTATGATAGCATATATATATATATACATGTACTTAAAGCGGTTTTATATATATGAGAATAATTGTTAAAATTTAAGCATCAATTGGAACCAATACAACAAGACAGCCGAAAAGCGAAAAATTTAATGATTTTCACATTTGTATAACAATTTTTTTGTATACATAAAAACTATATACTTATTATGCATCCAGAAGAACTCAAACTTTTTGTGTGAAAATGAAAATATTGTCGTGAGCCCTTAAATACATTAGTGCATAATTGTAGTAGCAAAAGCCCACAGAATATATCTCGTTGCCTAGTGAAAATCCAAGAAAAATGGAAAAATGTAAATTCTGCAAAATAGTTACTCAAGGAATTAACATGAATGTTAAAACCGTAATAAGACCATAAGAATAAATACCGAAAAATTCAAACTGGCCCACGAAAAAGTCTAAAGGCAATGTGTGTACTTTAAAAAAATACTTTATATAAATCTAGACTAAACTATATAGCGAATCTAAGCCGTTCAAGAAGCCATTAAATCAATGTATAAGTAAAGTAGATGAGATTTGAAACATAGATGATGATATGATCAGATACTTAATACATGTTGTATCTCCCACTCACCCCACCCCATCCAGCCTCATTGCATTTCATTAAACTCCGCACACCAAATGCTAGTCAAACTATTTCTCAAGATCGTTGAGTGTCCTATGTGGTTCCTCCTCGATGATCCCTTTCTAGTCAGATAACAATCTCAAGCTAATAATATTAGTGCCGTGCGAGCCCATTAGAAAAGAAAACACTTAAGATTAGTAAGACACCTAACATAAAAGAATCCTATGTTTGCCACTTTAATTGTAAAATATTTATATATATAAATATATATATAACTTCTGTTGGAATGCAAAATGTTAATAGGCATTTTTAAAATTCGATAGTCGAACAACCAAAGAATGTAACACAACTTAGTTATAACAAGAGAAACCAAAAACAAGCAGATTTTATGACAAATTATATACACTCGATGAAAGAAACCAATTAAAGAAAATGAATAAGAAAAAACATGTTTATCGATTGTATGGGCAGTAGGCCCGGCCCGTCCTTGTTATTAGAACGTATTATTTCATCCGGTAGTAGTTTATTTACTTTTCAAAACATAAAACACTTCTAAAACATTTGTTCCAGATTTACAGTGGCTCTCGTTTCAGTTCAACAGCTAAAATAATTGTCTTCTATAGCCCCTTCTCGCTATGGATCAAAAACAAAAGTCTGGTAAGTTCCACATATATTATAATGTAAATTTTTGCTTGTGATTTATTTTTATTTAATCCGGGGTAGTGGAGAATGTTAAGCCATCACAGTCACAATCGAGTACCAGCCGTCGTGTGATATGGAAGTGCGACGGCGAGGAGGAAGTCTATGAATCAGTGGTTAACTACAGAAGCATATCGCCAACCCATGAGTGCAAGAATTCATCCAGCTCCAGTTCCGATCACAACGTGCCGAATACAAGCAATATTCAGCTCTTGGGTTCTTCTGATGGTAAATTTAATCTGGGAAAAAAGGAATTCACAGATACGCAGGAGGCGAGCTCAAAGTCGGCGACCAGCCTGGCAATGCGCTACAAGCCTTCGCACGAGTCAGTGCAGGACTTGGCCAGCGCTAAGCGGGCTCGTGCTATTGGAATCTGGCATATTTTGTATGATCGGATACGTAGCAAGAAGTTAACCGATAAGGAATCCCCATCGCTAGGGTTGCGTTACAAGCCATCGCACGAGTCTCTTAAGAATCGGCGCAGCAATGAACTGCTCGCGGAGTGCTCGTCACGTAAATTGACAAACTCGTCCAAGCCCAAGCTCGCTACTGCAGATCTACAAATAGAGACGTGCTTCTTCCCACCCTATCAGACTGCAGTAGTGCGCGAGGTTGCCCCCAAGTTTGCCAATCGCATGTGCATATTCGATGACAGCGATTCGTGCTGCTCTGGTTCTTTAGAGCTACGGACTCCTTTGTTGAAATCGCCAACACCAAGGAAGTTTTCTGGTGCGGCGGATTTGTCAGCATTGGCCGACAGCGAATCCCTATTGAATCACGCTGACGCAAAGAACTGCAATTTAAGGACAAAGCGGCGCTCCAAGGCAGCAACGTCGTCTAGTGCTGGTACCTCGAAGGGGAATGGGAACAAGAGCACTTCGGGTGGAAACAAAACCACTTCGGGTGGAAGCAATACCAACAACAACTTGCCAACTCTACGTCAAAGACAACAAGAATTACATCGTTTTCGCGTGCTAATTGAGAAACGTCGTCTAGAGCTTTTGGATTTGAAGATTGTCCGTGAACGGGCAGACGCTTTGCGCCACGAAATACTATTCCACAAGGACTTGCAGCTGAAACATAACCAAATCAAATCATACGAGGACAACAACAGCTCCCAGGCCTGATTGAGAGAGGCTCTGTAAACTACAAAATTTTCAGTACTAATAATATAAATAGTTTCATAACGCTGCTTTGTTCAAATAAAATTAAACAACGCAAGACAGTATTGGAACACACAAATTTTTGTCTTTTCTTTTCTACGCTTTCCTCCATAAGCACTGTATTGGCGCGAAAACTTGAATTTCGAACAACAAAACCGTTATGGCATGAAGGGCAAACTCAGCAGTTGTGTGTGTGTGTGTGTGTCGGCGCTTCTGTGTGATTGTCAACGCATCTGTCATTTGTACAGGGAAATGCATTTCCTTAAGTTCGTCTAACGTCGGGGCAGCAACTTGCTCAGCATGGTCATTAAAATGTGCCGCGTCTGCGGAAAAAGCAAATCATGTGAAAAAAGCTTGAATCTCTTCGAAACTGAAAATCGAAAGTTAGTGCGGCATATTCAAATGTTAACCGGACTCAGGGTAAGCAAGGAATAAGAGATTAACTTATTTATTGTCACTAAAATTTATCAACTGCAGCTGCGGGACTTGCTAGATGCACCTGTGTCCATATGTTTTTGTTGTCAAACGGATCTCAAGCAGGCGATGTCGTTTCGGAAGCTTTGCATTAAGACACAAAAAAGGTGGACGCCGCAAGCCGAAGAGAGCGACAAATCATCTTTCAGTGAAGAGGAAAGCCCAGAACCAAGACCGAAGCCATCGAGTCGGCAGATCCATACCTATACTGGAGTCAGCACATATAGGGAAAGTGATTCGGACGACGAGCCCCAAGACACTGTCGAGGTTTTGCTTAAAGAGAGCCAAACCAACAGCAACTGGGAGCTCTATAATTTGGCCGAGGAAAAAGACCATTTGGACCCAAACTACATGACGATGGCCACCACCGACATCGACACCGATGACAGCGAGAACATCAAAAGCGAAGTAAAGCAAACTAGCGAAAAGTACCATCATCTCTCGCCATCAACACAATCTTCAAGCGGCTGTACAAAATTGTTGATAGCCAAACAAGAAGCGATCATGTATATCTGCGAATTGTGTGGCATACATGTAAAGAGGAAGGTTTCTTTCGAGCGGCACATGCGGAAGCACACGGGGGAACGTCCCTTTGGCTGCGAGTAAGATTTCGATTGAGTAAATATATGTGCATATCATAAGCATATTCAATTACATTTCGTAGAGAGTGTTCGGCCCGATTTTTATCTGCTGCTGAGCTGCGTGCCCATGGTCTAAGGCACACGGGAGAGCGGCCATTTCCGTGTCGCTACTGTGATCGGCGCTATATGAGTTACACGGGGCGGCTGAAGCACGAGCGGATGCATACCAATGATCGACCCTTTGTGTGCACAGAGTGTGGCAAGGCGTTCACTAATGCATATATTCTGAAGAATCATATGTTGGTGCACACGGGCGAGCGGCTGTTTAGGCAAGTTAATTATCGTATTCTAAATTTATGTGCTGACCGCTTTGTTAATTATTTTAACAGATGTGATTTCTGCGATCGTGCCTTTCAGCGTAAAACGCATCTTAGAACACATTACCGCTCATTTGCCCACAAGCAGAACGTCGAGAAGCACCGATTCGTCCAGGTTACAGCAGATTCAAACGAATGAACGAGGAAAACAAAAATAGATGCCTTACATGTAGTCATGGGATGGTGGGAATACGTACAATTTGAATTTTTATTTTAGGACCAGTGTTGTATTACGACAACCTGTTGACGCGTCTGGGTGAATGGCGGACGGTATTTGTGGGTGTGGGATAGCAGCTGCATTGTTTACATTCGCAATTGATTGAAATACAATTAGCTGGGGTTCGCCGCAGAAAATGCAGCAAAATATTTGTCGCATCTGTGAAATCGATACTGTTGCATCAAAAGCAAAAAACCTCTTTGAAAGAAGTTCTCGCCCACTTTTGAGACAAATAAAACTACTCTCCGGTGTTTTTGTAAGTTATGAAAATCACGAATCGTTGTTCAAAGTTTAAATAACTTGTTAAATTAAATGTGCAGTTAGACGAAAAACAAAATTTACCTGAGCTTATATGCAACATCTGCCAAAATGATTTGAAGTGTGCCATAGAATTTCGTGAACGTTGCCTGCGCAGTCACAAAAAATGGATGCAACACACCACTGCAATATCTGATCCTGCAAGCGCGAGTCAGGCTACTGCAAATGTCCTCTGTGTACGTCGCAGTGCACGCACACGGGTACGTTGTGTGAGCGAGGGCGAGGATCGAGAAGCGCCGTTGAGCCCCATTGAAGTGATAATCAAAGTAGAACAGCCAAATGAAGGCGACGAAGATGACTGTGTCGACCGTTTGGAAACGGAAACTTTCAATGACGAGGCGACCGCCTCCTCGCTGGATGACAAAAGTATTGTATCTTCAATCGATACAAAACGACATCGACGATTGGCGAAAGCCAACATCCCACAACAGCCGCGCACCAAACAAAAGCTGCCGGTGTTCTTCTGTGATCAATGCGGTAATAACGTCACGGGCAAGTCAGCGTTTGACCGACATCTGCGTAAACACAAAGGCATAAGACCCTTTCAGTGCGAGTAAGATCTAGGCTAATGCGGAGTCAATGACATTTTATACGAACGTTTTCTATTGTTTTCAGGCAGTGCTCTGCACGATTTCTCTCTGCCGGCGAGCTAAAGGGTCATCAAGTGATGCACACTGGTGATCGCAAGTTTCCATGCCGCTACTGTGATCGAACCTATGTCAACTATAGCGGACGACTACGTCACGAGCGCACCCACACCAATGAGCGTCCGTTCGTCTGCGCACACTGTGGCAAGGCGTTCACCAACTCCTACATACTCAAAAATCACAATCTGGTGCATACGGGCGAGCGTTTGTTTAGGCAAGTGTATTAATATCAATATTTAATATCTAAACAGTTAATTTACAATTACAATTTCTGTAAGTAGATCGATGATATTTAAACCAGCTCAGAATCAGGTCCCAAATAATTTAAATTCACTTCCTCACGCGCTCCATCTGCGTTAGTTAAGGCTTAGTTGAGTTCCTTGCTGTAGGTCATGAATCGCTTGAGTCGGGCGCCGTTGAACGGCTCTTCGCTGCCCGGTGGAAATTTACGCATCTAATGAATAGGTATATCAAAATCGAAATAGTTAATGTACTTAATTAAAATATATGTAGTTTTTCTGTTTGCAGTTAGTGGGTTTTAAATACTCCAAAGGTTATATACTTACACATTACAATTGAAAAGCGAAATATTCAAATATAATCTTTATCCGGATACCCCAAACCACTTTTCTATTAGATATACAAGGAAGACATGTCTAAAAATAATAATCATGGCCTGAAAGCTGAAGCTTCAATTGTAACATCCGCGTCTTTCAGGCCATGTCACATTTTTATCCAGTCAATTCCCATACTGATCAGCGCGTAGTTATGATATTAATTTATATAGTTAAAAACCCCAATCAAAACTTATCTACTTTAGCTAAGTTCAGACGTCGATTTTAAGAGTTAATTATAATGTCAATAATATGTTTCATTAACTAATTGAAAACTCATTTCTCTCGACGCATTTGAACCTAACTACGAAATCTATTTATATATACCCGAAATATAAATACGCGGAATATATATATACTCCACATATAAACATGTGAATATGGAGTATATATACTTCCTCGTTAGTTTTAGTTTTTTGCTTGCTTTGTTTTGTTTTGGGGTTTGTGCTATTTGGTAAATGTTTTGTGCATTTGTAAGTTTTGGGCTTATGTGCATCTATGCACGTAAACCCAGAACTTACAAATGATATATTTTGCCGTGTTATCCAGTTACTGAAAGCTGTCAGCGTATGGTGCAATGATAATGTACAATAAGCTGTTAAAATTTGTTGTGTGTTGTTTGTTTGTGATTATTGTATTAGGGTTCGTCTTTGGCGAATCGTTTCTGTAATTAAACAAAACTTAAGATTAGAATGTGTCATCCTATAAGACTTGTTTGCTAAATTAAATATGCATGTGCGAGGTCAACAATTTTGGGAAAATGGAGCGTACCCACTGAGTCTTATATTAAATTATTAAATTTAACAATTGGTGAACAAAATTGTGTTTTATGCGTTGCTTGGAATTGCAAAAGGTTCACTTAAATCATATGAATAGATGTCCAAAACGGTTTCTAAACATACATATATGCCCGTCCTCGAATGTATGACAATTTAAGATTAGATTACATTATAATACGAATTACATAAGCGCAAAATTTAAGCATCCTGAGTTGTTTTTCTATTCGTCCGTTTAATGTGAATTGGAGATGGAACTGCGTTGTTTAATTTACTTAATTTATTGAACATCGTGGCCAGTTTTTTGGTAATGGTGGGACAGAGATCTACGTGTGTAATCGCTCACCATAATTCTATATTTCTCCTTGCATGCGTAATCAGATTCATCAATATCCATATAGCAGTCGGATTTATATTCAGCTGGCAACGGGTTGCCTTCGTATTCGCACAGTTTATGCAGGGGCCGAGCTCTAGTTGAACATGTTAAATATAAATATTATTTTAGTATTTGTGAAAAGGCACAAGCGGAATGATATTTTATTTACGTGACAATTATTTTATTCATTGTAGAGGGCTTCTGTATGGGGCAGTAGAAGACATCTGGTGTCTTTTTGTCGAATACGATTTTCCTCATCATATCCTTCTCCTTAAGGATCTTCTTCTCGTTAAGAGTAGCACGTGTGCTACATACTAATGCCGTGAAAACACAGATTGCCAGCAGATAGCTCTTCATTTTGAAAGAAGAATCTGTAATATATACTATATTTTGAACTAGGCTTCAAAGAGGAAAATCTTAGTTGAAATATTATGCTTAAGCTCTGCCATTAGTTGTAACGTATACCGACATATGTTCATATGTAAGCTTGGAGTCTCGCATACAGCTGCTCAGAAAGCTAATAATGATATCATCGATATTTATACCTGACTAAGCGTTTTAAGTGTCGCCCACATTAAACAAATATCAACTTTCGGATGTTATTTCTTGTTAGGACTTAAGGCTGAAACAATACTCCTTATTTGGGTTCATATAATATGTGACTAACAAGAGTCACTTTTCACATTGTTTTAGATTTGCAATTTATCACTTGTTTCGAGGTGAACTATTAGAAAAGTTCGCATGCAACCTTGAATGTCTCTATACCATGATCAACGAGTCTTTAGTCCACGATTAAGACATGCAGCCAGACACAATCTGAATGTTTGCTGCATTTATCACTATCACTATGTGCAAACTTGCTTTACTTAAGTATATTTAACAGACAACGCAGATTTCAGATATTGACTTAAGCAACGAAGAAACGCACCTACCTCAGCTGAAGCCTAACTCAAACTGTTGCTCTTTGCAACTCGTACGAGTCAAACCAACCGATGCAACCTCTAGGCAATGAAAAAGCTCTTTTAGTCTCTTAGAGGGTATACACACCTATACACCTATGTATTATTTTTACAAACCGGTTTCTTCGCCATTCAAAAGAAATAAGTAACCACACACAAACAAACGCGCTTGAGCATATAAGAAGAAAGGGAGTATTAAAGCTGTTGCGGTGCGAACAGAAACCGACGAAATTACCTTCAATTGAAACTCAAAAGTTGTTCCCGACTTTACAAAAGCTAATGCACGTTAAGTAGGGTGGAACATGGCTAATTATGATTTTCTTTTTTTAATTTTTTGAAAGAGAGAGAGAGAGAGAGAGAGAGAGAGAGTTACGTGTTCTAAGCAAAATGAATAAGATTTTCATGAAACAAAGCTTTCTTACTATTTAATAACTATTTGCAGCTTGAATGAGTTAATGAACTTGAAAATTAATGTCACAAATATTTGAAACCTGCTAATTATAGGTCCCTTTGAATGATTTTGAATATTCAAATAATTGTAAGCATTTTTATATTGAGTATCGATTTCATTTAAATGATTTTTTTTTTTTTTGTATCACAGATGCGACTTATGTGAACGCTCTTTTTCACGGCCAACTCATCTGAAGACCCACTATCGCTCGAATACCCACAAGCAGAATGTGGAAAAGTCGTGTGCGTCACAGCAGCAGCCGGCGGCCAACTCAAATATCTTAGACCCTATAAATGGCATCATCTTGCCACAATCCAATACGGAACCACAAGGTGTCGCTCTTGTTACTGTTGAAGTGCCTTTGAAGCAGTGAAGATGTTGACAGGTTCTTAAATATTTTATTAGGACAAATTGATATTCGATTTAATTAAATTTAAACAAATATAATCTTGGATTACAAAATACAATATATGTTTCAGTGAAGTGAATATACGGAAAATTATTTAAATAATGATGTACATATTCAAAGAACATAGGAAATGTAATAAACATATTTTACTTATTGACTTAAAGAATACTTATTGACTTAAAGAATATTAATTAATAAATTAACGTTTCAGTTTAGTTTGTCTATAGTTAAAATCTTATTTCTCTCGCACCCTTCAAGCATAGACATGATTATTTAAGTCAAGTTAGCTTTTATTCACAATTTCCTTGCTTATACGGTCTCGTTTACGTTTGTGAGCTATAGACCGACAATGTGTGACGAGATGAGTCTGTCTTCTGAAGGTTTTGTTGCACGGCTCGCAGCTGTAATTGGAGGACATGTGACTAAGCGAATACGTCATATCAGGTTTAAAAAATGGAAAACTGACCTGAACGCACGTTCGCCAGAATGAGTGAGCATGTGATTCTTAAGTATGTAGGTGGTGGTAAAGGCCTTTCCGCAGCTCTGACATGCATACGGTCGCTCATTGGTATGTGTCCGCTCGTGCTTAATCCGCGTACTATTGTCTGCGAAGTAGCGATCGCAATAGCGACAAGGATAGGGACGCTCCCCGGTGTGCCTGCGCATGTGACTCTTTAATTCAGAGCTGGTGCAAAAACGATCTTGGCAATTGCTGGCAGAAAATCAACAGATATAAACTCTATATTATATATACGACATATTCGATTTTGTATGCTTACTCGCATTCAAACTGCTTGTCGCCACGATGTCGTCTGCAGTGCAAGTCGAAGGCTACGCGCCCAGATATATGAATACCACATTCATCGCATACGAATATAAGGTTCCCGAGTCGTTTCCGACCCCGTTTGTTTTTCAATTTATGTTTTGGCTTTACTGTTTCGTCGTTGAACTCCCGTGTTAACACAGCACACTCGTCGTTCCACTCCTCTTCAGGGAGCAAGTACTCTTCGGTTGTTGTATTTCCATCGGTTTCGTTAGCAATTATATATTCGTCTTCATCCGAGAAATGCTCTATGGCTCGCTCGTCTAGTACGGTCTTTTGTACGACTGTTTCATAATCTATGATGATATCGTATTCTAATAAATCGTGTTGATCGTCTTGTTCCTCTATAACAATGTCTTCTGCCATCAATTTGTTTTCTATAACCAACTCCTCATCTATATCTGTTTGAGTTTCTGGATTGTTGCTATTAATTGGTTTCTCACAATTGTTGATTGCTAGTTCTGTTACGGATGTCTTATACTCCTCGGATACTTCTTGTAGCTCGTCTTCAGATAGTGCTAACAGAAGCTGCTTTTGTGACGCAATTACCTTATCGCTAAATTCAATAGCTTCGCGCAATTCGGTCTGGCAGCCAACACATATAAGTTCCGGCAAACATTTTGCATTCTCCAACTGTGTTTACGTAAATTATATTTAATACACAATGTTAGCTGAGCAACATTAGACAAAATTACTTACGATCAATCCCGTAAGGACTTGAATATTCCAAAGAACGCTTTTGTTTTCAAAAATTCGTAATGAATTTTGGTTGGCGGCATTTTTGCCACAGAGTCTACAAATGTCTGTGGGCATTGTATGGTTTGATCAAAACATAATTTAATAGAAGCAAATATTATTTGCAAAATTCAAACATTTTGATGGTAAACAATGTAGTTTGCGTTACAGCTGTTTTTGTCTTTTACCATTCACACGGCACAGCAATCAACGTCAATCAGTGTGGAAAAACGACTAAAAAATGGTTATGTACGATTTTTAAATTGTAATTTTTAATGTATTATGATAGCTGCAAATAAGTTATTTCCTTTAAATATTACTTTTAAAATTATTTATTTTAACTGAGAGCCTTAAAAACTGCAATAAAACTACTATTTCAACTGATGGAAGTTCGGGATAATTTCCAGATTATACAAAATTTTGTTTGAAAATATTAAACTAATATTCGGATTAAACATATATGTAAATACTATATTAATTCAATTAACTTTTAATTGCAATTTTTTGGTTTTGCTGTGCCACGTTACGCTCGTGCGCTCTAGACCTACAATGAGTCGCCAGGTGTGTTTGCCGTATGAAGGTTTTATTGCACAACTCGCAACTGTAATTGGAGACTGGGTAATTGAGTGATCGAGAACATGTATTGTATGCCGACAAAATCTCACCTGAACGCACGTTCGCCGGAATGAATGAGCATGTGATTCTTAAGTATATAAGCTGTAGTAAACGCCTTGCCGCAGCTTGTGCACACATACGGGCGTTCATTTGTATGCGTCCTCTCGTGCTTCAACCGGGTACTGTAATCTGTGAAGCATCGGCCGCAGTGCTGGCAGGCAAACGGACGCTCTCCAGTGTGCTTACGCATGTGACGCTTCAGTTCGGAGCTGGTGCAAAAACGATCCTGACAAATGCTGGAAGTAATAGTATAAATTATATATACACTCATTTATATTTGCATGGTAATTCGTAGACCTACTCGCACTCGAACTGTTTGTCGCCGCGGTGGCGTCGACAATGAAGCTCAAAGGCCATGCGCCCAGATATGTGATTGCCACATTCATCACAGACGAATATGAGACTTCCTAGACGTTTACGTCCTCGTTTTTTCTTTCCCTCGTTTTGGGCGGCAAACTCGTCGTTCAACACTCTGTCCAAAACCGCACACTCCTCATCCGAATCCTTATCAGGCAGAATATAGTCTTCAGTCATTGAATTTTCATTGGCTTCGTCTGCAAGTTCATTTTGCTGTTCATTAGTTACCTCCACTATTGATTCAAAGGTATCGACGTCCTGTGCTTCAGCAGCCTGTCTAATTAGTTCATCATCAATGTTTATATCGTACTCCAAAAGATCGTCATTCTGACTATGTTCCTCTATGATTATTTCTTCTTCTTCCGGTTGAATTTTGATTACCAGCTCTTTGTCGGCTTCAGGCTCTTCCTCAGTTATTACAGTGGATTCCGACTGCGGTGATGAGTTGATTTTATTAATTAATTTTTGGCTACTGTTGCTAGCATAATCCATGACAGCCACTCTGTACTCCTCGGACACATGCTGCAGTTCTTCGTCAGTTAGCGCTGATAGGAGCTGCTGTTGCGCTGCAATTACTCTTTCGCTAAATCTGATTGCCTCGCGTAACTCTGTCTGGCAGCAAATGCATATTAGGTCCGGCAAACAATTACTATTCTCCAACTGTAAGGCATTGCGGGAAAACCAATAACATGTTTGTAATTGTCGAATTTCTAAATACAGATTGTACTCACAATTAATCCCGTTAGGACTTGGATGCTCCAAAGCATATTTTTGTTTTCAAAGATTCTTAATGATTTCTTATAAGCAGCATATCTGCCACATACTCTACACATATTTTTAAGCATTGTGTGTATCAATAAAAATGTAAAAGAGATGAAATGTTCTTTGAGCTCTCGACAAATATTTTAGTAAACAGTGTCGCTCGAAGCAACAGCTGTTTTTCTCAATAAATACCATTCACATGATTGTGGAAAGCCGCTGCCTCGGTCTTGATTGCAGTGTTGTATAAGAATTTCTAAGCTGTTAACAAATTTTAATTTATGCATTTCGATATTCAATTGAGATACCAATTAAAAGCTCAAATATTTATTGATCAATTGTTTAATATCTTAGACACTTTAAATATAATTAACATTCATTAAACTCCAAAACCCTCACTTTCTGTTAAATTCTTAATGTTTATTAAATGTGTCATACATTCTTTAATTGTAACTAATAATAAGAATAGGTTTGTTGCAATCTTATGAGGCTATGAAGTTTAAATTATATAAATTGTCTCGTTAGTCCTGAATATGTAAGCTTTCCTCCTCCATTTCCAATTTAAGCTGAAGGGCTGGGTCGTTCTGCATTTGCTGTTTCATCTGGTATTTCTCCAAGGTACGCTTGTGTACGCCCGTGCGCATATGGGTGCTAAGATGAGTAGGCAGCATAAAGGACTTATCGCACAGCTCGCACCTGCAAACAGACCAAGTTGCGTTAAATAAGACATTTTCTTTCTTTTATTTGGTATGTTTTACCTGTAGGAGCGCAAGCCGGAATGTGTTAACATATGGTTTTTAAGAATGTAGCCCGTGGTGAAGGCCTTGCCGCAAGTGCCACATGCATAGGGTCGCTCATTGGTGTGAGTTCGCTCATGTTTCACTCGAGTTGTATAGTCGGAGAAGCAGCGCCCACAGTACTGACAGGCAAAGGGACGCTCTCCGGTGTGCTTACGCATGTGTCGCTTAAGTTCCGAAGTAGTGCAAAAGCATTTGTCACAGATTCTTGTGGGAACGTTAATTAAATGATTTTAATTTGTAGCCATGTTTCAGATTTACTTACTCGCACTGGAAATCCTTCTCGCCACGATGCCTTCGGCAATGCAACTCAAATGCCATGCGTCCCTTTATGTGATTGCCACACTGCTCGCATATGTAAACACCACCTGCCCCTCTCCTGCGCGGATCTTCGGGTTTGATCTTTGGTTTTGGCGGCAAGCTGCACTTTTTCACAACATTTTCATGCTCATATTCATCGTCAAGCACGTTGTCCAGAACGGCCACCTCGTCGTCAGAATCATACAAATACACTTCTGTTGGATCAGGCACGATAAGTTGATCCGACATGTTCTCAATTTTAACAATATTTCCGTCATCATCAGCCATTAGGCATTCGAACTGAGTCTCCTCCACCAGTGAGTCATTGTCCTCCTCATCAGCCTCTATTAAATCCGCGATGTCGGGGTCAATTTCATATTTCACCTTAGTAATTGTGCCACTACTTTGGGGCAATAGCTTGGCAAGTTCGTCTTCGTCCGCTTGGAAATCAGGTTCGATTTCCTGCTCAGCATCGAGTTCAGGTTCTGAGACAGCTTCGATTTCATGTACCTCCACTGAAGACGTTAATGCTTCATTTCCCATTATGAGTGCTTTGTATTTCTCCGGTATTACCTCCTGTTGCTGCTCGGTGAGGCCTGCCAGCAATTCGCGTTGTGCAGTTATGCATCGGTCTCGAAATCTGACCGCACTTGTTAGTTCAATATTGCAGCACTCGCACATCAGTTCAGGTAAGCATGGGTAGCTTTCGAGCTTAAGGTAACAGAATAATTGTGGTATAAGATAATTGGTCAAGCAGATTCATAGCTTACTTACCCTCAGGCCCGAAATTGTTTCTATATTGCCTAGTAGCTTTTTGTTGGCATTATCGAATATCTTAAATGACTTCTTGAAACTGGCGTATTTGCCACACACCCTGCATGTGTTCTTTAGCCATTTATTCGCGACTTTTGCCATGTTTTTGGAAGAAAAACAATTTTTTATGGAATAATGGTGGAAAATGATGCGCGTTGCGTTGCCAACTACTTTTGTTTGTTGTTTCTGCCATTCACTGTGAAAAGCAACAATTGTACATTGAATTAACAGAGTTGCGCCGCACTAAACAGTGTTGTAAAGCACGACATGGCGAGTTTAGAATGGTAAGTCTCGTCAGAAAATAAATAAATAAATATTTGTTTATAAACGATACATTGGAGTGTAGGTTCTGTGCACCACGCTGCTATGAAGTTGTTAAAAACCATCTACATGGCCATCCAACGCAAGAACACCCGCTTAAACAGCAGACCGTCAACGTCCCGGTAATATAACAAGAAAACCCCCGCCCATTGTAAACAATCAACTAATTTGTGTTTAGGTCGCGGACAATAATCCGCTGAGCTTGGCATTGGCTCTTGAAGGCACTGACCCACTGTCAAAGTTCGCACGCCAGGATCAAGAGCTTAATGATCCACTGACCCAAATGTCAAGTGAGTTTGTAAGTAAACTGCCAAAGACTTCTTATTCTTACACTAAACTGTGATTCATCAAAGATGCTGAAGTCTAAACGTAGTAACACAAGTGAGTCGGAAGACAACACCCTCAATTGGAGCACACGTCGTCTTGGCATATTGAACCGCTATACTACCAATGAAAAGCTTTCTTTATCCACGAGCTTTTTATGCACCAGCAGCACGGAAGGCGGCGGTGAAAACTGTAATGCTTACTTACGCAAAATAAGTTAATGAAATGCTATTGCTAATGTCCTTTCAATATTCTTTTATGACAGTCAAAGCGCAGACGGTGGTGGCCGACAAGGTCAAGTATCGGCTGGAGCAGCTGGATAATTTCGACGATGGTAGCATGCGGCACATGATGGACCTCACCCAGCAGGAGTACATACAGCGCTTCGATCAGCTAAAACAGGAACTCATTCAGTCGTGGCACAATGATCAACGCGTCAAGGCTCTGAAGATAGCTATACAGTGTGCGAAGATGCTGTCGGACACAAGCGTGTTGCAATTCTATCCCAGCCAGTATATACTTATTACGGACATCTTAGATGTCTTTGGTAAGCTGGTATACGAGCGTTTGCGCATAAAGGCAGAGGGCGCGCCAGGTGCATCGGCTGCCCTCCTACAAAGAGAGCGTGAAGCTGCACGCGATACCTGCCAAAACTGGTTCTATAAGATTGCCTCTATACGTGAGCTGTTACCGCGTCTCTATTTGGAAATGGCTATATTCAAGTGCTACGGGTTGCTGGCTGCCACGCAGAAGGAAGTAGAGCAAGTGCTGTTGCGCCTTACAAGTCAACTACGTGGCATTGCTGATCCGTTGGTGTCCAGCTATGCGCGCTGTTACCTTGTGCGTGTCGGAGTGCCAGTTACATCCAGCAAGGTGTATATACGCGACAACTTCACAGATCTCTTCACAGTATATCCTCAGGTGAGTTTATTCCGCCTGTCATTACCATTAACATCTTTAATCTAATTGACTTTTGGTCCTTCAGATCTTTCGCATCGTTGCCCGCTACAACTTGCATCCAGAGATAATTACGGCCGGCGCCTACTTACAGTTATATTCACCCGCTTTTGATTATATGCTGCAGTGTCTGGTGCACGAAAACGAGCTTTACGCACAGGAAATGCTCAAGGAATGTAGACAGTTGAAAAATAAGTATGCTTTTCGTAGCTGTGGTAATATTTCCGCTCATAGTCACGATTTGGTTTTCACAGCGGCGCTATTCTCTTGTCAATACTGAACTCCTCGAAGGGGGAATTCATTGCCGCACATGCCCACGAGGTTTTGGAGCTCATCAACCACTGCGATACACCTGGTATTTCGAAATCTCAATTGCTGCGACCGCTGGGCAGTTGCGTAAGCAGTTGTGCACCCTTGCAGGAGCAGCGGTTGACTTTCCTGAACGCTGCCTTTCAAACGATTAACACACTTACGGACCCGAACGAATATATAAACTGTGTGGAAACCTGGGCCCCTTTTGTAGCACAATATTTTACGGTTCGTATGAAATTATGAATTAAACCCAATAGCTAATTGAAATAATTTCGTATTCAGATACACGAAGTAAACCGTTTGCTTGGTGAACTGAACTCACGGATGTGTCTGGGTAAAGCATATGAGAAGCACTACGGCCAGCTGCAAAGCATTTTAACTAGGATAATGCAAAACTATCGAAGCATTGAGCTGTTGCTGATACAGCCCCATTTTCTACCCTATTTGGATTTGTTCCACAAGGACTCAGTGCGGGTGGAGATGTGCAAGTCAATACTGAGCTACTACCGGCAAAACAGTGAGGAAAGAACCAGTGATGCTGTTGTCACCAATGCACTAATGTATCTTGGCAAGATACTCAACGACTCGGTCAAGTAAGTAAATGAAATTTAAATTTCTACAGTTCATAAATATGGAGTAACTTTGTAGCGCACTTACTGTAGAGGATGAACGTCGTCAGATTTCCCAACTTATTAACGGTTTCATAAATAAGGTGCATTTTGGAAAGGATTTGGAGCAGCAACTTAGCTTCTATGTTGAGGGACGCGGCACCTTTGGCAACTTGGATGCAGTTTATGTAACCCTTGTACATGCCGCCTTGAAGCTAACTATACACGCGTCTAATCGGCAAGGTGCCAAATCGTTGGTTTTCGTTAAAGCCTGCATCGCCTTCTGCTTTATTACCATTCCAAGCATAACCTCTGTTCAGCAGAAAATGGATTTGTATCTATTGTGTGGTCAACTAGCTCTGCGGCATTTATGTCTCGGCCAAGGTATAGTTGATTTCTAAGAATGTAGCACAGAATGTAGTGCAAACTAAACTTTTTGTTAATATTAGCGGATGCCTGCTTTGAGGCTGCGTTACATCTGATTGACGAACTGCCGGCCTCCACTGTTGACTTTGAAGGCAAGTCACGTTGCTTGGAGCGCTACCTGGTCGCTTATCTGTGCAATATGCTAGCTACCCTAATCGTGGTGCCGGATAGTCCTGAACAGGGCGTCTTGTACTTTCTGCGCCTGCTGCTGGATATCGTCGGCAGGAGAACTTTTAAGGCTAATAGTACTGCGCCAGCAGTAATCTACTTGCATGTCTTGGACATGCTTTATGTGCAAAGCCTGGAGAGATTTCCCTATCACATCGATGGCGGTAAGCCCGTGTACATAACATAGCTCCACGTAAAACCAAATTTTCTTGTTCTTAGTGGTTTCAAATGATGCGCTCTATGGTCACGATCCCAAGTTCCTTGCTGAGGTTAATAACCTGTGTGGACAGGTCGTGGAGGCCATACTGCTTCAGCTTAAAACTTTGGGAGCAGCTCAGCAGCAACGTACCCAAGCTCAGCTCTCAATGCAGCTATTCATGCGTATAGTGCGCTATGCAGATCTAGAAAGGGAACCGCTCTGTCAGCTGGCGGTAAAATTATGGCTACTCGCTAACAAGGCGCAGGCGCAACTGGACTCCGAGACCATTGTGAGTTAACAATCTAAAAATATCATATTATCGATTTATTTATGTATTTTGTGTTGCAGCCACAAACGTTGTGCAGCGTGGAGCATTTCTACAAATTAGTCAAGGATTCCTCACCAAAACGTGCCCAAACGATTGCTCAGCTGTTGTTGCGCATGCGCGACAGTTGAAACGGCTGATCACTTTGACCGAAATCGAGAATCGGTGATTTGGCGCTTAGAACGACTTTCTCTATGTTGTGCAGTCATGCTGAATTAAGACTTAAATATTTATTGTTGCAAAATGCGTTTAGATGCGTCAGGAACAGAAAAGAAATTACCTATATATTAGATAGAAATTTGTATATGTATGTAGTCGAAAGAAATCAATTAAGTTTTTTAATGCTTTGTTTATTCAATTTCGATTGCTATAGGCCCGTTTTGCACAGCCCCTATTATTGCATTCAAGCTGTGCGTTACGACGTTTACATGCAGCGCTTTAAAGTAAATACAAATCAGGTTCAATTATTACAATTGTTCCTCTTTGATTCTCGAGAGGAGGCTGCATCTAAGTGTTGCATATTCTAAGGTATGAAGGTGTAAAAATATGATTTACATTGTTCCATTTATGTAAAGTTCATTTCTTTTTGGTAGTTTAAAACATTTGAGGCAAATTGTCGTTTAGCTTGTGCATTTCAAAAATGGCTGTATACTATGGCTGACAAACTCGAAAAATCAAATCAACAACTTAAATAAAAAGCTTCACGAATACCGAGTAAATAATAATGTATGATGTATGTGTATAAGACTACGTATTTATGGGAATATGTATATTTATATGTGACGAAAACGCGTTTGAGTGTGGATAGCTTAAAAATTTGTCTCTTTGAACTCCTTGGACTGCAGCACTGGCGCCACGTTCGCATTGCCACCGCCGCCACCACCACTACCAGATTCATCCGGATCAGAATCAGATGTAGAACCCGCACCACCCACGGTATAGGCCAACACAGTGGCATGATCCAGTTTGCCAGGCAGCGCACCAAAGGCACTGCTGTCGACGACTCGTTTGCGGGCTGCTCTGTGTTGCATGCGGTTCAGCTGAACCTCTCGCTTGACCCCATCCGGGCCGCTGGACAGCTTGTAAAAGAGTTCCCTCTGCTCGAGGGTTTTGCGGCGCGCGGAGGTGATCATCCGAACAAAATCGATTAGCAGGTGGCAGAGTCGTCGTGCCGAGGCGCAGGGTGAGAAAGTTCCGTTAATGCCGTAACTAAGTAAATCTTCCAGTCGATGGAGCGTCAGGGCATGCCGTTGCGGTCCCGTGACCAGTGGCAGGCCCAACACCGATTTGGGAATGCGTTGAATTGGCGGTGTTGGTGAAACTGGAGTTCCGGCACTGGCATCGGCACCAACTCCATGGCGTGCTTCGATCAGCGTCTGGGAGCGCATATATTTAGGCCGGCTGGGCACACTGTTTGGTGGGCTGCCAGATTTTGGCTTGCGCGTTCGACTGGGCGGTGTCGCCGACGATGGGTGCAAGCGAGCATAGATCGCTGAGGCACTTTTGTTCTGACGCTTCGGCGCCAGATTTCCCGTCTGCAGTTGCTGTAGCTTCACGTCAGGAGTCCAGGCCTCGGCGAACTTGCCGACGACCGGGTCGAAGTTGTCGCTGATACCGTCGGAAGTGAGAAACACAATGTCCCCACGTTCGATACAGCTCATGGAGAAGGTGAGATTGCTTAGTTCGGGTTTGTTGCCATCGGCGGGTCCCAGGGCTCCCAACGCATCACGCATATCTCGCATGGAGCTAATATCATGGGATGCCTGTGTCAGTTCGCGTACTCCGTGCTTCTTAGAATACACGTAGCCCAATGAATCGCCCACATTGCAGGCGCACACCACATACTTGCCGGTTGCTCCGTCCAGCGGCAGCACTACAGCGATTGTAAGCGTGGAAAGCGCCCCACCCACCTCCAATATGCAGCCGTGTCCCTCCCACAGGCTCCGCAGCAGACTCACAAACAGCTCCTGCGTGGTGGTGGCCCGACATTCATGTGCTTGCCCAAAAACGGCGCGATCCAAATAGTCCAGGCAGCCGTGCACAGCGGATCGAGCAGCCAGACGAGCGCCATCACCTATGAGTGCAGAGGAGCAAGTTATTCGAGTTCGAAAAGAAAAGTGTGACTTAAAGGGACAATGGATAATGGAGTAGCTTACTCATGCATGCTCATGGAATATGAATGCTACAGTGTAGTAGACTCACCCCAGTTGACGCCATCAGCCATGGCCATGGCGGCGGCATCGCCACGCACAACGCAGCCATAGCAATCGGCAATTGGATTGCCCATGGGCTCCTTGGTCAGCATGTTGGTTTCATAGAGAGAAACAGAGATTCCGTAGGCGAAATCGCAATCCATTTGCCAGTTCTGCACGCCAGCCACCGGCGTTGAGAGGGCGGTGGGTGTGGCTATGGGTGTGCTGCTCTGATTGCTAACGGCTTCACGCAGCAACCGCTCGCGCTCCGAGCTGCCATTTCCAGCTGCCGTGGAGGCCTCAGTCTTAGCATTCAAGAGATTCTTGTTGTTCTGATCCTGGGCAGGATTGCTGCTGCTGACCATGCTCACCACAATGGTGGTGGCCTTGCCGCCGACGCTCTCTCTCGCTGCAGCTGACGAGGCACCAATGCTGCTCTTCGAATTCTTTCTGGACCGCATGCCGGGGGCAACAGCTGTTCCTCCTGAAGTACCTGTCGAGTTCTGCTCTGTACTACTCTGTCGCCGAGCAAACTTGTTGCTCAATCTTGTCGACGAACTGATCGTTGGAGCTGCTGGTGTGCTCTTGCGCACGCCATACGCATCCTCGTTTTCTTGCTGTGTGTCGATGAAGTCAATGTCATCCGCATAGCTGGCACTTAAATGCAGTTTCGATCGCTTTATGCCCGTCAGCCCTTCATCCGGACCTGTGCAGGCGGCAGTGATGGTCTCTGAGCCGGTGTCGTAGCTGCCCAGCTTGAGCACGGGCATGTCCGTGGGACTCTGACCATTATAGATCTCTGGCCCGCCAGCCATAAACTCACGCTCCATACGGCTGTAAGATGAATAAGCTGTAACTAAATACTATAGAAAGGGTCAGAGAGCACATACCCCTCGAGATATTTGGTAATGAAGCTGCCATCGTCCTCCTCCGCGTTGCCATTGACGCGCCTCCGGCCATCGCGCGGCTCCGCTATAAAACTCAATTGTCGAAAGTACGTGGTGACCTTTTGCCGCAGCGATGGCATCTTGACGAGATGCTGTTGCTGCTACTGCCGCTTGCCTTTTGCCTCTGAACTTTCTCTAATTGGAGCTGTGTCTTAATTGATGCAGTGCTGGCGCGGGGGATTTACCGCCTCCAGTTGGAGTGCATTCACCTCATCGGCGGCAATTGTTGTGGGAGTTGCTGCCTGCAGCGAACCAGATGAGACAGAAAGAGTTTCTTATTTAATTATCAATAAATTATGCAATTAAACGAGGCGTAGTCTCCAGTTACAGTCTCTGCTAATGGCAGGACGTGCACTTAGTGGCCGCAGGGTCTCTACACAGACACTACGAGGGCAGGATTGCCCAGCTGCAGAGGCCTCTGCCCCTCCTGCGCAGACAAATACAACCTGAATGGGCTTTCAACTTGCGCTCATTTCAGAGCCACACAGATGAGAGATGTGCGGAGGCAAGAAAAAGAGAGACACTGTGGCTTCCCGTTGCAAATGACGCAGCTTCTGGGTGCTTCGCATGATTAATGAACCATCTCTCGGCTTCGCTTGCCAAATGGCAGGGAAAGAAAAATGGCATATTCTTTAGTTATGCCGCTTTAATCTTGCTCAACTTTAGTTTACCTGACAAGCATCTGATGCTGCAGCTCTAACGTTCTGTTGCCGAATGATCTCAGATCTAGCAAATATGACTTTAGAAATTTAAGAGATAACTACTCGAGGATTGATCAATATAATAAGTTTTGGTCTAAGACGTAACTTTATTTCGTTTATATCTTGATCTTTTTATCATTTGAAAATGATATCATACACAACAAATGGAAGTGAGGCGATAAATTGTAATTGAAAACCTAGCTAATCTTTAAACTAGCCCCACTTGTTGCAGCGCAGTTATGAGATTATTTTCCGACTTTTAAATGTTGCTCTGAAGAATATAGTGCCTAACTAAGAGTTCACTTGAGATGCAGCTGCATTGCGCAAGCTGCTGACCAGTAAAGCATAACAGAGTGTTCTAGCCGGGATTGCATGACTAGGACATACCCTACCCTCTGTACCTAATATCTAGCTATTATAGAAGGCGGGTTTTAAAATATCTCTAGTCTGTTGATGCTCAATTAGTATATAAAAGCTTTTATCATTTTGTTGATCTTGAGTAAAGTGTATTTAAACGATATGTTAAGTTAAGTACTTGGATTACCGCTAATCTTGAGTAGGTAATAATAGAAACAGATTGTCTAGTTGACGTTCCTCAAACGATGCGCACAAGTCGAATTATGTAACTGAACAGCTAAATAATGGTAAACGGAATGAAAAGGCAGCAACGACAATAATTGCTGAGAGCTTTTGATGATGGGCTCAATTGTTTATTGTTGATGTTGTCATTGCTGTGTGATTTAACGATATGCCGCTTTAATTTATGACACTTCACTGATCACTTAAAATGACAAATGAATTATTCATTTATTAGCCAGTTCCCAGAGCCGAGGGTGCGCCTCTCTCAGTGATTCTCAAATGTTGTAGGTAAACAAATAAGTGAAATGTTGAGCCAACAAGTATACTCAATACGCAACTATTCTGCATAGCCTGACACGACCCAGGTGTGTGACATGAATCTCCCTTTACCGATCTGTTTCCATTTCCATTTGATTGAGCAATTGAATCTGTACAAATACCCACTGAAGTGTTGCACTTACGGCCGAGTCATTGTGGTTACGACACACTCGTTGTCCATTAGGCACGTGCTACAGCTTGGACAATGGGTCAAATATCGGATAGAAGGCAAACGCAAGCAAGTGAATAAACGTAGAGAACTCACAATGATCGTCAGCAGCATGAATATATTTAAAGAGCTCACATCGAGCACAAGCTCAAGCGGCTTTTGTGTGTCAAGTGAAGAGGAAGAGGATGATGATGACGATGATTCTGCTTGACTTGTGGGACGTGGGAGCTGCAAGTACGAGGCATGCCACCTGGTGTCATTCTAAGCAAAATTAATCAGAGCAGCGCAGAGCAGAGCGCGAATATATGAATTGCAAATTGCTCTGGCATTTGGGCGGATGCTGTGGGTATTCAGTGTGTGTTGCTGAGGTGGGTGCGGTCAGCGCTTGTGGTCGTAATCCCTTTGACTGCACATTTAATCGCAGACTCTTGTAGCTGGCAAATTGAATTGTTTGCGGCACTGAAGTGCAACATTTCAATCAGCCCGATTGATTCCGTCTGCCAATGCGCTTGGATGCGCTTCAATGCACCGCTTGAAACACGCAGAAAAAAAGGGGACACACACACACACAGAGTATATGTCTGGGCAATAACTGAATCTGGGTTAATTTGATTTGATCGGAAAAAGCACTTGGTATGTGGGCGTGGCATGCAAAGTACGCAACTCAAGTTAACCACTGCACCGCCTTAGCATTCTGATTGCATTTCGTGGTTGGACAGCCCTGAGAATTTAATAAAATTACACTTCCCGCTCATATTTTGCTATGATTGATGCGTGATCTGTCGCTAGAGTTCAAGTCAATTGCCTTCAGTCGTGCAAGGTGGCTGCGAAACCTTGACTCGTGCGCATTTATTTGCTCAAGTCCGATCGTGAGCTGAAGATCAATGGCGGAGCAAATATTGTTGAAAACAAATTGAATTTGCAGTTGAATCTACGGCAAAGTTATATTTGATTTAGGTTGAGATATATCTATTCGAATTCATAAGAATCAGAAGCAATCATCGCTCTAGCTCTTAAAGAACTCTAAAAACTATTATTGAATTCCTTAAATTATATCTATATTTATAATACATTGAAGAAACTTAGATAAAGTCAGACAGTCGGCACAGTTGTTCTATATTTCTGGGGCTATACGTGAGTAATGTCCCCCATATTCCCCTATCGTTAAGTTTCGTTGAGCTCTTCGATCAACTCAATTGAAAGCAGCGCTTTGATATATTTGATAAGTAAAGAAAATTGTTAATTAAAATTGAAAAGCAAAGGAAAGTTTTAATACGCTAACCGACAGCGCTTCGAGACAGTTCTTTCTATATAGAGGTTACGTTAGATTAGAATTATACAGATAGTAGGAAAGTACAAATTTAATTACTATTATAGTTATTTTATCTGTATAAACTAGCTATAACTTTAGATTTAGCCAACATTTGTTACACTTTTGATGACTAAGTTAAAGAAACTTTCTTTGTAAGAGTATATTAAAGTGATCGACAAGCGTTTGTTGACACGCCCCACTCAGAACTCGCTCGCTCGCTCAAATACCCCCCCCCTCTCCCTCTCTCTCTCTCACTTTCAACATTTACCAGAACGTAATATTAAGTATATTCGAGGCGTGTGCCACATTATCAATCGACACTTTCGGCGCAGTTCGGGGCATATTCGAGCCATCAACATTTTCAACACTCTCAGCTAATCAGGCGTGAAAATGGGAAAATTGTGCAAGACTCGAATGGGCGGGGCACAACGAAACGGAACGCAACAGAAAAGTGTTGAAATAAATGAACATAAATATTATTATTAAATGTGCTATAGACTAAAATGAAAGTTCTGGCAAATCTGGCGATTTGCTCAAAGTGAAAGAATTAGTTTACAGAGTGCTTCAGACACAACCACGAGCTATAAATATTCATATGATTGTTTGTATTTATAGCAGCATATGGCACAAATTGAAGATCATTTCGAACCAATTTGGGTGGGCTGCGATCTTCCATATGCTCAGTCTTTGATTTGTTTTGGTTTTTCGATCCGCAAATGCGCTTGAAAGATTTATTCGATTTGTTTGGTTTTTTTTTCGCATTCTGTTAAATTTAACACATTTCCGCTTAAGTAGATAAATAATTGATGGAGTGGAGAGATCTTTCTAATTGTTTGCATTTGAAACTAATTAGACGGGGGTAAATAGAACGACGCTAGGATAGCGGCACACAGCAACTAGTTGCAGCACTTGCCACCGCCAGGGGCAACTGCTCATATATCATTTCTAAAGGCACGACAGCCTTGTGGCAGCCAGCAGATTCTTCTTTTATGTGTGCTGCTTTGCTGCTGCATATTCAAAAGCTGTTGATTTAGTGCAACGCGGCGCAGCAGAGAGTAAGCAAACAAGAGATGCCACTAGATGGGGAAAGGGGGTGGTAGCTAACTGGCTGGCTGGCAGGTGGGCCACGTAGACATACGTACGACAGTCAATTGCTGCTGCATTTCACCGAGCCGACAACTGGCTGAAAGATTATGATGTCTCAAGGTGGAAGTTGCATTCATTTGGGGGTCTTGCCATAAGTCAAGTGCGGCTCAAAGCGAACTGTTCGCCAAACTGTCAGCCGCTAGACAAAAGCCGTAAACACACTCACAAGAAAGTGAAATTTTCTTATCTTTGTTGCCTATTTGTCAGCTTTTAGCAAGCTGAGTTATGCCAACTGCCAAGCGAGAGCTGAAGGCCAGCAATGCTACAAGAATTCCAATATCTACTACATATATAAATAGGTTATATGCACACATCACATATTGCTTTAGCTTAGCAGTTAAGTCTGGCCATCTACATATGTTGGCTAGCCCTAAGTGTGTTTACACTCATATATATTTATAATTTTCAACTTTCTATGTGGAACTCAATTCAGAATTGCTGTCAGATTAAGCTCTGCGGAGGAGCAGGGCACACATATTTATAGAGCAGGTGATGTAATTTTATAAATAGATACATGGGAAATGAAATTTTAATATAGAAACTTTCAGACTAATCTCATCTCTACCCAGCAGATAATATGATATATGTAGATATTTTTGTGGCTTAAAACAAATGCAACTGCTCAAGCTGAGCACATTCGAATCAGACTTATACATATATATATATATGTATATATAAATGTTCACTCATATATGAGCATTAACATTTCTGGTTTTCACAAATATATATATAGAAATGAATATATATTTATGTATAAATACGTGATATGAATACTTAATGCGGTCGCCTTTGCTGTACTCTAGTTAGATATTGAAGAATGAAATGCATTAAATAAGCTAAAATATTTACATATGGCGTATATGCAGCATAATATTACAATATAGTGAGCACAAATAACATTCATAGTAATAATATATGTTTATAGTATACTACACATTCATAATAATTATAGTACCATTGAAAACTTTTTAGTTTTGTATTTTTCTATGTTTCTTTCTTCTACAAAGGAAATATCGTTTATCACAATCTAACTATATATGTATACACTATCATTCCTATCAATATAGACTTTCATTTTATGTGGCTGTTATATCAACTCTGTATATGTATAGCGAACTATTAACCATATGTTTACAATATGTCGAAATCTTCAGTTGCTTCTCTCGTTGACTTCACAAGGCCAGCTAAATTGCACATTCGCATTGTATAAGCTCTTCAGCTTAGGATCAGGGCAATAGATAAATATTTAATCAGTGGCCAAGTCTCCATAATTTAGCAACAAGGCTTAATAGAGCCTGCGGTCAGCCAGTCCCATGGGCTTTGTTCGTTCTATTTGCAGAGTCCGGCTGGGGCCGAAAAGCGCTTAGGGTTCCATTAAAATGGGCCTAATTAAAATTGCATGTGATGAAAATCACACACAGCGAGAGAGAAAGAGAGGGAGGGAGAGGGAAGCATACAATAGAGTTCTTTCACCTCGTCGGCATGTCTGCAGGGGAGCAGCTCCAACTCCTGCTGCCCGTTCCTTCTGTGTGTTTTGGTGCCAGTCTCGGGCGTTGCTTAAATTGCCAGCTAATTGGCTTTTGAGTGTTTGTAGCGTGGTGCGTGCATTTCCTGTTACAACCACACACACATGCACAAAAAACAATTTGCATTAATGGAAAAGCCTACACACACCCCCACACCCCCAACCGTATGTGCCACATGCATCCATTATTTCAACACTTGCCACATCATTGCGATTGCAATGCATGAAAACTGAAAGTGCGACATAAATCCATAAAGCAAATGTCATAGACGCTCCTCTAAATATTTCCTCGTTGCATAATACACAGCCTATCTTTGTTCAGGGTTGCTCTTTGGAAGGAGGCAGGGAGGTAGGGGGGCTGTTGGGGCCGCTGCATGCCCTCTCCATGCATCTGTGTCAAAAGTGCACTTTCGCATGCAATGTGACGCCGCAAAGACGTCGAAGCTTTTGTTCTATCGCATGCAATAATGACGCACATATTTTTTTGTAAGGGTGCACCAACCCTTGGAGACTGTTCAGGGTTGTGTGCGTGTGTGTGTGTGTGTGTGTGTTGGGCTTTCTCTTATCGCTCATTTCCGCTTGCATGTTTCTGTTATGTGCTTTTGGGGTCGCGCCTCTTGGCCCCGTTTCTTGAGCGGGCCCCAAAAACTTGAGCGTACTTGTTAAGTTTAGTAAATACTTTGGAGAAAAGGGAAAGACAATCAGATATGGGGCAAGGAGTCATTGGGCGAAGTCAAAGTGTGTGTGGTGTCAGATTTAATGGGGTTAACATTAGCACAATACTATATCAAATCAATCGATAAAGCGAGGGGGAGACATGGTCTCAGATTTGGTGCCTCCCATTTATCAAGAGAAGAAAAAGAAATCAAGCTTCAGCCAACTCATTGCCTCATAACTTCAACTTGAAGAGTTTCTTTTCAGACAGATCAACTCTTCCGAGAATTCCTTATACCCAAACGTCGGCTGACTCAACAACTTTTGACTCCCCAAATAAACATATACGAAAATTTTAATAAATGTCATGCAAACAGGTCGCGCATCAAAAATATTCAAATTTCAGTTTTTGTGTGCTGATTTGTGTACAAAGAGAATAATATGGATTTTATATTTTTATATAATTTATATGTGTATAACCCCAACATATGTAGTTATCTGAGACATGAGCAAACCTAGAGTAAAAGAAAAACCAACTAGTCGTATTCATTTTGTGCAAAAAGAATAGGTCTTTTGACATTTTTAGACCTTGTTTTAGCTTGCTTGGCCGCCCGTGGCTAAATGGAAACGCGACAGGCGAGCTGCGAGCAGCAGCAGGAAATGCGAGCCGTGTAGGACTTGGGCCAATCTTTGGGTGAATAAATTAGACATGGGTTCGGCCAGAGGCTTGCCGGGCATACTAATAAGTCCAATAAGTGGCCGCCTTGGCTCGCCAAGAAGGCGACAGAGTGGGTGCCGGATGAAATATTAAATTCAAACTTAATGGCAGCGTATCAAATGCAAAGAAGTCAAGGCCCGACCAAAGAACCGCGACAAACAAAGCCCAACGCAAATGCAATTGAGAAACCTCCGCTGTCGCTCGCTCGCCGCTGTCTGTCTGGCGTTGGTGTCAAATGGCTGCCCACTGGCGGCAGCTCGGACATTTCAGTGCCAGGTGCTGTGGTCCGCAATGAGTTAACTGACCTTCTCCTCTTACCGCCCCTTCCCAGCCCCCTGTCTAGCTCTAATTTGAGCTTCATTGGCGGGCTTAGTCATCGCGTCAGTTGGCTGACTAATCATTAGAAACGACGCGTGCTTAGACAAAGAATCGGCAAATTGTCGAATCGGTCAGCTGTAGCAAGCTCGATAAACCCCCCCCCCACACACACACACACACTCAATGAACTGCTTTTCAGAGCTCTGTGCAGCGGTTTTCTTGCTGCTGTTCATTCAACTTAAAATTGGCAGAAATGTTTATTTTGGTCGAGGCGCGCTTTGTGCGGCTTTCGAGTCGAGCGTTGCTCTTACCTAATCGATGGAAACGCCGTTTTTATACCCTGAGCTGAGGGTTATAGCAATTAAGTTATGATATTTGTGGTATATGAAAAGAGCAAGCATTGACCCCAAGATTTGCATAGATTCGACTTTTAGTTCCAGTTTCAGTAAACAAATGTGTTTGAAAGTCATTGATTTTTATAGAACTCAAGTGTTTTTTCTCTTTCTCATTCCTTTACCATATTTCCATATAAAATTAAAATTATATTTGGTCAGCAAGGGTATTTCATCTTCGTCTTAATGTTCTTAGGTTTTATTTCTTTTTATGAGCTTTCTTCAATGGGCTGGTAAAGATGGCAAGCCATATGCGCAGCTGCCCGAAATGAATTGTGATTCGGCTTTTTAAGCCAGCTGAAAATTTGTCGGACTGTAATTAAAATAATAAATGGATGAGGGTACGCGAAAATGTGTGAGAACCTAGGCTGAGCTGAGAGCAACATGCTTTAAGTAAAATTCTATGAACTAAAATAAGTTCAACATTTTCTTGGCTACAAAACCAGTTCTACTCTTAATGATATACAGATTTGAATTGAAATTATTATTGGCCAATTAAAGAGTAGTAGAAACTTAAGCACATATATAAATGACAGATGAGTCTATATATGAGAATATATATACTATATATAAGAATATATATAACGTATATAAGAGAAAAGATCTATGGTTTCACAACACTTGAAATGTATAAAGTCATATAAATCGAACTCAGGTTGATATGTTTACCAACAACAGCCCAAAGGAATAGCTGGTAAACAGAGCTAGACAGTTATATACACACATTTTATATATATATATATATATATATATATATATATATATATATATATATATATATATATATATATATATATATATATATATATATATATATATATGAGTCTCTTTCCCACTCAGTGCTGAGAAATTTAATATCGCAACTGTCGTCGTTAAATTATGAGAAATGGGAACTCATTATATATATATATATAAAGTACTCATATAAAAGAGAAGTTAAAATGCATTTCGAATGAACTCCTAAGTAGAGAGCAAATAAACGCAGAGCAACCAACCAGCAGCAGCAGCAGCAGTCCAAACTATATGTATCATAAAATACCATCGAGACAACAAAGGAGCACAAGGAGCGACAGCTGTTGGGCATGGGAATGCGCCAGCTGGGGATGGAGTCAGACAGACGGGGCATAGCTTTATGCGGCATCCCCCGTCTGGGTCAGAGTCGTGGCAGTGGCTGTGGCTGAGGCAGTGGCAGTGGCAGATGACGGCGAGCTGTAGCCACTGAACCACCCAAACAAAGCCCAACTTCAACAAATGTGTATGAAGCAGGGTAGTTGGTTCAGAGTTTTGCTTTTAGCCAGCTACATTCTTGGTCGAAAGCGAGCGAAAGTGATTGAATTCCAACAAGATTCGTGGCGCCACTCGAACTGCGCATCTTAAATATTCCTGATGCTGTCGATTACTTTCACGTCAAGTTTAAGCTAAAACATGGAACTTCGATGAAAAGACCTAAAGACAGCAGATTTCAACATGCCAACTTTAAAGAGGTGAGCAAAACACCTTTGGAAATAAAAGTTACGAAGATGAACAAATGGTTTGCTAATTGATAATAGTTAGGAGGGTTTTCCTATGCTGTTGGTATGGCTAAGTAATTGGCAGAAAGTTGGCTAAGTAAAGTTGAGTTAAATAAGTTAACCAAGTTTGTTTTGATTATATGGATAGTCTGAGTTAGCTAGAAATATTATTTCTAAACAATTACCACTCTCTTTATGTAGACATCATCATTAAGACTGAATATATATAATTATATTTATATGCTGTAAAGATCGATGTTAAATATAAGTAGAATTCAGTTTTTCAGCAAAAATTATAAAATTGAAATTCAATAATTATTTTATCCATTTTATTGCCAACTAAATAAGTCGACAGCTCAACACGTACGTATTCCGTACTGTACTAGATATAGTTATACGGCATATCTCGCTGTTTCGCCCTGGGAGTAACCCCTAACTGTCTAGCTGGCTTCTGGGCCACAGAACGCCTAACCATGTTGTGGGCAGCACCGAGGACACTTAATTTACAATTCATTTCCTGTTATTTTCCGCTTGACAGTTGCCGCAGTTTACACAACCGGGCGCCCAGGAATCGAGGCGAGTTCTCTGGGTGCTCTGCCCAAGGTATGCCGCCCACCTATAATTCGATTCGCCGCATGTTCAAATCCTTGGAGTGTGCAGGCAGGCAGCATGTCCTTATTCGTGTGCTGGTCGCCTGCCTATGACGTGGGCTCTCATATGCCCCGGTGGTTGCAAAACCGAACCGAATTGCCTTCTGCATTTCGCATTTGCCAAAAGTTTCGCTTTGCTGCAGAGAAAACTCATCTAGGAAGGGCAAAGGAAAATGAGCAAAGCTTCAGTCTGAACGAAAAACGTTGTGTTTTTTTTTGTATTGGAAAATGGCTAGAGATACTTCCTCCCAAACGAAAGGCGTAACACGAAAGTGGGGAAAACTGACAAATTTGCAGCTGTAGGAGAAAATTAGGTGCAATTAAAAGCAATTTGGCACTGGAGCTCCAATTGGTTAGACGCAATTTAACAGCATGTGCAGTTGGACAATCAGACAAACAAAAGTTAACACGCTTCTCATAATGAAATCGCAAACCGGTTATTGCAACAACAATGAAAGCTTTGCCTCAGATGATGCTGTTGTTGTTGTTGTCGCAGTAGCAGCTGAGATTTTGCAGCTGCCCGTGGAGCAAACAGCAGGTGAATCAGAGAAGCAGAGAATAAAAGCAGGAGAGAAACAAAAAGCGAAAAACAAACAAGAGTAATAACAATGAAGACATCGGCCAAGTTGAATGACAAAAGCAACAAATCACACACACACACACACACAGATATAGAAACGCACACGACGCAAAGTGGAGCAAGACACAAAACAAAACACGACCAAAACAAAGGGCCAAAGTTGAGGGTTAAGCGACTGCGTCCAAAAATCAATAGAAATAGGAAGCGTCCGCACTAAGGACAACATTACAAAAGCAACAGCATAAGAATATACTTACAATAATTGTTGTCGTTGCGGTCGTAGCTGTAGTTGTTGCTGTTCTTATCGGACGCAACGTCGAATGCTTTTACATGTGTACGTTGGCGCCACACACACGCACGGCCGAGGGTAGGGGGCGTTGGTGGTGTGTATAAATATTTGACAAGTAGAGAGGGTGGAATATTTTATGTTTCTCTGTGTTCGTTCGTAATTTACACTATTGGAATTTGGAGCAGTTCATGTGTATTATTTGCCGTTTTGTTTATTCAAATCCCAATTAACACTAACGCTTTTTAATAAATTTTGGATAACGCAACTCACGTCCCCTTCCGTTGGACTCTGAAATGTAACTGCACTCTCGATTAAACGACATGGCAAGTCGATTGTCTGCAATCGTCAAAACATATGGTTGACTGCTAAGTTTTTAAATAGAATTCGGTGTGTGTACACTGGTTCAACGATAGTTGAACGCAGTGGCAAGCCTTTGTACATCGATAGACGAACAACATTTTCATTTTAACATAAACTTTAAGGTTTTATAAATTGATACTAATTTAAGAGTTTGATTTAATTTTTTTTAATGATATAATACCAAATGATCTTAGCTGCTATCGATAAGTTATTTAGCGCCTAACTTTGTTGTAATGGTGTGACCATAAGCGTTGCCAGGTTATCGATAGATCAGCGACGATTCCTCTGTCTGCTTTAGCATTTCGCGGCGCTTACTCATAATTTTTGCAAAAAGCGTAATTTAAGTGCTTCAGATTGTGCGAAATTTGTTAATTGTTTTTTGGTAAAGATTCGCCACACACAGGTAAGTGTTAACAAAGTGTAAAATTGTTTATGCAGCCGCCTGAATGAAACACACACAGCGGAATGCATAAATGAACATATAGTCTAGCATGGGAATTTGCGAATCTAATGTGCGATGAATTGCTGCAATTACATTTGTTGTCTGCGAATATGTCAATTGTTTTTGTAGTTTTTTGTGTTGAAGAAAGAGTCCGTTAGCGTTACCGGTATGTGTCTCTTAGCGTGTGACAGTGGCAGGCGGCGAATGGCGGGCTCACAAACACACACACACACACACACACACACACACACACACTCAGTCGCAAAATCAAGCGCGTTGCGATGCGCGCAAAAAACAGACACACACACACAGACACGCACGCACTCACACAGGTGAATGAACTTTTTTGCGTTGTTTTGTAATCTCGATCTCTGTGCCGTCTACACATGTACATCAAGCATACGCGTGTACATACATACATGTGCTGGTATATGTATGTGCTTAATTGTTTGCAGTGCGTGCCAATAAAACAACACGAGCCACTTTATCTGCCCCTCCCCTGGCCCAGATCTAGGGCGCAGATCCTCGTTGCAATTTGCACATTTATTGAATTTGGCGCGCTCTTTTTTTTGTTTCTTTACTCTTTTCTTTTTCTTTTTCAATTTCATATATAATTTATTTTGCGAGTTCATTTACATATTTGCTTAACTGTCGCGCTCAATGCTAATGAACCTGCGCTCGCCTCTTGCCTGATATTTAACATTTAAAATTTAATAAACATTCGGCAGATGTGTCGCCCGCTTTATAAATAGATCAATCGCAATTGTGCTTAACGCATTTGCACACTCCCAAAAGAAGTTGAACAATTCCAGTGTTGTTTTAAATAATTTTAATTAATATAATTAGGTTTCGTCTTTTAAATTGTTATTAAGGCAAAGCATTTGCATAAAAATACACTTGTCGGAATAGAATAAGTTTTGTAAACCATAGCTTAAAGCACTCTATGCATAGTATTAATATACTTTTGATAGTTAGATTAGTTCGATCTATCTGTTAATTCCTGTTCGGAGTTAAGAATAGAACTTTGAGTAGATCTCATTAACTTTGGTTTTGTAATATGCTAGAAATTTGCTAAGCAAGCGAAGTTGTTACTAGGTAAGCAGCGTCTCAGAAGCAAAAGCCCAGCTTGGGAGTTTGTAAATAAATCCCGAACATTATCAATTCTATATAACACATGTTGTTGTGGTCTGTAGACTGTCTGTGTGTGTGTGTAAAGTTGTTAGGTGTAGATTAGCTAAGTATTTAAATATAAGGTATACAAAAAAGTGTTTCGTTTAGACTGAGAAGTAGACAGATAATCGTAAATTTGATTTACAATGTAAGATTAAGGTAAAGGTGTTTTTGTTTCTTTTTTTTGTTGTTTAAGTATACGTATATAATATAAGAACAAGGCAATTGATTTAGTTGCGGTTATCGCTTTTTGGTACATTTTCCAACACTGTCAACTGAGTAAGAGGCGCGCATTCAAAACTAATCGAAATGATGAACCGTTAGACATACAGTGTGGAAGCAGGAGAGTTAAGATCAAGGTTTTTGTTATACGTTGGGAGCTGGGACAGTTCAGAGTATGTATTTGCCCTTGCCCCGGTGCTCCGCTTGCCGCGTCGACGTGGAGGCGCCCGCTAGCAGGAAACTGGCGCTAGCGCCGCTGCTGCTACTGTTGGTGCTGCCGTAGCTGCCATAATAGCCGTCATAGCCGTCGTAGCTATCATAGCTGCCGTAGCCGCCGAGCGGCAGGGCGTTTAGCTAAATCATGAGCGCCGAGAACGGGTTGTAGCGCATGATCTTCGAGAGCAGAATCCACAGTACTGAGGTAATGGCGCACAACACAACGCCGCCCCAGCCCAGATCCAGACTCCACGAAGTGAGAAATACACGTGCGCCCAGCAGCGGCTTGGCCACGATAGCCACACCTCCGGGCCGGGCCACGATGCCATCGACAGTGCCGTCGTAGTCGCTGTCCAACATGGGGCGGCCCTGCTGCCGCTTGAAGTGAATTATCATCAGTGTGAAAAGCGCAAATAGAGCTGCGGGGAGAAAGGAAATTAGTTGGGATCAAATGGGTTCCGATTCCGGTGTCGGATTTCCTGTTGAGCTCACCCGCCAGCAGATACATGACGCCCGTAATGAGGATGGCGCTTATTTGGCGCTGGCACACGCCAAAGGCGCCCACCAGAGCGGCGCTGCCCAGGATAATGAGACAGACCAGTGAGCAGGATATGGACAGGTTTTGCATTCCTGTTTTTTGTTTGTCGAAAAGCAATTTTTAATTAGTGCGGATTTTAGCTTGTTGCATCAAAGTTCAGAAACATTTGTGGACACCATTTACAAAGGTTGACGAAACAGAAGGAATGAATTGTTTGGCACAAGCGAAAGCTACATATACGCAGATTGTGGTAAGGATACAAGCTCAGGATAAAGCTAGATATGAGTTATGAATTCTGGAATAAACGTATAGACATTCATGCTAACACAGCTAAGCCCATGAGACTGAACTATTTCGATTTTTCTGTTCACATCGCCCCATGTGTTCGCTGTTCAATGTCGCTCAGGAGCTTTAAATCTGGCATCTGGCACGTGCCATTAATTTCAACAAGCACATAATACTCGCAATCAAAACACTGGTAAAACCAATTACTCCATGTGCTACACTAACTGGGCCAATTAAAAGCCCACCGCGGCAAGCTTTAGAACTAACTCGTCCAAAAACCAAAGTGGCAATTGCGATTTACAATGCCGGCAGGAGGTGGGGCGAGTACTCACCCACCCAAGCCACACGATGACCCATTTTTTGTATGTTCTCTGCACGTACAAGACGAACAAAGCATGAAGCTGACTACTGACTGCTGACTGGGGTCGGCGGGAAGACACGTGTGTGGTTCGATATCGACAATGGTCTGGCACTAAACCTAGGAACTGCTCGTAATTACTATATGCATGCATTTGATGTCATTGCCAGGGTGGATTCACGGACGTTTATTGTACCCATTTCTGGTAGTTGTTGCTCTTTGGACTTTAATACCCATTGTAGGTGGCTCGAAAGAGGGTATTATGAGACTCAAGGTGTTTAGTTTGTTATACACAAACTGGCTTCTGTGAGAACGCAGAGATTACAACTTTCATACATCGCATCAGAGTATATAACTATATAACTATTGTCCTTGATATATTCGCTCTTCAGGGTAAACTTGTTGCTGCATACAGGGCATCTAGCACTCTGGCACACTCGCCTTCAGTTCAGTTATTTTCAGTTTAATGGACTCAAAAGGATTTGCAACAATTTTGGAATCCTTCTTCATTGGGGCTTTGTGTTAATGACTTGTGAAAGGTGCGGGCAGCGCTTGGTGAGGCGAAGCTGCTTTAAGCCACAGAGGGTGAATCAGTGCGCCAGATAAATGAATATATGTACATGTGCTGTGACGACGGCGGCTGGACAGTAAGCCAGCCGTTTGGTTGTTAAATGTTTGCGAATTGCGAAAAATACGAATAAAATGTGTTGTTTTTTAATTGCGGTTCTCTCCGGGCTCGCTTCTTACATCGAAAGTGACGTCTAGGGCACAATCTCTACAAAAATCGTTGGATTTCAGTTGTGGGAACAAGGGATTTACGTGTCGAACCAAATAAGATTAAGCGCCAATCTAATGTGTGTTTAAGCTAATGTAATTTTAAAGCTTTAAAATAATCGAAAACATTTTGAAAAACATAAGATAAATATATTTGTATTCAGTTCGTTGCTTTAATTACTATAATTTAATAATGGTTGTTGTGAGTCTCACATTTTATCACTTAACAAACTCTCATTGATTTCCCATTACAGTTAACTTTGCAAGGAACGCTGAAATGTCCGCTGAAGCTGAAGCAATTGTCACAGCAGGAGCTGCTGAAGCAGCGCCTGAGAAAACAGCTAATGAGCCCGTTGCTGCGGATACCACGCCTGATAAGCTGTCGTCAGATGTAGTTCTCAACCCGGAGCAAATACGTGCCGAAAAAATCTTGAAGGGTAAAGAGCTATTTAGCCAGGGATCACGTAACTTTCTTGTAAAGAGCTACGACGAGGCGGCCGACGAGCTGAGTCAGGTGTGCCAGCTATACGAAGAAGTTTACGGCGAGCTGGCCGATGAGCTGGGACAGCCACTGCTGCTGTGAGTATGGATAATATACGAATTGGATTGGATCGAACACCATAATATCTTATTTCTCTGTGTACAGGTATGCAAAGGCTCTGATTGCGATGGCGCTGGATGAGAACAAAGTGATCGATGTGCCCGATGAGGCGGCCGATGATGATGACGATGAGGACGTGGACGAAGATGAGGAAGAAGACGGCGAGACCAATGGGGATAAACCAGCGGTGGCTAAATCGAATGGTGATTCAAATGGAAAAAAACTGGACAGCATCAAGGAAGGCATTGCCGACGAGGCCGATTCCACAGGCGATGGAGACCAGGCTAAGTCGGATGTTGCTGGCGGCACCAAGCCACCCACTGGAGTTGATGAAGTAAGCAGCAGCAACAGTAATTCTGCAGCCTCTAACACCGAAGATGAGCGTCCCAGCACCTCCAATGGTGAAGTGGCTCCAAGTACCAGCAACGGCGCACCAGGGTCCATGGATGTGGATCAAGCAGAGCAAGAAAACGAGGACGGCGAAGGTGTAAGCGGTAGCTTGCAGTTGGCCTGGGAGATACTCGAGGCGGCGGCCAAGATATTCGCGCGACAAGGCCTTAGCGGATTGCCTTACCTGGCTGACGTGCAAACGGAACTGGCCAATATTGAATTTGAGAATGGAATTCTGGATTCAGCTCGTGATGATTACGGTAAGAACTTAAACTAATAGGAAATTGAATTTGCGTTTAACTTGTGTACGACTTGCAGATAAAGCGCTGAAGATACACGCGGAGCTGCCTAATAGAAATCGCCGTGCTTTGGCCGAGCTGCACTACAAGATCGGGCTTACTCATCTCATGCAGCAGCAGAATAAGGAGGGAGCTGGGGCTTTGCGCAATTCCAGCGTGCTTATCGAGGAAGAAATTGCCGAAATTAAGAAGAAGGAGAATCCAAGCGAGCGTGATAAGAGCAACATGCTGGACTTGGAAGAGACTAGACAGGAGATTTTGGTCAAGATCCAGGAGATCGAAGAAACACAGGCTCAGGTAAGTTACAAGAAAAGATGAATTAAATATGCTCAATTCTAAATAATAATAATAATATGAAATCAATAATTTCAGACCATTGCTGAAGTCCGCGCCGCATTGGACAGCTATATCAAACCAATGAGCAGCAGCAGCAATGCTGGTGGAGATGCAGCTGCCTCCTCATCAACAACGGCCACAGCGGCTGGTGGCGCTGCCGCTGCAAACGGAGCCACGCCCAGTGCGTCTTCGGCTGCAACGTCGGCTGCTTCCTCATCGGCCATCAGCAGCAGTTCGGCCAAGCCCACAGATATCACGCATCTGATCAAACGCAAGAAGCCCGAGGAGCCCAGTTCGGAGGCCGAAGCCCTCTGTTCGCCGGCCAAGCGCGCTGCTGTTTAGAAATGCTCTAAGACTTAACATTCCAGCTGTAAACACACTCAAACACACACACACACACACAACACCAACACCAATACATCAGCTCTACTTAAAACTCACACATATATACGTAAACACACACACAAGCTTATCCTATCCCAAGCGTCGTCTTATTTAAGAATATGCTATTTGTTTTTGATGTTTCACAACAACCATTTTCAATAAGTCTGTAAGATTACAATCACAACTAGTGCTAAGTGCGTACATAAATTAATGTTTTTATACTATTTAAAAGAAACAAAAGTATCGAGAGCAAAACGAATGAATAATAAAAACGAAAAATGCCTCACAAAACACAAAATAGTTAAATCAAAATGTGTCCAAACTAAGGTGTCTGTGAGTCTAGTGGTAAGAGCTGCTTGGAACTGGTTCTGGGGCTGGATTGCGCCACAATACGTACTCAGATGCGGCTGCAGAGTGATGACCTGTGACTCACTGTGCTGCCAATCGTTGCGCTGCTCCTCGCCGCGCGCATTCTCCATCGATCCGGCCAGGTAGTTGACACACGGAGGCGCACCGCGCGGAAACTTCGGGTTGCGGCGCAGCTCTTGCAGCTGCGCTATCGGCAGATCGATGCACAGCGTCCAGATGCCGCCGTGCATAGGCACCAGGAAAACGGAGTCGCGTCGAAAGCGATGCTCGGCTACAAAGTAATCGATAAAATAGTTAAGTAGGATTGTCACAGATCTGGGGATGAAATTTGAAATAGAGTAGAATTGAGTGCCTCTGGACTTGCCTCTCTTATCTGGCTTGAGCATGGCCACCTGGTCGTCCAATAGCCACTCCAGATGCAGGCCCGACCGGTTCGAGTAACGATCTAGACTGTTGCGATCCCAGGTCACGTGCTCCCAGTGGTCAGTCATTATGGCGGCGCAGAGCATAGCCGTGGCGCTGGTGGTCATTAGCAGCGTGACGAACAGGAACAGCACAGGCGGAGGTCCCATGCAGCAGCTGGAGCAGCAGGCGCTGGCTCCGGTTCCACTGCCCATGCCCAGGCCGTCCATGTGCGAGCTGAGCGATGTGGATGTGTCCAAGGCAGCGGCTCCGGCACTGCCGCTACCCCTGCGCTGAATAACCTTGGCGCAGCTGTTTTGGCGGAGCAGGATGCTGTTGCTCCTTCTCAGGCTCTCGACGGCAGCGGCTGCTGCTGCTGTGGTCGCTGCGTTGCTGGCCGCGTCGAACTGCAAGGAGCCGCCAACGACGGACGAGGGATGCTCATAAATGCTATTGTGCCGGCTGGGCGCAAAATAGTAGCATGTGGTCTGTCGGGGCGTGGTATCCGTTAGCTCTGGTCCACCGGGCAGCTCCTCATTGCTGCTGGAGTAGACAATCGACTGCTTGAACTGGTTGGAGTAGCAGTTCTGCTTAAAGGACTGCGACGACTGCTGTGCCGGCGGCGTAGGCGACTGCTGCTGCACGTAGAGCGCCTCGTAGTCGCAGTGATGCGGATTGCGATAGATCACGGGCCAGGAGCGCGTCGTCTTCGAGTTGTGGCTGTACCTATTGGTCGCTGTCGATGTGCTTGGATTTTGTGTGGATGCCACAGCGCTTGCGGCAGCGACGCAGCGCTCCTCCACCAGCGGTGTCAGCTCGTTGGGTGCCTCGATCTCTCCCAACGCCTGTTGCTGCTGCTCCTGCTCCAGCTGCTGCTGCTGCTGCTGCTCCTGCTGTTGCTGTTCGTCTAGTTGAGTGGTTGTTGCCAGCTGACGCTGGAGCACGTTCTTGTTGGCGCCGCTGCCACTGGCCGGCTCTGCTGTTATCAAACTGAAGTCCTCCTCCTCGACCAGAGTTACGCCGCCCGCTGCCAAGCCTAAGCCTGGCGAGAAAATGCTGTTAGACGTCGGCTGTGAGCGACTGCGCAGCAGCGTTATGTGTTTGTTGGGTGCATCATGTTGCTGCTGCTGCGGTTGGAGCTGGCTGACGCAAGTGGGCGATGTGATGCTCACTTCTGGCACACATCGGGCCGTCACCTTGTATCGACTGCCGCTGCCAACGCTGACGCCAACGCCAACGCCGACGCCGGCAGCGCTGCCAGCGCCCTTGGCACGCATCAGTCATAAATCGGATCTCTCGCGCTTTTTGATCTTGTTCAAGCTCATGTGGTTCGTGGTGGTTTGGTGGTGGTTGTGGCTGTGGCTGTGGTGGTTGCTTGCTTGCTTGATTTGATGTTCTGATGGATGCTATTGAAGGTGTTGCTGTTGTTCTTGTTGTTCTTGTATCTGTTGTTGTTGTTGTTGCTGATGTTGCTCTTGCGTTTACTAAATTGAGTGCGACGCCTAAAAGTCTACTATACAAAATGTAATTTTTGCTTGTGCCACAAAAGGAAACTACTAGCGGCGCTTGTTGTTCTTGTTCTTGTTGTTGTTTGTTTGTTTACTGTTTGCTGCAACAGTTATGTTTGTTTGTTTGCTCTTTTGTTTTTTGTTTAAGATTGTTTTTGTTATGGTTATTATTTGTATTCGTTTTTTGTTTGTTTTGTTTGTTTGTTTTTTTTTTTATTTTCGGATGATTTCTCTCTACGATTTACAAATTTTAGTTTGGTTTAGCTTGAAGCTCTAAAAAAAGAAGTAGAGAAAACAAATGTACAACATGAGTTTTGAAGATATTGAGATAGACAGAGAAAGAGAGAGAGAGAGAGCGAGTCGAAATACAAAACTTACAGATAAAACAACTATATAGTCAAATATCGAAATACACTAACGTTAATATTACAGCGTGCAGGAATGAAACGATTAAAGAAACAATTACTATGTTCGTTATGGAGACGATGATATTGGGCTATGATAATATAATAGTAACAGTAAAAGCTTTTAATTGATAAATGTATTTTAACACATGCTATGAATCGTTTTGTGTGGTTTTGGTATATTTTCTAGAAAAGTTCTTCTTCTAAAACTGCAATCGCCCTATCATATCTATATATAATTGGCAAAAAAATAGCTTAGAAATATTTAAACAATTTTATTTAGTTCAAAAAACTTTAAGAGTCTCAACAGAATATAAGAAATTAAGTATTTTATTCGAAATTGATATCTTAAAAATATGTAATGGTCAATTGCCAACAGGGAGCAGTAGAGTGGCCAAGACACAGTGAGATAGGGCTGACTATCAAAGCATCTCGCTTACGAATCACAAATGATTCATGAGCAGCAAGAGAAGTGCTCGTTTCTGACATGCAAATTGCATTATGCTTTCGGCCTTTATGGGCTGTCTGCGATATGAATAATACTAAGCATAATTGCATTTGCAATTCTAAGCACAATGACCCGAAACAAATTCAATTTTATGCTGCTCACACCCGGAATTCCAAATTATCCTGAGACGTGGCCTCCGTCGACCCGTGGCCCAGCTCGGGGCTAAAAAATGTTTGCTGCATTTTGCATTGTAGCCGCACAACCTCAACGCCCAGCGGAAATCCGGCTGGATGCCAAGTGGAGGTGGCTCGCCCGCATCCGCTGTTGCAATTCAAATTTTGGCCAGACCAAAAAATGGGGTTGGAGCATTCGTTTTCGCTGGCTACTTAGCCACACACGTTTATGCAGCAGGTGCTGTAGATTCGTCTGCTCAGCTCCAGCTATATATCATAGTTTTATATCCCTGCATTCCGCATGCCATTTGCATTCCTTTATTCGGTGGTCAGCAGCTGGAATGCCGCAACTGGGGTTTCCCTGGCGTTTTTCATTAAACAAAATGAAACTATTTGCGGTGCACGAAAAAACCAAATAGCTCAGGTTTGAAAATATATATGCTATATTTGCATTTGGATTTATTCTCATTGCAGTTTTCTTTCAGTAAATATTCAAGTGCAGAATTTATATCAATTAAATGTATATCGCATTTATCTACTATTTCAAGGATTTTTCAGTTATTTATTTATTATACTTTTGAAGATATATTATTAAAGGATATATGATATAATTTAAAATCCATTTTAAATTTATATTTATGCTATATTTTCCTAGAAATCTTAATATGTATTTATAGCAAGAGCTCTTTAGTTGGCAGTGCTTGACTAGGAGATACCCACAAGGAGATACGCACAGACAGATAGAAAGATATATATATATATCCATTCCATTTACATATCCATTCTCAATATAGGTAAAAAATGATTTGAATCTAACCAAGATGAGAATATTTTAATATAGATATAGCTATAGCTGATATAGTTACTCGCTCAGTGTAGGGTATTTGTCAGTCGGCCACCTTTTATATTCTCTACACTAAATGCCACTTAAGACTACGTATTTATTTTATTATGTTTTTTTTTTCGAACTGAAACGAGAATTAATTATCTCTGCTCGTTTGCTGTCGGCTTATGTTCTTGTTTATCTGTCAAATTGACATGAGATTTTTCTTTTTGCGAGTTCGTTTAGTATCCCACAGCCTGCAGCTGGCTGGCATCGTTCGAGCGAAATATTTAAAATAGTTTTCATTATTTATATCGTTATAAATTATTTGTGATTGCAAGTCTAGTTGGGTAATGCCGTCCCGGCCCGTTAGGCTGCTGTGTACGTGACTTTCAGTGTAGATTGCGGAAAGTGTCCTTACAGGACTATCTCTGAGAGCTCTCCGCTCGAACAGTTTGATACATTTTTAATGGAAACAAACTAAAATGGCAGGCAAATCTGCTGCGTTCATAATTGATATGCGCATAGACCGAGTGTGGCTTTGTCTCTATCATCATCGCCAGCAGCCCCTGAGGCTAATTGGAATCTTGACAGGAAATTAATTAACACACATGCTAGTGGACGTCAGCAGTGGCTGTGGCTGTGACTGCTGCAGCTGCTAAGTCCCCGTTGATTGTGTTTTGTTCTTCGATGTTAGTCGAAACTCGATTGTCAATATTTTCATGTTCAGAGAAGCTGCCAACGGCCACCCGGAGACACCTGCCAGCGAGCTATGAAGTTGCTCCAGTGTCAAAGACTCTCAGCAAAGCAATCAGGACCCGACATACGCACACAACCACAAATGCTTGTGTGTGTGGGCTTGAGTGTATTCCGAAAAGTTTATAGTTGCCTGGGATACTTAAAAGAGTCCAGTCCAACTTTATCCTGCTCTGGTTCCAGTCGAAAAAGTTGGGAGCAGCTTAACTTGTTTTCTCTTCTAATAATTAAATGGCACAAAAACTTTTTCACAGAAATGAAACCGTATATACCACGCCGGAAACTCTGCCACAATTAAATAGTTATGAGAATTACAATTAAATTTAATGAATTAACGTGTTTATTAACATTTATTTGGCACGAGTTGAGAAGGGATTTCTTTTCAATTTAATATTTACCTTACGTATAAGAACAATATTAAATTATCTCGATGTCAAATCAGTTAAAATTTAAGTCTTCTGAATTTGAATATTTTTCCTTTGTGTATCAATCCTTAGGCAGAGTAAAGAATTGACTATATTACTTAATTGAAATATATACATGAACGAGTTATAATCAACCAAAGGAACGAACTGATAATTCTATTAAATTATTACAAATTGATAAATATTTGTATGCCATAAATACTGGGATTCAAACATGCCCGAGGCATATGAAACTGTATTAATTAAATATTCAAATAACGTCAAGAGCAAACGATATCATAAAAAATAGTCTGTTTCATACTAATGAAACGGGCACTGAAAATATACTAAAAAATTGATCAAATAATGTCACTGAAATCCTTTTATATTAATCACAATATTTTATTTGTTCAGTGCTGAGAGAGACATAATGGGTTTGTTGGTTTCCAAACCCTTGGGGGGCTGCAGCTGCATCCATTTTGAAAAACATGTGTAACAATTGCCGGGGGACTGAGCTTCTCTCACTTTTTTTTCAAGTACTGCGGCATTTTATGCATGTAATTAAAATGGCACTTTATTGCATACACACACACACCTACATAGAGACAGACACACACACTTGTGCAAGTGACAGTCGAGCTGATTGCGCATTTGTTATTGTTGCTGTTGTAGTTGTTGCTGTTGTTGTTGTTGTCGTGGCAACGCTGTTGCCTTGACAATTAACGGTGGCCCAACAATTTTTCTTGTTCTGCTTACTGGCCCCAGCTGGCGCTGCTCCTGCCCCTGCCCCTGCCCCTGCCCCTACTTCTGCTCCAACCCAAAGGGGTCGTGAGCCCGTGAATTGGCCGAGGCAGACAAAGTCACTATTTCAGGCGCCCCCTGGTCACGTCCATGACTCCTCCGACAGCTGCCCCTGCCTAGTCGCATTGCAAATGACGCAATGCAAATTTATATTTTGAAAGCGTAAAATTCATTGCCTACTTTCGGGCGTCGCAGCCTAGGAAAGTTTCGTTAATACGCCTCGACAGCACTTTCCTGCACTTTCAATCTTCGCACCGCCTCACAGAGTCTGTTTCATTTGGCTGCACGTTCAGGCGAGACCAACTTCCAAGGCCCCCATAAGTTGCTGCCAAGTTATTTATTTAGTCTTTTAGCCGCTCCTCAAGCAAGAAAAAAAACGAGTTTGCCTGCAAATTGCCAAGTTAATTAAAACTTATTTCATGCAATTTCCAGTTAATTATGTGCATAAGTCAGCCTAAGGGAATATTTAGGTCCAAATGAGTTTGTCTTTAATTATATATGCACAACTACAAATTGAGCTTATGGCAGAGATATGAGTTGTTGATTGTTGTCTTTGTAGGTTCAAGTTGCCTATTTTGAACTCTTGAAATATAGTCTAGCTATTATGGAAATACATACAGTATTGCCACCGTCAAGCCCTGTCTTAGATAATCAAGTATTTCCCTAAAACTTCCCTCTAGTTACACCCTATATTGCTCCCTTTAAGAATTTAATTCTGTGGTTGCGATCGTCTATAGCCCTAAGAATGCATATTAAAATAAATCACAATAAATAACTCTTAATTCAAACTACATATTTAAGTATCAATTTAAATACAAATATCACCAAGCATAAATTCATATTGAAAGTGTCAAATGCAAATAAATAAATCATTTAAATACTCGAATTTTCCAGTCGACAAAACTTCGTTAAATGCATCAAGCAAATGCAGTAAAAGCAATATTTACAAATTGCCTAAGCTCTGGTAAGCACTTAAGAGAGATTTGCTGTGTTTTCCAGCAAAGCGTCTTAGCATTAAGCTTATTAAGTTTGCAGCAAGTGCAGCATTTGGTAATATTTCACATGGCAAATCCAATATATATTTGGCCTAAATAAATAGTTTGTCTGCTGAGGGAAACATTTATATGAAAAGTGTTTTCATGCCAATGGCTGGAGTGAACTAAACAACAGCAATAACTAGATAAAAGCAGTTTATTTTACGAACACACACACACACACACGCATATAGAGAATAGATATTTGCTGGCAACGGACAATAATTTCATTGGCGTGGGTGGGTCTATGTGTGTGTCTGGCGTTAACTGTGCCAGAGCAGTTCGAGTGGTGCAAAAGGTGGCCATTAAATTTAAGTGGCCATTGGTTGCACTCGAGCTTGCTCCGAAAGGGGCGGCAATAAAATGCGACGACGCAAATTGCGAACTAATTGCAGGCTTACAGAGCACCAGCATCTGAAGGGTATTCGAGTTTCGTAATTGTCAATTGCCGCAGCACCCAGTTGTGCGCTAAGGCAGTTCTTGGCCAGGCCAACTGCCTGTCATTGAAGTTGTCAGTGGCGCTTCCGCCGCCCGGTTGTCGGGCACGCAACGTAGAACGTGAAATGAAATTCGGCCAACTTTGCCAAAAATAAACGCATTCAAGGCCGTCATTTGTGCACTTATTTTTTTTTTTTTTTTGCCCGATTATTTATAACTAGCTGGCGCCCTACATAGGAATTTATGCGTTTTTTAACTATGGGCGCCTAGTTTTCGATTTGCCGTCTGCTTCCGCGAAAGCAGGACGCACAGTCTCAAGCCTCAAGGCCAAAGCCAGCGCCAAAGCCAAAGCCAACGCTAAAGTCGTAAAGTTTGCCAGAGTTTTGCTTAATGCGCAGGCAGCATGAACATTTTTATGGCATCCGAGCTCAAAGGGACATGCGCCCGATAATCTTCCCCTCTCGAAGCATATTAATAGAGGGAATGTGACTATAAGAATTTGATGATGACACATTGACGGACAACGGAGGAAGGGCTAAAAGTGAATAGCTCAGAAATTTTGTCCTTTTGTCATACACTGCACAACATCAACTAAAGGCAAAATTAATAAACTTATGTAAGAGTCAGTTTCAGTTAAGTAACTCTCTTCACTTCTTATATAACACTTAAGCCAAGCCATTGGTAATTGCGAAATCAGCTCGAAATGCATTTCAAATCAAGCAGAGTGCCGTTGATGAAGAAGTCCGATTGGCAAAGATTTGTAGTTCGTTTGGCAAATTTTTGAGCTGCTCAGCAGAGTCCGTCTATCATTTGGGAATGCACCTGCACTGGCTATTGCTCTGGCTCTGACCTGGCTCTGTGTGTGCTCGTGTCTAGCGATGATGTCAAAGCCTCTGTTATGCGGGTCAATTTGAGAAGAAAAAACATTGTGTGCCTATAGCCAAGATATGTCAAGGCAGCAAGAGAGAGAGAGAGAGAGAGAGAGAGAGAGAGAGAGATAGACCCCCGACACTGACAGCATTGTCAGCACAGCCCCCCAGCAGTGGAACTGACCCCGCTGACCCCACACACCCGCCGCTGTTTCTTTGTCTTGCTTCTTTACTCGGTGAAGGATTAGACCTCTTGCTGTTGCTGCCAGGCTCTTTCGTCTGCATTCGCAATTTAAGAGCCCGAGGCCACCAAATGTCAAATTGAATATAAATATTTAAGCTCACTGCCAAATGATGCAGCACAAATTTCTGAATGTTGCTAAGTTGTTGTTGATGTTGTTTTGGTAAAGTTATCGACCAATCGCTGGCAGAGGCAATTTAGCAGTTGACTTAGGACCCTATGCTAAGTATTAAATATAAATCATACTATACTTCACACACACCCACACACACAAACTCATACACACACACAGGCATGCAAATGCTCGCGAGTGTGCAAGAAATTTTTTATTGAGCAAAATTGCGCATACGACACGTTGACAGCTATCGAATTGGGTTGGGTGGATTGTATTATTTAAAGCAAAACTTTTCCATATGTGTTCGTGTGTGTGTGTGTGAGTATGAGTGTGTATGTGTGTGCTGTTCAAACAGATGGCATTGCATTTTTGTAGAACGAGCAACACATTAATATTCGAGCATCTCCTGGTTTGTGCATGCTGTGCCTGATATCGCCTGAGCGTATAGAGCATTAGAGCTCATTGCATATCTGTCTGTTGCCATGGAAAAAACAATTTCGAAGCTCATTTGTTTTCAGGTTTACCTAACGCAGCAATTTGAACAATTTGCTTAAACCGTTCTCATGCGCAGCCAAGTTGAATCGATTTGCGAAATGGCTGCGCACTTGGCTAATATTTATGGCTCTGTTAAGTGAAACCATATATATTACAATATCTTTATATTGCCAATAAAAAGTCTTCACATTCATAAAAATTAGGTTTAAGTTTAGATTTATTCCAGCTCTGTCAGGTTAACTCTGGCAGGTGTAAATGTAAAATCTTCAGGAATTTATTCAATTTTCGGGCAAAGTTGAAATGAAAACTGAAGTATTGTTATATACTTATAAACATTTGCATAAGCCAAAAGTTTTTGCTTTCAACTACTTGAGCAGCTGCTCGCAAGTTTACTTTACGTGCACAAATATCACGTATACGCTGTGTGGGCAAACATAGGAAAACTCAATAACTTCGCCCTGCAGCCAATGGCCACAAAAAGTCGGAGCTGAAATAGACGCAATGGTACGTTTTTGTGCACCACATGCCAGAGGCTCGGCTTGTGCCATCGATTATAGGGAAATGTGATGAACAAATGTGGCTAAAATTGGCTTTTGGCCAGATCGGAGACCCTGTTGGCTGCCCTCGTTGGCCTTTGCATGTCGCGCGCCCATAAACCAAATCAACGTTGCAATTCCGATTTGTGAGCCTGGCAGACAGCAACAATTAGAACGCCCGACTGCATAATTTTGCATAAATTCTGACTTGTTAGAGCCACGTGACAAGTCAACTTCCTGCCAAATGCCAAACTCGATGGCATTAGGTGCGTTGCGTCTGCTGCTGAAACCTTCCGAGTCCTCGACTCTGTTTGAATAGTGTGAAAGTTTCCTGCCGGAGCATTGCCAAGTGTCAACTACGTTTACATTCCCAATAGCTTGTGTCATTTTCTATTTCTGGCTGCGCTCTCTGGGCCAGAAATCATACGAAATCAGACGGCAATCGCATTGCGTGCTGATTGCGTTTGCTGCAACTGTCAGTCTCAGGGCGGCAATGACGTCAATGCTCACTTAACCACTCAGCAACTCAATATACCCGCACCAGCACCAGGGTCTGAAGGTGGAATATGTTCTGAGCGTCACCTAATTGAAAACGCGACCAACTAAACAACACAGAACAAACAACCAAAACTGAACTGCGCCAGCTGAAAAATTATATATAGTATTTATATGATTGCATAACTTTTGAACAATGTGACTGTTATTCAATTTACGGACATTTCTCTATTAGTCGAAGGCCAATAATTCACGTTTTCATTCACAGTTCAAACATTAATGAATTATTGACAATCAAACTCACCAAGTCAATTGAAACAATTTTCGCGCACAACGGGCCGTATGGAACGCCCGATAAAACAACAGCTTGTTGGTTTAGCATGTTTGCTATACCCTGTGAGCAGCATGAAATGGGGTATGATAGACTTGGAGAAATAAGTTAGGCAAAAAAAAGTTTCAACATTTTTTATTTGGTTTTCTTGCTAATGAATAGATATCCAAATAATTTCATATTATACATAGATGAAATATTTATGTATATAGGTAAATATTCAATCAGAACAAAGATTCTGGCTGGCTTCTGTTCTGGTATATTATGCAATATCATTTATTTGCAATAAAACCAATCCGAATATCGCAGGATACTATCTGATCTCTCAACATGCGCTCTCCTCACCAAGGGCACTCCTGATTCTATCTGCGTTTCTTTGTTTGCTTGCATAATTCAGTGCGATTGGACAGTGCCTGCCTCTTTGGCTGCCTGTCTGTTCGTCTGTCTGTTTGTCTGGCCAGTGAAGCGTTAAAGCAGCTGGTAACGGAAACCAAAATCAATTCGAGTCGAGAACACAACATTTCCAGTCAGCTGGCCAAGCACCAAGCACTTGTAGCACTTAAGATAACGATTCCAGCAATGTCTGTCTTTGTTGATCTCCAACAGAAGATGTATATATACATATATATGTATATCGTATATATACAATCTATGTATGTGTACACGCAGCCTTGCGTGTGTTTGCTTAGAGTCGAATAACGCAATTTATCAAGTCTTTGGGCTCGTCCTTTATTGCTTGTTTGCGCTCATTTTTCAAGCAGATTTCGCTGGAATCTATATAAGCATTTGGCATATACTTCTGCTGCCACTTGGAACATTTTGTTTATAAGCCATATTGAATTTCAAAGCACTTGGTTCTGCCAATCTGGAAATGCGAATTTCAATTGAGCGTTGCCCCAAAGTTTCGTGGGCCGAGCAGAACAACAAAACGAAACTAAAAACATTTACACAAAAGCACAAAGAAAAACTTCAACTTTCGCCAAACAAGTGGATGATGCCAGTTGCTTGGGTTCTCGGATGCAACCGGGCCCGAATGGGGAAGGTGAAAGTGGCAAAGCTTTCCAAAGCCGACGTTAATGAGACCGGGTTCAAAATGTTCAAAATGTTCCTGCAAAAAGTCTTTGAATTTTCGTGGGTCGGTGAATATCTGTTTAATTTACTTAAAGATTTTTGTGAGTTTTCCCTTTTGGTCTCTCTTCGTATCGAGAAATGTTGAATTTACTGCAAAACTGTGCTCCAGACAGCACTTTACTGACAGAGGCAAGGAAAGCAAAAGGAAATCAGAAAAGCATTTATATACAGATACCAATAAATTGTAAGACAATCAGCGAACACGGAGGGGGAGACAGCGGCTGAAAAGAGTGAGGGAACAGCGCCAAATGTGTATCATTAGAACGTGCTCTCATATAACTACAATCCTCAGAAAAAATGTTCTTTATTCGATTTATTGAGGAGTCCTTGATGCTTCTTTTGAATATTGTCTGAAATGAACTAGCATTGAGTTTAAGTGACATAAAGATGGGCACAAACAGCTCTACAGATGTATGCATATACATAATTACTCGAGTGTTTTACTTCAGCATAACATGCGACATTTCTGTTGCTTAATTTAAAAGCTTTTGCTTATAATAACAGAAACACGAAACAAGCAACAACAATTTGAACTTTGCCAACATTTCATTATGCAAAGTAAACCAACGTGGGTCCTTCGCTCGCCCTCATGGCAACAATAATTCGGCCAGAAGCCCACAATGAAAATATTTACAAATATCTTCTGTAATGCGCAGATATACATATATGAAAAAAAATATATATATAGATATGTAAATATATATTTTAATTGAATGATATCTACTTAAGGGAATTGCGATAGGTATATTTAAGCATTTAATCGAAGCTCGGAATTTATTTCTGTCACTTTATTTACATATTTAAAACCGATTGGGCCGACAGCCCGATTGCGCATTAACACACAGTTGATGCCGCTGGGAGCGAATGGTGAGCCGACAGAAGAGGATAAAATTTAAAATAAATAAAATGGGAGCCAAGAGCTAGCTTACGCAAGGCTAGATATTAAGTAAATACTTCTGTTCTCATTAAATTGGCTAATTGCTGTGCTACTTTAATATGTATATCTGTGACTTTACGATTCTTGGGAACTTGTTTGAATTTTAAAGACTTTTAATTGCTACATATATAAATATGATACATATATAATATATATAACAAGTTGTTAACAGATTTATACTGCTATATACATATATATGTATATACAAGTTGTATCTTAACAACCTTTTCCCTCATCACAACATCGGCAGACTCACTGCTCTCTATCCCATTCTGTTTATCGCCCACTCTCCGGACATATTCTTTTTCTGATTTATATATATATATATATATATATATATATATATATATATATATATATATATATATATATATATATATATAATATATATTAATTCTGAAGTGGCATATTTTTGGTTTATGTTGGGTTCGGCTTCATAATTGCAGCCGTGTTTTCCGCTCATTGTTATTGTTGTCATGTCAAACGGCAAGATTGGACAATAAATCAAAACTGTTCCACATGAAATTTCGGTCGGGAAATGTCCATACATATAAATGGCTCGACTCTCATAAATAATTGTACGGCGCAATACATGAACGCGCTTTAATGTTTAATCGCTGAGCGCGTGGGCCCTGAAAGTAGGCAATATTTTTGTTAAATGAAATTTCTTGAGCCAAAACAAATTTATGGCTTAAGCAATGTCGCTGGATGCATACGAATACATAATTATATGTGAGTGTACACTGAGAGAAAAAGCGGCCATAAGTTTCAGAAATAGTTATAAAATAAATAAAAGGACAAACATTTTAATTAGCTCAGATCTTAAGAAAGGAAAGTCGGGACCTGTCCAATGACAACTTTCAGAAGGACAACAGCTTGTAATGATAGAAATACCTTTGATGCCCGAAAACATCTTAAAACAAAACATCTTAATAGTAAAACCTATCAAAACTCTAATTCTGATGAGTAATGCGAGTGACGGACGTCAAACACGATTGCAAAAAACGGAAGCAAACAGAAACGATTCGCTGGATGGACGGACGGATGTATGGCCGAATGACTGAACTGATGGCTGCCTCTGCCTCTCAATCACGCACCAGCACACACACCTGGTACCTGTGTGTGAGTCCATGACACGCGTGCCACATGTCAAATGATTCGATTCACATTGGGGACAAAAACTCTGGGAGTTGAGTAGAGGCAGGTGCTGAAAATGTAGGTGGACAGAAGAGCGGCACGTGGGCCGTGAATGCAATCCCGCTGGCCAGACTGACGCCCCCGTACAATGCAATGCAGACGACACAGCTGGTGCTCATGCCGGTGCTCATGCCGCTGCTGCTGCTGCTGCTGCTGGCGTTGACATTGCCAACTATTGTTGTGCGAGATAAAAAAAAGCCGAGATTTAACATCACGCTTACAAAGCGGATCTGACAGACGGATAAGATTAAAAGTCAGCAGCAGTGCACCACCTGAATAACAAATTTGCAGTGGCACACGGTCACAATGTTGCCGTGGGTAAATAAGAAAACATAGAAAATACTTTGTATACTGTGTGCTCGTTGAATTCGAAATCGTACGCGAACTAAACTTGTTTCTTGTTGTGCGCTAGATAAATAATAAATAGCAAAAGTATTAATTACTTTAGATTTTAGATTTACTTAGGAGGAGGAGACGTGTCTGACCTCATAAGCTATAGACTCTGCCATGTAAATACTTGATTCGAGCAATGAGCTGACTTCACATATCATATCTTGATAGGCTCTGACTCTCAGTCAGCCATCATTATACACTCGCTCTCAAAATGACAAGAGTATATTAGTTCTACGCAATATTTGTCTTCCTCTTTCTCTATCAGTCTTTTTCTTTTACTCCCCTCGTGTTCTTGTCTTAATTTGTTTTGCAGCACTGATTGCAAAGCTATATATGTATCCCACATACATATATACATATATACTGTTCACTGATATCCACAGCATCCTAATACACATCCATTGTTCTGTGTCAGGTTGCCAGGCAAATTAACATGCATGTCAGCATCGGGTAACCGAGTTGTTGCCTCCTTGACGCGGATGCACTCGACGCATTTGCTTAGCTGATTGCGGTACTACCGTGGAGCACCGCGCTGAGTGGCATAACGAATATGCGTTGACGAGTGCCTCGTATCTTTCAGCTGCACGCATCGGGATGGCGGATGCTGGCGGATAGAGGAAGCAGGATGCAGGATGCTCGTTGGCAATTGCGCTGACTGAGCGCCACAAAAAGCAAATTATGTTTACGCATTAAACGCGAAATGAGTAATCCACACTCTCTCTCCCTCTCTTACACACACACACACACACACACACACACATAGACATAGACATACTTTTTACACAAAGGACATGCTCATACACATGAAAATGTCATCGTCTACTCAAATGTCAGACGCCCACCCATATCCCTCTCATTTATTTATAGACTTGATGAGCACTGCGCGAGCTAATGCCATTTGCGTACCTCAGAAACCGAGTGGATTTCTCAACTGGCATGTGAAGCTGACAGGAAACGACAAATTTTGATCGAATGTGACAGCTTCTCTGGGAGTTCAAATGCAAAACGTGAATTGCGAAAACTAAACTCGATTCTGTGTCCTAGATACGCAGCTGGCCCATTTGAATTAGTAAAATCACTTTGCAGAAATTACTTTCCACAAATTAGGTGAGCTCCAGCGGAAACTCAATTAATGAATTACTCTGCTTTTAATTAAGTCAATGGTATTAGATTATTGCAGATGAACGAGACTAAAATCACATTCAGGATGGGACAATAGACAGACGAAACCTTAATCGACTATTTAATATATATATCATGTCATTTAAATATATTATATACTAATAAGAAATCAAAATCTTAAATAGTAACAATGGGAACGTCCTTTGCTCACTGACTGCTATTATGGCTCTATTATGGCTGACATACTGCACAAAGGCATTGTTAAATGGCAACTCAACGCCATCAAACGGTGTTTCGAAGCCCTATAGCAGAGTAAGAAAAGCGCAAGTAGCTTTCTTATTCAAACAAGGCTGATTGAACAGTATACATACATATATTCTTGATCAAACTAAAAAAACATCCAGAAGCTTTAAGTATTAAATATATATTCTCGTACGCCCTCCTAATTTTAAATATTTGCTTATTTTATATATCTAATCCCATATTCAAACTTATTATTTAGGCATTCGAATATTCTTACTTGTTATTTAACAGTGAGTAAAAGTCAGAATATAAGATTATATACATATATTTATAAATAAACTTTTAACGAATGTATCTTAAATTCTTTAAGTACAAAATACGTGCAGATATTTCGAAATCAATATGTATGTAATTCAACTTTTCAAGTATATTCAAAGCTACGAGTAAAGGGAATTTTGAAGCACAAGTGTTGAGAGTTTGTGTTTTTAGTTGTTTCTCTGTATCGAATGAATAATCTCAAGCATGAATATGAATATTTAAGATTGTAGAATTCAAGCTCGATTTCGATCGGGTATAGGTTTGAGTGTGTATATCTCTATATATTGTATGTAAGCACGCATTCACATATACATATGTATGTGTGAGTAAGGTATATGATGAATGCAAAGGGATGTCAACACTTACGTAAATTTGTACAGACAGCTCAGCGAGTTGGCTTATTAGAGGAAATGGTAGGTGCAGCTTGTTGAATTTGCATTGGGCAAACAGTTTACACACAGTTTAGACAGTTTGTATAGTTTGTACAGTTTGTACAGTTTCAGGGGTGTAATATGCTTGTATCTGTATAAATATTAAATAGTAGCGCTGGCATGCATTTATGGAGCGGCTGCCATCAGAATTTTGGATTCGCTGTCAGGCAAGCGGCATGTGACGTGATGGGCTGAGGTCTAAACGAGTATCAATACAAAGGCTAACACAAAGACAAGCACAACAAACACAGGAACAGACTTGAACATATACTATATATATGTATATATACGACTAAGTATATATGTGTGTGTGGATAGAGCTGTTGGCATACAAGCGCCTTTAAGCGTAGACAAACATGACGTAAACACCCAAAATGTATGCTAGCTTATTTTCCCAAAGTTCCACAGTTGCTGTACTTGAAGGAATTTTCCATATTCCGTTTATTTCATTGGGTCTGCGATAATTTCGTGCGAGCGTAGTCACTGGAATAGCCACAAACGATTTGATTTAATAAAGTATTTTTTGTTTAAGTGTCGCGGGGGCGTGGCAGTCAGACATAGCGACGACATCAAGGACATTTAATAAGGCGCAGCGCACACAAAGAGCAACAACAATGGCCAAGACAAGCAAAAGCACAATAACAACAACAGCAAAGTGTGTCACACTCACACACACACAGACGAACACGCGAACACACCAACGCCCACAGGCACACACACAGTTGCTGACTAACGCGATGCCATTAAAGTAACGGGTCACGATCAAAACACCAACGGCTGTCGCTGCCGATGTCGATTGCTAATTAATCGATTTCACACACTGGAAGCCAGGCCAAAAAGACGATTACACAACACTGCAGAAATGCAACGGTACTTGCATCGCTCAAATTCACTTTCACTTCCTCTTCGGCACTCACACGTGGTAAATACTGTTCAGTAAATTGTTGGCTAACTGTCTAGCCGACACTTTTGGCTGTTGGTTGTTGTGCTTGTGGTTGCTGCCGTTGCTGTTGCTATTGGTATTATTATTGCTATTTGAAATGTTATTAATATTGTTGTTTGTTTACAGGCGCCTGCCGAAAGCGACGTCTGTTGCGCACGAGAGCCGAGGACGGACTGAAGCGCGAGCCATTCAAATGACTCGACGTTGACCCGAAGGACTAGCGACTCGCGTGGCTTTCGGCTCTGCATTCGTTGAGCGCTTTACATCTGAGTGAGTCTTTTACCTACACTAAGGCGATGCGCATTTTTGCATCGCACAGACAGGCACCCAGACACGTAAATAATTAAATTCTCAAATAAGATTATGAAATAATTTTAAGCGTCGCCTTCTGCTGAATCCTCATTGGCTTTCCGCCTTCATTGGGGTATAGTTGTGGGAATTACTGTAGTTTTTGATTAACTTTTTGATAATCATACATATATTTATTTTAAAGTATAATTAATTTCTAATGAAAATGTATAGTGCATACTTAGATAATATATCTCTGACATAATCTTTAAGGTATCATTTATTTTCAATCTTAATTACCATCAAATAGTATTTGAAGTTTACTCAATCTTCTCCTGCTATCTTCATACCTCGTGTAGGGTATTCGGCAGTTCACATTGCAAGATGTTCGCTCATGATTGGGTAACGGTTTCCCTTTCAGTTTTGTTTTTTATTTCTGTTTTGTTTGTAGCTTCCTGCCATTTGCCGCTTGCAGTTTTCGGCTTACTCAGTTTTTGCTGCGGCCAGTGCGACAAGTAAAATTTCCGGCTTCCGCTGTGCATTAACGTCCATGTGCGTTCGGGGCACTCGCTGAATGCAGAAGGCAACTATTTTGTGAGCGACAAGCAACGCCAATTGCTGCTTATGGGCCGAATCTGAACGCCCAATAAAATTTTTGTGCAATTGGCACTGCAAAACGCGAGCTCATTTAAATTTCATACAATCTTTGGCATGGAACTGAGTGCCGCCACACAGGGGGTGGGCGGTGGCAGTTGGCAGTGGGGGGTGGTAACGGGCGTTGGGATTGGGTCGAAGCTGGGGTTTGGTTAGTACACCCGGGGGCATTGGGTGCAAATGAGCAAAGTTGAGCGTCCTCTTTGTTTATGACTCAGACGCCGTTGGCAGGGCGTGAAAGGAGGCGCTCTTGTGTTAAAAATCGCATTGTTTGTGCGAGTGTGTGCCTCCGTGTGCGTGCGCTTGTGCTGGTGTTTGTGTTTCTGTGTGCTCAACAACAACGACAACAAAGCCAACAACGAGCCAACACATGTCTCAATGCTGAAAGCAACCTGTTGTAGCCGTTGCGTCTATAAATACGGTCAAATGTTGGTCCAATTTATGGAAACGACATGGACAAGGCCAACAAGCGATGCTAATATGCCATTATTATCATTATATTATATATGAGGCATAAAAGGAATATTCTATTTAACTATCTAAATTATACTTATCCATATGCAATTCATATAGTGTGTATCACATTTCATCTTACATTATTCGTATTACGTTATTTATATTACGTAACCAATTTGTCGTAATTAGTATTACCATATTACGTATTGCACATGACGTATCGTAGGATTGCATATATTACAGCCACTCACTTCATGAGCAGCGAACCTCTCGCTCGATCCTACTCCGTCTGTGATTGGCCAATTATCAAAGCTTCTATGAGTGCGCGAGAGTACAAGGAATTTAGCATTTTTGATCATTTAATGATAATGTAATATGCCATATGGATAGATATGGATAGATATGGATAGATATGCCATATGGATAGATATTTTATGATGATTGATAATCTTACAATAAATTTGCTATTCTTTAAACTAAAACTAAACTAGAAATTAAATAGAAATGATGACTGATGACAATACGATGTTGGTCCATTTTTCGAACGACACTGATATAGCCAATCAGCGATGCAAATACGCTATTATTATCGTTGTCATACTAAATATGAGGAATAAGAGGAATATTAAATATTATAAAAGCAACTTGAAATATTTTTTTATTATTGTTATTTATTTTATATATTATATTATAATACATATTATGGTTTTCCTTTTTACTTTTATTATTATTTATAGTTTCATTTACAATTGATTTGTAATATATAAACTATCATTATTATTTTAAATAATAATTGCTTTGAGTTGATATCTGACAACAACTTAAACTCTTTTGTGGGCATAACAATTATTTTTAATAGAAATCATTATTCATTTGTTCTGTCAGCAATAAAAAATCTGAATAATTATTGGAATAAATTTTCAAATGAAAAAGTTCAAGACATCAATCGAGTCGAGTTACGTTTATTAATACAGACAATATCTAAAGTAGATCTTGCATTATGTTGTTTGGCTTTTAGGAGACTCTAGTACCTACCTCTATTGATAGAGATTGTTAAATTAAAGCCAATTATCTTTTAATAATCATTCAGCGCTCGCTCTCTCCCTCTCTTCTTCTCTCTCAGTTTAGATTCTCTCATAGAAGTAAGAATTGCTTTTAATTGTTATGAGCTGCACTTAAGTAAGAATGATCTCAGTTCCATAAATTTTTTAAATTCTACTTTACAACTTTACTCAGATGCACGAAAAACCCATTTAACTCACGACTTTTACATAATCTGTATTTAATGGATCTGCCTAGATTTATGGCGCAATCGAAAAAAGTTTTTGTGTAAGTTCTATTTGTAAAAGCTCATGAAAACAATAGATATACATATTTATCTATATATACAACCGTGTGACTGAGGATGAAGATTCTTTTTCTCAATATAGTCCTGTGTAGAAGAGATGAAACCCCATTTAACAAATCTCTTTTTTCCATACTCAGTTCCATCTGCATTTACCCTTTAAGGGTAAAATTACCCTAATTTGTTATTCATAAGGCAAACATCTATAATAATTCTATGGATTATGATTGAAGATAAATAAGTATTTTATTATAATTGATTAAGGTCTAAGGAGTGGGTTTTACTAATCCAGCTAGCGCGCGCAATCGATGTCCTGGCGAGGAGTCCTTGCTCGCAAGTGCTTGCGGCTTAGAGTGGAAGCGTCGACTGTATCCAGGGCAAATATGCGCCCACATTCACGTAGACCCCGGGTACGTTTGCCTGCCCGCAGCCGATGCCCCAGGCGACGAGGCCAACCACATACCAGATGCCATTGCTGGTGCAGACGAGGGGCGAGCCACCGTCGCCAGTGCAGGCATCCTTGCCAGCCTCGCCGCCAGCGCAGATGAAGCTGACGGGATTGAGAGCAAAGCCGGGGCCGAGGCGCGTGGCTTGCAGCGCCGTTTGGCAGTTGGCGTTGGGTATTAAGGGCACATCCACTTGACGCATGATCGCCTGGTATGCGCCCGTCGGGCCAAAGTCATTCTTGCCCCAGCCAGCCACCCAGCAGCGCTGTCCCACGAAGCTGACGCTGGGCAGGCAAACGGTGCCAATGGTGGAGCGGCTGGTCAAAGAGACGGGCGTGGCCAGCTTCAGTATGGCCACATCGTTCTGCAGATTGTTGGGATTGAAAGCGGGATTCACATACACATTGGAGACGAGCACATCCTGCGCCGGGATGGGCTCGCTGATGCTGGCCGCGTCCCATTCGCCCAGGCGCACCTTAAACGACGTTAAACTGGCAGAGATTTAGGATGGGGTGTGGATTATCTCCTGTCGACTACTTACGCCAAATTGTAGACCTTGTGGGCAGCGGTCAGCACATGTTGTGCTGTGATTAGGGCGCCACCGCCCAAGTATACGTCCGCCGTGGTCAGCAGCGCCGCTTGCCAAGGATACGCACCGAAGCTGGCTTGTCCGGGGCTAGCCAGAGCCGAGCCCGGCGGTGGCGGAAACCGCAAGCCGCACTGATAGTTGCCCGCCTGACAGCAGGCGATGAGCCCGAAGCTGCAGGTCAAAGGAATCGTCGTGGGGCCAACTGTAGGCTGAAAACGATGCAAGGCTTAGACTGAGTTCCTTGGAGCTCACCTTTGTCCAAGCTACTCACCAATCCGCCATTGTTCACAATGCGTATATCAATCTGGCCACTGCCGTCATTCGGAGGCGTGGGCAAGGGGTTCGGACAGGATCCAGCTGGCACGCAGCGGCAATTACTCGTGGATGGCGTCACGATGCCGGTTATGGGCGGCACAAGGGTGCCCACAATCAATTGACGCGCGAGCACTGCAAGGGGTCAGGTCAGTAGTGCTTTGTAAACTTGAAGGTGTCAACTTACGTGTATGATTATCCAGGTTGCCCGCATCGCTGGGCTGCGGCGCACTCTGCTCGGCGAGGGAGCCGAAGGTCCAGGAGCGCACGCCACTGACACCGAGCAGCTGGAGGAGCAGCAGACCAAGTGTGAATCGTAATGCATTCATTGCCTACACAAAGTCAACTAACCTGGTTAAGTGACATGCCAGTTGGCTATATAGGGCGACCCGAGCGTACGTCCAGCACATAAATTACCGACCAAACGACCTCAGTTTGGAGTTAGCCTCAACTCAGGGATTTTCCGAGCTGCATAACGCAAAAAACGTTTTCAACCGCAGTCATCGAAAAAACAACAACAATCATAGTTGAGATAATCGATACGACATTTCAATGCTCTAAACACTCTGCTGGAGAGTGTAACACAGGCCAACACAATTTGTTGAAATTTATTAACTGAGCTAACTAACTAATGAGACTGAGAACTTTGCAGAATTGTTGATTAAAATCCAAACTGTAAAATATTCAAAACTATTTTAAATATATTTTTGGACGTTTTCTATAAAGTCTATTAACTATCTAAAGGTGTTAGTTATACTTTTAAAATCACTTTAAATTTAATAAAAAATCTTTATTTGTCTTTGACATTTAGAGAGCAGCCGAGGGCAGTGCGAATTAAGGTTCTAAGCAGCTGATCAGTTCATAACGAATGATTAATTAAACATTTAAAAGCAAACTTATATCACCGTTAACTGAATTTATTAAATTTATTAAAAGTTTGCATATTGCAGTTTTACGATAGAACATCGTGGAAATCTGATCTTAAATACTTTCAAATATGGATTACTAATATAGACTATAATCTAAGCCTTGAGTAGTCTGCGTAGTATATAAATAAATCAAATCAATATATAAATAGATCAAATTTAAAGTTAATGTCTGCAAGCAGGTTTTAAATTTAAATAAATAAATATTTTCAAAATAAAAATTCCATAAAAATAAGTAATCAAATATTTATTTTAATATGACAAATATTCACATAGTAAGATTCTAATGCAAAAATAAAGTAACTTGCGCAACTGTATGCATTACTTAATTTATACTTTATATAGAAATACCTGTTAAGCTCAAAACTGAGTAGCTAATGTGCTTACATTTATTGCAGTGTATATAGAGTGCCATCAATTCACGTGTATATGAGTGTGCGTGAGTCTGTGTATGTGTGAAAATTAAATAAACAAACGTCCATCCATAATAACAAATAAATTTTGTACACTCAGCCGTTCGCCTAAGGCTAGAAAAAAAGGTGAAAAGAAAAATGTTGTGTGTGTTCGATATGCGGTCACTGGATAATAAATAAATTGCGCTGACAAATTTTATAGTGATTATTTTCATTTCGCTTTGCATTTGTGCATTGTGTGTGTGCGGGCTGTGACAATTTTTGATTTGATTTTAACAATTTAATGGTTTAATTGTGCAAACATGCACGAGCATCAGCATTATTATAATAGTAGTTGCTGTTGTTGTCGGTGTTTTCGGTGTTGTTGTTGTTGTTGGCAAACGCTTAACACTTCGATAAAAACTCGAACTAAAAAAACACTGAAAAAGACCCGTAAGATATCTAAATATGTTAAGCTTTGATAAAGAAAGTTTTGAATGCAAAGCTTTTGCCTTATCGCCCAACTCGACGTGGTCGCCCAGGCAAGAATTCAATTCACATTACGAATCGACATGTTCAGCGGCGGTCACGTACTTTTGGACTTCTCGGCCATACCGAAGTTGTATGGCCCAGAGAATTTCTGGCATTGGCGAATGTTGTTGCGTGCCTACTTGGAGTCAGCTGACCTGTGGAGGGACGATCACCCAAAGGAGGTGGGTTCAGCCTGCAGCGCAACTTAAAAATTTTAAAACTAATTTTGTTTCTCTTCAGAGCTCCCACGCAAAATTCATTCTTTTGGCCACTGTGCAGGCTGATAAGATTGAGCCAGGCTATGACGATGAGACCCCAAAGCAAATATTTAAAAGTCTTGAAGAACGTTTCCGCCCCTATTAAAAGGGAACTTTAAATTAAATATAATATGGAAAATATAATAAGCAGTCTCGTTGTTGCTTCGTATATCTTTCACATTGGTAAAATTAAATAATAATAATTGAACAGACCTAATTAATAAATTCAGTGCTTTTGCTTTATAATATGAACATTTCAGCTTAAGTTGTAAGGCAAAGTTTTTTTTGTAAAGACAGTGCTGAATCATGTGTTTGTATGGTCGCACATATGTAATAAAAGCTGAATTTGAAACCATTTGGTATCAGAAAAGCAAACGACATTAAATACGATTTCAAATATGTTTGCGTCATAGCTTTTTAAAAAAATATATTTGGCGCGCAATTCAGCTGGACGTGAACTTGGCTGCGCGCAAGTTTCTGCTCAGACAAAGTTGGCTGCGGAACGTATTGAATTCACTTGAAGCTGGCTGTGGAACTATATAGATATGAATTGTGGAGCTAGTTCATTAGCAGCTTGATATTTAAATAAATTTTTTAATTACCATAAAAATTGAAAATATAAGATATATATTCATTATAATATACATTCTTAGTTTTGAGTAACTCAAACTCAAACTGACAAACAGAAATTGAACGAATTGAAAATATAATATATATATTCATTATAATATACATTCTTAGTTTTGAGTAACTCAAACTCAAACTGACAAACAGCAATTGAACAAATTGGCAGGTCTTGCAATAAAGTCACACTGGAACATACTCAATCTCTATCGATATATGTATTATCGTATTATCGACTTCAGACGTTTTCGCTGTCGATAACAGTTGCATTTCAGAAGTCAATCCGAAGAGACGTGCGGAGCGCGTGTGCTCAATATTTGTTTTCTAACCAAACGTTAATGCAAAAACACATTTTAATTAATGACACTAAACCAAAACATGAGAAAGTTTTTTATTACTAACAACGAATTTAACTCATGCTAAGGCTCTAATAAACGACTGATACAAAAACCAGCGCGAACAGCTAAAACAAAAATCAAAGCAGGCCAAGAAGAAGAAGAAGAAGCCAAAACAACGCGACTTCGACACCTGTTTGCCTGCATTCCTGAACCTGTGCAACACTGTGCGCTTCGGTGGCTGTGTGCGTGTATGTGCAAGTGTATGTGTAATGTTCGGGAATACGAACTTCCTGCAGACGAATTCTATTTTTTAAACGGTGTTTAAATAATTATCAATTTGTTTGGCCATTGCTGCAATTGCAACATTTAGCAGCCGCCGCGCCTGCGCAGAAGAAATAACAACAGCAACAGCAACAGCAACATAAACACAAAACAGAAACGAAAACCGGTTAGCCCGCACGCACACACAGTTGCAAACTGCTCACACACACGCACACGCATAGCTTGTGTTCGTTTTTTGTTTGCCTTTGCTTGGAAAATAGAAATAGAAGGAAACACACACAAAAATACAAAAGAAAAGAAAAAGAAATAATCAATTGCAAGTGGTGAAAAGTGTGACGATTCACAAAGAAAACAAAAGGCCAATTCACACGAAATAAGAAATTAGAAATAATTTGTGCTGTGCGCGGAAGTTGGGCAACAGAAAAAAAGTAAAATACGAAAATTGTAAAATTATGTTTGCATAAGGTGCCTTATCGCCAGCCCAATCGATGGCCGCCTCTTAACGAAAGTGAATTCTGGCCCGAAATAATTGTAACAGCGATTTCCCAACCTGTTTCGAGAGGTTCGCCCTTATCGGAAGCGCGCAGCCACTTGTTGTCCGAATCGGTGAGTAAGTCACTGGGTTTATGCCCCTAATGTTCTTTATTGTTTGCTCTAATCTCGTTACCTGCTTCCTTGCAATGGCCCTCGCGGAGTCTCTTATCTGGGCAAGGTATTCACTTCCCAGCGGATCATTGACCAACATTTGAACTGGCTCCGCGTGAACCGAAAATATTTCAACTTTCACTGAATTGCGCGCCAAAATTGAAAATCGGCTGCGAGCAACAGGCGCAGATTTTGTAGCGAATTCCGAATTTGATATGCAATCGAGTTTTCACTTGTAAATCAAATTTATTTCATGTATCTGCTTTTGTTTTGTGGCTTTTCAATGCTTTGGTTTGGGGCTGATGTAACCAAAAGCTGATTGCCGAACCGATTTGCAGCTTCATTAAGCTCAACTCGCCTCAAATTGAGTGTAAGGCGAGGCGAAGCTGATTATGAGATAATCAGCAAATTGCTCAACACAATTGCGGAACCCGCTGCAAGTCATGAGAGAGAGAGAGAGAGAGAGAGAGAGAGAGAGAAAGAGAGAGAGAGAGAGAGAGAGAGAGAGCTTCAACTTTTACCCATTTCCCCGGCTCACATAGGCAAACAAGTAAAACGTAATTGTTAATATCTCATAGGCCTAATTAAAACTCAAACTAAAGAGTTCAAAAAACCTATGGAGCTACATAGTTAGGCAATGCAACTAAATCCAATTAGTAATGGCATCTTTAATTTTTTTTTGTATTTATATTATAATTATATATATGTTTATGAGATAAACTTCATTAATTTTAGCATCTCTGCTTAGATACCTCAATGGATGGCAAAAGTAGATAAATAGTGATAAATTATATATTAGAGATCTGAAAACTTAGGTTTAGAAAATCAACTTAAAAGATATATTTATATGTATATATTTAGTTTAAATATAAATTGGAATCTCTGCCAACTTTTCACTCAGCAAATCACGCGGTTCATACCAGCTGCATTTGTAACTAGTAGTCACTTCTGCTAAGCTAATACTTACTGCATTTACAACTTAGCAACTCCTACTTAGGTAGTACTAACTGCAATATGTTTGCAATTGAGTTTCGAGCATGACTCATGGCAGTTGCCCCATTCATTCAAATGCTTTGCTGCATAAATGAATACAAACTGGAAAACAAAATTCCAACTTCAATAGTCCAAATATTCCCACCAAAAAAAAAAAAACTGCAGAAATAAACAAATAGCAGCGGCGGCGGCAGCGGCAGCAGCAGCAACAACATTTTTAAGCCAAGCCGTCAACAGCAACTTTATAAAAAGGCAACAACAACAACAACAAGATACAAACTATGCAAAAAGTTATATAAAAAACACGTTGAGCAGCGGTCTGTGTCTGTGTGTGTGTGGCAACAGTGGTGTGTGCACTGGAGCTGGGCGAGGCGGTGGTGAGGTGGAGACACACGACGCTCACTTTGAGCCACGCTTCAATTGCAAATGCGCCAGCAAGCAAAAGGCATTGACGCGGCTACCAGATATTGTTGTTGCTGTTTTTGTTTTTGTTGTTGTTGTTGTAATTGTAAATTCTACAAGTTTCGCTGACGCTGTCTGTGTAGCAGTTGTTGCCTTAATGGCGCACAACAACACAACAACAAAAACAGCAACAACAATGCGCCGCAATTTTACGCCAAAGCTAAAAAGGCGATCGAATCGAAGCAATCGTCGATCAAAGCTCCTCCAATCGTAGGCAAACCGGGCCAAGAGCCAGACAGCATCCGATCTACAGGCACTGTGGCCAAAAGCCAGCTGCTCGACGGAAATGTTCTAAAGAAGATTTGCAGTCCTTTCAAGGACTTTCTGCCAGGAAAGGAATGAAAATATATGAATTATTATGAAAAGAAGTTAATTGAAACTTGAAACTAGCTTAGACTGTACTGTACTCTTATTAGTTTTTAATATCAGATATCTTTCATATGGTAAATGAAACTTAAGCTAAATTATTTGTATAAATAAACATATATCAATAGATCATGCGCCCCCATACTAAGTAAACACTAGCTCCTATCAGAGACCCAAAGGAATTTGATATTCTTTCAAGTTTTCTCTGTTTACGAAATGCGTTCTTAGAGAGAACTGGAGACAGGCTGCTCGGAACAGTTACAAACTGATTGCAAATGGCGTTTGTTATGATGGGATTTGAGCAACGATTTGTTGTTATTCGTGCCCACTGTGCAGCGCTGGCCGGACAACAACGTTGCAGTAATACTATGTCTATGGGGGCCCCGAGCGCCTGCCTGCGTGCCGCTGGTTCGTGGCCAAGTTGCCCAAGTTGGCCAACTGCTTGGGCCACTTGGTGTTCGATACGAATTGGCAGCCGTCGGGGGCTTTAGTCAATGCGACTCAACTCGGATCGGTTTAAGTTTGCTTTGGTTTCGATTAGTCGTTGTTGTTGTATGCGATTGGAACTCGTAATTGTTTCATAAAACGCAAAACTGGCCGGACAGGCCAACTGACAAGGGAGCGCTGCAGCAGCGAGCGAGGGGCGGGGCTGCTGAGGGGGCTGCTAGCTCTGACAACAGGTGCGCAAAACGCAAGCGCGCGTTTTCTGGTTTTTTTCTTCGTTTTTGAATTGCGAGTTGAGAGTTGCGAGTTGGCTGGCTTTTGGGGCAAGACTTTTCGATTTTAATTATGGCTTTTCGAGTCGCATGCGATATATATCGCATGTATATGTATGCAGAAGGCAAACGGCACAAGGTTATTCGCTGCTCCCTTTGCGTACGTGCAGATAAAGATATATTCATATATATATATAATCACAAGATCCATTTTTGGTGGCTGAGCAATTGACTGGGCTGCGCTGCGCTTATTGGAGCGAAACGCGCTGGGCAGCACGTAGACTGCCCACTTGAAGTCTTGAAATCATGTTCTACATTCACAGCCATTCATGTGTGGAGAGGACTATATAGACATGTGTGTGTTCTGTTCAGATGTGATCTAGATTGTCATTGGCTTGGCTTTAGCCACAGCATAATTGAAGCAAGGCGAATCTTATACTGATTATAGCATTCGGCGTATCTAGATGCGTGACAGTTAAACAGTTATACAGCTACACAGCTAAACAGTTAATTTACAGCTTGTTTCCAGATTATCAAGATCCGCTTGATAAGTAAAGCCTTGGATATATCAAGTGTTACTCTGGGTCTAGCCATATTGATTATGGTTCAAGTTTTCACGCTGTCATCTCTAACGTGTTGTAAACTCTTTATTAGGCACAAGGTCAGCTCTCTCCATGAATCATTGTTTACATACCTTAAGCAGCTCTATCGAAGTTGATTAAATAATTGAGTCACAGCGAGAATTACGCAGTTGCAAGTGTCGGAAATATTTAAGTGGACTGTTTAACTGGACTACTGTCTAGATAATGCGGAGGGCTAAGCCTGCTTAGATCATATGTAAAGATCTAGTATTTCAACCGAAAGTATCTAAGAGATACAAAGCGCTCTAGTGTCAAGGAAATTCAAGAACGCGCTGCCATAAGTCACATGCAATCTCTAAGATACTGTGTTGCACGCTTCAAACTTAAATACCATAAGCTGCACAGCAACAACAACAAATAGACACACACACACAGAGCTGGAGTGTATACACAAGCAGATTGTATCTCAAGTTACGCGCACACGCGTCTCCTTTTGTCGGCGCATTTGTGTTTACACCTGATTGCAATTTGTATCTAGCAGATACAAGTGTGCTTTGCATACAACGAATGCCGTTAAAATTATATAAACAGCGAGCTTTTTGGCCGTAACAGTAACTGACTCGGATGTATCTGAGTATCTGTGTATCTGTGTATCCATGTATCTGCGTATCTGCATGCAGCGAAGCGCGCAAACAAAAATACTCGTTTTCTTGTTGTCTTAGCTCGTGGTATTTTCTTTCTTTCGGCCTTATTAATATTTATCAATTTGTTATTTAACTTGTTTTGGATTTCTTTGTCTTCTTTTTATTTTTATTTTTAGTTTTTAAACGGCTTTTCGTAAACAAATTCAAAGTCCCAAAGAAAAAGAAAAAGCCACAAATATTTGCATAATTTGTACACATTTTAAGGTGCTTTTTTATTAGAGTGTAGACGACGGAGAAGGAGGAAAAGAAGAAGAAGAAGCATCTGCATTGAAGACATTTTTATTTCATTATTAATTGATTTTTAACATTTATTGCTGCGTATTCAAGGCATTTTGTTGGAATAGCCAATTCGACCTTATTATTGAGTTTCTGTCTTACTTGGAATTATAATTGAGTACTTGAGCGACGCGTCGCTGGGACAGGTGGCTTTGCGTGTTGGTTTAATTAATTGGTGGCAACTATTTATTGGCTTGAACATTGAATGCTGAATGAACTGCCTGATGTATGTCTTCGATGCCAGAGCTGGTCGTTAATATTTCATTATCAAGTCTTGGCTACTTTTTATGGCCATAGAACCGTGTCAAAGCATTTAAAGTCAATTGGAAAACGCAATTAAAACATGTGTTAAACTCCAACTGGAAAAATACTGCCAATGTTCAGATGAAACCTCAAGCATCGAATGGCGAGCAGTGAAATGCGATAAAAAACTGTTTGTTTTTTGTTTTACAGCTCGCAGCTGACAGCTGACTATTACAACGGACTTCTGGCCCATCAGCTGTGCACCGTAAACCTCGCCCACGATAAGCCAATTTACATTGCGGGGTGTGCGAGACTGGCCCATGCGATCCGAGTGCTTGGCAGCTGGCTTAGACCTTAGCTAACCATGCCCAGAGCTTCTATCTCACAAAACAGCACGCATTCTTGACTGTTTGCCAAGAATAAGCGGCTCTGGATGAATCGTCGTACTTCGCATTTAGTTAGTTTGCTTTTTTATGGCCGCAGTGCTGTTTAGATTTGTCGAAATGCTTTTCGCACCTCGTTTAGTGCAAGCACATGAGCGCAGATAAATACAGGTGTGCGTAAGTGTGGGCAGAGTAGTTTCTGTAGTTCATGCATAGCTGAAAAAAGAGACTCACAGCCTCACAGTTAATGTTGTGTACAATCAACAGGTATGCTATCTCTCTCGCTAACTAAGCCAAGTTATCTAAGTAAATTGTTGGCCGTAATATATCAAAAGCTTTACTATCGCGGCTTAGCAAATTACATAGCAAGTGCTACGTGTGCTAACTGTGTTTAAGACTGTCAATGTAATGTCTGAAATACATTTAAATGGATTAATGAAGAGAGAAGTATCTCCTAGTCGGGCATGTCCAACTAGAGGACTCTTGCTTGCAATCCTATATAAGAAGCTAGAGCTGGAAATATTGAGGTTAACTGTTTGACTGCAGTCACAGCTGCGATTCATAATAATTTCAAGATATTTTCTCTTCATTTGTTTGCCACTTTTGCTATTATAATTTCTTTCGGCTAAATTGTAGCCTTTTCACATGATAAACTATATATATATATATATATATATATATATATATATATATTATATATATATATATAACTATAATTTCACTTAACTAGCTACATTCCCATCGCCCATCTCGTTGAACTCGGACAAACAACAAATTGTCGTATGCAGTCATTGTTGTTGATTCACTCTCCAGGCTGTACGCTAATCTCAGTGAAAATTTGTGCATTTTATTGTTTGATATCCGCTGAGGTCTTGCGTCTTGTGTTGCTTCCTGCCTAATTATGGGCAATCAGAGTGCAGCAAATTCGAGCTGGGAAGGTGGGCAATTCAAATAGCTACTGCTGCAGCTCATGTTGTTGATGTTGTTGCTGTTGTTGTTGTTTGATGATTACATTTAATCGCCGATGGCAAGCATAATCATTTCGATTAAATAATCAGCTCCTTACAGGCTGGCAGCTATGGAGAGGCAATCTTCGCACATTTGCACAGTGTCTGCAAAAAGTTGAATGCCTGCTTGAAGAGTGCTTGCTTCTGTAATTATGAAAGTTTTTCATCTTGTTTTTCTTTTATTTTTTCCCAACAACAACGAACCGTTGGCCCATGTTGGGTTAAATGAACGGTATGAACTCATTTCGAGGAGTCAAGTTTACTTGCAGCACTGAGTCACTCCATTTCATTCATATAGCAGCAGCGGCAGCAGCAGCTCTCGGAAGTGAAAAGCTGCCACCACAAATGTGGCTTTGGCTTGGTCTGAATCTGAACCTGAAACCAGCGGCAACTGCAACACCAACAGCAACTGCAACAGCTACGCCTTGCAATGTGATACAAAATGCTATTGGCTTTTTATGCAACAACAGCAATAATGGGAGCAACTGTAGCCAGACTCCGCTCCGATCCGATCCGAGCCGATCCCATGCCGGACAGAGAGCGAGTGCCGTTGGCGTTGGCAGCGCGCGTCGTCTTCAAAGACAAGTTTTACACCAATTTCCGCTGAGTTTTTCTTGTTGCTTTTCTTTTTATTATATTATATTGTTTCTCTCTTCTTTTTTTTATCGTGCTTTCCATGTTATTATCTAAAGGTTAAAGACTTATGATGCGCCTGTGGAATTTTCTACAATGTTTTTTCTATGCTCTCTTAATGGGGCTTTAATGCGGCAATTGGCGTCTGTTAAGTGCCAGCGACGTGTGTTTGCGCCTAATTGAAAAAGGAAAATCAAGTGGCAAATTGTGCAATTGATATTTAGCCAGACATTTAAAATGCTTCCACCAATAGCCGTTGTCTGGGTGCAGCAGGAACTGCCTGAGTGCTCGGCTCGATAGGCGCTGGACAATGAATAATGTATCGTTAATCGATAGCTTTTATCTTCGCTGTTGACAACTCTCTGACTGACTGATGGCAAATGCGCATTTCTGAATATTTATGAGTGCGACTGGACGGAAAACAAAATCCATTTACAGTTGGGCAAAACATCGATCAATCGCATAGAAACACTTTATTGCTAATTAATTGGATATGCGGGAATGTGGGAATTGTTTATTGCAATGATATTCAAGAATGTATTAGACAGAAATTTCTTGAATTTGTCGATTAGAATATATGTAGTTTAATACCCAGCATAAATTTTCCCATTTGCTGCGGTAATGGGAAAATATATTCTTAGTCTAGACACTTGAATGTTAGATATAGGTCGAGCGATAAGACACAGATGAACTTGATTTGAAATCATCCCTTTATCAATAAAAATCTTTATTTTAGAACATTCTTAAGAGTAGGAAATAATATAATATCCATTAAATTTCTAAATCGTCGGCTTCGTTGCAAGTCTGTTATTTAATACAAGTTTCTGTGCTTCTCAAGAATCATAGTTATTATGTAATCCTCTTTAAATATCAGCTGCGAGCACAGAATATTCCATTTGTTAAACCTGGAAAGCCCGTCGATTCACTAAGCTCTCAAGCTAAAGTGTTTACCCAAACACCTTCGTGGCTGCAGGCGTAAATCAGATCCGATTGTTTATTAAGTGTCGCATTTATGGTGCTCGAAATGGCCATAAGAACAGTTCTCAGCTTTATACGGAATCTCAATTGCTTGAAATTCTTCTATTTAGGTGTCTCCAATTCGAGCACCCGCCACGCTCTCAATTAGCGTCGTTCTTCATATGAGCTTGGCTCTGGTTTGCTTTATTATTTATATTATTTATTATTCGGCTATTTTGTTGTTGTTGTTGTTGTTGTTTAAGCAAGTAGTTCAAATGGACAACGGCATAAACAAAAGCAAGCACAAAGCAACAACAACAACAGTGCAATGCAAAACCCAAACAAAAACCAAACTCTTTATTTGTATTTTTTTGGCTTTTTGTTTTGAAGTATTTCCGTTTGCTGATTTCTGTTTGGCTTCATATTTTTTTGTTGCTATTCAATTCTTTTTTGCTGATTTTTATGCTGTTCTGTTTATTTTTACGTTGAGCTTTTGTAGGTTAGCAATGTGAAGCCTTGAAACTGTTTGACAGCTCTTGGATCTAGCTTTCATTATGATACGTCTGATGGGCGTGTGGCTAATGGGAGCTAACTAGCTGTTTTTGAAATACGAGTGAGTAATATGAAGTCAGTTTTTAAATGTTATATTTCGTATTTCTCTGGGGAGTCTCAATTCTTGCTGTTTTGCCTATAAGAATCTAATCTTTGAGTGATATTTCAATCAGGTTTCCATGGTCTGCAGAGATAGTCTCGTGACTATCCGTGAGTGACAAATCGATGCTCACAAAATTCCATTTAATTTTAGCTGCTGCTGTAGGCGGCCCACAAATTTCCTGTCACGAAATAGCCGAAATAGTTACCAGGTTCCTCTTATGGCTGGCCCGTTGATTGTTTCAAAATGCCGTTGCTCATATTTAAATAATTAACTAATTCGTTGGCTAACTAACGAGCTGCTCGATTTTCGAGTTATGCATTTTACCAAAGTGTAGCGAAGCGAGAGTTGTGCAACTCGCAAATGTAAAGCGTAACACCGAAGATCGCATACACTACGTGGGTAAATCGACTATCGACTGGTCGATCACACTTTGCTTCTGAACAGCCTAATTCATAATACTAACTAGTTAGGCATGTGAATAGTCAATATTACTTTGTAGAAAGTAGAGAATATGGAATAGAAAAAACTCGAATAGATATCAAAGAACTTTTAAGCATGAGAGAATGCGACTCTCTTTAAAAAATCTTGCCATCTGCTGACAATCTGTCCAGTTTATAATTCGAATTGTATACTCAAGACAGTACATCTCAAAAGCTCGTAAGATATTTTCCTACCTCTCATAGAAGATGTTTGTTGTTAAGACTTTCTTTATGGATTGTTCAACTTACATATCATATGAAGTGTACGCCTTATAGCGCATGGTGTACAGCATTTACATGCAGCTCTGCTTAACAATTTTCGAGCAATTTGTGAGGACAACTTGTTCGCTCGAACTGCAGGTTTTTTTTGGGTGCGACGCTTGATTTATTTGGTTTGGTGCTGTCAAGCTGCGACGTTGTTCAGTTTGAAGACGCGACGTTTTTGCCAAAGCTCTTGCTGTTGTTGTTGTTGTTTATACGGGCCGTAATGATTGCGCTGATTACGTGACGCTTTCAATTGATTTGCGCGCAAAACCAAAAATCAAAAATCAAGCTGCCGCGCTTGGCTAGCGGGCAAACCAATTGTTGTTAGCTTTAACGCATTTGCTGGCCATATGAATGGAAATGTTGCCCAAAAGCAGAAATAGCAATAACAACAACAACAACAATAATAAGACATTTCGTGTAAGTTCGTGCTTAAACAACTTTTTATATTTTTTGTTGTACGTCGTGGATAATTTTTCACGAAGGTTTTTCAAAGTTGTTTTTGCTGTTTCTTAGCTGGACAAAGGCCTCATTTCGAGTATTTTTGTTCAGCGATTGTCTGTGCACGGTTGTGGTTGTTGTTGTTGTTGTGAATGTGCATTGAATATTAATTTGTTCATTCCAGAGGCCATTTTGAAACTTTGTATATATTTATTATATTAGTTACATTTAAACAAATGAGAGACTTAAAAAGAAATTAAGCTTAACTAGAAATATTAGTCCCGAACCTTTGCCCGTCGTTTAGGTGGCTAAAACTCGGTATTACTTAATAATCATATTTAAAGATAACTATAAAATAAGAAAAACTTAAGTTTCTATTAACATTCTCTCAGTTCCTTTTGATCGCGCTTAAAATGTTAACTATTGGGAATATTCAATAGAGCTCGTCTGGCACATAAATTTCAGTCTATCTGGCTTCAATAGCTGGCAGCTATGCTGTGCGCGTTGTTGTTTTGTGGTCTTATCATGCGACTCATGGCATTTGGAGACAAACCTGAAACCAGCAGCGACTTAAACAAATGATGCATACTAAATAATGGCAATCTAGCAAAAATAATAAAAAACAGTTCGCATATATTAGAATTTATTACATCAGAGATGCTTTAGACTCGATCTGTTGCGCAATACAAACTCGATAGTGTTTGCAAATCGCTTTAAAGACTTAACTCAAGTGCAATGCGTTTGCCCACTAATCTTTTGCAGCTAATATATATATACTATGTATATAGCTATATATCGTCCGATTAGAGCTAATCACATGCACGCGACATGCGAGCCTCGACTGCTTACGACTCAAATAAATTACTGAAAATTAGAGTTATTATCGTAGGACTTGTTTATACACATCATGGGCAGTAGTTAGCGCTTGATAGGGACATTTTAGAGAGAAAAATCAATAGCAGCTAAAGAGAGTTCCTTACTCATTGGAAAACCAGTTTCGTGCCTGATTGATTATCTTAATATAATATAATAATTTATTCATATTTTTATATATATATAATAAATTATATTTTATATATATATATATATAATAAAATTATACTTCCTACTTCCTTAGATTAGATTTGTTATCATTTATGATTAAGTCTAATTTAGACTTTCCTATTTTACTTATTTTTTTATTACTTTCTAACCAATATAACCATAAAGATTGCCACAACTTTTTGTGCCACCCTCGCAGTTGGCAGTCAGTTTGATAACTGCCTGGTGGTTGATATTTAATTATATTTATTAGTGTATAGATATATACATATATATGTGCACATATGTGAGTGTATGTAGGTTCTTTATCGAGGCAGGCAATTAGCGCTTCGTTGAGTTATTTTTAGCTGGACAAATGCAATCAGAAATAGGCTTGATGTAAATCACGACTCATCACTTTAGCCGGAAAGCGGCTATTTTTAGAGTGTTTTATGTGGTCTGTCGAGACTCGTGAGGAGGTCTAAGTGGAGCGTCTCCGACGAGCGTAGTGGGTCGAATCAATTGAATTTGATTAACACCCGCTCAGATATGTCTTCGCTAATGGGCATGTGTGTGTTGGCTGGTGGGCGTGGCACTTTCATAAGATCTCCCACACACACACACACACACACCCAAATACACACATGCATCAAGTTTTAATTGCCACTTGCTCTTGGTCAAGGTTCGCTGAGTCAAAGAGTCGCTGAGTCGCTACCAAGCTCTGGGGGTCCTAACCCCCGGGAGACAACTTTTGTGTTGTGCAGTCAGCGTCACAATTTAATGAATGAATCAATCTACGACTCGTTGGATACACTCACACACAGTCATATACTGATTACAGTTATGAAATTCGTTTCTCCGTTTGATATTATTACTCCAGTCCTGGCATTAAAGGGCTGACAGCGTACACTTATAGACTTCATGCCTAATTGCATTTGGCAGCAATTAAAAGCGGATAAATAGCTTAACCGATAACGAGTCAGAGATATATGTATGTTCGTGTACACATATACATATGATGTATGCATGTATTTTGTGATAATGCCTGCGCCACATCTATTGGCCCAATTTGTAGTTTATTTGGCTATTCTAGTACTTCAGTTGCTGTCTATATCGATGTTCGATTCGTTGCGCAGTTTACACTTAAGAGTATTTGCGTGTGGATTTAACTTGTTTTTCTCTCTGGCTGAATGTAGCCCACATTCGATTCGCAGTTGGTGTCTGTATTTGAGTAGTTGTCGACTTACAACACCCACACGATGTTTGCGTATACGTAATTTTAATTTATCTGTTGCTGTCTGTCTCTCTCTCTCTCTCTCTCTCTCTGTCGGTGTTTCTATATCTATCGCTGTCTATTGTCGGCACTTAAACTTGACCTTTATATTCATTTATTGCTTATTACTGCACTGCATTGTTGTTGTCATTGTGATTAGTATTGCCATCGTTCTTCTTGTTCTCATTGTTATATTTGTGAATGAAGGCGAACTTGGAGTCAACATTCTGCCCACTTGCACTCAGCCAAATGAGCATTTCCATTTCCATTTTGATTTCCATTTCCATTTTCATTTCTTTGGACAGCTCGAAGAGTGTGTGGGCGCTGGCATTCGCTTTGTATATGCACAGATATGCATTCGAGTATCTACATGTGTTTCAGCTCAGCTAATTTCCTTGTAATTGTTGCGCAAATACAAAAGCATCGTCTACTATTACTAAACACTAGGCAGTGGGGCGGGCGGGGAGGTGTGGGCTCTCTGCGCGCGGTTATTATTCATTAAATATGCAGTGGAAAAAATAGCGAATAAATCACACGGAAAGAACATCTGAGGCGGGAAGGCGTTGCTTCTCGGACTGGGCGGGCCAGCAGCTTGGCTCGTTGTCTTTGTCTATGGACGGCTTGATATATGATCATGGCCTGATATATGAGCCAGCTATTAGCTCTGGCTTTAACGATGCGCCCTGACATTTGCATTTGCGCCTATTGCTGCCATTAAACTAACGCCTATTGATGCCTGTGGTGGGCTTTTTACACTCCGCTGTCTGGCAATCTATTAGGCTTAGAATGAGGCAGGGCTTCAACCAAATTCCATCAGAGATTCCAATCCATCCACAAAACAAAAAACGAAAGAAAAAAAGAAAAACATTAAAAAGAAACAGAAAATAAATTAAAATTTTCCAACAAAGCGTTAGAGCATTATCTTAAACACCAAAATGGCCGTTAATTCTCGAGGTCTAGACAGCCGAACAATTCTAAGCCGAGCCCAGACCTGTTCCAGCCGCCATATTAACACATAGCACAGCCACAAATCCACAAAAGGGCCTATCCAGGAATTAGAGGAACCTGCAGGCCGAATGAAAACTGAAATCGAAATTGGAGTGCATTCGGATTAGAGTTGAAGTTGAAGTTGGAGTTGGAGTCGGAGTTGAACTGGTTTCACATGGCCTCTCTTGTGTGCGGTGTTTTTGACCTTTGATGTTGCGCTGTGTGTGTGCGCGCAGCAGACAGAGTAGACAGAGGAAAGGCCTCTATGAAAAGCTGATTTTATAATAAAATTCATGGAATTTTGTGACTTTAGGCGCGGCATTCAGTCAATGATCAATCAACTGCAGCAGTAGCTGGGGAATCAACAACAAAAACAAAAACAGAAACAGAAACGAATACGAGTATGAATACGATTATGAGTATGGCTTGACTCGCACACACACACATCTATATGTATATATTCACTCACAGCATCAGGTTTAATTGATTCAAATGAAGAAGCAACAACTCGATGATGATGATGATGGCGATGATGATGATCGCCGACTGAATGACTTTTGTCTATCCATCTATCAGTTTGAGCTGCTGCTTTCTGTATATGTAAATCGATGCATAACAATCAAGTCCCAGTAGCTGATCTCTTCATACGGCTGCCGAGCTCTCTAAAGCGCGCTCTGGGCAATATCGTGAGTCAAACGTCAGCGAAATTATAAAAAATCTCAAGAAATAAAACTGCAAACATGCAACTGTCAATTGTTGTTGCTGTTGTCTTGTCATGCAACGTTTTGTAGCTCTGTTGTTTTGTTTGTGTTTATAATTGTGAGTGACTTGGCAGCCCAGCCCAGCCCAGCATTCGACTGGCCCCACCCCACCCCAGCCAACCCCACAGCGTACCACAATTGGGCACTTGCCAGTCAGGGACGTTCATGCGCACCGCGCTGAACTCAACAATTGTTATCCGGCATATGCATTTGCTGCGGTCAAAGTTGACTGACAGTCAGACTGAATGTCAATGTGCGATGCCGCAAATGTGCATAAATACAATTCATATCGTACGTAGCTGCATCGCAGTTCTGTAGACCCCGTCGACTTGTAGACTTTTCCACTGCATTTAATTATTAAAATTAGCTCAAGTCTCGCAAGTCGCTGCTAATTGCCAATATCCAGTTGCAGTAGGCACACAGCTTTTAATTATAGATAACTCAATTTGCTGCTTGGGTTAAGGGTTCGCAATTGATCTGAGGGCATGGCTGGGTCAACTAAGACAGAGATACAGAGAGAGAGAGAGAGGGGGGGAGAGCATTCGCAGAAGATAAGCTGTAATTCTAACTACCTGCTGTCATGTCAAATTGTTGGATCAATAAAGTCATGTGTCTACAAATAGGTAATCTATCTGCAGTCATCAACTGCTTTGTTTATGTCCGGGTCGTGCCTGAGTGCCCATTCTTATCTGAGTATTCCTCAAAATACTTTGCATAAATGGCCAACAGTCATCGACGGATGACTCGCACTCGCTAATTGCCCTCGGGGCTGAGACGGAATGTGAGCGGTCCCGAGGAAGAACACCGAGTACCTTCCTGTCCACTAAGAACAAGAGAAAACCTAAACGAAACGAAAAACCCACCACATGCCGAGCTGAAGGCAGAACTGAGCATCTGGATAAACCGCTTGCGTGCAAATGTCGTCCTGTCCTGGGAAAACTATTCAAATGCGGCGGGCAAGGAACCCCGGGACGTGCAGTGCAGCAGGTAGTTAGTCGAGCCTCGTTGGGCTCGCTCTGTGGAGGCTCCTTAAATAAAATCATTAAAAATAATGAACGCACTTCCGTTGCGCTCTCGTCGGGGTCTTAGAACTTTACACAACATTAAAATAAGGCGCTGCGGAGGGGAGAGCTGCGGAATGCCGCACAAATTAAAAGGTGCGCGACTCGAAGTCGCGTCGTGAGTCGCTCAGCAATTGCAATTACATATGTAAGATTGTGAGCTGGCCTCTAAAGCCGGCCAGATATACAGACACAGACACAAACCGAACCTGGGTCTAAACCAAAAATCAAAAGATGTGGGCAACATGAACGGAAATAAAGCGTACTGAATTGGCTGCTCTTTGCTGGTGGTGTTCCCAGTCCCGAGTCCCAAGTCCCGACTCCCCAGTGCCCAGTTCCCAGTTTATCTATAAAAATGCGCGTAGAAACAAAGGCGAGTTGGTAACTTGATTGTGGGGGCCGGACGACACATATAAATTATCAACGAGGCATTTGCTGGAGCAGTCAGCCATCCAGCCAGCTGGTAGTTATGCGTAGATACACAAGCAGATAGAGATACAGAGACACGCATGCATATACAGATACAGATACAAACAAATGTAAGTAGCTACAGGTACAGCCTACGCTAAACACTCCGCTCCGAGTGAATGAAATTCTTGGTACGTTTTGATTTCATATACTCTGCATAGAGAGCATGTTTTCCCTTGAGTATCAATTCGAGTAATACTTTAGTTGCAGACGAATTGTAATGAAGTAACTTTCCCTCTCTTTCTATCAATGCCTGATTTTCATGTTAAAGATCTATTCATCATAGATGCCTGCCAGTGTATCTAGTCTTCGTCACATGAATTTCTCAGCAGTTCGTCATATTTGAGAAGAATTCTTACCAAATATGCTAATAAACTTGATTGAGATTTTATGTTTATAACATGTTTTATGAGTGAGTTTCGTGAATCAATGCACTCACGAGTATTCAAAAATTATGCATAAATACCGATGATTCGCCTTCTGCCTCGAGCACACTAAACGTTAAGCGACGCGACGCACCCATCTGTCTTAACAAAAGCCACACACACAAATTGAATAATATTTATTTTTAAATCATCTTTTTTGCCAGTTTTTTTGTTGCTTTTGTTTTTGTTTTGTCTGTGGCACACTTCAAAGGAATAATATTGTAAAGAACAAAAAATGAAATCAAAAGGCAGTTGAAAACCTGTTGCCTTGTTTTTATATTTAATGGTAAATCTCTTCTCTTTTTGCTGCCTTAATATAAAGTTTTTCCACATGGCCAAAGCAAAGTTTCAGTTTAATCCTTGTTTAAAGATCTTGATACTAGCTCATGCACTGAAAGAGTGATCGCTTTGCTATCGATACATACACTCATATGTAGCCCCGACTGATATATTAGTTATATTGCCTATCAGAAACTAACAATTATTATGATCGTGAGCGAGTATTATGGGGTCGCTTGTGCACAAGATTTTAACGCGCTTAATTGCCTTTTTCACTTACGCACACGAGTTAGTCTCTGTAGAGTGTGTAAAACATATGCATATTAACCTGAATGTTATGGCGCATTCTGAGACTAACTACTTGACTAGTATATAGACTGGCTGACTAACTGTGCGCAAAGTACCTTTGGGATGTATTCGCTTCTACTTTTTAGTTCCTGTGTTTTTTCTGCTGTTTACACAACTGCTGAGCGAGCGGCAAAGTGCGGTATCATAATTTGTATGTTGTTGCTGTAGCTGCTGTTTATAGTTTTTGTTTTTTTTTTTTCTGTACTGTTGGTGCCTTATTAGCCACACTCTGCTTTATTTACCAAGCATCGTCATCGTCGCTGTCGCCGTTGCCTGCCTTATCGTCGCCTGCTCCGAATGAAGCTTAAAGTGCGCTGGGTGTTGTGCTGGAAAATAAGGTCAGGCCCAGAACTTTCCAAAATGACTTTTAGTGCTGACTGTCTGCCTCGCCGGCTTTCCGTCCGGCTGGCTGGCTGGCTGTTGCGTGTAAGTATATTGGCCAAAATGCCGCAGCAGCCGACACGGCCATGGCGCAAACAATTAGTCAAGTTTACTGGGGCCCATTTATATATCTGACAGATATGCGCTTTGCATGAGGGGCCGCAGCTTAAGCTTAAGCGCAGCCATTGACACTCAGTTGGGTCGGCTACTAACCCGTTTTTTCGCCTGTTGGCCCAGCCAATTACCAAGCCCACCACATAAAAATACTTGCGAGAATGTATCTCGAGTGTGTTACGAATTTGTATCTCTTCTGCGCGCGGCAATAAACGCTCGAACAATTGCTTGATTCATGCGACGCCTCGATGGTCAGGCAGCAAAAAGCAAAAAGCAAAAAGCAAAAACCAAAAAGCGAAAAACAACAAAATAAACAAAAAGCGCAAAGAGGCTGAAGAATCAACCTACATACCTTTTATCTGCGTGGCTCACACCGAGGCTCGGCTGTTGTGACGCATCTGTCGAGCAGCCGAGCAATTGAATCGCCTCGCCACAGCTGATTGCCTTTGATTAAGTCTTAGTTTTGTTTGATTTCTGCTTTGCAGGCATCAAGCTGTGCTCTGGCCGAGGTTTGTTTTCGTTTTCCATAAATCTTCTCATAATTGCACATGTTTTCGACATAGTTCAGCTGAGCGTGTTTTCATTTTCTATTTCGAGAAAGCGGCCCGCAGCATCAACTCCAACATTTAGTATATTTAAAACTCGTGTGAAACATTTTCATTGCTATTATCAAAAATAAAAAAAAGAAAAAAATGCATGTGTAAATGCAAATGTTTATCGATGTTAAAGAGCTTAGCGTACGATACATAAAAAAAACATATATTTTAATATTATTTTTCTTTTGTTTACCTTGCAGACACGCAACAACAGCCGCAACAGCAACTTAACAGGTAATTATTTGATTATATTTTTAACGATTTATTTTTGTAGCACACCAAATCAGACTTTCATATATACATTTTTATGTATTCATCTTTGTCTTAATATATAAATTCATTTAATATTTGTATCTGTCGCAGTCATCACAAAACAATTTATACGCAAAATTGAAAAATATTTTATCGTATTGCATAGAATTCATGATAATGCCGTTATAGTTCATATCTATGTCTATATCTATATATTTTTTCCTTTACGCATATATCAACTTAATCTGCCAAGCCTTTCATCTTTGTAATGTTTCAATCAAATCTTATCAAGTATTTTCTTCAATTTTTTATGACTCTATAGAACTTTATTACTTTATAGTTTCACTATCAACAAAATATCCGAATTTCTATCGTTCGCAAGGACATTGAAACTTCGGATAGTGAATAATGTACGAATAGCTTAAGGTGCTGAGCAAAAACAATGCCTAATCTTTTAGCTGCTTGGGCAAATTCAACTCAACGTAACGGTTCCTCCACACTCTTGGGCTATTAGCAGTGCTTAGAATATTAAATCTGGGTCAGCAGCCGGCCTGAAGATGGGGGCATACTTCTTATATAATGAGCGGCGATCAATGTGCAATATTCCCATAGGGCGTCATTAGGTGTCGGCACCTGTTCACCAACTGTTGTTTGTCGGCTGGGTCAACAGTTTTAACTGCCGAGCGGCATTTGAATGTTGACGTTTGTTGAGTTCGCTATTTGAGCCGGTGCGTTTTAATTGCAGCCAGCGACTCCGTTGGATCCATGCAGCTAATTGCTGCACACACATGCTGGCTAAAACCGTTGGCCTACTCTGCTTTTGGCGCGATGATGATATGGCTAAATCCCCCAGCCAACATCGAGCCGCAATTTCATGGCAAATGAGGTCGAAAGCCAGCCATACACAGGTTTTTAAGTGGCGCTTGCTGCTTTTCAGTTCGAACTTATGCAAATCGTTAACATTAGTCGGGCCAGATAATACATATATATAAATGTTTATATATAGATATATACGCATGTGTATAATTTGTGGTAATTTGTGAGTCCGACTTTAATATTAATGCATACTTTGTTTTCAACATTTGAGGTCAGCCGCAGCATCCCATCGATGAATCTTTGGCTGAAAGCAAACGCTGAATTATTATTGCACAACTCAAGCAGGCATTTCGCATCATCGAGAGCGATCAACTTATGTCAACCGAACAGCGGAAACTGAACAATAGCTCAAATTTGCACATGCATCGCAAATAATTGTTATTGTTTTTCGCTCGACGCGAACGAAATTGAATTAAAGCCAAAGTTTTGCTATTATTAATCCCCACTCTCCTCCCCCAATGGGCGACGGTGTGTATTCATTCGTCGTCACATGTTCTAATGAATTCAATCTTTCATTATTGAAAGTGATAATCAAATTATCATTGCAGACGATTGAAGAAGGATGGGAACTATGATATAGAAGCAGATGATGTGTGACGCGATGTCAGATACTCGCTCAATTTCAAATTCAGATTATTTATTTCAGTGTATAATCTACCACACTTTGCACCTACTTAACTTCTCGTTAGATATCAATTATCGCAGTTTCATTCAATAACAACTCTCGAATGTTATTTAGTATATATTTCCTTTATGGATGTTGCCGCATTGCCTGCTGAACTTTGAACTTGGCGGTCACAATAGCATACATAAATTGACAAACAAGCTCATTATTCAGCCAAACACACAAAGTCAACGAAACTTAGTTGACAAATGGTTTCCATAACTCTCTGGATATCTGCATAAATTACTAAATGTCGTCAGCTGTCAGAGATGAAATATAAAATAAAACAATAACTGGTTGCTGGTTGGTCAGCCTTTGGCTCCATTTTTGGCTTGTGACGTAAAGCTTTTCAATTAAACCCGACATTTATAGCGAAACATAAATTCAAATCTGTGGCTTGTTGATAGTTCGATTGCAAGAATGTTTGTCAATCTCAGTGAAGATGGAGGATTTATCAGATATATATACATATGTAAGTTATATACTCTCGTTTGGGGTCAATGAGAACGAATTTAATTAGCTTCAAGCTCTCATAATGATAATTGTCCATGTGTAAGTAGAAGAAAAGTTAAGAGTTCTAAATTTCACTTGTCTGCGCAGCTGCAGCACAGCATATCATTTGAAATTGTCTTGGACATGGTTACGGTTTCACCTGGGTCCGGCACGTAGTTGGAGCCACATGACATGTCATTTTGAGCACAGTGAGAGTTACTGTCCAAATTCTTGTAGTAAAAGTGAATACGGCCAGCGCGCTGGCCACACCGAAGCGGGCTCAAGTTCAGGCTCAAGCGTGAGCACAGCTAAAGATCTGTAAATTGTTTTGGCACAAGCCGCGCTTGTCCAAACTTTGGACCTGTCTAGCTGGGCCAAGAAAAAAACCAAATAGCGCCGGGGAGTATCAATTATGAATTCGCTAAGCTGTTTGGCAGCTGCGGTAGCTGCCAGTCTTTGTTAATTACCAAGAGGTCGCTGGGGAAGGGGGTCGGCTCAAAATTCTAATGAAAGGCCACGACATTTGCGTCAAATGTGCGTCAGCACAAAATGTAGACATTGCCTGTATCTTTATCACTATTCGTATCTGTATCTGTATCTGTATTTGTATGTGTATCTGTATCTGTGTGTGTATCTGTATCTGTGTGTGTACCTGTATTCGTATCTGTATCTGTGTCTGTTCTGCGCTTGGCACGTTTCGTTTGATTGGCCAACAAATAGCAAAAGCCGCACAACAGCTTCAGGTGATAAGTTTGTGGATTTTGTTGTTGTGCTGATTGTTTATTTTATGTTTATTCACTGGACGCGTGCGCCAAGTTTTTTGTGTTAATTTGTAATAATTAATTTGAATTTGTGCTTCTTTCTCGCTCACTCTTAAGCCAATGAATTATTTGCGAGTATAATGAGTGGAATTTACGCGAGTTTGTATTTAATATTGGGCAAATCTCGGAAAAGTACTAGAAAGGAAACTTACAATATGGTTGATATATTTGGTTTTTTAATTAAATAAAGTAATTGTGACTTTAGTTTTATGGCCGGTGCACTGCATGCACAAGTGCTGGGCTTAACGAGCTACTGAGACTGGCACACTGACTACCAGAGAGTCACGTAACAAATACGGAAAGGAAACCCCCGCTCCAAGTGGGATAACTGCTCCTTCCCTGTGCGACAAATTTTGGTATCGCATCTTGAGTTGCGTGTAGCATTCAGTGCCCAAAATAAGTACCCTCAACGTAACTCGCGGCTTGGCTACTAGGTCTGTGTGTCCCCTACGGAAAATGCATTGAAAATGCAGCAACAATTTGTAGTCAACAAATTGCCAACAAGCGACATCTCGTGCGACGACATTTAAGCTGTTTAATGGGCGGAACGCAGCAAGAAAAAAGCTAATCTAACGACAATTTAAGCAATTTTTTATTATTTTTAGATACGATTGTTTCGCATAATAGTACGACTGAGCTTTAACCTAATCGCCCATATACTAGACTCTAATAGCCCCACTGATAAGTTGTGTGTGTCGCCAAGATTAATTTGATCATGTAACTCGCGGGTTCAAGTTGATGTAATTTTTATTAGTTGCCAGATCGAAGCGTGCCGCTAATTTGCCCATGCAAAAGGTCCGTACTTTGGCATTCTATAACCTCCGTGCGGAATTGCGCACTTCATTCGAGCCTAATCATCGGCACGCTTTATTACGTTTGACATGCATGACACCAATTTGTGTTTTGTGCAGCTGAGTGCGTGCTTGGATCGGGATATGTACAGATGTGTGCATATAGAAATATACATACATACATCATTAAGTCATTCTAATAGGTCGAATAACACTAGCCATAAGCCAGCCAAGTAAATTTGTATCACTAGCGTTTCTCTATAACTTTGAACCAGCTTAAGCTATCAATATTATGATTATACGTATGTTCCAAATCAAATGCTGCAAGTTGATGGTGGGCTTAAGTCTAGCTTTCGAATGGGCGACACTTAGATTAGTATCAGAAAAACACCTACTCAAATATATAGAAGAGTTTTACAGGGTAGCACTGAGCCATGCAGCAAGCTATTCACTAGTTATTCAATTAAGCCATGAGTTGAAACAGCGCTGTGCTCATGGAGCATGAATCAAGAAGTGAATCCAAAGCAAAGAATTCCGATGAGTTTATTGCAAACAATTTGAGTAACTTGAAGATATATTAGCCAAAAAAAAAAAAAAACTCAGCACGAATACATGTTAATCTAAACGAGTTCCCACAAAAAACAAAAAAACAAAACAAAAACATAAATAATAAAAAATTAAAATAAACAAAAAACAACTCAAAAAGCACAGAAACACCTTCTCTCGAGTTGCGTGGCAGGGCATTTGGCTTTATTTGCGTAATTTGTTAGAATGGGCTAATAAATAAATTTGATGAATTAACTTAATGCGACTCACACGTTTTGCACAAACAAAATCTCTGAAATGAATGCGAATACTCAAATCACACGTTTGGCATTTGAACAAATTTTATTATTGCAAAATATTTATTGGAGCGAATTGTGATTTGCGAGTTCGCTTGCCAATATTTCCTTCAAATTAATTTCATGCGCTCTGCCGGCTGTCGACCCATCGACTCGGAGACTCCGATATGTGCTTCCTCGGTATTGAAATGGCAATTGCAATTGAAATTCGTAAGCAATTTCTACGCTAATTGAAATTCAATGGACTGCGCCTAACTCAATGGATTTGCCGGTCTCCAAGACAATTGAATGCCCCTCCGCCCCCCTCACCGGAATTAAAAAGCATTCGAGAGCGCAGCACATATGAAACAAGATTCGATTGGTTTGAAAATGTAAACCATAAATAAATTAATCGAAATAACTTTCGATAATAATAATGATAATAAAATAGATATAATAATGGTTTACAACTGCGAATATTATAGTTATAGAAACAAAATAAATTCGAATAAATATTAAAACCAATTTTCGAAAGGTCGATTTTTGTAATAATTGGCAGCTTCAACTAAAATGAATTCTCCGTCAATTAAAGTAAATGTTAGAAAAGCTTGACTAAGTATTTTGATTACGTTTCATTTGCTACGGGTAATTATGGCTGGGTTTGGTTTTAGGCCGGACACTCTATACGGAAGTGTCATGGCTGCAGGCAGTGCTCCCAATAACCAAGAGCACCCTTCGCTGGAGCCACGCCAAGGTTTTCACCTGGTTCGGCCACATGGCCATAGTGTGGTTTTGGCAGGCGACTGCAATTGCCCGAGAGCCGAGACCATATTGCCACCGCAGTCGCAGTCGTCGTATGGTGGTCAACAAAGCCATAAAATTGCAAAAAAGTAAAAAACGAAACGAAACGAAAAAAAAACGGTTAGTAGTTTCACATTTTTTGGCAGCTGGCCCGCACTACAGCAACAGCAACAGCAGCAACAACAGATAGCTGAACAAAATCCAAACTTTTCAAAAATTTTCTCACGTAACAAGTACACAAAAAGCAGAAACAAAAACAGCTAAGGAAAAACACAAACGGGCTGGGCCCAAGCAATTTAGTTGGCGTCTGCTGTTGTTGGTGTCTGGGCGCATGTTTAGAGCGCATTCATAGTTAGTACACACACACACACACACCTATGTGTGTGGGTATGTGATTTTGTTGGCAACATGTTTGCCAATTTTTTGGCGTCTGCGCAATCCATAAGAGGGCATTAATGCTGGCTCGCTGATCGCTGCAGAGTCGGCGATTCTAAATATCAGGCGATTGCAAGTAGCCCCGGCTACCGACTCAACAACCTTGGCTAATGGCCAGTGGACTGACATGGCGATATCAACACAGCTGGAGCTGCAACGGATTTGGCTCTTGGCATGTTGCAAGCGCACTTCGCAACTTAATGGCTCGCTGCCTGGCTGCCTGGCTGGCTACCAGTTGCTTAGGCTTCAGTCGATTCAATTCGGTTCGGCTCATGTGTGTTGGCCAATTTGCTGGCTATGACTAAGCAGGCGGGCCGCAGACTGTCGGCTGCCGCCTGTTTATCTTGCCCAAAGAATTTGACTCTTGATCTTTGCAAAGGCAGACTGCCCGCCCGCCAGTCCGTCCAGCCGAACTGTCCCTAGACGCTGCCTGCCAGATTGTGGAAAATTTTCACACGAAATTCAACGAATGCGCGTTAATTGCTTGACAAAATATAAATATCGCTAAATTTTGAGCGCCCCAGCGAAACAGAGCCCAAATGTGGCCAGGTGACATAAAGAGATTGCTATCACTGCGACAGTTGATCGATCGAATTATCTATTTTGAACAAACATTTTCGACTTGCCAAACGAAATTGACGTCACTTGAAAATTTCTGGAAGCAATAGGTTTTAAATTGCTTAGATTTCCATAAAATAATACTGAATATGACTAATTGACTAAAAAATAATAATCTGTATCAAGTGCATCACAACTGTTAAAATTGGCAAATTGAAAATTGACAAACAAAAAACTTTTAAATAATTTTAACTTGAAAAGTTTAAATTAAATCAATTAACTATTCAAACGTTAATCAAATCGAATATGACAAGGGAAGTTTTTTCCAGTTAATTAAATTTGCTATTAAAAGTGCTTGATTTGAGAGCTCTGTGTGTGTGCCTCTCCCTCATTGTGGTTCTTTGAAATGAGTTTTTAATATTTATTAAATACATTTATTTGCACATTTTAATATTCTATTCATTCCGATGACGTTCCTTGTTTGTTTCTCCTCCAAAAAATTTACATCTTCAGTGAGCGCTCAGCGGAATGTCTAAAAATAATAATGATGGCTATCGGGCTTTGCGAATACCCTCTAATGATATCATCAATTGATAATTATTGTAAGACAAACGCCCCACCTTAAGAATTGTTTACATGTCTATTACCATATCTCGACCCAAAAGGCGTATTTAATAAAAAATAATAAAAGTAAATATGTGATTAATTATAGCGAATCATTTGCTAATTTAACAATCTTTATTCAAATTCAATAATTCGTAGACCTCGAAAAGAATATTCAAGTCGATCATATAAACATATATATCCAGTGGATCCAGTGGCGAACGTGAGCTGTTGTTCAATCAGCCACTGGAGCCACAAAGAATATTAATTTATATATGTCATTTGGCTTATGGCAGTCAGATTACATAATTCGCAATCCACATTTTTCCAGTTAGCCACCTAAGCGGGTATATGGCGCCCTAATCCGGCTCATCCTCGCTCCCCGGCTGTTTATTGCATCTGATTTGAGCGTTTAATTAACATTTCCACGCTTCATAAAACGAAGCCAAACATTTATTTAGCCTGAGCGATATTTATAACTTTTCTGTTTTAGTCTCTCCCATTCGCTGCGCGGTGTGTGCCAATTTTAATCATTTGCCTAATTTGCTTCGCTTTTAGCAGCAGTGCACTAAATAATTAAGCACTTGCCACGAAAAGCCCCAAGAAATATATATGGCCTTAGGTATCAGGTCGGTATCGTTGGCGCGTTGTGTCAGCCTAACTCTAACTCTCTCGGTCTCGGTCTCGGTCTTGGTCTGTCTTTTTTTTTTTTTTTATTTATGGCATTTATCATTAGACAATCACATGATTTGAATGCCAAAGCAGCAATGGACGTGTCCATGTGCAGGCCAAGTGACTTGGCCAATGCGTAATTGTCTGAGTACTTAACACGCATACGCACTGTAGGCTCAAGTGAGTTGCGACCTAATCTTTGTTAAACTAATCACGACTTTTGCCACAGATCGCATGGAGTGTGGGGTAAAACCCTGCTAGCACAGAGAATATGTCAAGCAGCTTGAGTTTTATATAAGTTTCGCAGTCTGTGCTTAGCTTCACTTGTATTAAGTAATCAATTTCAGTTCTAGGCTCGATCCGATTCGATTAATGGCCAGTTTTCAGCATTAACATTGGCAAACAGTTCAATTTAGTTTGATTGAAAGCAAGATTAGCCAAGAGGCTGGCTCAAATCGAAAACACTTTCTCGCAGCGTTCCGAGATCGCAATATAAGCCGATAATTGTATTTTGAGCTGTGAGGATTAACTTTTACCGCCGCCAGGCACAAGCGCTGCCGAGCTTAATTAAAAAAGCTGTAAACTCAATTAATATGAAGTAAAGGCAATTGCAAAATGTCAATGGTCATGCTGCAACAATTGCTGCAGTCAGCCGCCAGGTGCCTGCAGCAGCAACACAAACAACAACAGCAACAAGATTAGCTCCGTACTTCCCATTTCAGATTTTACGGTTGTTGTTGCTGCAACTGCAAATGTTGTTGCTGCTGTTGTTGTTACTGCTGCTGCAATACAATCACACACTAAAAGTCGACGTATGCTTTACATTTTGTTATTGCTCAATTAACCCCCTTAGCAACATTTTCGCTAATAAATTGCTGCCCGTGCAATTCGCAACAAACCCTTTCAGACCGATGACAAACAGTTTGCCGTGTTATTCGTATACCCTGTAGCCATTTAAAGACTTAAAGCGGGTATAACTGAGGCAGTCTAAGGCAATTTCAAATTTGGAATCAACCTATGTAAAGTTTTCAGAGCGGGGCATTTCGTAGTCGAGCAGCCTCTGCTAGATCGTTTTGAGCTATTTTTTTTTTGTTCAGTTCGCTTTAGAGCCGGTGAAACTCGTCATTTGACACGCCTGCAAGTGTTCCATTGTTGTAGTTGAGAAATGATTTGTACAATAAGACACTCGAAATTTATATGCGAATCTGTTGCTATGATAAAAGCAAAAGCCTCCAGATAACAGACAGATAACTGAAAATGTCAAATAATTAGCAAAAAAAAAAAAACGGCATTCAAGCTGAACTTTCCCTCTAGACATTTTATATATTACATATATGTTTATATATATAAACCTTTTAATTGTTGTGTGCTTTTTGTTCGATTGTTTGCCTGGAGGCACTTTAATTAAATAATTTTTATGCATAAATATTTACATTTATTTTGGGGCTTTGAGCCATTTTGGGTTGACTCGTTTGCCTTTTTGAAATGCTATGCGAATACCTTTTCAGACTGTCGTGTGTACTTGTGGCTCAGCCACAGAGAAGAGGCAGATAAGCTCTGCCATGATAAATGCGAAAGAATTTCGAAAAAAGAAAACAATCTAAGATAGCAACAAATAAAATATATATATATATATATATACATATATATTTAAAGAATATAGTGTATTCAATTGTACAGTACAGGATATACCAAAGTCCGTTCCATTGTTAGGGCATTGTGATAATGCTCAGCTGTCGCTTGGCATTTCAATGAAGTTTCTGGCAATTGATGAGGCACATTTAAGGCGGCCGCGCCATTTAGAAATATGGATATGATAATGCAAGGCGAAAAGCTAGCCATATAAATGTAAATTAAAATACAGCTTCGGACAGGCTAAATGATGTCAAGGCATTTACTTTCAAAAACGAATTTTAAAAATTATTTTAAAAATAAGATTTCAACTCCGACAGCAAGAAATTTTATAAGCAACAAAATTACGCAGACTGAAAAGTTAAAATTAAAATTTAAAAAAAAAAGTATAAAAAAATAATAATTCCAAAACCTGCTGCTGGCTGCCTCAATTAACTGAAAAACATAAAGACAAAGTGAACTTCATGTCAGTTCAACCTGGGCCCCATTAAACCGACGATGACGCCGACGCCGACGCCTCCTCTGACCCCGCCTGAATCCCATCAGAATGGTTAACATTAAGCATTTACTTATGTCGGCTCCGACACTAAAGCAAATCTGCGCCTTTTATACAATTTCGAAGCGCTCGTCTCGAGCCCCTCCGCCGCTATTTAGTTCTGGGCGTCAGACCCGTACGAAACTACGCCACATAATTGCTGTGAATTTGCTGTAGTTAAAAAACTCATTTTTATTATATCTTCAATCCTGTCAATAAAAGTGCTCGTTTGTTTGCTTTTTACTTTTTTATGGTTGCCTGGAATTTGTGGAATTAATTGCCAGTTAAGTCACATGAGCTTTGGCAGTTCGTGCCAATTGTGCAGGTGAGATAAGTGTGGAGGCCAATGATTTTATCAGCGAGATATTAAAAGCGAAGCATACAACTCGTACCACGGTAGCTGAGAGGAAATGCAATTATAGCGTGAATGTGGCTCGGCTCTGCTACCTGTTCGAGAAGAATTGTTATATAATGAGCTAACATCGTGTGTGGAGAGAGCATTCTAATTTTTTTTTTTTTTGGCCCGGGGCCCCCCCCCGCCCCCCAACTAATTATTGCTTGATCTCTTCTCAATTTATAATTATATTGTTAATCTATGATGAAATGTCTAATGTTACTCTTGGCGATGAGCCCAAAGAAATTATTTATCGTTATTCAACATGTTTAAGCCTTCGCTCACAAGTTCTTATTCTCTAACAACCCCACTTAAACCGAAAATGTTTGTGAAGAATTCATTGATATAATATAATCTATCTTTCTATCTACTGAGCATGCCCTGTAAAAATTCCTTTTCTTTTGTATATACATATTTTTCAAAGTATGCTTTAATGACTATCATGATTCGACTACTTCCAACTAAGCTATTTAGTCTGTGTAGCAGCGAAATTTGCCTTTTATATACAACCACAGAGCAGGGAAGGTTTTAGTCTAATCATATTCTGAAATGCTATTGTGTAACCATATTCCTAGCGTTATCTATGGATATCAGCGATAAGATCTAGCTCAATCTTTATATAGTGTTAGCATTTCATTCCGCTCCCCGCAGCTCGTATTCAATAACTTAATTAAATGCATTCCGTTGCGTTAGCACGTATTTCCTTTCCATTTTGGTACTCTCTCGTACGACTGAAAGAGAGTATATTTGGTTTATATATTATCAATGAACAAAATAAACTTAATGCATATGGCGGGAGAAACTGCATATTACCTGTGAAAGGATCAATATGAATTTAATATCTAGCAGCTATTGGTTAATTTCGAGCGAGTATCGCGCAGTCGGTTTCTTCGACTTCTTTCGATATTGTGTTTATTTCCATTCGCTTGCGTTAAGTCGCCTTAAGTTGATATTCGTATTCGGATTTGTTTTCGTATTGGGACTTCGAGCCTCGGTCTTTTTCTTCAGTTTTACACTCCTCGTGTCGCACCTCGTGACACACATGTCCAAAAAATCGAATTGCGAAATTGTTTAATTTAGCAGCGAGTCCAATTTTTTCTTTTTATTTTTCTTTTCATTTTTATTTATTTTTTCATTCTGCTTTTCATCGCAGTTATTTATTTTGAGACATTCTTTGAGACTGAGGTCTCTCGACGTGTCTCGGTCAGCGAATTGGTGTTTACGATTTATTTAGCCCGACAGCTGACACATATATATATATATATATATATATATATATATATATATATATATATATATATATATATATATATATATATATATATATACAGAGGCAGGCAGGCACACGCACAGCTCGGCTTGGAGCCACACGCGGACCCGTGGCTAAATTCAATTTGGCCTATACCAAGTAAACATTATTTGAGTTGTTTTTTCTTTATTGTAAATCAACTTTTCAATTTGCTGCTGACACAGTTTCCAAGTCGGGGCCCCAGCACCAGCCCCAGCCGCAGCCGCAGCCTCAGTCGGAGCGCCAGAGCCAGAGCCAGAGCCAGAGCTTAGGCATTGCTGCACCTGAGCAAGATCTTTGGAGTATAATAATAAATTGCATTTTTGTTGTATCCACAAAGGCTTGTTACCCATTGAGAGCGCCGTGGCTCAAGTGTTTGCCTATGGAACTTGACTTTAGACAAATATGTATCTAGAAGTAGCCAGCTGTGGTTGCTGTTGTTGTTGTTGTATTGCGGTTTTTGCATTTTAAGCTGCCTGGGAAACACTTGACAGCCAGCGGCTAACGCAAATTTAGCTGTTAAATTTGTTCAAAAATACATTTTGATAAATGACTCGACGTTTTTACATTATAGAAAAGAAGCAGAAAAAAGCAACACATAAATTTGGGGTTTTTGTTTTTGCTTTCTGGGAGGTAGTTAGTTGATGAGCTGCCGCGGCCGGGGCTGTCCCATTGTCCGAGGCGCTGTGATACGTTTAGACCGAAAGTCAAATAAATAAATTCAAAACGCTCACAAATTGTATGATCTGGCGATCAATCATTTTTATATTTGTTTCTTTCGGCAAGTGGCAGACAGTTTTCATGAGCGAGAAGGTGGCAAAAATAGCCGAAGTATTTAAAATTTATAAGCTCCAGCCATTCTATAAATATTGTTTTCAATGCCCATTGTTAGACACAATGTGCCAAAGATTTATTGGCATTCCACACAAACGGATGACGTCGAATTCTAATTAGGCTGCGCAATGTTAGTTTTTGAAAATATTTCAACTGAAGGTCAACTGGAAAATAAACTAAATACTTCGAATATATTTGCATACTAAAATTGAGCTGGAAAGCTGAACTGTAAGTTAGTTAGATTTTATGACACATTCAATTTCCAAAGATCCATCTTTGAATTTGAATTATAATCATGTGTTGGAGCTACCTTATACAATCTGTAGATAGTTGTCTGTTCCCGTTTATATATGTATACTAATTGTCATGTAAAATATTGTAGTTAATACCTTCAGCTTACATAATCATAGCAAATAGGCGCCAATGCCCTTTCCCTCGAAGAGCGCTCCTGCCATTGCCTGTCGCCAAATTGAAATTACGCGCACAAGCTGATGTCCAAGTGGCAAGCGCTTCCTGATTACGTTTTTTGCATTTCTTATACACTTAAAAAAAAACACTACAAATTGTCGCTTATTCACGCTTTATTTGTGTTTTACTTTTTGTTATTTAGTCGGCGTCTGTAGCTCGATGCGCGCACACGCACAAAATAATAAAATAGTTAAATAAAAGGTTTGCAGTTGTGGGTCGAGGGGGAGGAGAAGTAGGAAACGAAGTAAACAAAAGCAGCAGCAGCAGCCATAAACGATAATGGATAGTGGATAATGGATAGTGGTCTAGGGGCGTCCCCAGCCAAACAATTACTTACTTTTTTGTTGGGCTTTTCTTTTGCCAATTCAGCGCGCTTTCTTTCCTTTTTTCCAACGTGTTTTTTTTAGCATATGCGCACACATAAATTACGTATATATTGTAATTTTTTCCTGTGGAGTGAAAACCACGATGTCATTGGCCTGAGGGGGGCTCCAGTCTGGGTTCAGTAGCTCGACTACTGGGCTTTCTCAAATATGTCTGTCTTCCTCTGTCTGTGTCTGTGTGTGCAGATGTTCATGAATGAGTGGGTCGCCCGCATATTTGATAACGGTCTGTCCGGGCGTATGGCAAAAGTGAAAGCAGCAGACCTTTGGGCAAATGTCATAAAAAACCACCAAACAAAACTTTATCGACTTGGCTAGCAGAGACACCTGCACACCTTCAAGGTCGTTGCATTACCATAGACAACTTGGCAGCACGACAGCCGTTGCCGCTGGCCATTTCCTGTTGTTAACTCAGACTTGGCTAAGCTCGGTCAGAGTTGGCTCTGAAGTCGAATTGTTGAGTTCTCTCAATGCCTGGATAAAGGTTATAATCGGCTATTGGACTTTTGTAATTTGATAAATAAAATACGTTTCACATGAAACTAAAAATATAAATAAAATCTAGCAACGATTATCTTTGGCGTATCTGCAGCTAAAATTAAACGGCGAACATTTGGCATTTCGGTGGTTTCCAACTACATTTATGAAGTGTTTTCAATAATAAATTACGATTACTTTCCAAATCGCTCTTGATCACGCGACATCTCGACTTAAGTATCTGCAATTGGTAACCGCTGTTTATGGCTTATAGAATCACTGCAAAGGCACAATTACAATTCTTAGATTAGATAAAAATCGTAATAATAGATGACCACACGAGCCAGAGCAGTCAACAGGCTGGAGTGGGCATACGAACATAAGGACCGATTGCAGTCACATGAGCTCACGGTATAAAAATACACTTTTCGACTTGGTATTTTTTTTTTTTTTGGGCTGCCTTATCTAAGCCAGTTAATAGGCCCGCGGCTAATCTAGAACCGTGCAGAAATAGCCATTCGGCAGACGTGTGGACTCTCCATATTACCGCAATAAATCGTCAATTCAGCCAATTATGCGAAATGGGAGATTGTTGTGCCAAAAAGCGATTAGTTCAGATTGCAATATTAAAATAGTTTAATTACGAAAATGGGCATGGGCATGGGTATGGGCAGGCACCTGTCTCTTCTGGCGTTAGTTAATTGTCTAGCAATTAAAGGCTAATTGTAATAAACATCATCTGGCGACTACGAATACTTCATACGTCATCTGTATAAGCCCTGTAATTAGCCATTTAATACTCGCAGCTAATGGCTCTGATAGTTTCCCCTTTAAATGCTTCTCAGCTGCAATTTCAGCCAAATAATGTGAAAAACAAATCACAAAAGAAACTGAAAACACACCAAAACAAACACTCAATGGACACACACACTTGGATAGCACTTTGAGATGGAAAGAAAAACAAGTCTCTCAGCTTGGCAATAGCATAAATATTTGCATATTCTTCTCTTATAGTAATCTGTTGCATTCCAACTTGTTCAGTTTAATACCAGTAGAAGAAATATTACACGATATAGTTGGATGAACCTGACTAGAAGATACCCTTTCCAGTTAAACTCAAGTCAAGTCTAATAGATATCTATCGATATAATGGAATCAGGAAATGTGTTATCATTAGAAGAGAGTAGCTATAGATCAGAGTTTCCATGAAAGGAATCGAAGGTGCCAGACAGAAAGATATAAGTTATTTTTTAAGGTATTATTCGCTCACTTAGTACAACTTCCCGTGCAGGGTATATGAAAACAATGGAAGTAAACAACAAGCACAACAATTTAGCGGCTAGTTAAGATGTTAATTATGCGGCAATTAAGGCGATGTAATAAAATTGACACTTTTCAGCTGCAGCTACAAACAAAACAATTTTAATTAATCGTAGATAGTTTACGATGTATTATCCAGGCTACTTCAACTTAAATTTTATACATATTGTATGAACTGTAAGCCAAGCGCGAAAGAATTATCAATTTGATTTATATTAAATGAGACACGAATCTCTCTATCTCTGTCTCTCTTGCACTCATACTTAGAGACAAATAGACAAGTCGGGCTATGCTAACTCACTATCCATTCCTGAGAGGTCTGGTGGATGCTCTTAGCCAAATCCTGTTTGCTCAATGCTAATTCTTATCTCTCTCTCTTTCTCTGCTCCATTGCAGCTCTGTAACATGTCACAATCTAACGGATATTGAGCAGCAGCAGCCACAACAACAATAACTTTATAACACACACCATGGCAGCCAATAGCAACAACAAAAACAGCAACAGTAAAGCGATGTCATCCACCGTCGAGTCGCTGGAAAGTCGGGATGAGGTGGACTTCATCGCCGCCGCGCACAACAACAACAACGAATACGAGGATTTACGCAGCGCCAGTGGCGTAGCAATCAGCGCCAAAGGAACAAACACAACAGCAACAGTCACACCAAACAATGAACCAAATGTCACCAACAGCAACAACAACAACAACAATAGCAACAACAACAGCAACACCTTGAAAAAGTCCAAGGAGCGGCGCACACTCTTCAGCTTCGGCAGCAGCAAAAAGCAGAGTTCGACCAACAAGTCATCGAGTCCAACGGCAGTGTCAGCCCATGACGCCGCTGCCACGCCCTCGAAGCCAACTACCAGCGGCAGTCTGCTGCTGCCGCCTACGCCGCCAGTGCCCATCGGCACGCCGCCGCGTCAGCACAAGTTTGTGAAGAGCAGCAGCATTGCCCGGCTGCTGGGCAACACGTACAACGCGCGCAAGTTCGAGCGGGAGGAGCAGAAGCGTCTGGCCAACGAGGCTAGCGGCAAGTTCCATACGTTTAGCGGTCGGCGCCGAAGCGGACCGGAGCGTCCGTATCTGGAGCGATTTAAGCGCATGTCCAAGGAGGACGGCGACATTGCCGGCGACGACGAGTCGGTGCAGGTGACCAACGTGGTCACGCTGACCACAGATTCGCGTGACTTGCAGTACGGCAGTCGGCAGGAGCACGTCGGACGCGCCGACGATCAGCTGAGCGCGAAGGCCATGCGCACGTTGACGCGTGGACTGGGCAAGCTCTGGTGGAAGCGCACTCACAGTGTGGACATCAGCACGCCGGATCCCGAGTACAAGGTGTCCTACCTAGGCAACGTGCTCACCGGCTGGGCCAAGGGTGAGTACCAAGAGTTATACTTTGATCTGAGTTCCACATGACTTATCCTTTCCTTTTTTCAGCAGGCGAGGGCTGCGTGGAGAAGCAGCTAAACACTCTGTGGCGCAATTACACGCAACACACCAAGCCGGACGTGATCATGCGCGTGAAGGTGTGCGCCTCCGGGCTGAAGGCCACCACACGGCAGCATGGCCTAACCGAGTACTGGTCGAACCGCATCACCTACTGCTGTGCGCCCAAGAACTATCCTCGCGTCTTCTGCTGGATCTACAGGCACGAGGGCAGGAAGCTGAAGCACGAGCTGCGCTGTCATGCAGTGCTCTGCAGCAAGGAGAAGATTGCCCAGGACATATGCGACACCTTGCGGGTGAGTGAAAAGCTCTACACGACTCTCATTACATATACTAAAACTTGTCAATTGCCTTGCAGGAAAATCTGGAGAGCGCATTGCGTGAATTTAAGCGCGAGAAAATCCTGAAACAAAATGCGCGTCTCAGCCTGGCGAATGCCGTGTACGACAATCCCAGCTTGCCCAAGCGGAAGATCATGTTGAGCGTGGGCGGCAACAACTACAGGCCGCCCCTAGAGCGCTCGAAGTCGGCGCCCAAGCTGATGGCCATCGAGGAGGCCATCGGCGAGGAGGAGGGCGACGAGATCGAGGACACGAATGAGCCCGAGATGATGCCCTGCTGTCAGCGCGACTCACTGTACCCGGCCATGACTCTGGGCAGGCGGCGATGCCGTCGCGGTCATTCCATTCGACGCACAGGCAAAATTCAGGCGGCGGCTAGCTGCTGCTCCCATCAAATAGAGCCAATGCTGGAGAGCCCCGAGCCGGCAAGCGGCACCGTCAGCATAGGCGCTGCGACTGCAGCGTCTGGCAATGACGGCTCCGACTCGGACGAGTTTGAAAAGCTGCTCAAGTTCGACACGACGTTGAGCAACGAGCTTCTGCCCTACTTCGACATGCAGCTGCACAAGAACAGCAGCCAGAGCCTGGGTAGTCTCAGCGAGCTACAGGCGGAGCCCGTAGAGCTGGATGAAGAGGAAGAGGTGGAGCCGCACAGCCTGCTGCCCACCATCAACAGCGATCCCAGTGCCGATCCGCAGGCGGACTTTGACCATGACGATGTGGTGCATCTGCGCCGCAGCGGCGTCTGCAGCGACGGGGAGGAGGACTACCTGGACGATGCGGACGACCATTACTTTCGGCAGGCGGCGATGTTGACAATGTTGCACCGCAGCTCGATGCGCAAGCGGAACAGCGACCAGGTCAGCCTGCAGTATCGTCACCAGCCGCAGTCCTCCATCTCGTCTAATGCCTCCAGCTCGACGACTGCCAGCGGCATAGCGCAGATGGGAGCTACTGGCGGGCAGCAGGGCCTGGCGAGTCCGGACAGCGACGAGGGCTCCATTTCCAGTGGCTGCGAGACGGCCAGCACGGTCACCAACGCCAACCAGGAGGAGTACAACAAGCCCCAGGGCAGCAACATGCAGCAGCAGGTGCTCGAGCAGATGCTGATCTACCAAAGACTGGAGGAGTCGAAGCGCAGTCAGCAGCTGCGTCACAACAGCGACGCCACCAACTACAGCAGCTCCAGCAGCATCACCCTGAAGCTGGGCCCTCTGTCGCCTGCAGAGTCAGTCGGCTGCCTCGAAGTCTCTGATGCTAAGCAGCCACAGGATGCGGGCACCGTTTCGGATGACGACTCCGAGTGCAGCGATGAGAGCGGCTATGTTGAGTTCCAGGAAAAGGAGCGCGTTCAGGCAATTGCTGGCGCCGTGGCCATGGCGGCCTCTGTCAAGCCGCAGCTGCCGCCCAAGCCGGCGCCTCGCCGCTCGCTCAGCATCGGTAAGGCCGCAGGGACGGGGACACCGGTCTGAGTGCTTCGTAGGCTTAACCACTGAGCTTCCCCTCACATTGTTATTTCAGCACAAAGTGAAGTGCGAGAAATTGAATTACCTGTCGTAGTCGTAGCCCTAGGTTAGCCGTTAGTCTGTTATCGCTTAAGTCATTTGTTGTTGGTCCATCATACAAAGAAATAACCTAACGATATTACTGTGTAAATGTTACTCTTTGCACAAATCATTATAAGCACATTGATTATTGATTATTTGATTTTTTTGTTATTTAGTCCCCAACTCCACATTTATATGTTTGTTTCCATCGGGCTCCCTGGCACGTTCCCCCGAACACAGTCTACTTGCTCTGTAAATATATAGCCGCCCTAAGCACTGCATGTACTATATGTGTAATCCATGAATTGTATCTTACCTATCTACATAAATTATTCTTATGAAATATACGCAACTAAAGTAACGAACAAATCTTGAAATCTTCTAACTTCTTCTGGCTGGAGTCTCGCTTAGTAAAAACCAAGCTAAGTGCACTTTTTGTAAATGTTCAAATTGAAACCAGTCCATATTGACTCGATTGCAACTCAATAAATTAGGGTATTTAGTTGACTGGCCTGCTACTGGGGCTGATTCCAAAATTTGCTTTCCATATTGTAAGATATTCTGCGAAAAGTATTTAAATCCAGTTTACAAAGTTAAGCGCTTTTAGGGGCTTTTTAGGACGAATCTCGAATATTATTTTCCATATAGTCAGGGTAGATACAAATTTTGACATATTTCACTTAAACTAAGAAAATACAGCTCAAAAAGTGCTTTCCCTTAGTTTCATCAAAGAAATTTGTGGATTCACTTAATTTAATTAGAGAGTTTTAATGAAACATTTCAAAGTCAAAACAATTATATTTTATACGCACTCTAAATCAACAGCTTTATCTCCCGTTCGAGACACACATATAGCCACTTTATTCGGTATGTAATGTATATACATAGTACATATATGTATGTCGAGTGTGCAGATCTATACGACTTTAATATCTTGATTTCTGTATACCATGCACAACTTAAATTTATTTATCTGCCTGCTATGTACTCCAAGTGAATGTTTAATGAATTGAACGTACTTAAGAGCTGGAGACATACGCGAACTGTGTATATCTCAGACTTATGTATATATAATATATATAGTATATGCACAAAACTAAAATTGTAGCATCTGAGTGTGACTAAATTTAATATAAAATAAAATGTTTTAGTATATATTTAGTATATATGCATATAGATATTTTTGAAGCGAAGCGAAAACCGAGCTAACAATGTAAAATCTTATATGGACATATACAAGCTTATATAATGATGCATATATATAGGAAATATCCAAGTGTATTCTTCTGCTACTACTACTAATACTAGTCGGGCTGTCTCGATGAGAGCACTCTAATAGTGGTATTTCCATTTACCAATCAAATACTTACACCAAAGCTGAACTGAAAAGTAATATATATATATAATCTCAGACAAGCGTATTCCACTTACGTATAACTCTTAGAGTACAGTTACATCATGCCACGAAGTACTGTTAGTAGAGTAAGAGCTTTGGCAACTTTGCACTTGTGGTGAACAACAAAAGATAATCAGGTTATCAGGATAATATTTATATAATCAACTTTTTCGGTTTGTACAGATCGTTTGTGGGTTTCTTGTAACATTTTCGGACAATTAGAGAGAAATACACAAGCAGTTGAAGTTTCATTGGCAGACTGTGTCTGGCAGCGGGATCTGTTGGCGGAGCAAGTAGCAGACGGTGTCCCGGAAGTTGTGCAGTGACTGGTGCTGCAGCTGCTGATTAAATACCTGTTGAGGGGGCCAGTGCGTAACCCAAAGTTAAAACCAGTTCGGACAGAGGCAGAGATCGCGCTCACTTACCCCATTGTAGACGATGGTGGGTACAAAGCTGGGCCGATACCGTTTCGTGATCTCCTCCGCTTCGAGCTGGAGCTTGGTGCCCGTCGGGGTCTTCATGCAGTACTCCACGTCCGTCAAGAGGCTCGCCTGGCTGGCACACTGAAAGTTGCGAACAACAAAGGTCGCTAACTGGTTAGGCAAACTCCGTCTTCTGACAAACTCTCAGCGCATACGCACCTTCTCGCCGTTTGCAGAATTCGAGGCAAACATTTGGCAAACGACGAATTTCACCTGCGCCGCTTGGTCGCTGGTGCTGCTGATGACGCAGCTCTGCAGACGATTTCCCTCGCACTCAGCTGGCCCGTGCTGGCAGTGGAAGATTGCGCCGTTTTGCTCAGACTGCCGAAAATTGAAAGCAGATCTCATTAGCAGCTGCCCACTCTCAATCCCAATCCCACTCAATTTACCGAAGATTTGCCGAATGGCACCAGCTCAATCTCAACATAATCTTTCAGCTCTTCGTGCACGGGTCCCAGTTGACGCATGAAGATCCTGCTGTCCGGGCACAGGGATTCGTACAGCAGCGTTATATGCAGCTAAGGAGCACATAAGTGGCATCAAGATCTGCGAAAATCCGTTTTGGGTTTCCCTCTGCTACTCACCTTCTCCGCTTGTCGCTTCTCACGTGGAGCTTCTTCAGCCAGGCTGCAGCCGAGTACGGCCAAAATGCAAACGGCAGTGATTAGCGTATTCATTTTCACTAAATACGCTTTATTTTGTTGTCCAGTAAACAGTTATGTTTATGCAATGCGCTTAGCCCAATCGATGAGAATCGACCTTCGGTGCACTTTCAGAATCGAAAAGTCGTTGCGCCGCCTTCGCCTTCGCCTTTGTATGCCTCGACCCAACTTTTTACGTCCGCTCAATTCGATTTCAGCTGTGCGACTGAACGTTTTGTCGATTCTTCGATTTAATTTGGGCAGCGACTGCGAGCAGTTGAAGGGGTCCCAATGAGTATTCTCTCTTTCTGGCTCTTGCAAGCCGGTTTTAACATTTCTGTTTCAGTTTCCAAACTCGCAAACTGAAAACATTCCGCTCAGTTACAATTTTGGGTGTTAACTGGCCAATGGACACTGGATCGGATCAGGTTCTTAATTTAATTCTCAATTCGTATTCTCTTCCCAGCGTGAAGCCCACAAACCTAAAGCAAAAGCGCCCGTTAATGTGAACTAGTTCTTTTTATCTAGTAACCCAAATCGGAAGAAGAAGAATGAAGCAATTATACGAATTACAGGGTATTCAAATTGAAAAGAGCGGTACTATGATCTAGCTCTATTATGAATCAGTTCCAAGCAGTTATAGAACTAGCTGCACTCCAATTTCAGCAAAATAAAAAAATACTCAAAATGAACTAGTTCTTTTTATCTAGTAATCCATATCTTAGATATAGTGGAAGAAGAATAATGAAGGATTCATATTAAAATTGAAAATACTATTAACTAGCTCGGCAATGAACCAGTTCCAAGCAGTAGTAGAATGAACTACACCCAAGTTTAGTTTACATAAAACAGCCAAGAGTCCATAAATCGTGAAACACTAATATTAATAAAAATAGTAATAGGCAGGTGCAAAGCGTACTTCTGTTTTTAATTATTATTTATATTTTAATTTTAATCAAACTGTGTTTAATTAGTAAATCTGTTCCAATTTGTATGAAATTACTTGAAGCTGGTCGTAGAATTGCAATTTGGCAGCTCAGCAATTATCGGCTGATATATGATTAGATTTGACCAATATTTTGCACAGAGTTTGTCGAACGTTATTTTTAGAAGCATCCTGCTGATTTTCGGAAAATACCTTTGTATGTAAAGAGGTAGATGTATATATACAGATATATGTGCATATATGTATATAGTATATTTGAATACTTACTCCATTGTATATGATTGCGGGTATTTCGGTAAAGTTATATTGACTCGTTATGCTTGAGGATTGGGTCTGAAGTTCTTTGCCTCTGCCATTGGGTTGAATGCAACGCTTGACACTCTTCGCGATATTTAAGGACCGAGCACATTTGAAGTCCTTGTTTTTCGCCAGACGAAGATCCTGCATTTGGCACTTGAGAAACTTCATTTGGTCCAATTGACTCAAATCGGAGTTAATCGCGCAGTCTTGCATTCGATTGCCCCAGCACTCTCGCTCACCATGCTGACAGACGTGACCCAACTTCGTCGGCTGGAAAAGTGCACAATTTAAATAATTGATATTTTCCATTTTCTAACTTACTGAGGCTTTGCCATAGGGCACCAACTTAAGGTTTATGCACGGATGATAGTCTTGGAAAACAGGCCATAAATCTTTTATATACGATTGACTATCCGGACAGAGGGATTCATACAGGACAATCATATCTAAAGGCTGCTTCAAAAATTTGATTTGAAAAATTCTCAACAAAAACTATTATCAAAATTACCTTAAATGTCCGGCGACATCTTTGGCCATCACAGAGCAAAACTTGAAGCAAAGTCAGTAAAATGTATAACTTCATTTTATTCGTTTTCCGTACAGTTTTAAAGTACCATCAACTGAAAACGTTCATCAAGTATTTATATTGAATGTGATATGAAGTGCATATCAAATGCATTTATTTTCAAAATTGGCGTAACAGCTCTATAGCAAGCAGCTTTTGCTTGAGTGTAAGCAGTGCTGTGCAACAGCCAATATTGTTTCACCTATGCAAAATAAACAACCGACCGACCGCCACAGTCGTCGACAGACAGCTGTCCGATAAACGATAACCACCATTTACATTAACATTTTATTCTGATTGGACCCTGCCTTTTTATTAACAAAACAAACTGAGAAACTGCATAAACATGAAGAAAAAGGTAACTAAATATCAATTGGTGCATAAATGGCACTCTTACTGAAATTTTAATTACTCCGTACTCTCGACAGGTACTGCTTATGGGCAAGAGCGGCTCCGGGAAGACAAGTATGCGATCCATTATTTTTGCCAACTACGTTGCCCGTGATACGACACGTCTGGGAGCAACAAGTAAATACGTTCTTAAACCGTATCAACAATAGTAGGAGCTTACTAATTAATCATTTGCAGTCGATGTGGAGCACTCCCACGTGCGCTTTCTGGGCAACCTGGTTCTCAATCTGTGGGACTGTGGCGGCCAGGAGAGTTTCATGCAGCAATATTGTACACAGCAGCCCGACAACATCTTTCGTAATGTGGAGGTTCTTATCTATGTGTTCGATGTGGAGAGCCAGGAGCTGGAGCGCGATGTGCACTACTATCAAAGCTGCCTTGAAGCATTGCTGCACAACTCACCCGACGCCAAGATATTTTGTCTGGTGCACAAAATGGATTTGCTTGCCGAAGACCAGCGTGACCATGTGTTTAAGGTGCGCGAGGGAGATCTCATAGGTTTGTCGAAGCCCGGCAATGTGACGTGTTTTCGTACCAGCATTTGGGATGAGACATTGTACAAGTAAGCCAATACATTGGTGTATGAGATGTGGGATAATAGCTAATCAACCTTTGATCCCACAGAGCTTGGTCCTCGATTGTGACCATGCTGATTCCCAATGTACAAGCGCTGGAGAACTCTTTGGCGCACTTTGCCAATGTGATTGAGGCGGACGAAGTGCTGCTGTTCGAGAAGGCTACCTTTTTGGTCATCTCGCACTGCCAGAGCAAAAAGAATCGAGATTCGCACCGTTTCGAAAAGGTCTCGAACATCATAAAACAGTTTAAGCTGAGCTGCTCGAAGCTGGGGGCCAAATTCCAGTCGATGGAAGTGCGCAACAATGCGTTCGCCGCCTTCATCGATACCTTCACTAGCAACACGTACGTCATGGTGGTCATGTCGGATCCCACTCTGCCCTCGGAGGCGACGCTTGTCAATATACGCAACGCTCGCAAGTACTTCGAGGAGCTGGAGAATCCAAATAACATTGCCATGAACCACCACAATCACAAGTACCACTGATGGGCGGTCTGGTTGTCTGATTGTCGTTAAGTTTAATGTTTATCCATTTCTGTTACTGTTTGTTTTCCGTTACGAAGAGCACACGGTTTATTGTTGCACAGCGAAAGTCTTATAGCTTCCCAAAACATACATATATAGCCAACGCCTTCTTGCTCATCGACTGAGTGTGAGCGATAATATTTCCTACATTTATAAGAGTGCTTTAAACATTAAACCATTAGGCCTTAAGTCGATATACAAAGAACAAACAACACACCATGTAAAAACAAACATTTATAAATACAAATTGCTAACCATAAGACATATTCCTCTATACATATAAATGCCACAGCTAATAACACACATATATATGTATATAACGAGTAACAAATAGGGAACAACTATGTATATAAGGCCCAACATTGCGTTGCACATATCACAGACACATAAATCCAAGGCACTGGGCTGAGAATTGGCCGACCTAGGAGTAGAACCGCCGCACCTCCGCCGAGAGCTGGTCTACGCTGGACTCGTCCACGGCAACGAAACGCTTGGCTCCGCGGCTAAAGTAGTAAATGTCACCTGTATAAATATCGAACCACAGCGCGTGGATGTGCAGATTGTGGGACTCGAGTCGTGTCTTTAGAAATCCGTATGACGCAATATTCGACATCTGCTGTAGCGTGTTGATCTGGGATAGCTTGTCCTCGACGGCAAACTTCTGCTCCTCGTCAATGTAGGCGACAAAGCGTCGCAGCGGCGTCTCGGAGGAGAATATCAGCGGATCCTTCATGCCCGCACTGCGCCACTCCTGAAACTTCTCTAAGCTGGTGTTGGCGTGCGTGCACATCCAGGAGCGCAGCGGAGACAACCGGCGATTGAGCTAAAATATTCAACAAGAGATTCAGGAATCTATTGGATTTGGACATCAGAGTCTTACCTTGGACGCAAACTCGGGATCGCGCAGCTGGTACAGGAGATTCATGGCCTTGCAGTCGCTATGCCCGCAAACAATAATATGCCTGATGTCATTCACCACGCACCCCAGCTCCAATGCCGCCGGCTCGCAGCTGAAGTACTCGTCCTGGAAGTGCTGGGCATGCGGTATCAGATTTCCCGCATTTCGCACTGAGCATGTGAAAGAGAGCAGGTGTTAGGAAGTACATTGGTTTTATCTTGATTCGAAGGGCTTCTCGTACCCACCCACAAACATGTCGCCGACGTGTGTGTCCGTGTATCTCGTGGGTATCATGCGACTGTCCATGCAGGTGAAAAACACGGCCTTGGGCTGATAAGCGAAACAACGTAAAGCATTAGAACAGATATCGAACGCTCGCACTGGATAGAATAAGTATATTTAGTGAGCACAACTTGTGCTCAGGTTGTCAATTTGTCCATTTTTTGGACAAAAGCCAAAGTTTTGATGTGATATGATGGACCTTGTCAAAGTCAACCTCTCTCCCTCTCTCTTTCCCATGGCAATGTAATCGTGCAGAGCAGCCAAAACCTGATATGCCCAACCAATTTACAAGCTGACTTAAACTGCACCTGAAATATTTTCTTTTTTTGTTCATAATCAATTAAACAGTTAACACAGTATGGAAAGTAAAAGCACTCATGTTAAATGTTTAAAAATAAAACAGAAATAAATATTTTGCACTTGAGTAAACTCAACCGGTTAGCCTTTGTTGTTTGTTTACCAAAATCAAGACTGAGAGCGAGAGAGTCTGGATGAGAGCGAGTGAGTAGACGATGCAAAGTCTAAGTAGAGCTCCAGCATACGCAGCACGAATTTCTCAAAATGCCTTTTATGACATATTCAAAGAGAGAAACAGAGAGAGGGGACTGGAGAGGGAGAGGCGAGACAGACAGCATGCGAGATAAGCGTGCAGCAAGCTGCTCTCGAAGTGTCTGGACTCCAGTTTGGCTCGAGAAGTCATCAAAACTGTGATAATTGCCCGCACAAGTAACAGCAATAAATCGCATGCCGCACGAGTCGAAGTTATGCTTCACTCAATATGTATTTAGCTTAGCTAATTGAAAAACACCTCGTTCAATGACAAATTAGCAAATTCACCTGCTTTGCTTTAGCCTGAACTTGAGCCACTCACCTCTGGGTGGTCGCGAACTTTTTGAAATTCTTTGACCATTTGCTCTCGGGTCGTGTTGCGATAACGCATAATTCCTCTCAGAATGCGCTCCATGTTGTGCGACTTATGCTAATTTGGGCAACTAGTAGATAAGCACTCCTAGTTTTGGCACTCTTATTGGATCCACTTTGAATTTATTTGACATGTGTTGCGTTCAACCGTTCGCGTCCAATTGGAATCACGTCGCACCACCGACCAAAACTGTCGGAGAAGCATTTGAAATTGAATTGTTGCTTCCAAAACACGCGACGACTGCGGTGAGAGAGCAGCGACTGCTGGCAATGTTGACGTCTCGTCGGACTCTCAGAGAGCGTTCGCATGGAGAGTGGACACTCTGCTCACGACCAGCATGCGTGCTCAAGCAATATTTATTTTTCACGATATGTTTGTACTCATTTATGTATATTTATTCATTATATATTCTTCACTTACATTATATTTAATTAATATCGAAAATCATTGATAAATAATAATTAAAATAATGTATTTTATTTTAACATTTGAGCTTTGGCAAATATTTTCATCGTGAGTACGTGAGCGTGATTTCTACTATGCAATCTCTGCTCTCCTCGCTCGGAGAGCGACCTTTGCACGTTTTTCTATCACGAAATTGAGGGGCTCGCATATGGCTGATGACGTCGTCAGCGATAAATTGCGTCTGCAGCAACTTGAATGAGAACGCGGCCGAAAAAGAGAAGGAGAAGGCGAACGAAATCGAGAACTAGAACACACCTTAACTAGGCCACTGTCGAGGCGCCTCGCTGCCCTCTTGTGTCAACATGCTGCAATATTTGCTTTGTAACTTTGTAGCTTGTGGCAGAAATGAGCGAATCAATTGCATAATTAAATCGGGAAGAAGCAGCTGGCTATAATACGTACGTAGCTAGCTAGCACTTTCCAGACAGACAACACCCAGATACACTACAAGCACGACGCTAGACACTTATCAGCGCAGCTGATCCGATTGTTGAGGCTCGCTTTATGGCTTCCTTGTGCGCTGGACGCCGTTTCTGATGTGCGTTTAATTATCATTAATGGAAATTTCGATGACTTGATTTGGTGCCTCATAATATATACATACATATATATTTAATCACAAATAACTATGCAAGGTCATTGGGTAATCAAAAACTTATTTATATATATTGTATAGGGTGTATTTAAATTGATCAGAATCATACAAATATATATTATAGAAATAAATATAAATATAGTTAGATTTACTAGTCGAAAAGCTTAAACAATATTTTCAAATGAAGTAAGAAAATAGGAAATGCTGCAAAATAAATTCTAATCCAATATTTACCCCATACAGGCCTACCTGCCCAAAATGAGTTAAAGTAAAATAAAGTGATAATATAGAGTCTCTGACAAGAAAGCAGAAAATAAATTGAATAACCAATAAAAAAAATAAATATTTACCCTTTACAAATACTAACTGAATATATTTTTATGTATTTCATATTCAGTTATATATTCGCTAATATTTATTTTCTTCTATACGTCCATTTCGTCTATGCGTCCAAATTAACTTACGCATTAAAAACCATTGCCTACTTTTAGGCTGGTATTTTAAAATTGTGAGAGCTTTAGTCTTCATAATATTATATTAATAATAAGTCGTCGACTGTTGTTTAACGTAATTGATCGCCCTTTGTAGCGAATGAGCATTTCATGAGGCTGACGTGAGTAAGTACATGAGCCGATGTCGTTTCCTGGAAACGTGCGTCGCATCTTTCATTAACCATTTAAGAATTTTCTCAGGCCTTTTTGGCGTCCAAAAGTGGGTTACACACCTGTAAGAGTCGGAGACGCATTCGCACATCCAGTGCAAATATTATGAAATCCCCCATAACAGAATGAAAGCCAACGAAATTTCAAGCGGCTGCCTCTGCCCGGGGGGTTACAGACAAAACGCTGTAGAGGAGTTGGCGAGTTGGAGAACAGCAATAATAACAACAACAACAACAACAGCAACAACAGAAAGCATTTCACCAGCTCGAAGGCGAGTCGAAGCCCAAGCAGATTCACTCTTGATGATTATAAAGTATTGTTGTTTTGGGGGCACTCGGCTCGGCTCGGCTCGTCTCTTGTTTTGCTTTCCTTTCATTATCGAGCGGCAAAATATTGGTTAAACAAGCAAAAACAATGAAAACGAAAGAAGGCAACGAAGAAAGAAGACAAAAAGTAAATTTGTACGGCGGGGAAGGAAAAAACCGCAGCGTGACCAACAAATGATGACGATGGTGCCAGCATCTGCATCTTTTGAGAAAATCACGATTATGACGATGATCAGGCGGGCAGAACGCTAACATTCATGTTAAAGCTCATTACAATCGCTATCAAGTGGAATCATCATCATAATCATCATCAGAAAACGACGATGCAGTGATAGGGGAAGAAGCAGCCACCAAGGCAAAAGCGTGGGTACGAAATAATGAAACAGAATCGCCAGCATGACAATGATTACCACAACAACGACAACAACAACAACAACTGCGCCTGAAACTGAAACGAGAAAAGAACCGAAGCATTTTACATGGCAACCGCACAGCGGGAGAGTACGAATGGGAATGGAACTGGAATTGCCACTCGGCCCCCGGCAGCCCCTCGCTCGCCTCCTTTCACTCTGTGCTTGTGTGTGTGTGTGTGTGTGAGTGTGAATGTATGTGTGTTGGTTGCTGTCAGCTTTCAAGAATTTGGGCCAAAGCAGCGAACATAAACAAAACTTGGATGATGATGGTTACTTAACAGTGTTGAACAATAAATGAGGTAGATAACATATGCACAAGTCTGCGTGATGGGTGCGTGAGTATTGGTATTGTGTAGGTGTTGTGAAATGCGGATCGTAATGCCAAAAGAATGAGTGCGAGGGACAGAGAGAGAGAGAGAGAGAGAGAGAGAGAGCGAAAGAGAGACGGAGAAAGGGAGAAGCGGAAACTAAGAAAGACGATTTTATTACAGGTGCGCTGGGATTTACCGATTGATTCATCAAGTGCAGTTACAGAATCCTTTTTGAAATACTCAGAAGAAGGGTATAGAAATCGTTCCTATACAGTTCTACAGTTAAAGGAAGATTCTCTTTTTTACATTACATATATTATACAAGAGTTCTCCCTAGTTTGCTATGCATGTAATCAGCCTTTTTAAGATTCTTCTTAGCCTCTCGTTCCCAGCTAACTAACCCACTAACTGAATTGATGAAATGATGTCATTGTAGTTTTTGGCCAACTTCTTTTTGGGGTTTCCTAAGCATAATTTATATGGGTGTTACCTGTACGCTGATCTTGCATGCCCTTTCACCAAAGCCTCACTCTCTCTCCCCCTCTCTCTCACACACACACTCTCTTTCTTTCTCCGGCTCCCACTTGGTTCGGCTGGCATATGTGGCTCTCGCTCGCACGGGTACAATTTGCAAATGAGTTGGTTGATTCTTTTGGCTGACTTTTGGTTGAGTTAATTAGTGAGTATCTTTCCTCTGCACGCACATAGCACCAGCAACAACAACATCAATAACGCGTTTGCCTGCTTGCATGTGTGTGTGTGTATGAGGGTATTTGTATTCGTAATGGCGGCATTGCTGTTCTTATTAGCGTTGTATGGCTGTCTGCCGTCAGCTTTAAAGCTGCCTCTGCTTCAAAAGTGGGTCAGCAGCGTCGTTAAAGCAATGTGTGTGTGTGCGTGTGGGTATTTGTGTGTGTGTGTGTGTGCAAATTAAATATTCACAGCGTTGGTTAAGCAAATAAAATCTCATTCTCAGCTTTGTTGTAATTGTTGTTGCATTTCGTTCTGTGCGTGTGGCTTTGTGTATGCGTGTGTGTGTGTGTGCGTGTGTGTTGGTGTTTGGAGTAACTTTTATTTGTTTATGCTTCTTTCGGCTTAGCTCACAATCACAATCGGAATCGACGATCGCGCTGCGCATGAAAGTGAATCAGAATGCTAACAGTTTATGTTGCTGTTGTAGTAGTTGTTGTTGTTACTGCTGCTGTTGTTGTTGTTGCTTTTTCTCTTTGCAACGCAAATGAGATCAAAAGTGGGCTTAAGTCGCATCTCTTTAACCTGAATATGTCAATTCAGTTGGCCAAAACGCGCTTCATTCGCCTAAAAGCCATCGTTTGAATGCTCAACACTTAAACGAAATTTTTAAATTCTTAATTGGCCAGCAAAGAGTTAAAGATAAACTCAAATTATACAGCATCCAATCTGCATAAGTTTAAATGATAAGTTAAGATGATAAAGACCCAAACAGATATATATTTTCGAATCATTAGAAGCAAGCTGGAGATAGAGAATGAAAGCAGATGCATATAACTCATATTTAAAGTTTTTGTCTTTTGTCTTCTGGCTTTATATAGCTTAACTGTTATAGCATGTGGTCAAATCACCAGGTGAAACATGTGAGTAGATACAGTTAAGAATTTATTCTTAGACTCCAGTCTCTTTTTTGAAGCTGTTCAAATATATAATTAGTTATTGAACTGTAATTTAGATATTTATAAAACCATAAATATATCTTGTTAAGTATATATTTATATACATATATATCATTTAGATACAAGGAACATTTCTTTTTGCCTTCTTCTTGTCTCTGACAAACACTTAACAAGAGTTGAAACAGCATTTCTATTGTTTTTAAATATTTGCCAGTTCTTAGCCCGAACAATGTTAATTTCACCTCGTTCTGTATTTTGCTTCTTGCATGTGATGTTTGCATAGCATTTCTTGTTTTATAACTCTTGGTGTGGACTCGTGAAAACGCCGTGAAGCGCGTCAATGCGGGCCAGATTTTGTGTTTATCTGGCTTGTGGGCGTTGCTTATTATGAGTTATGTGAGATGTAGATGTGAGTGTGCGGCTGGGCCGACTGGCTGGGCAGCCAGCCCGATCTGTCAATGAGCCGGGAGCTATAAAGAGGTGTGCCCTGACCCAATTTTGAGCGGCTCTGTTGTTTACTTACGCATGATCTCAGCGTCCGCTGCCTGCTCTGCTGCCTGCCTGCCTGCGGATGCTCAAGAACTGATAGGCATTGAGTACATTAACGCCCAACGAGCTCGGCTCACTGATGATGATGCAAAAGTGTTTCAGGCCATAAAGCTGGTATAACAAAACGCCCACCGAAATTAGAAAGAAGAGCTGAAACCCCTTTCGCGCTGGGCGCAGGGTCGAAGATGTGGAAAGGTCATTAAGTAAAATGCGCTTTTGCATAATTTGCCATAGAAGGCAAGACAAAGGTTGATCCGCTTGCTGCTAGGTGGTCAGGCCAGGCAGGTAGGCATGCAGATAGGCAGACATGTCAAAGGACAGCAAACAGTGAAATGCGCGATTTTACGACAACAAAGACTATGCGACGACAGCGAGCAGCGACAAGCGAACTTAAGTGGAAACAGCCAGCCAGCCATCCAGCCTGCCAGCCAGCACGCCTTAGAGCAAGACACGCTTAAAATGACATTTTATGGCCATGACAAAAGATGACAGCGTCGCCTCCCTGCCTCTCAGTCCGAGTCTCTTTCTCTTTCTCTTTCAGTTTGTCTTGGACTCTGTTGTCTTTGCATCCGCAATCTTAACGTGTTGCAGTGGCAGTTGTTGTTGTTGTTGTAGTTGCAGTGGCTGTCCATTTCTTGGCAGTCGTAAATCAACCGGCAATGTTTTGCATGTGACACAAAATTGACCCAGTTTCAGTTTCAGTTGTCTGAGTAACCCGCAGCGCGACCAGCGCTCCAGACACAAACTTATGCAAAACTCAAACCTCTCTCAACCCGTTAGAATGTCTGTCGAATATGCAGTTAGTTTGATGATAGATGACCTACGACCTTGAATCTACTTTTGACTGTTAGAATGTCGTAATGTGTTGCATAATATCAATGTGACACGCACAGCTCCTGATATCCCTTTAGCAGGACACACGCCTTGAACATGTGTGAGCAACAGCCTTGACAATAGATTTACGTAAACATCTGTTATTTTATGCGTATCTGCAGTGGGTAACTGAAATCTATTAGTAATACTAATTGAAATTTCATTTCACTTCGTTTGGGCTAAATGCCCCCATCAGGAATAATGATTTCACGTTTGTTGCCTAAGTCTTTTGATCTGCTGAATGGAAAATAAAAGTAACTCCATTAAATTGTCTGATTTCTACATAAGTCTAACTTAATTGAATTAGTTAATGAACATAATTCGCAATTCAACTTGCATCCCATTTAAGTATTTCTCAGACTATTTCGCGCATATGCGAGTACTCGCCGTCCCACTGGGCTTCCCACCACACATAATGAGTGAAGCCCAAATTGCCAGCTCTGGGGCAAAAATTGACAAAAACTGTTACTTTCACATTGGGGCAGAGTCAAGATTAGTGCGAAAGCAACAGCAGCAGTCAGAATCACAAAAGAAATGTAATAGATGCTCATTTGCTGGCACAACGACAACAATCATAATGGCTAAAGTAAACAACAACAGCAACAAATAGGGCTAATTATGCGCACACTTTCAGGCAGGGCTTTTTTTCTAGTCTTTATTTCTTCTTTGCAATTCTGCTCGTGGCGGAAAAAACATACGAAAAAATTGAGAGGCCAGACAATGCAAAAGAATCACGTCGTTATAATATATATATGTATATATTTTGTTTGACTGGCTGCCGTTGAGCATTGTAATGGGATTTGCTGCGGCTGCTGCTTCTGTTGTTGTTACTGTTCTTGTTGTTGTTGTTGTTGTTGCAGCAGCACCAAGAGGGCGCACTTAAATGAAAGTTGTTTCAGCCCGTGGAGCAGCTGCTAAAGCCCATATAATGTACTGATCAAAAAGTTGATTTTTTTGGCACTGAGAACTAAACGAATATAAATTGGTAGCAAGACCCGGATCAATCAGATTAGGCTTCAAAAACCAAAACCAAAGTCAACTAGACATTAAGCATAAATAAAATATAATTTTTTATAATTAACTTAAGATCTAATCAATATTAACTATAAATAAGAATAACTGAACTGCATATCGAACTGAGCTGATCACAGATCTTCAATCGCTTCACAACTTGACGAAGTAAGTGTCAATACGTCCTATAAGACATATATTCCTATATTCCTAGATCCGATCCATTCTGCAAATAGATTTAGTCACACAAATTATAGTTATTTGGGCCTCGTGGATCTTTTGTGTGTTTCGGTGGCGCGTGACTGGGCTGGGAGTGCGAGCTACTTTACTTGGGGCTGCGTAGGTCATGCTTGTTAAACTTTTGGTTCTGTTCCAAAAAGTATTTTGGGCGGGTGCTCCGACTTTATGATTGATAATTAAAATTTGGCTCTGTTTTTGGCTGGCTAAGTACGAGTAGTTACGCTCGGCTCGCTTTGCTTATTTGTGGCACACAAAAAAGAAGAGAAACATAAAACATGGAAACATGACACCAAATGTTGCACTACATTTGCGGCTACGGCTGTAGCCGCGGCTCCTGATTCAGCCGGATTCAGAGTAAAGACAAGCTGGAGTCGCCTTAAATGTTGGAGTTGTTAAACGTGTTGCACATGTTGCCGAGCAACTATAATACGTACATAATCACATTTGCAGTCTCTGCCAAAGCAGTTCCTAGTTTTTTTTCTTTCTTTTCTTAATCAAAACACTTAACAACTTGTAAAATTCTCTCGCTGCAGTTGACACACATCTGTCAGGTGAGCCAAGTGGGTCAATCAGAAGCCAGCAGTTAGCAGACGGCGAAGTGGACGCGCAGCAGCTGGAGCTGGCGCTCGCGCTGTAGCTGGAGTTGGAGCCGCAGTCGCGATCTTGTTAATTGTTTTTGATTGCCGCGTTGATGTGCGCACCACCACCAGCTAAATAAAGAAAAATATCTGAAAAAATGACGATCATAACGATGATTGCCATTTAGCAGCAGCTCGCTCCTAGCCGCAGCCTTGCTTCCTCTGCTCAACAATCATTCTAGTTGATGGTTAGACGTGGACCGCATTTAGCACGCTATTGCTATTATATGCATTATTAGACGGACTTAACTATATTGGTTCGGAAAGCTTTGCAGCTCGCGACAATGCTGCGATCTTTTCTTCCAGATAAAGCTGTTGTGAAAGTGATTTAGGACGCGATGCTGGGTCAGCAATCACTGCAAATATATGCTCAGCAGGTTTCAAGCAAGACTTAAGCCAAAGATTGACTGCCTTCATCAAGTAAATAATTTTATGATGAGCCAATGCAATCTGTCACATATATATCTTTATATCTACAATCATCTCCTATCAACATAGTGCGGAAAGAGAGAATATATATATCTGTCTAATATATGTCTCTTATCTTTATGTTCTTATTGATTCAAGTTAACTTTATAATAAAAGCTAATATAAACATATTCCGCATACTGCGACAATTTGTTAAATGAAAAGCTTAACAAGTTTTTGTGTATTTTCAGCATCATTATATGAATCTTGTCGATAAAGAAATTTCAAGCTTGATGATGTCAAGTGCGATGCGTATTTCAGTCTGTAGCAATTGGCTGTAATTAAAATTTGTTCTTCTTACCTGTCCTCAAAAGCAAACATGTTTTCGGCGCATCTCACACACATATTGTTGCAGCACATCCCGCGTGCACGGCGCTCGGTACGTGCCGAAACAATTAGCAACGGACTGCGCTTATCGCATAAAGCGAGAGATAAAATTCTGTCGGGGCCGAAGCAGAGGCAGAAGCTGCGGCTGTGGACCTTCTGAAGAGAGTCATGCCCACTTTTTACATTCAATAAAAATTTAACGAGACTTGTTAACAGCGCCGCAGAATGCATAAATAATTATAGAATTAAGCAACAATTTCAGCAAGTCGTAAAAGAGCAACACAAAAAGCCAGCTCGAGCTCGCAGCAAGACAATTAAATTCAATTTGTGGTCGCTGCAGAGAAATGGCCGTAAAGCTGGGTTGGCCCAAGGCCCACGGTAACTGAGGGGACTGCGACGGGGGCGGTGAACAGTTATGAAAAGTACTCAAAGAAATGCATACAGATAATTTGGCCTTTGTTATTTAATTGCTGGTTTCTGTGAGTTATATATCAATTGAGCGTACGGTAAATCACGAGGCGCTGCCGTCCAGAATAATATAATGACAGAGCGTCGGGCATGGCGAGGGGAGCCAAGCACATAATTGGCATCTTGATATATGTATTTGATCTGCGCCACTGAAGCGTTAACGAAAGCAAAATATATGTGAGACCTCGAAGAAGGTCCGCAAAGAAAGAGCCGCGAGAATCTTCGCCTCTGCCCCATCAGACAGTCACATGTATTTGACCAAACCATTAGCGAGATCACAAAAACCCAAATGTAACTGTCACTTTCAAAGCGGAGCATAGAAGAACAACCACCACAAAGGCGGCTGCAAATACGCTGTCATTTGCATGTCAAAAGCGACGCCCAATTAATAGCGTTTAAAGTTTTAATATTTGCAGTATATAACTATATATGGAATGTTTATGTGTGTATAGAAAGCCTTTCGTTGGCATTGAATGGGCTTTGCCTGTGCGAGCAGCTAAACAATCGTAAATAACTGCGCACAATGAGCGGCGGCCGAGGCGTCGGAGCAGCGGCTGAAGAAGAGACAGACGAAGAGCCAGTGTGGTTGTATGGGTATGAAAAAAGCCAAAAGTCGGTCATGAAATCGCAAGTGACCCACTTGGAGGCAACAGCGAAGACGACAAAGGCAACGGCAGCAGCAACAGCAACAGCAACGACAACGGCATGAGCAACAGTAGCTAAACGAAAGACTCAGGCAACGAACGCGACGACGCAGCAGACAAATATGACAAGCTAAAGATAGAGCCACTGCCACGGCAACACATACAAAGACAACAGCCAACTAGCCAGTTAGATATACAACAACGCAAAATAAGGAGGACACCATAATTGGCAAAACTAACACACATATAAAGAGAGTGACAGAGAGAGAGAGAGAGAGAGAGAGAGAGAGAGAGAGAGAGAGAAAGAGGGGACTTTTAGTGGCGATTGCGCATGGCATGAATGGAAGCCAGATACCATAGGCCTGGGTCTGACTAACTAGTTGCTGTTGCTGTTGCTGTTTGGCATACTTGGCCAAGCCGGACTTGCGACTCGACTGTTGTATGCGTCACTAAACTTGACCAAATTACACAAGGAAGTTGCCAGCCCCACGGAGAGAGAGCCCCCTCTCTGGCCGCATGGCAATTTGTTTCGACTGTCGACAGCGACATGTTGACCGCCCCTCCCAGAACCGCGTTCCCAGTCCCGATCCCGATGCCGATGCCGAGCCGCAGCCAATGCCAAAGCCGATGCAAGTGTCCATTAGACATTGTGCATTGTGCAATGATGACATTTGTGGGTCTCTGTGTCGACGTCTGGCTTCGCTCTCGGGACAGCAGGTTAAGCGCCAGCCGTCACTCAGCCACTCAGACCCGTTGGCTAAAGCGGAACTCAAGCTAAGCTCATCATGTTCAGTTTGAAGTTGGCGTGCGGGCGTCGCTCCCTCTTTTTTTTTTTAATTGTGGGAAAATTACTCAGCCCGATGAGGGTCAGCTAATGAATCCTACATTCGGCAAAGGCTGAGTTTCAGAAGGACTTGTTGCTGACTCTTACTTTTCTCTTCAGTTTACAATAAATGAATATCTAGGATAATATTTGATCATGCAACTAGCTGGTTAAGTAGATGAGCAGATCAGAGGCAGTAAAGCAGACTCCAAAGGCGTCAGACACTTGAATCTCAACTCTTGTGCCGTGTATTCCTTTTCAGTATAATATCTATCCAAGCATGTAAACTCGAGCGTGTAAGCATGTGTGGAAGTGCTTGGATGCCGCTCAAAGCTCACTTCGGGCCTGCAGCTGTAGCCGCTGGCTCAGACTTGGCTTAGGCATAGCAGCATAATAGACTTGGCCTACATTCGCCAGCACTCACTATTCTAATCACACACACACATACAGACACACACGCACACCCATCCACTTACAATGCGAACACTTTTACTCTCTGCACACTCGTCTAGCTCTATAAACATAAGCATATAAGCATAATCATGCTTACTCATGATAATCATGCTGCCTGATGGCTGTTTTCTGCTGTCTGCTGTTTGTTGGCTGTTGGCTGTTGGTTGATGGCTGATGCCTGCTGCTCATTACCATGCCAACTACCAGCAACAATAACAATTATAATACCAACTGACTTTAACTAGTTTCCACACTTGGCCTGGTCTAGTCTCTGTCTGGCTGCCCCTCGCGGGGCTTTTAAGTCTCCGTTTCTGAGTTGGAGGCTTTCAACTTGCCCGCACAATTTTCCATTTCCATTTCCATTTTCTTTGCGAATGCGGTCGCCAGCTGCTTGTAATTAAACAAACTAAGAAGCTGGAAACCAAACTGCCGACTTAAGCATATTAGGCGTCCGCTCGTAAAGCGCCCCAGCAACGAGCACCGCCGAGCAACGAGCAACGAGTAGAGCTTAAGTCCAGTCTTGAGTGCGCCGAAAATGCAGTTAATGGAAATTACTGCCCAGCTCTGGAGAATGCATGAAAGATAAGCAATCTGAGAGTTCTTAAAACTCGTTATTTAGGTGGACATAAATATTAATCTGTTCGACTTGTTGATGGACTATCAATGCTGAGCTTGAGGTAATACAAACTAGGAAACTAAATATCTTTCTGCATACAGTAAATATAAATGGATGAATAGATATAGTTAAGAAGGGCAATGGAAATGCTTAGCATTTTGGAAAAATTATGCTTACATACATTGGTTTGACACATGTCGATAGTATTATAAACCCACTAACATAAACAAATCTTAGCCCAGATCTATCCTCACTTTAGCTTTAATAAATAGATTTGTAATTAGTTGTGAACACAGTGGGACAACGGCGTCGGCGGCTCCAAAACTTAAAAGCAGCACGCATTCTCGCCCATACATACATACACACACACACACACACACACACACACACACCCATATACATACAGGGACAGAGACGGAGACCAGATAAAACGTTTTTCGAATATTTTGAATAACGGTGCATGGAATACCAAAATCAAATCAAGTGGAAGCGCTGGCCTGCCAGGCCCCAGCGATTGTGGCCCGAACCTAAAACCAAACCCCAACCCGAGACCCAATTGAAGCCCACGGATCGACAACGCATATGAAATTTTTGTTTTTTTTTTTTTTATTTTTAGGCGTCTTGGCGATGGCAACAAGTGCGCCGGAAAACCTGTTGGCCCATATCACGTACTACGCGCACTCCTTCCCTTCGGACTGCTGGCTGGGACTGGAACTGAAACTGAAACTGGGGCGCGGGCAGAGGTCGGGGCGGGGGCGATCTCAGCATAAAACGTTGGGCGGCCTGGCGGAATTAATTATGTAGCCCAAAGCTAAATTATATGCGAAAGCAGTGAATTCTCTCTTTCTCTCTATCTCAATGTCTATCTCTGTCTCTGTTTCAGTCTCAGTTTCAGCCTCTGCTGCTGTCTCCGACTTTATCTCCCAGCCACCCGCTGCCCCCTTTTTACTTAATCTTACAATGCGATGCGAAACTCGTTTGTGCATTTAATTTATGGGCGCGACGCCAGCAATAACAACAGAACAACAACAACAACAACAACAACAGCAGCAACAGCAACAAAGATGCATTGCACTTGTCGAGTGGTGCGAATCTTTTAGGCAAACTGCGCTGCAGCGGACGACGCTGCAAGACTTACCTTTTGACTACGCACATTGGCAGAGCCTCAGTGTCTTGGTCGCTCAGTCTGCATCTCCGACTTGGTCATATCGTAAAATTGTCAGTTGAAGTCGCCGCTGCAATGTGAGCCGAGCACGTGACCCAATTTAGTTCGGGTTTGTCTCTTAACTGCTCAGCTTGGTGGGGTGGTTGTGGTGGTGTTGATGATGCTGCTGCGGCTGCTCGTGCTGAAGCAGTTGATGGTACTGCAACCTGCAACCACAAGTGGGTAACTTGGCAACTCTTGCGCATCTCCTCTGCTCTGGCCACATGTCCACTTCAATTATGTTGCGCCTTTCATAATTGAGTTAACTTTGCGAGGCAGGCGCAAAGCTGACGCTCCAATCCCCTGTTACAGTTGCAATTCCGGATCCAGAGTGACGCCCAAAGGGGCCCAGGCAGACGGCACTCAAGACATTGTCCATCAGCTGAGAACTTTTTGAAAGGTTCATTAAATAGCAACCAAAGGAAAGGCCCAAAGGAAAGGCCGTCGACCAATACAGTCAAACATTTTTGGATAAGCGTAACCCATGCGACACTTGCAGATAATAAAATAAATGTTAAAACTAAATATATACATATGTACATAAAAATATATATATGAAGCAGAAGGTAGACTCTATGGAGTCGAATATAGATCAAAAAGGCTGTGGGCGGAACAGTTATGTCTCACATTTGAATAGTGACGACTCTCATAATATGATCCGAGCTAAACAACGTTTGAAATACAGATTCAATTTAAGTTTGTTTGATAGTCAATTCGTAATATCATATATAACTCAGATCTTTCATTAGCACGTTCAAAATCAAAAGACTTAGCCAACGAACTTGACACATTGTGTGCAGCCCAGAATCAGGAGGCGAACTTAACTGGGCCACCTCAGCCATTTGTTAGACTAATAGAAAAAACAGTTGGCTGTCAGATAGCAGCACTCTCCGCACGTATCCGACAGATACGACAGAAACTTTGTTCGAAGTTTAATGGCAAACTGATTTCAAAGTGACATAGAAATAGGAAACCAAGTTCGATATGGCTGGGCGGCTGCTTACGCAGATCGGTAGCTGAAGCCAGGGCGCAGTGCAGCAGATGTAGCTTGGATGCTGTGCATCGGACGTTGCTAAGGCTTTGCGGTTGGTAATCGAGCTCCAGCGAAGCCTCGACTGTGACTGCGACTGTGACTGCGACTCTAACTGCGACTGCAAATCGATTAATTTGCTTCAGTAGATTGTCACAACGGTAACCCAAAAGCCCCCAACCGTGCAGTGCAACAATGCCTGTGGCAATTAAACAATTAAGGCGCTTAAACGGTAACCCAGCCGAGCCAGAGCCAGAGCCGGAGCCGGAGCCAACGGCGTTGGTGACGTTGACGCTGAACCCCAGCCCCAAACCTACCCAGACTTCAACGGCCCATTACGTTTTACTGATTATCAGCATCCAAAGCTGCCGACTATTTCACGTTTCCAAAGATCTACCCCAACCAAAAATTTAATTAAAAAACAGTCAACAGATATAAAAACAACAAATCGACATCGGGGGAGGGGGAGAAGCGATGCGAGAAGGGAACACACAAAGCGCTCAGTCATGAAGCTGCATCTTCCACAGTGTCAGCCGAGCTGCAGCGCTGCAGAGCTGCAGGTGGCAGCGAGTTGTCTTTGTGCGAGTATCTGTATCTCATAGATGCAGCAAAAGTGAAAAAAGTGCCGTTGTCTGTTGGCTCGCTTTAAGCTCGCCGGTAACCGTTATACAAAACGCTGCGTTGCGTTATAATTTCCAAGCGTCGTCGTCGTCGTCTCTTTTATTTTTGGGATTCTGTTTTCAGAGTGTTTTTCGGCCGTTATGCTGGCAGTGTTCGCTGTGATTGTGATTGTTGCTGCGCTTGGCTGCACGAAGAGCGTTCTTCCCGTCCCCAGCCCAGCTGTATCATAAGGTTCACAATGCGCAATTGTTGCTGGGCTGGTTACTTTAACGGCGGCAAGTTCGTTGCCTCAGTCTTTCGTATTTTGAATGCAATAAACTCGTCAGTTATCAATAAAAATCGCATAAATATCTTTACCTTACGCGGAAGCCAAATAAAAGAGATAGAAACGAGAGTTAACGGGAAAGGGGAATGACAAGCAACAGAAGAGAATTAGTTGAGGCAGACTAAGATATATGAGTCCGTGCGAGTACGTGGCATTTTCGATTTATCTATGCATTTTAAGGGCACACGATATTTCATAAATAAAATATACATTGTATTGTATATAACTTGGAGTTGGTCGAGGACTGTCTGACTGAACTATGCACCCTTCCATCAGCCTTCCAATTATTGATGAACTGCTCTATAGAGACAAATCTCTACTTATACGAAATTTCTAATAAATGTTCAGTTTTCTTTCACACTTAGCTGAGGAAGGTAAATTGACTGACATATGCATGTACCGGCTGCCATTTGCTCGACTGCAACTTCATCTTCTTCGGCTTGACGGCAATGCAACTTCATTAGAGGCAGACAGCAGAAAAGCGCAAAGAAAGAAATAAGAGAAAAAGTTGTCGCCCAATGCCGTGGAAAGAGTTAGTGGGGCGTTCAGGCTGACTGTATGCAATGCATTGTCTGCTGTCTACTTGGCCATGCTGTCGCCACAGCCAGCTCGATGGCGTTGGCACCCCTGGTCCATGCCCATGACACCTCGGCGGCGGCTGTTGCTGCTCCCGTTGCACCTACTCCGCATGCGCCGCATCGCATTTTGGGGGCCATTGGCAATGTTAATGGTGTGCATTATTTTGATGTTTATTTATGTTGCTAGCAACACACATCTAAACACACTCACACACACACACAGCTCTGCAACATGTGGCCAATGCAATTTGCATTTGCATCTCAATTGCTTTTGCATTGTTTGTTTTGCAGTTGTCGTTGTTGTGGTTGTTGTTGTTGCTGTCATTGTTGGTGTTTGTGTTTGTGTTGCTGTTGCTGTTGATTATCTCTCTCCACACACAGCTGCGTCTGCGTTTGGTGCTTGCGATGCGGATCCGGTTTTCGTTGACCCACTTCCGGTTGCCAGTTGCGGGCTGCCAGTTGCCAGTTGCCAGTTGCGTTGCGTTCTGCTTGACCTTTGTCTCGCCCTCTCCTTGGCATACACACACTATTAACCGCTTGTTGCCCACCCACAGCAGTCGCAGCCGGGCTCCATCATGATCTGCACCTCCGCACGGCCACCGACTCAGTCGGATAAGACGCCTACGCTTTGCACTACATTCATATTTCGTTGTCGCTGTTGTCTGTCGGTTGCCATTTCTTCAGCACTCGCCTGTAGATCGTTCTTTTGCTTCACTGTTTTTGTTTATTGTTTCTCTTTCTATCACATCTCTATCTAACCCTATTCCTATCCCTATTTCTCTTCCTCGCTCTCGCTCGGCTCCTACATGGCAATTTATTTAGCATTTTTATTGTGCTGCGTTTTGTTGTTCTGCTTTTTTTATGCCTGCCATCCATTTTTATCGTCTGTCGTTGTTTTGCTGTTGTTGTTTGCGTGTTATTAGCTTTGATAAGTCCACCCCCCCCCTTCCCCTCCTCAGCTGCCTCCACTAGCTTCGACTTACACTTCTTTTGTCTTGGGGCTTCACGCCCGCACCTTGGCACAGCATACAACAAATTATGCATGCAAAATTTACCTTCGTCTTCTTGTTGTTGTTGTTGTTGTTTTATCATTCCTCTTCTCCTGATTGTTGTTGTTGCTGTTCATGCTAGATTATACGAAATTTATGCAATATTTGACATATATTTGTCGGCTTGAGCGCAAAGCCATTTCTGTAATGCTCTAAATATGATTGTTCATACATACATATATATTTAAATGCCATTTGCATATTATTCATAGTCGAACATTTCTATAAATCAATGAATGATATGTGTATTGACCAGCTCAAGTTGGTCATGTCATATATATAAATAAATATATTATTGATCCATATGAACAGACATCAGATTCATACCTTTAAGGCTATACGTATGCTTTCTGTTACGGATAGGACTTCTGGGCTATCTCAGACAGAATTCAAATATATTGAAGTCCTCAACAAATTAGCTATGAGTACGATTTAGTCATTGTTGACCATTTCGAATGAAATAGAGTGATGAAACCGTCAAAGTGAGTCTCTTGTAGCAGGAGATGCGGGCTTCTTGGCTGTTGGTGCCGCCAGCCCGCTGTGAATATTGCCACCGTCCCTAGCTTTTGTTCTTTTAGGCCCAGTTGCAATTTGGCCGAGAATTGTTTTGCCAATTCGGCTGCGAAGACGGGCCAACAAACAAATGCGAGCCAGACAATTCAATTGATGTCAGAGTTCGAGCAGAACAGGTAGCATCGAGCGTGGACCCACCCAAGGCGAATCTGCAGCCTCAGTGTCAGCCTCAGCAGTTGTCGCATTTGCAGTTGGTGGCGGCAAATAGAAAGGCAGCATCAATTGGGCAGAGAGCCTGACAAAGTGTTGACTTCTGCGCACTGTTTGCACCTTAATTTACAATCTTTTGCGGTCAACAGTTGCCGCCTGCCGACTGTCGACTGCCGCCTGTGGTGTCAAAAGATTTTCTCGAATTGCTATTGTCGATCTGCATTGGGCTTCAGTTTAGAGCTTTGCCTAACCCATATACTATATCTACTGTGCACACATAGCTTGGGGCGCGTATGGCTTTAACCCATTTCGATTCGGAAGTTGGGCCTATCAAATGCACAATTCTTGTTCGCTTTTGACTTTGACCCCCGTGTCAATATTGGTTATGCTTAATGGCAATGCACTCGAACTTTACCGTTGGGCCCTGTTCCAGGTGCTACTCCCGTGGCGTTTGCCTTAATTTGATAGCTTGTTTTATTTGTGCGGAGCAAATAGCTTGAGTGATGGCTCTGACTCCGGACTCTGACTCGACCTGGTCGAAGCACTCTCCTACATTGTTCACTTTTTGGGTGCCTTCTCAGCTTTTTTCTTCTTCTTCTTCTTTTTTTTGATGAAGTGTCACGCTGTCCAAGTTCAATTAGTTTTGTATGCCACTCTTCAAAAGCTGCGCCGGGGTACGTTCTGTGCCCTGCCATGTTTAATGCCAAGATTGATTTTTACGTCGTTGTTGTTGTTGTTGTTGGTGGTGTTGTAATTGCTGTTGTTGCTGTGCTGTTTGTAGTGCTTGTGAGATTGACATTTGACGTGAATAGAATTTGTCTAACTGTATTTCGCCTTTCGTGTGTGCTGTGTGACGTTCATTACAAGCCGAGCCCAAGCGAGCTTCTCTCTCCATTTGTCTGCTCAGTTTCACGAGTCTTTCTTACTTGTACTGGCTGTATATAACTATATTTAAGGCTTTATATGGATAAGTATGGAGAATTAAGGACGACTATGTATATACTTTATTATTCTTACTATGTTTAGAAAGCTTAAATTATTATTACAATGTTAACTATATTCAATTCATAAACAAAAGACTTAGGCAACAAACTTGCTATGGAAGGAAGCAATTTTTAATAGTTTTTGTGTGACAAATCGTAAAGAAATGTTTCATCAACAATTTACGAAAAATGTTACAGCTGAGTCACAGTATATAAATAAACCACAATAAAAACAAGAGTAAAATGTCTTGATCAACTTATATATCATCGCATAAAATATTTATGCAAATGAAAAATTGCAAGTTGGTTTCACAGAAAAAACTAAAAGCAAAAACAAATAGAGATGTGTGTGTGTGTGTGTATGGGTGTGTGTGTATGGGTGTGTAAAGCTGAAGAGCAAATCATGAGCCATGAGCATGACCAACAATGCGGAGGCTGTGAAGGCATGCAAGACGAGAGGGAGCCAGAAAAAAAGGCTAGTGACGCAGTTGCACTTGGTCAAAAGGCCAATGCGATGATGAGGCGGCGGCTGCTGCTTGGTCTTATGCTAATGCCAACAATAACATCAGCAACAGCAACAGCAACAACAACAACAACAATAGGAGTCGTGAGTTAAACAACAAAAATGTACACAACCTGTAAGTTTGGTGTTGTGGTCTGCGGTCTTCGTATCAGTATCTGTATCTGTATCTCCATCTGTATCTGTATCTGACTCTGGCTCTGACTCTGTGTGAGCTTTCATTTTCGAAGCGATACCGTTAACTGCAAAGCGCTGGAAATAAACAGAAAGATCTAAAGAGGTAGAAAAGCAAAAACAAAAAACACCGAACGAACGAACGAACAGAGCAACCAGCCAACAGCCAACAGCAACGATCGAGCAGCGGCTAAAGCAACAACAAGTGCGAATTGAGCAGCGAAAGAGGAAATGCAACAACAAAATGGCAAATGCAGCGACGCCGACAGCAGCAGCGCAATAGCAGCAGCAGCAGCAGCGACGACTGCGGCAGCAATATCGACGCCGGCAACTGTAATTGTTGCTCGCATGTTTACAAGGCGAAATAACAGGAAAAAATGTTAAATTTTTGTTAAGTAGGTCAAGTTGTGCTGCGGCAGAGCGGGACAGCAGAGCTGAGCGGAAAAGAGATGGCGCTAGCGCATAGCGCAGAGAGCAGAAGAGTAATAGAGCGAGCATCAAACAAGTTTGGCCGCACACTTAGAACTTGCCAAACTTTTCACTTGAACAACTGCCAAAATAAATCGAAATTAAATAAATAATTAATATTTTTAGCGAATTTCAATATAATTTGCGACTTTTGAGAGGTCCGTTGATCAAATTTGACCTGCCTCGGCTGCAGCTCGCAACATAAACAAACTTAGCCCTGACTTTGACCGCCAGAGCAGAAGGCAACTGCGACCTCGGCGAAGGCAACACCTGCGGCCAAACATGTTGGCAGCCCAACATGTTGCAGTCGTTTTGCTCTCAGCTCGCCTCTTCTCTAGCTCACGTTGCGCTCTGTCTCTCTCTCTCGACAGCCAGGTGAGTAACTTCTTTGATCGTTGCTGCTGCTGCTGCTGTTGCTGTTGCTGCCGACTGCGCGGCCGGCGTTCGCAGCGACTTCTTGGGCCGCTGCGGTTCGAAAATTTCTTTTCGTGTTGCGCCTGCGCACAGTTGGCTTTCTACCGTTGACGTCTTCGGATTTGTGCGATTCTTGGCGCGCAGTACTTTTAGCGTTGGTTTCGCGTGTGGCTTCCGATTCGGTTGTGGACGTGGACTCTCTCAGATAGACACACACACACACGCATACATATACGCGCGCAGCATAATAAAAAGAGCAAGCAATAGAAATTGGAACATCCAATAACAAAGTGACCAATTCGATTAAGAAGAGTGACTACGACAGCAACAATAACAACAGTGATAAACATGTTGAAAATGCGTTACAAAAATTGTGAAAATGGTTGAGAAAATGTTGAGAGCAAAGCCAGAAGTTGCTCCAGATAGTGTTTAAATATCGAATTTATTCTATATGCATATAGATAAGATATATACACAACCATAAGGCATATACGAAGCAGTGCAAGTGCAATCGGCCCACAGTGCAATACAGTTATTGAAAACAAGCAAAGGAAATACGCAAAAAAGTTAAAATTCAAACCAACAAATATAACAAAGATATATAATATTCATAATCAATCAGATCAAGTTATACTCCACACCGTTCAGTCAAACACTCAAACGAACTCTCCCAAGAACGCTGTTGTATATATTTCCAATACAATAATATATATATACATATACATATAACCTATATCGTCATCTCAGAGTCTCTCCCAAAATACAATCTGTCAAAAGTCGCCCATTGTACATACATATATACGGCGATCAATAAATAAAATCCCACATCAAGGGCTCTGTGTGCTATCTAAGGAATATGAAATAAACCCAAAATATACAAATACTATATACCCACTCGTACTACTCCCCGTTCATTATCTTATGCATATATATATTTATGTCTTCCTCCCATTGTTTTTGTGAGTATACAAAAATGTTTAAGCTTTTCATTTCAATTTTATTTTTGTCGTCCATAACTTTTAACACCTAAAGAGCATGCCTTAAAGTACTAACATCTATTACTCCCAATTGATTTATAACTTCACTGGTCAAAGGCCTCTAAGCTAACTGTCCTAGAGTAAATCAAGTTCTTATTCATGCCATCTCTATATCGAAAATACTGTCACTCATCCATATCACATCGGATACGAATATATAGTATACAACAATACTAACAAACGTGTCTTAAAGGATTTCAATATCGTGCGTTAAAGGATTACAAAAAAACTAAAGAACAAGGATTACACAAATATTTATATAAAACAAATAAAACTAAAGGAAAATCAAACAAGCAACAACAACATAGAAGAATTTCTGAACTGTAGTAGTTCAAGATGTGCAACAGCTGAATTCGGCAATTTCGTAAATGTAAGTAACACGAGTATTTGGGCAAATGTTCTAGGAGCCGCCAGACCTAAGTCAACGGCCTTCCAATTCGAACATTCCCAAGCCTGGCTTATAAACAAATCAGCGAGAAGTCATTGACCGAATTCGTTTCCGATATTACTCACCTGTTACGAAATACAACGCAATACATAGGACTGTTCTGTTAGGGGGATGAGATAATGTCAATACAACTGAGAGCTAAGAACTCAGAGCTGAGAGCTCTGAGAGCTGAGAACTGGCAGCTGAGCTTTACTTGCGAGACAATTGCGAATTTCACAAGTAAGCGCGTGTCTAAAATGTATTCAAATACAGCTGTTCATTTACTGTTATTGCATATATGTACATACCCACATATATGGTATATATATATGTATATATATATATATCTGTAATACTTAATAGCCGATCAATTTGAAATTCATTTCACTTTATCTGATCTTATAAAGCACTTTTCTAAATCGCGCCGCTTGACCCCGACCCAAAACTTGAAACCCAAATAACAAAACTCTTAACTGCACTCGGAAGTAAAGGTTATTTTAATTTTTACAGCTAAGATTGTTGCCAAGCGCTTTGGCTGAGCTAAAAATAAATCATAAAAAACCGTTTGTTTGTCTACTAAAATGGTCTAAAATACAACAACAAGAACAACACCAACAACAACAACAACGGCAATGGCAGCCAAAAAAGCCAACACACATACTTGCCCACATGTACACCTTAACAACAACAGTAGCGGCTGTTTGTACCGTTATATGACGCAAAATTACGCTTACTCATTCAGCGAGGCGGCGGCTCCACCAGAAGCAGAGAGGAGAGCCCAAAAGCCGAAGTCGCAGCCGTCAAAGTCAAGCTGGGAGCGCATCACCAAATAGGCACAGCAGCTACAACAACAACAGCAATAAGCGAGATCAGCCTGCCGAACCTTAAATACCCTTTAAAATTAAGCTGATGCAGTAGATAAAGTAGATCAATTAGCGGAATACTAAATATATTAAGAGTGATTTGCCATATAGCCATATGATATAATAGGCTGATGCGAAGTAGATACTGAAGATATATAGGAGTGCGCTGAAGAGAAATATGTTCTATGCCAAATATGCATTGCTACCATTCATACTTGCTATTATAGAGAGATAAATAATAATTATTATTATCCTTGTTTTAAATACCTATTAGGAATACAGAAAATATATAATATACATTTATATTTCGATAAGTTGCCAACGTACTGCCCAAACCGAACTGCCCTCTAGAAGGGTATACCCTACAACTTTATGAGCGGCGCAGCGTCAATGAGCGTAGCGAATCCGACTGAGCATTAAGTTGCATTTCGTTGAGAAGGAGGGACTTAAGATTTTCAGCTTTTCTTTCGGCTTTTTCATCTCTTTAATTGAACTTTTTGTGTATTTTCGAACAAATCAAATAAGTGCGCTTCGATGGGGACTGCGACCGACGGCGTTGCAGCCGCCACATATCAATTACCAAAGCCGAACAGAAACTAACTGAAAATGCAGTAATTGTTGCCCTGGATTTATCTACGGTCGCTGCTTAAATTATTAATTATTTTCTCTCTAATTTTTGATGATTCAATTTCGATTTGAATCGAACGAAATTCTTTAGATTTTCCTCTTCGATTCGGGTCAAGAATCACATAACGGCCGTATGGCGTTGCCATTGCCAAGTATTCATTTCAATTTATTATGCAATGTGATTTAGTTGCTAATTAGCCCTGGAATATTTATACTAATAATCCCGTTGGGAACTTAGAATCGGCTTTTATGTTCAATTTGCACATTTTGCTAGTCCAAAATCAAAACACTACCCAAATATGTATACATATATACAACAGCAACAACAACAACAATATCAATAAACAACAATTTTTAGACGCGCGCTTTTAAAAAGTTCGCTGACCCGAGCAATGTTTTGGGTTTTCGGGGGATTCAACTGGCCAGACACGCCGGATTGTTGTCTTCATTGTTGTTGCCGGCTCAGATGACCACATTAAGCTTAAAAATCTTGTCTCACAGCATGCAGATGAGCTGCCAAATACCCTGTACTCACCTGAGCTAATTAAATAGAGTCGTCAACGAAAAGTAGGGATTCAACTAAATATACTCTAGACTCTAATTCATTGGGTTGTTAAGTTTATAAAGATACTTTCGAGAAGAACAAAAAGCTACATATATAAATAATGTGTTAATTATGTTTAAAACTTAATTTATTTATTTTTAAAAAATAATTAATAAAAACAATATACCCCAAAAGGCAATTACACAATTTAGAGGGTATTTTAAGTTTCGGCACGCAACCAGCGCATGAGGCACGAGGGCGTCATTTAAATAACAACAAAGTAAAAACCAACTAAAAATAGTTAAACATCATAAAAATTTGCATAGTTGTTGTTAGTTGTCGCTTGGTTGGGTTGTTGTTCGGTTGTTTGGCTGTTTGACTGTTGGGTTGTTTGGCTGGTTAGTGAGCCCGGCACAGGGTGTGGTGATGCCAAGTCTTGAGCGGGCCTCTTCTACAGCCTCGACCATAAAAATAGCGCCAAGCCTCTTCGGCAAACTGACCGCGCTGCCATTTGAGTTTATCGCCGGGTTGTCATCTCCCATGCAAAGGGACACCTAACGGAGTTTGCACCGCACAGGCGAAGCATTTAATACTCCATTCATAAAATAACCCAACTACGATTAATGCAAACAAGTTTTCGAGATCGCACAGTGGGTCACATTTTGATATTTACTTTGTAGTTCGCATGCTTCGGTTGAGCTAGATATAGCTGGATCATATAGCTCGATTTGGATAGATATATATTAGAAGATGAATGTGGATAGGCACATGATAATGCGTAGAAGTGTTTAGACGGATAGTTATGTATTGATAGATTGATATAGATAAGAATAGATATGTGGATATAAATAAATAGATATTAATATACAGATATGGCAAGCTAGATAGGAGTAGAGAGATATTCAGTGATAAATTCAGATCATTGGGTATAGATACAGACGTAAGGAGAACGCATGTTAACTATTCTTTGTAATTTCATATTGCTTTCAAGTTTTCTACATCAAATCAAACCCTTTTAAGGGCTTTGGATTTGTCTTTTGTTCTTTGCTCCACTTCCAGCTCGACAAATATTAAATGTGTTTTTGGCCCTTGTTTTTGTTTTTCTTTGAGCTCTGTCAGTCCACATTTATATTGGCTCGTCGACTTGAAAACTGTTTTCGAACCAATGCCCAGCTCCTTTGGGCAGCAACTGATCCAGTTAATATCAAACTTAATTTACACCTGGGGCATTATTCATATGCAGCCACTCCGCCCTCGCCACTCCACACGCCCTCTATACACTTTTACGAGCGTAATTCCATTGGCGACGCCCACCACTGAACGACGGCGAACGACATGGTCCAGTTTAAGTCAGAGCCCACACCTTCTAGCCAAGTCTGGGGCAGCGGCAGTTGCCATTGCAGCTGGAGTTGGAGTTGATGGCAAAAACAACAACAAGAACAAGAGGCAGCAGCCACAGCCACTGGAGCTCCACACGTGCCACATGTGCTGTCAAGTGCGCAGCAGAACAAGCAGCAAGCACGTCTTCGTCTCCCATTGTGGCCAGTTGCCAGTTCTTAGTATTTTCTTGGTGTTGACGCTGCTTGCTCGCAACAATTTGCTGCATCCACATTTACAGCTTAAGATAAAGTCGGCGACGGAGTGGAAGCTGGAGCTCGAGCCGGAGCTGAGGCTAAGGCAACCTTCAATGAGTGATGGCGACCTCAATGCCAGCCCCACGTTTTCTGAGGCTGTGGCTGCTTTTTTTCGGCTTCTCGGTCTTGGTCAAAGTTGGCTTGCTTGGAAAACTGCTTGGCAGCCTTGCAGAGCTTTTGTTGTTGTTGTTGTTGTTGTTGTTGTTGTTATTGTAGCTGTTGTTGCTGGCATTGTACGTGCGGTTTTCCAAGTGGAAATCGTTGCGGTTGTAAATTTTGCAATCAAATAATTTTTCATTCGCTTTTTCCGACGCCAGCGCTCGACCTGATTTTTCTTTTCATTTTGGCCGCAGCAGCAGCCGCTGCCACAGAGATGAATACAAAAAGTGTTTGCCTGTTTGGGCCTTCTCTGTTGGCCATTCGGCGTTTTATCTGGCTGGAAAAACGTTTTGACCTTTGCCGCTTTGTTCGTGTTCGAACATTTAAACGGAAGTTGATTGCCGCCAAAGGTTAAACTCAATTTCCGTTAAAGCCCCAGTCCCTGCCCCAGCCCCAGCCCCAGACTAAGACGCAGCCTCACTGCGGACCACGTCTTTGGGCCTTCTCTAAAAGCCGAGTTAAGAACTCAATTTCTGAGCATTTCGTAGCAGCTGTTCGAGGGGTTCTCGTTGACGGCTAGTTACGGTTATTGTTGTAGTTCCTGCCTTAAGTAGTTGTTCGAGTTGAAAAGTTCAATTCACAAAGTTCACGAGAAGTTCTCTCTCTTAGCGAGAAGTCGGGGAAAGAGAATCAAAAAGTTTTGCAGCTCAACAGTGAAAACTTTTATACAGAAATATGTATATAGCAAAAATAAACATATATATAAAACAAGTAAGAAAACTCTAGTCGAGACCGCTCGACTAGGGTATACCCTGAACCCTGCGAAGATCCGCTATTCCAAGCATTCTTCATTTCTTTTATATACACATGCATATGTACGTTCATTACAAGCAAAACATACACACACACATACACAGGCGCACGCATACACAAGTGCAAGTCGTTGCGTCAGCTGTTCTTTGGCTGCTTTGCATGGCAATGTTATGGGAAATTAAATGTTTAATAACTTTTTTTCTAGAGCAACGATTTTGATCAAACTTGTTGGGCGTAATCATGTCATCCATATGTATGTATGTGCCAAAGCACAAGTCTCTAGTATTTGATATACGGGAGTTACAAATTTGAGGCGAAGGGGGCGTGGCACCCAAAATTTAACAAAAACCGAAATTGCGTAAGGCTCACATAACACTAAGTGCAAAATTTGAAGACTCTAGCTAGAAAGATGAATTATATAGAATTTTATAACTTAATTTAGATTTTCGTTTTTAATCGATAACAATAAAACGATAAAAGTTATCGAATTTCTGAAACAAACTCGATCTTTTCGTGCTATACAGGAACCTACATAAAAATTTCAAGTCTCTAGCTCTTTGTAGGTTCTGAGAACGACGCGTTCATACATACGGACAGACGGACAGACGGACAGACGGACGGACAGACGGACAGACGGACAGACGGACAGACGGACATGGCTATATCAACTCGGCTTGTCATCCTGATCAAGAATATATATACTTTATGGGGTCTGCCACGCCTCCTTCTGCCTGTTACATACATTTCAACAAAAACATTATACCCTGATTTCCCATTTTCAATGGGCTCAGGGTATAAAAAATGACTTATTTATATATAAATCAATTCAATCGCAGCTCATTTATAATTACTTAACGGCTTTTCAAGTGCGCCCACCAACTGACCGAGTTATTCAAAATAAAAAGCTTTCGGCTCAGGGTCATAAAATCATTCGCTTGTCAAAAATTTGCACTAATTCATTCAAAATAACCGTTAATATGGTCCAACTCATGCACACACACACACACACTAACAGTAAGAGTAATTATAATGCCCACAGCAATCGTCCGAGCCCCAAATGTTTAACTCTCTGGCCATAATCTGAAAATCCCATTTACAAGCTCAAATTACAATAGAGACGCATTGTTTGCTTTTGTTGTTGTTGTTGTTGTGTGGCGCACCCACGCAAGTTATGTCTGTGCGTGTGTAGGTGTAGGAGCTGGGGCCATTCAAATGCAAAAAGAGCAGCGAACAACCGTTACAATGTGCCTCATTAAAACAAAAATAAAATAAACGAAAATGTTGAGTAGCCGCAGCAACAACAACAACAACAACAATAAAACATTAGCAATAAAAAAAAATGTGTAAAAAGTGACTCTCAGGCAAACAATAAAGAATCAGAATATCTATGAAATATTTCACGCCAATCTCCAGGGCGCATCGCAAACGTCACTCAAATAAAACCAAAAACCTGACACATGAAAAATTCATAAAATCGACTGAAAGAGGACAAGTAATAGGCATAAGTAAATAAAAGACATGTATACGTGATAAAATGAGTTAAGAATACTGATCTATCTATCTATAAATGTACATAAATATATGTTTACAGATAGACTCAAATATATAGATAGATATTAATCGATGTAGATAGATAGATTGGGAGAGTGATATATAGATAGGTATTAGTCTTTAAGTACAAGATGAAATTATGCCGAAACATGAACAGATAGATGAAAGACTGATAAGACATCACTTTTATTAAGAATAGATGGATAGATAACTAAAAATATATGCAGCAAGAAGTGGTAAGATAAATAGGTAGCCAGATGAATAAGAAGAGAATGTAGAGGTGCAGATAATATTATACGGATGTACAGATAGGAACTGTTTGTTAAGCGTATAGAGATATAGACAGATACATAGCTATTCAAAAGCTTTATATAAACATAAACAGGCTTAAGAATAGATATATTTATGGATATATGAACTAAGATAAATCCAAATTTTAGAGAATTTTGTTATGGATAAAAATTAATTCAATTTCTCAACTTAAAGTATTTAACATTACATTTAAGTATTTAATATTATTTTTAATTTTATAAGTTTTGCTTAGTTAATTTGGTACAGTCCTTGGCATACTCCTCGTAGTGCTTTGCTTTCCTTAATAATTTCCCTAATCCTAACTTATATTACTGTAGCTTAACATCATTTAAAGCTGATTTTAGAGTTCTAACATTATTTGCATTTTACCTACATTATTTGCATAACAATCGATTCGTTATTTTCTGCCTGTCAGGTGGATTTAATCCAATTTCAATTCAAACCCAGATATTGGCAGCCATTTTTCTTCGTTTTCTTCGTCTTCTCCTTCTTCTTCTTCTTCTTCTTTTATTTCGTGTAAGTGCACGCAAAGTTGCGCTTGAGCTTGAGCTTTGGTCGAAGCTTCGTGGCAGCTTCGTCTCGGCTCTGCCGAACACGGAAGTATGTCAGCAGGTCTCTCGTGTAACGGTAGTTTGGCTGCTGCTGCTGCTTCTGCTGTCGCTGGCACGCTTAGCTGCGCATGCTTAGCTGACGCTAACGTCGCTGCCGCAGTCGCCGCCGCCGCTGGCCTCTTCTGCTGCTCTCTGCTGCCGTTTTTCAGACTGAGCTAGCAACATGTTGCTACGACAACCTGTTGAAAGCGAAATTGTCTGTGCGCTCTCTCTCTCTCTCTCTCTCTCTCTCTCTCTCTCCTTCTCTCTCGCTCTGCGTCTCGCGTGCTCGCGCTGACCAATACCAAACAAGTCTAGCTGCGAGCGAGTAAGTATATTGGCCAATTTGGCTCTGTATGCTTTCTTCTTTCACACACACACATACTTGAATGTGGCCAAGCCTCAAAAACCCAACTTAACTGTTTATGCACAAAATGAGAAAAAGTCTTTTATTTTTGTTGGCTCATTTGCTTTACCGTTCGTTCGGTTCTCCCAAAACTGAACTTCTTCGCTCGCACCTCGCAATTGTTGTTGTTGTTGTTGTTCTTCTTCTTCTTCTTAGACTCTCGCAGTATTTCGGATATATATATATATAAATTTTTTTTTTTTATTCGATTGGCTCTTTGTATTGGTCTTGAATATTTTGTAGTGTCTTCATTTTATTTATATTTTTTGGGCAGGGGGAGGGGGTAGACGCAGGTACTCTGCACCTGTGCCGCATGATAGTTGCTGTTGCTGTTGTTGTACTTTCATTGTCGGTCTCTCATATCTTGACTGTGAAGTCTATCCAAATACGATATGGCCAACCCCCCGCTCTCCCCCGTCCCCTTTGCAGAGCCCAATATTCTGTTGCGTTTATTTCTACCAATTTATATGCTAATTTACCTGATTATTAATGTTGTGACCCAAATTCCATTTGGAAATTATTATTGGCCATTCTGGGTATCGATTTGTTGTTGTTGCTGTTGTTGTTGTTGTTTCCCCCACTTTTCTATATTTTTGGCCCGTCCGTCCGCTTCGTTATCTCGTCCCGAATGTCTCAACTCCGGCTGCATATGGCGGCGTCTTCCCGTGAGTAATCGTCGCGTTAAATATGAAAAGCCCCGTGGAAATATTTTGAAATGCAACCCAGCCAGTCCCAAATGGACTTCGATTAATATTCGTTATACTTAGTATACCTATCGAGATTTGTATTAAGCTCAGATTATGGCTTGTTGGTTTGCTTTGGCCCTGCAAGCTGTCAGCAAGTGGCTCTTGAGGCACCTGCAGATCGCAGAGATTCTCTAAGATGGATTATAACATAACGGAAGTTGCTTGTAAGCTGAGCTTAGTTGAGGCCCAGCTAATGCGCTTTTGCCCTTTACATTGATGAATATGTAAGAGCTAACTGAAAAATGTTTGAGAAAACAGTTACTCAACATATTTTTGTTGTATTTACGGAACTCTAGCATAGGGACATGAATTTTATATTAAGATGAGCTGAAGGTAACTGAATCGTATTGCTTGACTCTTAGAACTCTGGATTATAGCTAATATAATGCTTTGCATTTAGAAATAAAGTTTCGAAATACTAATTCTGATCTGCACTTAGAGTATTCTTATTATAATGATCATAATATATGGCCTCATAATTTGTAGAACGTGCTAACCTTAATCTTCATCTTAATCACAGTTAAGCTACAGATTCTCTGCTGCAAAAGTAATTGATTATATTGAATATCTGACTGTATGACGGAGTGCTTTAATAGCAACTACTAATGTGGATCTTTGTCATCTTCTTCATGTATATTTGCAGCATCTACTGAAGAAAGAGTCAATATTTTGCGCAAGAAGAAGAAGAAGAAGAACCAAACATTTCTGTCCATCGCCTGGGTCAACTGACAATGAAGTTGTGCAGCATGAACGGGCCAAGTGAATCAGAAGTCGAAAGCCTACTGATGAGCCCCTGCTGGGGCCCCACACAGACGAGCAGCCAGGATCAGTATCTGCTGGACGGACACAAGCTGCTGCTGGAGCATGAGCTCGACTCGCTGCCAAGCGATGCGGACCAGAAGAACTCATTGGATGTGCTGGATAATCTGCTGCTGAACAGCTCCTCGCTGAATGCCTTGTCCGATCTGAAGCCGCTGCCTCCATTCACTGGCTACACCGGGCACCTGTCTATCAATGGCATCTCGGGGCACCACTACCACGCGATTGCCCAGCGGCTGCCCGACGAGAGCAACAACAACTACATTCAGAGCGCCTACCAGCAGCATCATCAGCACCAGCACCAGCAACAGCACCAGCACCAACAGTCGAACAACAACAATAATCCTAACGCGAATCCCACGTCCACGACGGCCGCGACGACGACGTGCAGTGGGACAGGCGGGGTCGGCGGCGGAGGCGGGGGCGGCAGTGGTGGCTCCTCGCAGGAGCACAATATCGTATCCTCATCCACCTGCCTGCCCGAGAGCGTGCTCAGCGCGGACGCGGACGCCTGCCTCAACGATGTCAAGCTCTTTGCCGATAGTCAGTTAGATTCTAAGCTCTACTCCGTAGCGGACAGCTGTGTTATAAACGCCTCCAATCAAGGCGGCAATGGCGGTGGTGGCGTCTCCTCGCTGGCCAGCAGCGGGTCCACGCTGACGCCGATCGACCAGGTGGCCGACTCGCTGCACGGCAGCGGTGTGCGCATCTACAAGGATCTGACCGAGTACGTGGACATGAACAGCATCGACGACATTGCCGCGATCATTGGGTCGGCGATAGCGGACACCACGGTGCCCAATCAGCTGGACAAGGAGGAGGGCAACGATACGCGCGACAGCTGGATGGATCTGGATGCCTGGATCGACGGCAACTGCATTCAGCCCGAGGGCAAGGTGCTCGTCTCCCAGCAGGACACGCTCAGCGATTTCATGCTGCCCCACTCGCCACTGCCGGTGCACGCGAGCAGCTCGACGCTGCAGAGTCTTCTCAGCCATGGCTACATGCCGCTGCTGCAGAACCGCCTGCAGCATGGACCTCCTGGGGCGGGCAATGCGCCCGGCAGCGGTTCGTCGGTGGGAGGAAACACGCTCAAGAGCGAGACGCCCAGTTCTACCTCATATTGCAACGAGCTGTCGGCAGCTAGCAGCAGTTGCAGTCCGCCAGGCTCGGTGGTCAGCACCACGGACAACAACCTGATGATCAATCCGCGCTATCTAACCAATAACCCCAATCCCAACCAGCAACAGCAGCAGCAGCAGCAGCAACAGCAGCAGCAGTCGGCCTATCAGCTGACACCTAACGGCCTCTCCGGGAGTGGGCTGAAGGACGGCGGACTGTGCAGTCCGGACATTCTAAGCAACTATCCGCATACGACGAGCACCACAAACGCGCCCACGGGCACGCCGAAGGCCAAGCGCTCCAGGGCGCAGAAGAAGTCCAGCGCGCAGCAGCAGCAACAGCAACAGCAGCTCCAGGGCGACAATGGGGCGTCGCAGCTGAATGCCATGTCGCCATCGGGTGTGGCCAGCTTCAGTGCCAGCGACCTGAGTGGGCTGCTGGGCAAGGAGAAGCCAGTGCATCGGTGCAGCATTTGCAATCGGGGCTTCCTTAACAAGTCAAACATCAAGGTTCACCTGCGCACGCACACGGGCGAGAAGCCCTTCCGGTGCGACGTGTGCGCCAAGGCCTTTCGCCAGAAGGCGCACTTGCTCAAACATCAACAGATACATAAGAGAATTGGGCGTGACTGACCGCGGCCACAATCACAACCCGCTCGCCACTAGCAACAGCCACTGTAAGCAGCAACTGTTTCTGCCCGCACAATTGAGCACTCAGTCGCTTCCGTGTGCTCCGCTTAAGAGAAAGTGCCCGCCAAAGTCACCCGCCCACCACACACCGCAGGCCACCATTGGCCACTGGCTGTGTCCATGGACGGGTCTTTGGGTGCGGCAGCTTCTCGTGTATCGCATTGCTTGACCAAAGCCGGCGTGGATCGCCTCGCGGTATTCACAGACCGTTGGCCATCCTCCTCCTGCCACACCCACAGCCTGCAGCAGGGTGAAGCAATGCCATACACATAGCACTTGATATTCGTTGTTGTTGGTTGCTTTTGATCTCTTCGCCTCTTTTGGTAGTTAGTCCAATTAATCCGGTTATAGGTAGCATATGTAGTATACGATCTAGGCAAAATATATCTATGTGAGCAGAAGATGTTTTGCCTTTTCAAATACTCTCGAGGCGCGACAAGTTCATAGAGTTTTGTATGGAAATTAATTGTTATTTCATTTAAATTCATCTCTTTTTATTACTGTTTGTTCATGTGGTTTAATATCAACCTACTACCTCCACAATGTTATTAATGTTCGCATAATGAAATATTGGAAACACAAAAAATATTCGAGATATTCGAATATATCAAGAAATAAACTTTACTTTGATGACAGTTTGAAGCATACTGAATCCGAATCTGAATCTGAATCCAAACAAGGAAACAGTTTTGGTGTCTGAAAGTACGAAATGAAATCAATATCAATCCAGTTAGAACAAATATCTGTTATATGAAAGCTCTACGACTAAGTTAAGAACTTAAACAAAGTCCATTTTAGACGAAAAATATTGGGTTTAGTTACAGCAAAAGTATTTATGATACATCAGGCAATCCATATCTTGACATTTAGCCTGACTATATATGTATGTAGTCTGTTATATGCGAAATGATATGCCCAGGCAAAGAGACCACAAGCAATGTAAGAACAACGAAGCGTCCAATTGTCTTTCTGCAACTGTTGTTCTGTTTTGATGCAAACCTGCGCGCTTCGAGCACCTAAGGCCCTGGCACAGGTATACATTTAAAAAATAATAATAATGAAAATAATAGCTAGAATTTAGTTAAGCTCTAGCCGAATGTATCTTAAGTATTTGCATAAATAAGATGATTTGTATGTACCTCAACGAGTTGAACGACGGAAGAAGAAGAAGAAAGGAAAACAATAGAAGCAATAAAATTATAAATTACAGTAAATCTAGCATTAAGTAAATGTACAAATAAAACAAAAATAATTACGTATAACTATATATTTATATATGTATCATAAGTTGTAGCGGGCTTGGCAAAATAACAATATATGTTAATATAAAATCATAATTTATAAAATTAAATGAAATGAAAACAAAGCAAACAAAGCATGCATATTAAGAATAATTATGGAATAGTAAAGTACTCAAGTAATAAATCTTATTACACCTACAGTTAAACATTGTTAATTTGTTTTTTAAATAATCTGTTGTTAAACGTTACACTTAAATGGGAAATCGAAACATGTGTCCAATAAATCATATTCTAAATATATTTATTTTCTTGTGCGCAGATATTATGCCTGCAAACCCTTAGCACATATTGCAAATAAAATATTGTTGAAGCTATTTACTTAAGCAAAAAAAAAAAAAATTACAAAAACAAGAAGTAAAAAATTAAAAAAAAATTCATAATTTAATAAAAGTAATTATTTATAATCTAATCCATATTTAATGTTATTTTAGTTTTGTGCAATTTATTTATTCAAGTTGAAATTCCGTTTTTACTTCTAAACACAATTCGATTGTAAATATTTATTTTGTCTAATGTTTAATGTTTATCTAACTAGAAATACAAAATTTTGTCATTTTAAATGAACAAAAATAATATAATATTTAAAAACTGAAACGATTCGTTTATTCCACATTGAGTATACGCCGTGTGGCTCTGCATATTTGTGAGAGTATACAAATGCAGCTCGTTCGAGTGCCTTTGCTTGGTGTCCGCATTGCTTATGCCGCACGCATCACAGAGGAACCTGACGTGCCGCCAGAGTGTGCCAGCAGAGTAGGTGCGAGCAGCTATGGTAAAATATGCAGTCGAAGCCAGCGACAAAAAGAGCGAAGCACAACAAAGCAAACCAAACCAAGTCAATCCCAGTCGAGTCAGAATCATTATATTGACCACAAATACCGCCGCCACGAAAGCAATGTAAAGAGTAAAGAGCCAAAGGCAAAGCCCACACACACACACACACACACACATACACACACAGATACAGATAGAGACTGAGCGACAGAGCGCGGCACCAACACAGCAACAAAATGCCATGCATACTGTCCCACTGACCCAATTTCCAGACTTGTTTTTTTCCACCGAGAGAACCGCACGAAGCAACAGCAGCGGCAGCGACTGTGGCAGCCACAGCGGATTTGAAATGTTAACTCGGAGCGCGGCAATAAGATACAAAGATACTTTGCCCGGTCGCATGCTCTTTCACCGCAGAAACGCAGACCCAGGCACATACACACAGACACAGATACAGAAACAGCTCAAGCTTCAGAGCTTCGACTCCAGCTCCAGCTATACGAGTCTGGAGTTTGTTTGCATCGCATCGCATCGCATCCGCATTTCTATGCTGTCGCTGTATATTTGGCTTGGCTTCGTTTGGGTTTTGCTGCTGCATGTATCTGTAACTCGTTTCTGTATCTTGCGCCTCGTATCTGTGGCACTTAAATTTATGCAACATCATGGCAAAGTCGCTGACTCCTCAGAGCCCCCTCTTCTGCTCACTGTCCACGTTTTGTTCTAATCAAAATGTGCTACGTGCTCGCCTCTGCTCCCGTGTCAAAGGTCAAACTTAAATATTAACAACTGGTCAACATTCAGCCGGCATCAAATCCGAATTCAAATTCCAATTTTTATATAACAAATTAGCCATCGCATCTGCTGCAATTCGTCGAGCTGGGCAGCATCTTCAACCGCTCTTTCGCTTCGTTCATTTCTCTTTATTTTTGGCGTTTTTAATTGAGTTTTTCGTATTCCAATTAAATGTAATTTTCTGCCCATTCGCTTTGGCTTAGTGCCCATCTTAGTCGCTGGCTGAGCACGACCCACTTTCTGGACAAGATTTTGACAGCCGATCCCACAGCCCACAGCCCAGCCAAGTCATTTGCGACAGTTATGGCCAGTAATGAGCGTGGGTACTATGACCGCGCTACGCTAGCTCAGCTAAGCAACTGCCAAGGAATGATGTGTATATATGTATATATCTGAATCCTCCGTAATTATGCAAGCAGACATATCACATGAAAGTAATTTATGAAATAGAAAATAGATAATTAGATACCCTCAGAGCTGAAATATTCCTCATCCTAACTTAAAATATCTCCCATAATATAGTAATATTGCTTACTGAATTCCATTTCTCTAGGTCTTTAGTAAATGTTTCATAAATAATATAAAGCTTTTTACTTCTGCCTCTAACAGAAAACTATTTCTACCTTAGCTAATTAAGGGAATATTTTATGCATAATTAAATTTGTTCACAAGATTTAGAGAAATAAATATAAACTACAAAATATCGCGTCAGAGTTTGTGTTTTAGACACGATGATTAGCTTTAGAGTTAGCGACTTGGCATACCCCGTAATATTATAAGCATAAAACGGGTTTCAATATTCGTAAATAAAAGTTGAAATTCAGATATAGAAATATTTGATACAGATGTGTGTATTTCATAGTTTCTATTTGTCTTAAGTTCCTTATGCGGTGCTGCCTCATTTTAGCATACTAAAATTTACAGGGTATCAGAAACAAAGCCAACGCCTTTCGCCTGCTGTTGTTGCTGTCTCCAGTTGACAAAAATTAGAGACAGCGAGCCAGGCGGACGAATGGACAGATAGACATTACAATAAAGTTAGCTAAATGGCAACGGCGACGCGTCTGTCGCTGTCGCAGTCGCAGTCGCAGTTAACTTTGTCGCATATTGTCCAGCAGTTGTAACTGTTGCTGTTGTTGCTGCTGCTGCTGCTGTGGCGCAGTTAAAGACACAATGACCTTGGGTGAAAGTTGCTCTCCATTTCTATTTTGTGCTTTGCTGTTGCTGTTGCTGCTGCTGCTGAAATTGTTGTTATTGTTGTTGCTATTTACTATTTGCTGGCATGCCATTTTCATACACACGTCTCTTGGCGTGTGCGTGTGTATGTGTGTGTGTGTGTTTATATTTATTGTTATATTTATTCTTGTCACCGTTGTTTGTGTCTCTATCTGTGCGTCTATTTACTTTGAATGCTTTTGCTGCTCCCCTTTAGCTTTGTCTTTTTACACTCGACATGATTTGTTTGTTTTGTTGTATTGTAATTTATCTTGTTGTTGTTGTTGTTGCTGTTATTTTGATTACTTTTGCTCTTGATTGAGCTGCCTTTGATGGATGCACATGAAAAGTTCGACAACGAGCTGGCGCTGAAACAGAAACAGATACAGACACTGAAACAGAACGGAAGTGGCTCGCGTGCAGGAAATAGAAACGAGGCTGAAGGCAAAGCCGAAGACGAAGGCGGAGTAGGTGAGAAAAGGCCAAAATAATATTAAGCAATTGCTTACAGCGATCCGAGTTTTTGGCCAACACTCCGCATAAACGAAGTATTTATAATTTATGCACTCAACTCTTGCATTGACTTGTCGAAGCACAAGCAAAACCAAAAGAATTATAAACTTCAAGTTTGGCGTCGATTTTGCAATGCGCAGCGGCGTCTTCACGCCTCGTCGGCCAGCTGACCAAGATTCTAGGCAGAATAAATCATGGCTATAATTACATTATATTATATTAATAACTAAGCGCTGTGCCAGTTTTTGGCTTCTGGTTTTTGCCCCAACTCCAACGCCAACTTCGACTCGAAACTTCAATTAACTGCAAAAGCAAACAGTGCACAACGAAAATCTTACGAAATACCCAATTACACTTCATTTTTGTGCTCGGCCATATTATATTAATTATGTGCGCCTTAAATTAAGCTTAAATTATAAACCCAAAAAAATGTGAGCTTAAAACAAATTCTAAATTTTTAGTAACTGGCAATTATAGATAAGAACATATGGAAAAATTCTAGAGGCAAGATCCTAATGTGAAGAACAACAGCTCGAATTATTCGTTTTTTGTATTCAAAAATAAATTAAAACAAACCACATTTTTCTTTTACAAAATTTGCAACTCAAAAGTTTTTGGAATAAAATCTAATCTAAACTAATTGAAACATATGTTGCTCAACGAACTTAATTAAATTTTATTACATAATTTCTATTTTTATTTTAGAAAATTTCAAACTTATGTCAATATTTGCGCTTATAATTATTATATAAATACATATGTTCAAACTGATGCTTAATATTATAATAAAAATATAAATGCTTAATATAATATTAAATCCTAATATTTTTGTATAACACAGAAATATATTTTAGCAAGAAATATTATTATTTTCAAACTATTTCTAATATGCTATATTTATATAACAAAATCTTTAAGATGATGTAAAATGTTTCTTTATTCAATTAGTATTTATTAAATTTTAAAATATATATAAAAAATTAACTTTTTTCATTAAATGTATATTCAATATTATTCCAATTTTTTTGTTCCTCTTGGCTTGAAGCGTAAGTAAATAATTCATTTCTATATGGTTCGTTCGTTGTTTTTGTTTTTTTTTTTTTTTTTGTCAAGTTCGTGTTGCATTTTAATGGCACACACAAACGTTGGCCTGAAAGCCAACTGAGAACGGTTAAAGCCGAAAAGTGCGACGCGACTGCAATTAATTTACTTATAATGCAGCATTCTAGAGGCAGACGACTGCCAACAACAGCAAAAGCAACAGCAACAACAACGACCGACAACTGTCTGCCAAACTGTGGCGCGGGATCTAGTCAACAAAATGGCTTGGTAAGGTGGGAGGAGAGTGTGGAGTGTGGGGTGAGCGGAGACGCCTGCTGGCGCTGTTGGTCAGCGACAAGTGACCTCATTTTTATTGGAACCTCGCGGCAAGTTGCGTGGCCACAGCCAGCAATACGTGCCAGTGGTTGTTGTTGCTTGTTCTACTTTGAAATTTCACTTTTCAAATGTGAATGTGTGTCTGTCTGTGAGTGTGTGTGTGTGTGTGTGTGTAGAAAAAATAAATATAATTAATAAACTAAATAAAAGCGAGACGAGCATATTTGTGCGTGCGCCATTCAAGAAAGATTCGTGCTTCGCTTCGGTTCGGTCAAAATGCACTGCCAATGCAGGTTCGTTGCCTAAGTCTTTCGTATTGAAATGCAGCCACGAAATATGTCGAAAATATTAAGGCAGAGGGCAAACGACCAGCAACCACAACAGCAACAGCAACAAGAGCAAACAGACGACAGCCAAAACAACAACATTGACAATTTAACCTCAAACTTCAAAGTGTCACTGTCATGGCCCTTTTTACTGCTCACAGCGGCTTTGGCTGCGGCTGCCGCTGCCGCTGCGACTGAGACTGAGACTACGTTGCAACGGCAACCTCGTCGAGCATCGTCGGTATATAACCTGTTGGCAATTCAGTTTATGACTTTTTGCGCCGCACACTGTGACCAAACAAACAAACTGAACCGGCTAGCGGCATTTTATGGCAAAGCAGAGCTTTCACCGTGACTCCGGCCCACTGTGCACTGCTGCTGCGACGTCGACATCGCACGTATTGCCACGAAAAGTGGGTCAACATGAAACGAGCCAGAAATGTAGAAAAAAGCTGAAGAAAAAAAAAACAAAATACAGCAGCAACAAAAGCAACAACAACTAAAAACCAAATCACGCTGACGAGCTGGCTCAAGACTGGGCATGCATGTTGTTGTTGTTGCTGCTGTGAAAGAAAGCATTCAAGCTGCTTGGCGTGACAGAGATGGCAATAGATGCTGAGCAACTTGCGTTGTAAATTAATTTTTTTTTTTTTTTTTTTTTGTGGGTTTGGCCTTTGGAATTTATGCGACATTTTCTTAGCTATCTAAAAAATATATGAGTTTACTCACCTACTTCTAATAGATTAATATGATAACTAAATTAATTAATTTTCATAGAAAAAACATAAAACGAATTCGATACTATTAAATCAATTTAAATTCATAGTTTAAAGGCGCTACAATTATAAAGCGCCACCTATTGTTCATATTTTTATAAACAACAGTGGTGGCTAACAGCGCTATGTTATGTTTCGCACAGTGGTACCTTGCGATAATATATCGACGAGCCGCCATAACCTGTCACCGATAGTCTTGCTGCTCGGAAATTCTTTTTTGTTTATACTTGAAAAGCATTAGTTGCTTTGTAAAATTAAAATATGTTGAATGGGCAAATTACACACAGCTATGTGGGTAACACGTGCAGCGTGGTGATACCACATCCACATGTCAAAGAAAAACCAAAGTCCACGCCATCACCCGAGGAAGCGGAGGTCTGTTGTGAGAGAGGGGCTGAGGCATTGGTCGAGGCGGGGGCGACGGCGTCAGCAGACGCAACGGGTGCTACGGAACATGTGAATTTGGATCGCATAAGGAACGTCGATATCTTCATTGGCGACAACGATTTGTATTTTTATGCCGATGTCAAGCTATACAAGTGAGTCATGCGTCATGTAATTGACTTAATCAGAAGTATCACAACATTGTTCGTAGATTCCACAGCCGTCGCACTTTCGACTTGAGGGGACTGAAAACAGTGTGCATCAAATATGACACAAACGAAAATTGCTACCAGCTGTGTTTACGCTGCCTTCCGCCCGTTACCATTCCGGGTAGCGGCAATGCAGCTAGCAGCGCCGTGACGCCAAAGCCAAAGACAGCGCGCAAGGAGTATATAGCCGCATTTCTGAATCTACCCACGCTGGCGGACACCTTGCAGGACAAGGAGCCGATGGTGCATGAGTGGAAACTGAAGCGCATCACCGAACAGTGCCAATTACAGCTAGATGCCCACGAGCGTACCTACAAACTGACTAATAATTTCAGTTATGGGTATGCCAGTGGGTACAGCGGCCCGCTCCAGACTAGCGAGGTAAGTGCTCTACAAGTTGTATAAACTAGTTGTGTAACTTGATCAGCAATCAATCATGGCATTTCAGCTCGACAAGTCGACTTGCCGTGTTCCGGAGCCAGAGCGACTGAGTCCTTTGCAACGACGTCTGGAACGCGTTGGCGATGAGATTAAACGCTTTTCGCGCGACCAGTACAAAATGAACTTTGTTGAGTTGCAGGTTCCAGCTGGACACCAGAACCCATTGCGCTTCAAGCCCAAAATCCATGAAACGTCCATGACACAGGAACAGGCGCACTTGCTACATAATCTATGCAGCCGCACAGCCTCCACTGAAGGCTCAGACTCAGCATCAACGGCCTCTTCCCAGTCCAGTAGCCAGTCCGAGCGCCGTGTACAGAATGAAATCGACTGCGGTCTAATAAGCATTGTGTTGGCTATATGCTATGATGTGCGCATCACCAACAACGAACCGACCTGTGAGTCAGGCTGGACACGCAGCATACTGTGTCCGTTGTTCTGCTACTTTGAGCAGTTCGACAACTATCGAGACGTCCTAATAGCATTTCTGCGTCGTGTGATCACCTATCCGCTGTATCGCAACTTCGAACTAGGTCGCCAGTGCGTCAGGGATGCCATTGAAGTGCTGAAAGGTGGTCGCAACTGGCTGATAAATCAGCTGCTGCTGACCCACCTTCAGTTCGCCACCGGCGAGCCTTGCCGTGACAGTTTCAACAACTATTATTTGGAGGACTATATACGCTATGTGAGCAACGCGACAGAGTGCAGCGATGAGCACCTGCGCCTGTTGGCGCGTAATCTCAAGAATGTGCTAATGGATGTGTCCAAGCGGCAATTGGATCTGGGTATCATTGAAATTGAGACTGAACTTATCCAAGAGCTAATGCAGGAAATGCGTATCGATGCTGGGAGTGGCAGCGAATCGCCCTCGCAACAGCAAAGCAACCATGGTGATGATGAAATGGACATGGATGATACATCCGGGCAAGAGGATGAGACAACGACCGACGACGATAGCGTTATTACCGACTCGTTCGATAGCATGGACTTGCGTTTGATCGAGAACGATGTCTACGCCGTCGACGAGGAGAACGAGGTAGATGACGATGACGGCGATGAGGCTCAATCGGAAGTTGACGATGACGACCACGAAAGCAACTCATCAACCACCACAACCAGCGATGCTGAGGGCAACAGCGTCATCGAGCAGTGCACCAGCAACAGCGAGGCTGCCGCCAGCATCAGCGCGAGTGCCAGTGCCAGCACGAGCACCAAGTAGACATTGCCAACGTTCCATGTTGTCAGTCCTGCCATGCCTAAACCAATCTAGCAACCAACAAACCAAGCAGCAAACTTAATGTCAAAGAACGGAGGCTAAACAGTGATTACTTTTATGCAAACCGATATGTGAAAGTAAAATTTTAAAAACGAAAACATAAATCAAAAACAGAAACAAAAGCAAAAAACACAAACGAAAAACCTATTTAAATATTAATGTCTACGAGAATTTTAAAACAAAACACAAAGAATGGTTCAAGCCAAATGCAAAGGAGTCTTTGCATATACAAACATATATACATTTTATTCTCTTTTTGCTCTACCATAGTCGTTTTCTTAAACATAAATCGAAAAACTTAGCATTTAGCGTGACATAAGCTTACGAAATTTGAATTTTGAATTCTTCAAACCAAAATCTAGTTGTGCATTTTGTATATACTTACATACATACATTTATACATGTATATTTATATATATAAATATCTATTTATTTATATATATATATGTATACATACATATACATACAATTAAGAATATATGTTGTTGGTGCTGCAAGCATATTGAAATAAAATATCGAAACAAAAACAAAAAAAAAAGAGGCAGAGTCGTCTCGAAGTTCCCAGTTAGTGTTGTATAAATGTCACAAGAGTCATGGCCAAACAAATGTAATAATACTATATATATATATATATATATATATATATATATATATATATATATATATATATATATATATATATATATATATATATATATATATATATATATATATATATTTATACATATATATTTTTTTCTTAATATTTTATCTAGCATTTTCAATGTCAACCCCGCCGACTGAGGTTCGGCATCAAAAAATAATAATTTACTGAAAATGTGATTTTTAAAACTTAATGGATATGGAAACTCTGCAAATATTTTGCAAGTTTTAATTTCTCTAACGGCAAACAATAAAGAATTTAAAAAATATAAACATTTTGGAATTGAAATTGAGTTGAGATGATTTTAATAATATCTGTGGGAACAAATTAATCATGGGCTACTTACGTTATGAGATAGACTGGGACTACAAAGACTTCCTTTAAGCCAGGCTTTATACAGGTAACAGAAACATGGAGTGGCCTTTAGCCAACTGTGAGCTGATCTAATAAAAAAAGCTTAAGAAATAATTTGTAATATTTTATTTATTCATAAGTTTGCATATCTCTGTACGTTTACAAGCTAATATTTAAATATTTATGGACTGTTACTTGAAGAACTGCTGGTGTTCGCTCTTAAATTACGGTATATACGTACGTATGTAAAGCTAAAATTTACAAGTTAAACTAACTAGGCATTTAGAAATCGCTAGAAGAAGTTGCGTAAACATAAACACTTCGCACGCCCCAGGCGAGGCCAATTGGTTTCTTGGACTTTGTCAGTTTTCAGATTTCATTATTCATTATTCAGCTTTCAGATTTCAGTTTTCGGTTGTCAGGTTTTCTCTTCTATTTCTCTATATATACAAGTTACAATTGTTTAACAACGAAAAATGTTTTTAGTTCATTTAAAAGAGCTCTTAAACACTACATACAACATGGCGGCCATTTGAGTGTGTGGACATCCTTTAAATCCTGCGCCGGGGAATGGAATATCGTATTCATTTCATCATTATCTTTTCTTTCCTTTACTGACACTGAGTTTGGAGTTTGGAGTTTTTAAGTATTTACAAGAACATTGTTCTAAGCTAGTTTTGGGTGCGTTGAGTATTGCCTCTCTCGCCTGAACGACCCGTTACAGATCTGCAAGTGGGCAAGAATTAATGATATCGAAACGCACGGGCATAGTCGAGTGATCATTGACACTTACTCATTGTCTCCTGCTGAATCTCTACTTTGTACGAGGGATTGTCGTAGGCTGCGTCGCTCTTGCGTGGCGGTGTTATCGATGCCGTCTGATGCACTCGTCTCCTGGTGATGATCAGTAGCAGTGCAAGCGTCGACATTATCGCCAGGGCGGCAATCACCGAGACAACGACAAGTGGGCCGTAATAGTCGCCAACTGGCTGATCGGAGACGCCTGCAGTAAGCAGTTTGCCTATGTGAGAGTGAGAAAGAAAGTAATAAAAGTAAATATAGATACAGCAATAATGGGTTCCTTGTGAAGATCTCTTCAAATGAACTCTAACTTTTAAAAGATCTCTTAAACACTACATACATAGTGATTCTAGCATTACCAAGATTCTTAAAACTCAAATAGATCCTTTCAAGAATACGCAAGACTTGAAATTGAAGAAGCTCATCTTAAAGGAATTTACAGAGAATATACGACTCGGCTTACCTGTTTTGCCTGGCGTCGCTGGGCCACCCGGCTTGGTGATGAAGTTGACCACGTTGCTCTTCTTGGTGTTGCCGTTGGTGAGGTACATCTCCAGCCAGAGGCGGTATTTGGTGCCCGGCTTGAGGTCCATGATCAGAGTGCCTGTCGTGCTGTCCCGCTTCGCAACCTTGAAGACGCTCGAGTCCTCTTTGCCGGCATCGCTCTGGTAGATGGCGCGATAGATATGCACGAACTTGTCCTCCGGATAGGGCACGCCATTCCAGGAGATTTCCACACTCTGTGACTTTACCTTGGTGACATTGACCATCACATCGAATCCGTAGACATCCGTCTTGGGTGCTGTGCGCACCTTGATCATGTGGCCGGCCAGCAGCTCGGCTCCATGGCCAGCAAATGGAATATAGTAGAGTCCGATTTCGTAGCCCGTATCAGGTTGCAGATTCTGTATGGTGTAGCCGGTGAGGGTGCGGTGTATCAAAGGCGAGGAGGAGTAGATCATGCCCGTCAGCTCCTTGTAGCGCAACTGTACTCCATCAACGTACTCCATCTGGTCGTCGCCCAGCTTCTTCCAGGTTAGCTGCAGCCAGGTGGCGTTTGTTTCGCTGACATTCAGCTCTGGATCCTCCACAGTCTTGAATATGTCCTGGAAGTCTGGTCTGTAGTCAGAGATCTGTGGCGGTGGTGTTATCGTCCGCTCGGCTGGCATCTTAACCGTAAAGACTCTGCTCGTAGGCTGCGAGTTGAGATCGCGCAGGATCAGCGTTATCTTCACCTTGTACAGTGAATTGGGCTCGAGGCCGGGCAAGTCGAACTCCATTTGCGAGGTGGCAATCAGGTCTTCTGGCGGTGCGAATATCTGCTGCTCCCAGCTAGACGTGTCATTGCTCGGTCCATTGGTGTAACGCAGCTCCACGCGTCCGTGAAGATTCACATAGACCTGGGGCACAGTGAACACAATGCGAATGGTGCGCGGATCAATGGCCTCCAGAGTGTGCACCTCGATATCGGGCTGCAGATTGTTGAAGCCTAGAAAAGGTAGAAGAGTATTGAATATTTTGATTTGTGATCGATCTGTGAATAGGCTTGAGCACTACTAAACGTTTCTAGTTCCAATTCCAAAACATATCGAAAAAGATTTATTTTATTTTCATATAAATTTGGGATCTACTTGGAATTGGTACTCAGAATTATGTTTTATCCATTCTCGCTCACTTCAAAGTGGAAGTTGGGATTAGTTTGGGTTAAATCGTTATCTAAGAAGCTCAACAATGATGTGGATGACTGGTAATGAGTATATATGTGTGTGTATGTGTGTGATTGTATGTGTGTGGAAGCTGCAGTAGTCTCAGTTAGTACAGTAAAACATTGTCATTGTGTATATCATAGTATAGCAGTGTCCATACGGCATGAGGAGAAACTAGAATAGGCTAAATAGAGTGTGACTAGAATAGAGTAGAATGTCAACCTGCTTGCTGGGTGGGAAGCTTGTCCGGGCCCTGGCTCTGGCTCTGACTCTGGCTCTGGCTCGGACTGTGGTGCAGGCTGTGCTCGCTTGCCTGTGTGGAGAGACCAGAGCTTGTGCTAGAGCTGGGCGCAATGCTAGGCAATTGCTGCAAAGATTCATGTTGCTTAGGCTGCTTTTGTTGCTGATGTGGCTGCTGTTGCTGCTGGGGATGGTGCAATGCTGGGGGCACGCCCAGGCCGGGTATCAGCGGATAGCTCTCATAGGCCACGGGCTGGCCATCGACTATGGCAATGCCATGTGGAGGCGGTGGTGGTGGCACTCCACTGTGCACTATGGGCACATAATGTGGAGGCAGTGGTCGTTGCTGTTGTTGTTGCTGCTGCTGTTGTTGAGGTGTGGAGCCGGGTCCGCCTGGCACACTCTGCTGTAGATGCTGCAATATTTGCTCGATTCTGACATGTGAGGGCAGATTGTGGTTGTCCTTCTGGGACAGTGGCTGTCCCGGATGTCCAGGCTGCTCAGCACCCAGAATGTTGAACAGATCCGATTGGCTGGTCGGCACCGGCGGCGGCTTGCCCTGTGGTATGCCATTCGGATTGATGTCATATGGTTCATAGGGATTGTAGGCATCATAGGCGGGCTTTGAGGGATTGTAGAAGCCATAGGGTCCAAGCTGCTGCTGATGTTGTTGCTGCTGCTGATAGTCGTTGTAGTGGCCGCCCAACTGCAGTGGCACATAGCCGCCTCCCGGTGGCAATGGTGCCCCATTGTTTACAACGTCCTCCTGCTGATCCTCGTGAACGTCGTACTTGATGTCATTTTGCTGCTGCTGCTGGTGTTGTTGCTGCTGCTGCTGCTGCACCTTCTTGTGGTGCTTATCATGTTTGTCAAAGACGCCTGCACCTGTCTTCGGTGGCTTGCCGTCCAATGTGGGATAGAAGGCGGCCAGCTGTGGCTTCTTCTCATAATCGGCATCCGTTGGCTTCTCATGCAACACTTTGCTAGTTGTTGTTGCCGCTGTTGTTGTTGTTGTTGTCGTTGTTGTCGCTGTCGATGTTGTTGTTGTTTCTGATATTGGTTGCATGTTGAATGGTATTTTGATTATTTACAAATGCATAGCGTTATTTTATTTTTTGGTATGTGCATAGAAAATAAGTATATACATATATATAGCACGCCATCAAATCAATATAAAATTAAAATAAAAAAACAGCAGAAGAGAGAAAGAGAAGGCAAGTTAAGTGGCAAAAGCAGTACAAAATCAAAAATGAAGTAAAATATGCGAGAGAGATGAGCGATATAAATGAATATGCCTTGAGATGTCTGATAAGGATTTCTTCAATTATTCTCCAATTGCTTTCAGTTGACATGAATATTCATGAATATTCAGTCAGCGCCACAGCATGAATTATAGTTTGAGTACATTTCATGATGCTGCATCAACGTGGCTTAGAGCCCTTCGGTAAATTTCGATTAGACTTTTGCATGCAATAAACGAAATGAAGTTGCTTCATGCATTCCCTAACCATATTTACCAGCTGGAGTTGAGGATTGGTTGGCCGGATCTTGTTGAGTCTCCTCCTCCTGATCCTGCTGCCCAGCAGCGCCGATCTTGGGCACCAGCGGTGCGCAGGCCCAGTGCTTGCAGCACTCGTCGTCGGGTATGGGCAGCAGGCGCGCCTGAGCCGGGTGGCAAGGCAAGTCAGCGGGCGGCAGAGCCAGCACTGGCGGGCAGGCCGGGCGGCACTCCACCTTGCCGTTCTCGCAGTAGCAGTGCTTCTCGCAACCTTCAGGGGGAAGCATGTGAGGAGGGCAGAATGTGTGACTGATTGTTGTCGAGTGAGCATGGGTCGATTACTACTTACCCGTCAGATTAGCCGGAATGGGTGCCCAGTTCTCGAACTCCATGCCCTGGTAGGTGCAGGTGCCGTTGTCCATGCAGCGCATGCTCTCCGGACAGCAGTGTGGTGCCACGGGCTTGAAGTCAGCCGGCACCGGCTCCCAGCGAATGCAGAGTGGATTGAGCACGTCCAGGCCGAAGGTTGAGGGACACTCAACCTTGGCGCAGTGCACGCCCTGCTCGTTGCAGATGCACAGCTGCTCGCAGCCGTCGCGGAACTGCTGGCCCAGATCATACTGCACGCCCTTGAAGCTGCAGGTGGGCGTGGCGCCGCCAGCATCGCGTGCCTGCTCCTCCAGCCCAAAGCTGCGCTCCTGCTCGTGCTCATCTCCAATGCTGTTCAGGCCGCCATGCAGCACTGGTGGCAGCGGCTGCTGCTGCTCGTGATCATCCAAAGTCACATCGCACAGCTCCAGCTGGCAGCAGACGTCCTTGGGATCCTTGACATAAACACACTTATCGGCGCGCGTATGATTGCGTTCCGGGCACCTTGGACGGCAGTTCATGATGCCTCCTTCATCGCAGTGGCAGATCTGCTCGCAGCCAATCTCCAGGCGCTCCCGAAACTTGTAGATGCCGCCCTCGTAATGGCAGTCGTTGCGTGGCTTGGGCGTGCCTTCTAGTTTTAGGTGTATGTGTATGTGTGTGGAGTTCAGAATGTGTGTGTGTGTGTGTGTGTGTGTGTGGTATGACGTTTATGGAAAGCACAAAAAACATGGCATTAAAGCATGAACCACAGGCTGTCAAGCATTAGCTGTTTAGCCATAGCAAAAGCTTTCTCTGCATCTGCCGGCTCAAATGGGAGCTGGACTCACCTTCGCTCTGCTCAGCGGCAGCAGCAGCCGGCATGCCAGCCATATCGGCTGTGGCCACGCTGGGTTCCAGCAGTGGCTCCACGCACTCCATAGCCCTACAGCATTCATCCTCCTCCACGATGCGCTCGTGACAGTGCGGATTCGCCATGGTGCGTTGGCTGCCGCGCGGATAGCTGCCACCCTTGCAGCGCGGCTCACAAATCCACTCGCCACGGTTGCAGGTGCAGCGCTCATCGCAATCCCGTTCCATACTCTCGCCATGCTAAGGAGGCCAAAGAGAAATAACAAATTAGCAAGCTGACTTGAGATTGCTGCAGAGGAATATTCTGTGTTGGAGTTTTGTTTACATTTTAATCAAAACAATGTTAAATGTTAAATTTTAATTGTTTGTATTAAAAAAAAAGAGTATGTGTAAATTAGCTAAATATATACATATACATATATATAAATATATATAACTCTGTCACGCATAAAATCGTTTATTCTATATACCTACAGATTAGATAGCATTCAACCGAAGCAGTCTGCAGCTTACAAAAATTATAATTTTTTTTAAATATTTCTAAGCATTAAAAAAATGTCATAAGAAATGTGTTTTCAATCCAAATTATTAACCCCAATTTTATTTTTATATGAATATTTGTTGATCTCGAAATGTGTTTACAAATGATGCGGACAAACGAGTTCCATTAGCTCAGCGGCATTCGAGTTATTCGAGTTAATTTGCTGCCGCTTTCGCTGCTTAAAAAATCTCGCCAGCAATAAGTAGCTAGTTATTTTTAGTGAGTGCCTAAGAACTGTGGCCCAATTGGCAGCTAATGACAATAGATTCAGTGCTCCGGTTTGGCGAATTTGATCGTGAAAGGCGGCTGAAGCTATTTGCGCACAAATTGCGTCAATTCGCGTAGCGAACTGTGCGGGTTGCTCATCAATCATTTGTTCATTCGCTCATTTGTCGACTGCTCGAAAGAAAATTGGTAAACATTTCCTGCTCGACTTGGAGTCTGAGTGCACCAATAAGCAGATATGTCAAAGCGCGGCTCAGACTTGTTTGTGCTTGCGGCGCGACCCACACGCGCGAGCTAGAGACAGATTGAAATCGAGTTTGTTGCCTGAGTCTTTTGTTTTGCAGTGCGCTTAATTAAAAAGGTTCGTGGGCTGTGCTCTCTCAGAACTTTTTATATGCCTCTGAAATGAATACGTCTCGTTTTATACGTGTGATATTTCGCCCCTTGACGCCTAAAAGAAACACATTAGCTTTTCTTGAGAACTTTTTATCTGAAGAACCTATAAAAGCCCTAGCCATTATGCGCAGGCAAAGGCTAAGCTCACGCTGGCACACTAAACCATATGCCCGACTAGCCCATAAAGAGAGTTCGATTTACTGGCCTTTTGGCTGCTCACTTTAACAAGTATTTGGGGCATGCTGCTCGCAGTCGCGTTGGCATGTTGCACGTGGCCGCTGGCGATCGATAGCAATTTATATATATGTATATATACATATATACATATATATAAAATACCAGAGCAATAACGGACAATTTATTAAAAGTGAAAGCAAAATTATTTCATATCGAAACGTGCCGCAAACCTGATTATGAAAATTCCAGCGCAAAAAAAAACAATTAAAAATATATAAAAAAAATTAATAACTAAATTGAATTAACAGCAAAAATACTCTGAAATGTGGTAAAGAGGCAAAGAAAACTGAATCTTAATTGTTGTATAATCAACAAGATGCCCTGCACCAAGAGCTCAAGTTGCTACAGCTTATCTGCATTAATTGCCTCGATGTTTTCTTGTTATTAACGACTCACAAAGAGCATAATAAATGCGAGAGACTCGATAGAAACTGCTGATAGAGTATCGAGCGTTTAATTAAAACAAAATCAACAGAAACAGGCCGACAACACACAAGCAAAGAGCTTTCGACAGTAACGGCCACAGCCACAGCAACAAATAGCTGAATGGGTTGGTCAGTAGTGCAAGATGGAGGCGTGGCAAGTGCTGCTGCAGCTCTGTCGGCAATCCATTGCCTGCGGCTTGGGTGCAATGTTTGATGAACACGTCACACTTGGCCAGACAGAGCAGGCATGCAGCAATTTATGTATACTGTGAGATGCTGGCATTAATTAGATTATAGATGAACAGACAACAACAAATGATTCTAACAATGCCACATTATGACGTTGATTGCCCAGACTAAGGTTGGGCCTGATAATGAGTCTGAAACAACAGCGACGACGACATCAATCACAGGCCAGCAATTTGCTGGCATTTTTTCGATTTAAAGGCGCGCAAATATTTGCATAATTGCTGCTTGCCCAAGCAAGAAAACCGCGAAAGCAGCCAACAAGGGAAATGTGCACCAAAAATATTTTTGGAGTGCACACAGCAACAGCAGCGGCAGCAGCAGCTGCGACAAACTCTTTGTTGACTGAGACTGCCTGTTGACCGGTTTTTATGAGTGGCCCAAACTCGTTGCGCATTATGCAATCAAGTGACGACAAGGCAAATTGGAGTTGCGTGCCAGGAAGTCGCAGAGCTTGCCAGCCCGAAATGGAGGCGGCTATACATAAATGCATACGCATTCGCCGGCTGTCTAGAAAATTAAGGAGCGTACCACAGGGGTGCCCAGATAGGTGTAAAGCACTTTGCAGCTGCCAAACTAATTGCTGGCTGCAAAGATTTCTCAATTTACTTGGCTCAAGACACTTCTCGATGAGTCTTACTTTTACTTTTGAAATACGATTTTTCTACTATTATTAAGGGTTCTTTAACTAAGTCTGTATCTTTGAATTAGTTCAATATATGCACCTTCACATATCACATATACAAATACACATTCATATGTAGAGCTTACCTTATAGCTCACATTGCTGGCCATACATTCGCGCTGCATGGTATCTCCGCTGGCTGTGATCTCCACAATTTTCGGCACTTCCGTTTCAGGTTGAGCTGTTGTCGATGTGGTTGTTGTTGTTGTCGTTGTAGTCGTAATTAGCTCAGTGCGCTCCTCGTCCATGCTGACGTCGCTGAGATCCATAAGAGCCTGATGCATGGTGGCATTGTGATGGAACAGTAGCTCAACATCCCCGCCACCACCAGCCGAGCGACCCTCGCCAGCGAATGCAACAAATGGCGTATCAGTTGTGGTCGTTGTTGTTGTTGTTGGTGTTGTAGTGCTGCTGCCACTGCTGGTTGCTTCGTCCTCAGTTGGGTGCTGCACTCCAAGCACATGCTGTCCTTCAACAATGTTAATCACTGGAGCCCCATCCACTTCGGAGCGCGGCATGAGTGTAGTGGCCTCTGCCTCCGCCTCAGCCGTTGTCTCAGGCTCGACAGGTCTTTCAGTCGGCTGCTGACTCTCGGGCTCATTCATATTCATGGCGCGTGCTCGGGATGTGGATGTCGTCTCAGTTGATGGCTGCGCCGTTGCCTTGTTCTCCATACTGACAATAATGCCAACGCTCGATTCGGTTGTCGTTGTTGTTGTTGTTGTTGCTGTTGGTGTTGTCGCTGCCGCTGCAGTTGTTGTTGCTAGTTCGCCCTCCTCGGTGCTGCTCGACAGCATTTGATAATCTTCGTGCTCGGCCAGGCGATCATGATTCTCGGACAGTATATGCACATGATAGGGATCTTCGGACTCACTTGTTGTTGTCGTTGTTGGCGCGACAGTGGTTGTTGTTGTCGTCGTGCTTGTTGTTGTGGTTGTTGTTGTGAGTGCCGACTTGTCGCTGTCACTTTCATTCTCACTGATACTGGACACGTTCTCCTCGCTGTTGCTGGCCGTTATGAGCGTCGCCGGATGTCGAAAATTATTCAAATCCTTGACATCATCGTCGTTCTCATTCGAAATTTGGTTCAGCAAGAGCTCATTCTGCTCTTCCTGCTGCTCCTGCTGCTGCTGTTGCTCCGTGGTAGCATCGCCTCCCACGTTCTCAGCATGCTCATCCTTCAATGGAATGTGCTGAATGTGCGTCTGCTCCAGCTCCGCCATCTGATGTACGATCTCAACACGCGGAGTAGTCGTTGGCTCCGTGGAGGTAATGGGCTCAATACTCGTCGAGCGCAGAGTGGTTTCCTCTTGGGCACTGTTGCTGCTACTACTACTAGAGGTGCTGCTAGCTTCAACTGCAGGCAGTATTGTCGTCATCTCTGCAAACAAACAAGACAAATATACGATTAGTAAATTGAATATAATATTATAAATTATAAGTATATAAAAGAGGCTAAATTTAGGGCAATTAAAGTGGAGTTAAAGCATAAATAAATAATTTATAAAAATTGAAATTTTGATTTATTCATGTAATGCAAATTTCATCATCATCAGATATGAAAATATAAAAAGAATAAGAATAAGAAAATATTGAATGCCGATGTATCGATGGGAATCTATAGAAGATTTATGCAGAATATAGAGGAATGTCATCAGAGAATATATATGAAGCAGTAGAGGCAACTAAACTATAGGTATCTGGAGTCGAGTCTGCAGTTCTCTAACCCAAAGGCCATTGCTGCAGCTATCAAGTCATATTGATGAAATTAAATAAAAAGATAACAAACATAGTTAAAATCCTCAATATCAACTTTCATCAGTTTTATCTCAAATATGTATAAGCACGTATCGGAGTAATACTTCGATAGAATAAATACATTATAGATAAACAATTTTTTGTTCAAATTTAATATTATTCAAGTCTTGGCTCAATCATATTTATTATCGCTTAGCGTTAATAATTTCACACATAAATATTAATTAATTTCAGTTCAATTAGCACCGCCGAAAGCTATTGCCAATTTCGGGCTGCCATTGACAGTTAGAACTGATATTGACTCTGTCGAGGGGTAAATAAACTTTAAGCTGGCTATTCTTTTTTCTCTTTTTGCTAAGCTGGCCCACATTTACGGTATCGGTACATCGACAAGAATTTGCGAACAAGGCTAGCGGAAACCGAGCTGAGAATGAGTAGAAAACAACATTGCCTACTCGTATTGGTAATATCTCACGCGTCCCGGCATTGGCAGCGTCAATTGGCAACGCCATCATTGGAATCAACTAGTAATATCTGCTTGGCTGTACAACGGGCGAAGACACAGCTTCAGTTCTGCGGAATCGGCAAGGTATTCATTAAGCTGCGATTGCGTCTGTGCTAGCTGAATCATCGGGCCCTGGCCCGCCATTCTCGGAAGACAAGCCCTGCGATGCCAAAATATCAGCCAGCCGCATCTTTTCTGATTTTTTTCCCCCACTTTTTTTTTTCTTTTTGTGTTGTCTTTGGTTCTTTGGAGATTTTTTCGAGCTTTGCTTTAACGCGCTTAACCTGAGACTGCGACTTGGGCAAGTTGTTATTCTTTAGAGACTCTTATGTTGCTGTGTTGTTGTTGTTGTTGTTGTTGTTGCTGTTGTTGTTATTATGTTTCTCAGCTTTGGTATGTTGTCTGTTCCTTCGCTGTTATATAATTACATTTATTTTCGGGCATAGTTTCGGGGCGCAAAGCTCATGTCATAAATAAATGATGACTTTACTGGGACCTCTCCAGCTTGTATTAAGCAACATCAACAACAACAGCAACCAGAGCTACACACTTGACTCAGTCTGGGCACAGTGGGACGAAACAATATTAAAAAGAAACCCACTTAAGCCAAATTGAATTAAATGTTAATTTGGTAATTGTTACTTTGTTTGAAAGTTAAATTAAGCTCCTCAAATGGCATCAAGATTTAAAGGTTTTTTTTTAGCTCAATTAACAATTATGTTGAGCCTAACGAAACCAACGTATTTGAGTACTAAAGTTAAGTTACAGTTAGTATATACTTAATCCCATCTTTACTTATAAACAGCTGAATCAGTATTTTATTATCATCGTTGGTATTATTTCTAAGCACTTCTAGCATATTTAATCTAAGGCGTGCCGAAGTACTTAGTACAAATTTAATGATTGAGCCAGATCTAAGCTTCATTTGGCGTTCGTCTCAGCAGTTGTTAGATTTGAAATTATTGTACATAGCTCGTTAATCTTAATACTCGGACATGGTTCTCTCGCAGTCCTTAAGCTGCTTGGAATGTAATTTTCTTTTAATTTACACACTCTTGCGTGCACTTGGAACTTTCAGCTCCAACTGCTCAGGTTACGAGCCAACAATAAATGGCCATTACTTTATGGATCCTTGGTACCTCCGCTGACTCATGGCAAGCCAAAGAAACAAAAAATAAAAGCACCCGCAAGTCAACTTGACGGGCGCTGCAAATGTGGCCCCATGGGGGCGATTCAAGAGCCAGTGACGCAGGCATAGACGGGGACGGAGAACTATGCGTTCGAGTGTGCCTCTAGGTACAGTGGCTGTCATGCATGCGTGGTAATAAGCATATAGTGGCTGTCATGCATGCGTGGTAATAAGCATATAGGCAGCAGGCAGCAGGCAGCTTGCAACAGGCGGCTGTTCTTGCACAGTTGTCGTCGCTCCAATAAGAAAAAGTGCCTTTGGCTCAGCCCAAGCCGCATGCAACGGACGCCAATTTAGCGCTAAAAAAATAGAAGAGCTGCGCACAGTTCGTTAGCCCAGACAGAGGCCCAGGTCCCAGGTGCCAGCCCCTGCCACAGCCCTAGCCCTAGCGCAAGTCCATGCTGTAGCATGCTCATAAATGCTCTCGTCTCTTTTAACTGTGTATGTATGTCTCTCTGGACCTGTGTGTGTGTGTGTTTTATGTTTTGGCTGCAGACGTTGCTTTTATTGTTGCTCTTACTGAGAGTTGAGGGGCCAGAACTCGCGATAGGGTTACTGACTTGAACCTTGAATTTCAGTTCGTTATGCTGCCAGCAGCTTTTGCTGCTATTGTAGTTGTTCTCGTTGTATTTATTGTTGTTGTTGCTGTTACTGTTGTTGTCACGGTTAGCCGTTTATAATAGTCGATGTTGCAGTTGTTGCCGTTCTTCGAGCTCCTTTGTTTTGTCCATTTCTACTCGGTGCACAATTTGTCTTTTACTGTCATTGATTTTCATTTTTCACTGGCACTCGTTAAGCGCTTCCAACCGCCTTCAAACTACATATTTGTGTCCATATATACACCAACGTATATATGTATATAGATAAGTTTATCTGCATTTATATGTTGGCAGATGGGTAAGGTTCATTGCAACGCTTTTGGTGGTCTCTGGGTCTCTGTTAGGCAAGCAGGTTTCATTTAGCCAGTTTATAAACACATATATGTATCAACTGCATACAAAAGACTCAGGCAACGAACTTGGCTTGTTTGTTAACCATGTCAAATGGACTCTTGGTCTCAGCCTTGTTTATGATGTGCACAGTTAAGCCAAGCGGCCGGCTTGATTATGATATACGACAATGGCTTCTATCCGCATGCCTCGTTTTATTTTTCTTTTAAACGCCCACAACAACTAGACAACCACAACAACAACAAGCAACTTCAATAATACCAAGCACTTATGCAGAAATGCAAAACGTTGTCGGTAGTCAAAACTCATTTGCGGTTTTTTCAAGTCGCCGCACGTTTTGCGGCTCTGAACAAACAGACAGCAATGCAAGGAGTTGGTCAGAGGTCTTATAAGAGGTCTACAAACGATGTGCTTAGAATTGACAAGCTGTCACTGGGAGCCGCATGCATGCTAACCGGATGTCTTTCTCGCCAGCAGCTCAGAAAACTAAATAGATTTACGGTAGCTAGCCATTAAACGGAACTGCTCATAATAGAGCTCTTTCAAGATCTTGCACAATAAGCGTGAACTCCAATCTATGACTAAGCATTTCCAATGGAATTTTTCCGATGGGTTCGAATTTAGCACGATTTTGAAACGCATTTTAATACTTGTTAAGAACACCTGAAATAGAATAAAGCATGCATAGATATAGCATATACACATATGTATGGCTGGAGATTATATCACATCGGCCATAGGGGAATTGGAAAAGCGAGAAAATCTTTACCCTCGATTCAAATGAAGATTGATGAGCTTGTCTGAATATTGATCTTAAAATACTGAAGTCACGCACATGAAGAGCTTGTCAAATCGAACAAATCTATATATTTAACAAATTATGTAAGCAGTTCAACTGAACTCCGCTTTAGTGGGCTTATGATATAGACAGAGAAATATATTATATAAATTATTTGAATGGGCAAAACTCGTAATACTCCAAATCAATATATAACAAGCAATAAGGCAATGTACATATATAACCGAAGTGGATATTCCGCATGACTCCTCACACATTGGGCGATATTCGAGTGTCTGTTTTGGCGGTAAATAATGTTAAAAGCAGCCAACCGGAAGCACGTCACATACGGCCCACTCGGTATTCATAATGAGCACTGCATAATGACCATTAGCAACGGGCCATGCTTCGCGGGGCTTCGAAGTGGGTCTGTCCGTTGGTCGAGCATTTTAAGCGTCCAAAAAGTGTCAACAACTGACTGGGGGAGACAGTATATAAATATATCTATATGTACGTGTACTTATATATATTTGTATGTATTCATTTGCTTAGATTTCGGGCAATGTAACGGTCATGCGTCTGACCGCCCATGTGTGCGTCTATTTGTCACGTATCCACAAACCCGAACTGAATCAAAACAAAATTATTTGATTTGCCTACTTGCGAGCGGCTTTGGCTGCGAATGTGGTTTAGCTGCCATCTGATCCGGTTTAAGTTTGATTTGGACAAAACTCTGTTTCTCTCTCTCTCTCTCTCTCTCTCTCTCTCTCTCTCTCTTTGTTTCCGAAACTATCAACAAATAGCGAATGGATATTGCGTAATTTGCGACGCGTCGCTTGCATTTGGAAAGCTGAATAAAGTTGGGGAGAAATACATATTAATCAAGTCTATATATGTATTACTGCCCATACTTTGTCAGGGTGTTAATGGAGATTAATAATTAAAGCTACATTTTTTGTTGTTTTTTTTTTTTGGCTTTGAAAATTTGAATGTTGTTTTTTTAATTTAAAAGTCTTTGTCTCTGGGCGGCCGAGGATGATACTGCTTATGACAATGCAACTTGTCGGTTTCTACCTGTAATACCCGTATGCTAACTTGCGAAGCAAAGTGTTAAAAAAAGCATATAAAACTGGAGTGAAGGTTACTTGCTGGCCGAGCGATCAAATGATGCGACTGCATTTAAAAAATACTTTCAAAAAGATCTCTTGAATATTAAAGAGATAATCAAAATATGATAAAAAATATATAAATAATAATAATTTTAATAAAAAATAATCAAAACTTTAGAAAAGATATAATTAACTGGAACTAATTATTGAATTTAGATTTGTGATAACTTACGCTAAGGAAATATTAGAGAGCTTTGACAGACTAATAAATTTAATAAGTGAGAATATGATAAAAACTATTCACGAAGTCTTTCAACATGCTAAATGCAAATTAGAAACCAACACAAACTTGTGACGAATTAGCTATCGTACAATCCCCCTCTCTCTCCCTCTCTATCTTCAAGTTGTAACCGAATTTGACTATTTTGCAGCTAGATTTAATACTCAAACTTGTTTCATTTAATGCAACGCAAATGTCATTAGGGTTAGACAATCATAATTTTAGTTTCACATTCTAACAGATATCAGATTTTTCTGTTTACGCCTTATCTCTGTTCAATCTAGCTAATGACTGAGAAATGTACTGGGAAGACAAAGAATAATGCTTGGTGGCACAGCAGACATTTTCGATTGAGTCAAATACGAAGCCAAAGACATTAGAAAAGACCGCTGCAACAACAACAGCAATAACAACAGCTTAGGGAAAATAGTCAGGCCGTTAGACTAGCTGGCCAGCCATAAAACAAAATTATTTTTCACTATAAAAGGCAGCGGCATTTGACCTTTTCAACTGCTCAACTCGAAAGTTCATGTGCTCGGGCTCGGGCCAGCTAATGAAAAATGCAGCTTGGCTCGGAATTCGGACAGAGGACGGTGGAGGCTGTCGGCATCCACAGCATATATTGAGATACACACATACATACACGTACACATATCTATATTTGTATCTCAATGCAATGACACCACGCTTTTCAGTTGCCCCAACATCCAAGTGAATGCTCCACGAGTTACTTGGCCGGCCATGAAATCAACTTGCAATTGGATTTGGAATTGGAGCTGCAAAAGTGTTTCTACACACACGAAGGCTCGTGTGTGTGTGAGTGTGTGTGTGAGAGAGGCTATCGAGGTAGACATTGTGCCAAGTGCGTTTGCATTTGAAGGTCACTTGAATGGCACACAGCCAGCCAAAGGGTAAGCAATCTGGCACATTTAATAGACTAAGGCCTTACGTAAGTCTAGTTATATAATAAAATGAAAATAAACTTAAATATAATAATGAATAAGTAATATAATTGCATATATTTATGTACATTATAACAGCTTAGGCCATATAAAGAATATTCCTTTTCTTTCTTCATAAATATTCAATTACTTTTACAGTTCAGTTTCAATTGTATTTGTTCTCTCTCATTCCATATTCTTCTCTTCTAGCGCCAATGGCTATTTATTCATTCTTTTTTTCTTGGTCTGTTCCCTCTTTCGCTGCTATCTGGCTAAGTATTCACTTCCTGAAAAGCATTCTCTGCACCGTTCAATGACATAGTTAATTGCATAAACACCCCAGCAATACTCTACGCTCACACACACACGCACACATGTAGCCCACAATTAAAATGCATTAATTAAAGTCGACTTTTTGCGCTACATTTTTCTCAGCGCACATTAAACAAAATTACCTAATGGAAAATCGGAAAAAAAAACGCACATCTGACTGAGAGGGAGTTGCTTGCATGCATACATCAGGCTTTATATAAATCCACATTAAAACTCGAATTGAGTAAATGCAATCGACTAAAATAAAAAGTATCTAAGTTGTTCGCTTTGTGTCCCTGACACAAATACCAGAGGCTGGAGCTAAGCTATCCAGATTTTCACATGGCATTCGGGTTGCATCGCAGAGAAGAGATAACCTGTTGTTCTATCGTACGAGATGCTGGCAATAAATTCGTGTGAGGAGAAAGTCAGGAAAAACCTCGTGTGGAGTTCAAAGCCCAAAGCTTTGCTTTATACGCCGTCTACTGTCTACTCTCTGCCTGTGATATGTTATTTTCTTTTTATTTGACACTTGAGTTCGAAAATCCATGCAGTCATATTTATGGGCGAAATGTTAATTGTTAACTGCAGTCAAGGCACTGACAACACTTTCACGCATTCAAAATTCAGCCGCAGGCTACTCGCGCTCGGCCAAGTGTCACTGTACAGAGGAGTTACAACAACAAACAAGCTGCAATTAACAACAATTTGTTGCTGTTGTCTCACACTCGTCTCACACTCGACTTTTAACCGATTTTTAACTATTTTTGCTAAAAAGTTGTAAGCTACTTTTACTTATCGGTTCATTATAACGGACGTTAAATTTTGCCAGCTAATCGTGCATGAACCCCAAACGAAAGGTGAGCCCAACGTAAAATAACAACAACAACAACAACAACAACAGCAAATATATATATATATATATATATATATATATATATATATATATATATATATATATATATATATATATATATATATATATATATATACATATACAGATATAGAGACGCACAGGCCCCACCTTTGTGAAAAATACTTTTCATTTTTGGCATATTTCTCACACCGCAAATTTTATATTTTTTATCCTTGGAAATGAACAAAAACAAATAACTTAGGGCACAAACTTGTTTGTCTGCGGCTTTCTGCAGAATCCCTCGCCGAGCAACAGAAAAAATAACAAATAAATATGAAAGACCACAGCGAAAAAAAGCTGCTCACATGGAGCCTCAAACAAAAGACTTAGGCAACAAACCTGATAAATTGTGCGAAAATTGAATACATTTGGAAGATGAATCTACTTTTTGCTGAGTAAACATCGGCAATGTATACCCGAGTTAACGTTGTATTATTGTACTTGCAAAGTTCAAAACTCAAAATTCAATTTCCGTTCGGCCAGCACGACATCGTGCTAGAGGTATGCAAATTACCAAGTGCGTTGATTTGTAATAACAGTAAAAATCAAAAGTAATCAGCGATCACGGTAATAACAACTCATTCGACAATTGAAATATATTTTGTATTTCACTAGATTTCCCTTGAAGAAAGTAACCAACCAAAATGATGATGGGCCTCGTCGAGGTCGCCGCTTGGCTAAAGGCTAAAGACAGCCTTTAGTTTTGTTTATTGTGAATTGTATTAAATATTTCGTGATGTTTATTATTGTATAAAGAGACCTTCAAATCTATATATAAATATATTTGTATTTGGGCAAGCCATGGCGAATGCAGGCCCTGAATTGCATTTGAGCCATTTGGGACTAATAGGATTTATTGTTTATTTTATTTTTTGCAGCAATGCAAGGCCATAAATTAGCGCCTAATTTCGTCTGCAGTTAAACCAAGCCACAAAAAATATACATAACTGATTTATGCAGTCGGCGTTTACCCGTGCTCTGCAATTTTCCAACTCATTAGCAGGCTGCAATTTATGTGCACTTGGCTTGGCTCGAAAATAATTTACAGCTGCTAGTTGTTTCTTGAATGGGCTTTTACACAGCAGCAACACGGACATGCTTTAGTGGTCAAGACTGTTAGCTTGTCAAAAACCAATTAAACTTCGAAACCCACAACAAACTGCTGATATGGCATAATTACATATATCAAATCGGACTTAGAACAAATTGTTTAATTGAAAAATAAAACTTAATTTCAAGAAAATAACAAACATAAGTATAAGAGTCATATTATAAATTGAATTGAAAATATTTAAACCAGAAAAACAAATTTAATTAGAAACATAAAACGTTCAACAAAAGTAATAAATAACAGTATTACTCTAGTAAGTATATATAAGTTGGATATCAAAAGATAATCAAGCTTTAGTTTAAATTCAAGTTCACTTAACAAATACCTTAAAATTAAATAAACTATATTTTATTCCTGTACGAAGTGTACAAAAGGTCAAATTTCCAGTTAAGGCAAAACCTTTGTGCATTTATATTAAAGTTTTTCTGTTGACGATTTCATTAATTCCCATTAAGGCATTAAGTCTGAAACTCGAAACTAGTTTAACAACTGTCAGGCATTTAGTAAATAATTATATAATTTGCGGATTACTTGACTGCAATCAAGAATATATACTAAATATTTGTATATTATATTTACAAAATTATATTTTTCTGAGCTGACTTACTATCTTTCCCTCTCTCAGGGTTTCTATCTCTGTCTTCTGTGATATCTTCATAACTAGTTTGTTTCTCTTCCTCTATATATTGCGCTCTTTGATTCTTAAAATATATATGTATCTAATGATATTTAATTTATGGCATTGCTAAGCAATCATTTAGTTTATCGGTCAAAGATGGCCAGCTCATCATCTACAGATCTTTGCCAAGATATTGTCTTTTGTTTGATTCGTTAATTAATACCAAAGATGTGGGCTGAGCTGCACAATGTCTTCGCAAGAGTTGCGTCAAGTTGTTGTGGGGGTGTTGTGGCATCCAAATGATTTATGATTTATGATTTTTTTGCTGCCTGAACCTAAGTTAATTTCCTACGTGTTGTCTTAATTGACATTGCCCATGTTATTGCGGAATTGGAAAACAAATTACTTTGACAAACATTTATGACACACATTTAAGAGGTGTAACTGCTGCTAGCTGGCACGTAGGTGAAGGACATGAGTCATGCGTGTATATTTGGGTATGTTGACTTTGCTAATAGTTTATATCAGCCAACCTAAATACTAAGTGTAATTGGCATTTACTGAGAGTTCATAAGGTTGGAATCATCCCAAGCTTGTTGCTTAAGTCTTTTATTAGCTCTAAGACAGTCTGTGTGGCCGACTATTTTATCATATCATCAGTTGAGAACTAGAGGCAGATCAAAAAAGATGTAAATCTCTCACAACGTGACACGTTTGATGTGCAGCTGACATTAAAACGAAAACCAACCAATTGTCAGAAGAATAAAATGTTGCTTTATAGTCGAGCCAAACAATTAAACCGCTAACCCAATTTAAAGAGTTAAGGTTTCGATTAGTGAGCGGAGCAGAAACCTTTCACTTACTCCTCAGCCCAAACAGAGTTCATCCAAATATTGGAATTAGACCAAATCTGTATACAAATTTCTATTTACTCGTGTTAGCTTCAAGTCAGAGGAAAGTCAACTTTTTGGCCCACTTTCGTCTTTAGTTCAAGTTGCTAACTGAGTTAAAGTTTTACCTTTGAATATTTACATTTGTTATATCAGTTATACCTATATTTAATGCTTCACTAGATTCGAAAACTACAAAAATTATTTCCGCAACGGATAAAAGAAAATGTTTCCATTTGCTTTGGTTGTTTTCTTCCACTTTGAGGCGCCGCATAATTAACGAAGTAATTCAACAGGAAACTGAAAAACCAAAATTCTGTCTATGATTAATCTAAAGAAAATGACGTAAAGCCAAATTTCTTTTACCAAGCTCCATTTAAGCGAAAAGGGGAGCAATTATGAACAAACGGTTGATGGATCGATCCGTAAATGGGTGGAGACGACGATGACGACGACGACGAGTGGAGCGGCGTTAATTGGTAGCTCAAAGAATGAAATTTGATTACGGGTCTGGAGTCATCGGACTCGGAGTCGAGACCAGTGAGACTAAGGTGTCTGGCAAAGCTTTTGAGACGCGCCTGGGCGACGTCCCAATGCTATCTATAATTTTCGTTAGCTCTGGGTCTTTGTAACTCACCAGCTTCGCTCGCGTTCAATTTGTTGGCTCCCAAAGTCGTTGAACTATCCAACATGGTCGCAGTCGCAGTCGACTCGCTACTTTGTTCTACGCCAATTGTTGTTGCTGCCGCAGCTGTCGCTGTCGCTGCCGTTGTTGTTGTTGTTGTTGTTGTCGTTGTTGCTGTTGTGGAGTCAACTTCAGTGGTTATATCCAATGGTGGCATCAAGGTAGTGGGCATGACTGCAGCATCATCCTCGCCTGCAGGCGCAGACGCCGCACGCTCAATTTGAATGCCAAGCAGCAATAATCCGCAGAGGCTGGCCACAAAGAGTTTGCTCCACAAAATTGACGCCGTGTCCCCGCCTGGAGCTCTTTTTTTTCTACACGCTTGCATTTTGGATTTATGTTTTTGTATAAATATATGATATATTCGCTATAATTTTTCTTTTGATCAGTTTTTGTTCACACCGTTGCACTTGTTAATCTTGAAGTAATGAAACTAGTAAAAAATAAAAAAGGTTAACAAATTTATTAAAGATTATCTAACAACACTTTCCGTTTATAAATTATGTTATTTGCTTTCGTTTTGTCATTCATTTGTTAATATTTCGATGATGCGCGGCTTTGTTTAATGTCGTTAATTTTCTGCACGTTTCGTGTTTGACATTTACTCTTTTATTTCGATGTGTGTGATTATTTCACCTTTGTAACGGTATTATTTTGTTGGACTAAATGGTGCCATTTCCTTTGAAAGTTAGGTTAAATAATTTCAGGGGATCTTTTGTATTTTCTCTGTTGCAACATTTATGTTTTGGCCAACATATGGTAATGATATTTATAAATAACTTTCAAATATTAATATATCTCATTCAATTTTGCCGAATTTTGGGATTGCGTCAGTGGTTATGTTCGTTGCTTAAGTCTTTTGTTATAACAAAATTATTGTAGATCTTTATCAAGTCTTTGAAGCATGGTGGATGTGTGCACGGTTTCTATATATTATTACTATTTATTATATATATTTTTCAAGTTGTTTAGCTGCCTTTGATTAATTTCGTCAGTTATTTGCAGTCAAGTTCGATGCCTAAGTCATTTGTTATACTAACCGATTCGGCTTGGCAGAGAACAGTCACAGTCGATGATTGAATTCGTCAGTTCTTTAACGTCGAGTTCGTTGCCTAAGTCTTTTGGTTTAGCAAGTCTTTTTAACTAGGCAATATATATATATATATATATATATATATATATATATATATATATATATATATATGTCTCTAGTTCTTGCCTTTCTATGCTCAGTCCTACACGAAAGCAACAAACTAGGAAAAATATGCAAGAAAACCCAATGCGCATGCAATTCGCAATAATGCAACAGCAACAACAAGCAACACTTTAGATCCAAAAATTGTATATTTGAACCGGTTCCACAAGCAACTCCAATCACCAACAACAACTGCCAATGCAACTGCAGCAGCAGCAGCAACTGGAAGCGGCTTTGTGGCATTATTTGCGGCAACTTTGGCCGACTGCGACTAACTAGAAAACCACAAACGCTATCAATGCTGCTGCTGCTGCTGCTGCTAGTTGCTATTGTGTATTTGACCAAGTTTTTGGCTGCATATTAGATTAACTTTAATTAGCTAGCGGCTGCTGCAACAATGCACCGCTTGTTACAGTTCGCACCGCCGAGCAGATTATGTTTTCATTTGAATAAAATCATATTTAAGCCAATTTCCAAATGATGTCATTGTAAGAGCAGCTGAGCCCGGCTATTTAGTTTGACATTTCACATTTCACTCTCACTCCTTTTATAGCAAAATGCAAACAAAATACAGAAGAAAATAACAAAAAGAGTTATACGAGAGAGCGAGATGGTAGAGAAACTTGTTTGTTTTGTTGTATTTTTTCTTCTTTTGGTTTTTAGTATTTTAAATGGAATTTTTTTTCTGTTTCCAGACTTTTTGGTTGAATGTTTCACTTGATTTCGTTGCTTGTCTGAGCGTCTGGCCAAGATGAAAGCCGTGCTTTACATATAGCGAACACACACACACACACACACACACTGATACACACACACACACTTAAACGCTTGCACTAACCCGATGCGCAAAGGTATTTCTTTAAAGGTGGCCAAGCGCACGGGCCACGTTTCTATAGAATAGCTAACACACGTCTGCGTTTGGTTTGTCTAGCAACCGCTCCGGCTGAAGCACATCCACCAACTGAGCGCGCTGCGGTCTCTGAACTAGGCTCTGAGCAGCTCGACGATGTTTCGTGATTTCAATTCACCACGACGCCGGCCACGTCGTCGTCGTCATCGTGGCCAACACTCTAATCACGAGACACACAGCAATGGCCAACTGGTTTAAGTTGCTCTTTCGATTTCGGTTGCGACTCTGTGTTGAGTTTGTCTGGCAGCAACAGCTGAGCAACAGGTGAGAGAGCGCTGCTTGACATAATCGAAACCCAAGTTGCGCTCTCGCATGCCTCAGGTGTGTCTAGGCGGTGTCTGTCTATGTGTATGTGTGTGTGGGTGAGTCTGAGTGCGTGGTGGGTGTGGGCGTGTAGTTGCTGCCAAAAAGTCGTTGGGTTTTTAAAATTCATCAAAGGAAGGCTGCTGCGACTACAACAATTTGACAAGGTAAACTCAGCGAACTTCTTTGAACCGGCCAAACAAACTCTCTGTCTCAGTGCGCGGCTCAATGTCTCATTGAGCAGGCCAGCTGACACTTATTGCTGCGATTACGCCCACAGAGATCGAAAGGCGGCTTATAAAATTCCGGATAACTGCATAAGAGTCTGGGATAAATATAGTGAATAAACACAAAGCAGAGATTCGTCGATTTGACGATGCCAATGCCAAGCTGCGCCTCAGACCAAAAAATACCTGAATATGCAATTTTTGAAATGCCATCCATGCTATCGAAGACGCGCCCAGAAACCGTCAGCACACATCAATGGCCGGGCCAATTCTGAAGCCAACTTCATCAGTCAAAGAAATGTGACTCAATGCAGCATAAAAGCCCAAAGACGTCAAAAGCCATAAGCCATAAGCAAAGGCAAAACTCGCCCGCAAATATCATGAAAATGTGCAGCGCTGTCTGTTGGTGTTACAATTGTTGTGTGTTGTTTGGGTTGTTCGGGTTGCTGCGGTTGTAATTTTAAATGCAAAAATTCCAAAATGCACTAATGCTATTGCACAAACTTTGGCCAAGTGTGCGCCACAATGGCACTGTGCTACAATTTCCATTGTTAGTCACACTGTGGGCTGTGCATGTTCGTTGGTGTCGTTGTTTTTGCCGCTACTGCTGCTTATCTGCCAGATATTGCTGCTGTAAAGAACAGCAACAACAACAATCAAAGACAACGTTGCAACTTTAGTTATGCACTCATTTTTTTTTATTTCTGTTTTTTGAATGGAGCAACCGGGCAGGCAGCTGAACATGGCTTTGAAAGATAACTAATGTGAGCAACAAATAATAAGAAACAACAGCAAGAAACAAAAGTGCTAGCTTGGCTCATGACTCACCGTTAACAAAATAATATTAATTGAAAATTATATGACGGAAGTCTTTAGGAATGAGATTCTTGTATGTATATAAAATATTTAAAAAATTCAGTCAAATTAAAAAAATATAAATAAATAAAAAAAAACTGTACAAATTCTTTGCTTAAAGGGCATCACAAGCAGGCGAATACTTGTTTGGACTAATGTTAATGGCGCCAACCTTCCTCTTTTTCATTGTTGTCATCTGGGCCTAAGCAATTGTGTTTTGGTGCTTCTAAGCTAAAGGTCGCTAGACAGATGCTAATCTGAAAGATATCTTAAAGATAATTCTAAGCTAAAATATCTTTATCCACAATGTATTTAGTCCACATCATTGTAGTTAGCCATGAAGATCAACTTTGCCTTAATAACTTTATTATTGCATTTGGTCTAACTATGTAATGCCATCGCCTACATCTTTCACTTACAAGAATTCTATATTATATATGCTATATTATATATATTTATTTTTGCTTCACATATTTAGTTAAGATACGTCTACAAATCTATGTAAATAGATAATAGCATTTAAAATAATACAAGTTTAAGCAAATTCCGAATTGTCATGCTCCAATACTGCCGAGCAGACTCGCGAATAATTCCGAATTTCGAGTTTCTACCTTCAAATAGGAAACAAGCGACATACAGAAGGACGCACATACATCTTGTATGAGCTAAAAAAAGTAGTTAATCAGAGGTAAATATGCACATTTTTGCACAAGGCATAAATTAAACACATGTTAAAACAAATGACTTAGGAAACAAACTCTTTTTATATGCATATAAACATGCTCCACAAACAAAAGACAAAAGCGAGTCGGAATCTCACACCTCAATTTTTAGGGCAAGGACAATTTTATATATTTTGTTGGCAGAATGCTCACATGACATGTTTTGAGTCATTTGGAATTCTCTTACGCTTATTTAAAGAAATGCCGTTTCTCAGGCTAATGCAGAACGTTGGGCGTGTGTGTGTGTTCCTATGATGTCATTTCTTTGAATATCATTTCGCTCTCAAAGCATTTCGATCTCAAATACATATACATTTCGGCTGGGCTTTCAGTTTTTATCAGCGTCTGCGCTTTCTGGCCAACAAGCGCAGCGGCTTTTTTGAACGCATTTTATATATGACTAAATGGATATGAGTGTATATAAGATATATATATATATATATATACATACATATATGTATATATATATATTGTCTGCAGCAACAACCGGTGTCGCTGTCTGCCTGAGCGTCGCTTTTGTTTATTTTATATGTATATGTATGGAGTAGCATGTTTATATATGTATATATATATATATATATATATATATATATATATATATATATATATATATATGAATATATGTCTGCGTGCTGGCTTGCATTGAAATGCACGCTGTGTCTGTCCGTCCGTCTGTCTGTCCATCTGTCTGCCTGTGTGTGTTTATATAGGCGTATTACATACAACTCTGAGCCGTGCATTTGTTTTCGACTGCGTTGCTTTACTTTTACTTTCATATGCAACTGGTTGCTGCCAGCGACTTGAATGGGGAAGCAACAGCCGAGGCAGTAGCAGCAGCAGCCAATGCGAATGTGCTTTGGGTGGCTCACTTGTGGTCGGGCAGTCTCCGCGACACGGACCACAAATGAAATTGTTTATAAAGTGATTGTCAATCATTTTTGGTGGCATGTCGCTTAACCGCCTTGACAACACCACAAGCACACACACACACACACACACAGAGTCTAACGGCAGCTGCTATACATAGATATGGACACGTTCGCTTGCCCATATGCTCAATGTGGCCCGCGTTTGCTCAATTAATTTTTATCAATTTTTATTTTGGTCATATATATGTGTATGTGTGTACATAAATTTCGATTGCAGTTATATGATACCAAGATTATTTTGATTTACTTAGCCAGCAGCCCACAAACAAAGCCACAAACCAAAAAGTATTGACGCAATGAGATCCAAAACATTTAGCTCCATTACAAAACCAATTAGCTAAACGGCTTAATGGCCAAATAAGGAAACCGAAAACGAATTAAAGCACACACATTTGCTGCTATCTGTAGCTCTTTAAAATTGCAAAATAGATTTAATTTTACTTCATGTTTCGGTTTTGGTTTCAGAGCCACAAAACAATAAACCCCTCTATATGATTCGATGCGCAAATTTTCATGTGTAACCAAAATGAAGACATCAGCAATGAAAATTTATTATATGTATATACGTATCTACATATATACTATGTGTGTACTCGCCTCTCATCAAAATTCGCTTGCGCCTTTATGTAACGTGAAAATATAATTTTGAGTTGGCATTCGTCTCATTTCTATGTAGATTTCAGTATAAAATTCATGCAAAGAAAATTATTTAACTTTCGCTGGTATCGCATTTCGTGATTAACTGATGACAAATCTCACGCATATCGAATTACTGAGCCAAGCTGAAGCAAGAGATGAATGGATGCAACAATAAGCAGATATTAAATATATATACTATATATTATATTTATAATATCTAAATATTATTTAACATTACTTTCCTAGCTGCTGGCGAATAGTTTCTTAATTTGAGTTTAATTATTGCAGATATTTTTAGAGAGTTTGCTGAATCTATTCCTGGTCAAACGCAGGAGACTCTTTGAAAAGGCTAAACAGAACTTCACCTAAAATTCGAACAGTACCATGATTAATATTGTTTAGCTATAGTAATGCCCTTATTTTTATATACATATTCCATATTTAAAGTCAGCAACATCTACTGATTCGAAATGCTCTCTGTTCATATGCGCAGCGGTACAGACGATTCGAGAACAATCGAAATGACCATGTTGCTGAAAGAGTATTTAGTCTTCTGCCTACCAAAGTCAGCCGTTCTTGATTCAGATTAAAGACAATTAGAAAAATAAACTAGTGTACCGGTGTGCAGGTGTACAACTTTGTTCAATGTTAAGCACTTTATGAAACGCTATTAAAGCGCACACATGAATGTCATTGCCCAAGCTTCAGCTCGAGCTGTTTTGTGAGTGTAAATGACCCACAAAAAGAAAAACACTTTAGAGTGTCATTTGAATAGTCGTTTGACATTTTGATGCCAGGCGCAAGAGTCGTTGACACATTGGCCAGTCGATCTATTAGCCATGACCATGACTTCAGAGTGATCTGCGAGCGATGCAACTTGTCCCAAAAAGACAAAATATACAAAATTATGATAATTATAAATGAAATACAATAATGCCAGTCTCTTGTTGCCTTTGGGCCAGCAAGAGCTGTGAAAGTTTTCACACAGGAAGCTGGCCAAGATTGATGCAATACGTTTTTTGACTGCTCTCCCATCTGAAATGCAAATGTTTGCTCAAGGCTGTCGGCGACAGCGTTGACGCCTGCATACTAAATACGACACGAAACAATGTGATTCAGATTTGTCATATTCGATACGAGTCTGGTTAAAAAACACATATGTGTATAAGTATATATATAAAAGTCGTCAATCGACCTTCACGAGCTGCGAAAGTTGGTTCAGAAACGTCACGAAAACATTCGCGCAAGTCGAGAAAAAAACCGAAATTGAATTGAATTTTACGAGTAACTGTTTAGTATTTAGCAAGCGTAGAGAATTATGTGAGGTATTTCTGAGTAGAGCACAGCTGACTCATTGTAGGGTTATTTTGGTCCCTGAGCAGCCGGAGCTAACGTTCAATTAGACTCTCAATGCAAACTTAAAATAGCAATAGTTTTTTTTTTTACTAGGCACAACTGTGAATGTATCCAATTCATAATTAATAATTGCCCCCATGAATTAAACATAATAGAAACATGGGGTTTTTCTGTTTTGTTGTTTTGGCCCACTTTAAAGCCATAAAATTCACATAGATAAGATATAAAACTGAAAATAGCATTTAGAATAGCCATCGTGATCGTGAATCTCAATCTCAAGAGCAATTCAAGATATTTAAAACAACAACGAAAAACTATAAACCGAAACCGAAACAAGAAAACAAAGCGCCCAAGGAAATTAATAAAACTAGAAACAACTTCTTGACGACCTTCACGAAATGTAGTCGATCAAAGTGTTTTGGTCAAAGAGCAATTTATAATAGAGTTAAGTCGATATTAACCGGGCTAAGTTTATAGCTAGAAATTGTATTTTATCTCAAACTATGTTCGTCTTCTATCCTAAAATACAGTCCAAGAATAAGAGTCCTCTTTAATCCTTTGCATGCTACATTTTATCTTATTTATATTTTATATAATAGTCAAGTGTGACTTATTTATAAGTATTAGTTCTTCATCCGCTTAGCTCTTAAACAACTTAGTCACTCTGCAAACATTTTTCATTTGGCAACATCAAGTTCAATTCCAAGCCTGGCCAAGAGTGAAATAATTAAATAAATACTTTTGATCCGCTTAGCGCATAATTGTTGGCTCAAATGCGAACATATTAAATGGAAGACAATGGCAGCAGACCCCCCGCAAATGCAAGCCTTAAACATGCCGCACACTGTGCGTATACGCGATTCGGCATGCACGACTGACTGCGAGTGTAAGCATAACTATATAGAGATATATACATTTATAGCTCGTTAATTAATGCTTATTGTTGCACTTTATGGCACGTTGCAAAATTGTTGATAGGCGCCTAATTTGATTATCAGCGCTTGAGTGGGGCGGGTTGGGGGGAGGGGCAGGCAAGCATAACTGATTGCAGGTGGCGGCCATGCATCGTTTAGCCTATTTGGGTCAAAACAACAGGTAACGTCTTAATTGGCCTGATTCGAGGCAGAACTTGTCATCGCTTGGCTATGCAAACGAGCTAGCTACCAAAATTTATAGACGAATCCCAGCATGAATAATGTAAATGTCCGTATTGGAAAAATGTTGTTAATTGCGAACCCTATTGATATTTAGCACAAATTCCATAACTGGTCTCTCGGCACAGTCATAATTCGATTTGCGTTTGCCGTCTAATCAAAATGCCGGCTCAGAGGCTTAAGCCGAAGCAAAAGTTGTTGCCGTTGCCGTGGCTGGAGGCGCGTGTGCACTTCACAAGCAGCTTGACACCAGTTCGACAAGAATGCCAAACAGCCAGCTGAAGGTAGACCACTTTCAAGCACAGCACGCAACCAGATTGAACCAAGAACAACCCGGCTAAAAATGGCTGAGCATGTCTAACATTGCGGCGTATATTGTGTTTGGACTGATTCAAGTGCTCGCAAGACATGCGACATAAAGAAGAAACAGGGCATGAAATACGATCAACTAATGTGTCTATTACGATTATTATTAGACTTTATACTATCATTTGCATAGTCTTTTCCATCTATTATTTCTATCATTACCATATGATTTTTTTCATTTTTATTAGCATTATCTTTGTTATTTTCATTATCATTATCATTATCCCTAATTATATTAGTATTTTTATTATTATCATCTGTTTCATAAGGATTAATGTTTTTGTAATTATTATTACCATTATCATTAGTATTCTCATTATTATAATAGTTATAACTGAATTATTATTTTTATTATCATCGCCAATTTCATTAGCATAAATATATTTGTATAATTATTATTATCATTCTCATTAGTATTAACATTATTATTTTCATTATTATTATCAAAATACTTACATAATATTTTTATTGTCATCATCAATTATATAATATTTATTACCATTATTATTATATAATTATTATTCCCATTATCATTAGTTTTATCATTACCATTTTCATTGTCGATATACTTATGGTATTAATGTTTAAATATTATAAATTAATGTTTATAATATAATTATTATAATAATTATCATTAGAATTATCATTATTATTGTAGTTATAATTGTATATAATTATAATATAATAATATAATTAAAAATAATATGTAATTATTTGTATTATCATCACTAATTTCATTAATATCAATATATGTTTGTATAGTTATTATTATCATTATCATTAGTATTCTCATTATCATTATAATTTATAATTTCAGTTGTTATCATCATAATTTTTATCGTTATCATCATCATCATGATCATGATGATTATCATCATCACTTCTGTACTCTAATGACATACAGAAGCAAAAGAAATTCGAAAGATATTTTGTGGTCAGAGTATCTCAGCGTGACTTTCCCATCTATGCACTTTGTTATTTGAATTTTTTGAGTTTTTGTTATTATTAATATTATTATTAATAGTTTTTTTTATGTTATGTAGCATTTTGAATGAGCCCCGTTGCCATGGAAATTCTAAATGACTTGCGCGTTGGCCATTCGCTAAATTTTAATGTCCATTTCACTAAAAACCAGCAAAAAGCTGTGGCTCCACTTTGTTGTCGCAGTCTTGCCGAAGACCTTGACTTTCTTTTCAAAATTTTCTTCGCCGACTACAATTAGCCAGACGCCATAAAAAAAAATGAAAATAAACAAAACGTTGACATTACATTGCGCATTTTGAAAGCAAAAATGTTGATCTGTGTATAGAAAGCCACAGCCAAAGCAAAGGCACAGGCAAAAGCAAAAGCCACAGCCACAGCCAAAGTTGAAGTTAAAGTTAAAGTTAAAGAGTTTTGTTATTGTTTACTCATGCATGTGGTCAACAGAGTTTCTACACAATTGTACAGCTCGTGACATTTCACTTTTGCTCTGCGCTGATGATAATCATAATGATAATAAACCACACTAATATGCATATGAATTCTGAGGTTGTTTTTTTACAAAATTTTTAAAAAAAAAAAAAAAATACAAACAAAAAAAAAAAAAAAAAATATAACCCCCTTTTATATAAAAAAAAAAAAAAAAACACAAAAAAAAAAAATAATTAAATATTAAAAAAAAAAAAAAAAAAAAAAAAAATTAAAAAAAATAACCTTCCCATTTAAATCCTCCCCCCCCCCCCAAACAAAATTTTTTTTTTTTTTTTTTTTTTTTTATATTCATTTTATTGCTCTTAAAAATAAATACATCAAAAAATTGTGTATAAAATAACGCTCGATGTTTGCGGGACTGCCGTAAAGCATTGCTTCGCAAGCATTTTGCGCTATTTTAAACATTAGTTAGTTGCTAGTTGTCGGCTTCGCTCAACTCTGCGAAGCTCCACCATTATTAGAGCAGCGAAGGAACTGATTTGGTTCCAAGCTGCCTCAGACTCCAGCATGAACGCGACCACGTTGTCCCGTCTGATAGAGCGGCCCGCTGATGCCTCGAGGGCACTCCTCTCCTCGTCGAAGCGTCCACACTCGAAGATTGCGTGGTTAGCGTCTTCCACTACTCCTTGTCCACACCAGTTACACTCATCTGAGTCGTCGTGGCTAAACCGCTTCAAATAGCTGCGGAAGCATCCGTGTCCAGAGAGAATCTGTGAAAGATAGAAATTAATCTCGCCATGCTTACGATTGACCCATGGTTCAAGCTGCGGTATGAGCGAGTGCGTCCATCGTCCTTTCGTCGAGGTGTCCCATTTTCTCTGCCATCGTGAAATGCTATTGGCCCTGGATGCATTACGCGGGCCGCGTACAGGTTCGTTTGTACTGCGCTCCACGACTTCGGCGACCAGATCCTCCAGTGGAAGCATTCCGGCTATGACAAGCGCAGCGTCGTCTGAGACTGTTCGGAATGAACAGCTGACTCGGATTGCGCTTAATCTATAGGTGGCTCGAATACCTCTACTGTAGCTGGGAGTGGCCATTGCTCTTGACCAGATTGGCGCTGCGTAAAGGATGATGGACCTCAAGACGCTCATAAGAAGAAGGCGTCGTTGTTGCTTTGGTCCCCTTGTGTTCAGCATGATTCGGGAGAGTGCTCTACACGAATCGGCTGCTTTTTTATGCACGTATTCCAAGTGCTCACGGAAGGTCAACCTGGTGTCAATCATGACCCCAAGATACTTAATCGCCCTCTTTGACGCAATGCTGATGTTGCCAATCTTTATATGGGCCGTTTCCACTTTCTTGCGACTGCTGACTAGGACGACCTCCGTTTTGTGGGCCGCTAGGTCAAGTCCGGCTTTTGTCAACCAGTCTCGAATGTGGCTGATACTTGCGCTGCACATATCCTCAGTATCTTTCAGCTCCTTTCCTATGGCGACGACGGCGACATCATCAGCAAAGCCAATGGTGTGCGCACCCACTGGTAGCTCCAGGCGCAGTACGCCGTCGTACATAGCATTCCATAGAAGAGGCCCCAGAACTGATCCTTGGGGGACTCCAGCTGACACTATGTGAGTTTGGACTCCCTCACTCGTATTGTACATAAGTGTCCTTCCTCTGAAGTAGCTCTTTATTATTTCTTTAAGATATTTAGGGATATTATATTGTGCCAGTGCATCTAGTATCATATCCCAGCTAGCTGTGTTGAATGCATTCTTCACATCTAGAGTCGCTATGATGCAATACTGCTTCGACCCGTGCTTCCATCTGGTACCTTGTATGGCGGTGGTTGCGAGGCCAACAACTTTGCTCAACGCATCCGTCGTCGACATGGCTTTCCGGAACCCAAATTGGTTTGGGGACAGGCCGCCAGCGCTTGCAATTGCGGCCTCCAGCCTGGAACAGACCAATTTTTCGAACACCTTTCCCAAGGTGTCCAAGAGACAAATTGGTCTGTAGGATGATGGGTCCTCCGGTGGTTTTCCAGCCTTGGGTAGCAATACCAGGTTCTGTATCTTCCATCTTGCAGGGAACGTTTCTTGAGTTAAACATGTATTAAATAACTCAGTAAACGCCCCTGGTTGTAGAGCAATGGCCAGCTTTAGAGCCCTATTGGGAATCCCGTCTGGGCCAGGGGCAGAGTTGGGTCTTAGTTTCCTGGCTGCAGCCATAACTTCCTCATCAGTAACTAGAGCTGCATCAGAGCTGCTCAAATCCTGGCTTGCTGATGTAGAGTCGCGACCATGAATGGAGCTCAGTCTATCTGGGAATAGCACTTCCACGATTGACTTAAGCTCTAATCGATCCGTGGGCTGCATTTGTTTGCCAGCGTAAAGTCTTTTGACTACCGTTTTGTATGCTCTGCCCCAGGGGTCAGCTTCGGCGGAGTCGCATAGATCTAGGAAGTAGTCCCGCTTGCTAGTCCGAATGGCCTTCTTCAGCTGCCGTCTTGCCACCTGGTAAGCCGCCTGCTTTTCAGCGAACGTAGGCCTTCCACGAGCCCGCTGATAGCTTCGTCTCGCGTGTGTACGCATATACTCCGGAAGTTGCTTATCTGCTCATTCCACCAGTACATAGGCGCTTGGAGATGCGTGAACTGCTTGCGCCGCTGCATGCTAGCGTTGCAGGCGCTCTGTATTTGGCTAGTTATCTGGCAAGCTTTAGCCTCGGCGTTCCCAGATGTGCCCAGCGACCGGATGCCCTCCGAGAAGGCTGTCGGGTTGAATGTATCCAGGCGATACCCTTCCCTCCACAGAGTTGGCGCCCTGCCAGATGGCTCGCCGATTGAAAATAGAAGCGCAGAGTGATCGCTGCCCGTATAGCTTTCGCTGATGCTCCATGTTGCGTCTCGAAAGAGGGACGAAGCGACGAATGTAAGGTCGATTATGGAGCCGTGTCCAGCTCTACTAAATGTGAACTCGTGGCCAGAGTTGAGCAGAGTCACGTCCAGCGTCGCGAAGATCTCCAGTAGAGTGCGACCTCTGGCATTTGTTGTAAGGCTGCCCCATTCCATGGCCCATGCGTTGAAGTCGCCAGCTATGATGGCTTTCCGGCCTCTTACGTCCTCGGCTAGTTCGTCGAGCACCTCCGTGAATTCGTTAATCTGCATGCTGGGGGCCAGGTAGCAGCTATATATCCATATGCTGCCGTATCGTGCGCGCACGAACCCGTTACAAGACTTGACATCTGCAAGCGCAGTCGCTGAGTTGCCGCATTTCCACAACGCTGCTTTGCCACTGGTGTCTGTAGCCCATGACCTGGGACAGCAGGTCATGCAGTGATGGGGCTCGCTGAGGAAAGCTATCTCTATTAGTTTTTCTCTCGCTGTCTGCTCTAGTAGGTCTTGAGCAGCTATGCAGTGATTCAGGTTTAGCTGTAGAAATCTTAACATTTCATTTTTTTGGACAGCTTCGCGATATGATGGGCACTTAAAGCTACCCGCCGCATGATCCGTCTGCTTTTCGCATTTGCGGACGCAGAGACTGCATTTTGGTGGCTTTTCGCAGCTTTTAGCTGCGTGACCCATCAATCCGCACCTGAAGCAAGCACCTTTCAGGTCGCATTCGCTTTTGCAGTTAGCAGCGATGTGCCCATAGTCCAGGCATTTGAAGCAGCGTTTTGGCTGCTCCACAGCTCGGATACGGCAGACGACCCATCCAACGCGGATTTTGGAGAGCTCGACCAGCGCTCTGGCCTTGGCAACTGGGAGGACGATTGTGGCTCTTTGCTGCCCCCCGAAAGCTGGACGCAGGGATTTTATGGCGTCCATCGAGAGCGAGCTGTCTTTCAGCGCATTCTTAATCGCCTCGACTAGCTCCTCTTTGCTCGCCAGTTCGTCTAGATCGCGGATCTCGATTTGCGCGGACTCGGTAAGGGTTTTAACCACCGCGCGTTCGCCCAAGGCCTTGCCAACAGCCTCCTGGAGCACCTCAGCACTATGCTCGGGCTTCTTGCTCAGCTGCAGCAATAAATCGCCCTTTGCTGTCTTTCTGATTCCCTGGACATCCCCACTAAGATGCTTAAGGCTCGGATCTGTTCTGACAACTTTCAGCATGTCAGCATAACTACAACCTTCTACTCCAGAAACCGTAATAGCGTCTGTCCTTGGTCGTTTGTGGTGCTGTTTGCGCCCCTTAACCTCCGTCCAGTTCGCTGCTCTGGCCTGCTGCACTGCCTGATTCGACCCCTGCCGAGGCTGTCTGTGGCGCCTTTTGCTTCTTTGCTCCCACTTCACTATGCCCATTGGGCCTAGATTTTTTGGGGGAGTCCTCCTTTGCTCAGGGGCAACGTCCCTGGAGCGTTTAGGCGTGTTGTTGCCTGGAGGGGCATTCGCTATGGCGACTTTAAAGTGCGGTGTTGTCTGCACCTCGCAGTTTCTGACCCTGCGGTTGCAGAGCAACTCCGCCGCCTCGTGAAGCTTAACTATCCTGGCTAGCTCCTCTCTCATTGGCACAGTTATGTGCCGCTGGCCCCCGAATAAAGCCGTCAGGCCCTCAAGAGCTGCTCCTATCTGCTGGATAGTGCCCTTCAGTGTAGTTGAAGCCTTCTGCTGTGGCCCTGCCTGCTGTTGCGGCGGTGATCGCTGCAATGCAGAGCGGCTCGCAAAGGCTTGCAGCTCTTCCTCCCTTCTACTCTCCATCATGCACCGACTACCAAGGCGAGAAGCCTGTAGTGGGCAACAACTGATTTTTATTGCTGTATGGAAGCTTCAGTTAAGCCTAAAGACTTACACTAGAAAGCTCAGCTCAAATACTCAGCGAGCCCGAAAGTATGCACTACTTTTAGTAGCTCTAACTGCACTCTAGCGTTTAGGTTGCTGTCTTTGCTAAAACTCAGCAGCACCCAAATTTTTTGGTGAGCAGCTGTTTGTCCGCTGCAGTTTCCAGCACTACTAACAGCTGTTAGAGTGAGTGCACCTGATGCTGTTTGTTTGCCTAGACGTGTCTAAACTTTTTTTACAACTTTTCGCGCGGAAATGGAAAAAATCGAAGCTGACGCTACTAATACCACCACACCACCAATACCTATAGTGTCTGTGTGTGTGTGTCTGTGTGCTTGTGTGTGTGTGTGTGTGTGTGTGTGTGTGTGTGTGTGTGTGTGTGTGTGTGTGTATGTGTGTGTATGTGTGTGTGTGTGTGTGTGTGTGTGTGTGTGTGTGTGTGTGTGTGTGTGTGCGTGTGTGTGAGTGAGGAAGCCTATGCATGTGTGAGTGTGAGTGTGTTGGAGTGGCAAGAGTTACGCAGTTGCAACAGATCCCGACGCAGGTACCCCCAGGTACATAACTAGTTTTCACTAAAACACACATTTCAAGGCAATAAACTATGTTTAAGCCAAGCCGGCAGACGGGTCCGAGGCGCGTGTCTGCGCACAAAATGCATTTCAATTTCATTACGTTGACTCGTTGGCTGCAGTTTTGTTTTGTTTGACGAGCTGCTCGTCTGGTGAATGTTGACCGTGCATGTCATTCGCATTTAGTTTTGAAAGTTGTTTGCTTCCTGCTGCCACTCGCATATCTTTGCCATTTTAATTAAGCCAACAAATAAACACTTCGCCCAGCATACACAATTTCAGTGATAAATGCAATTTGAATGCTCATCAGCGTCACTGACAGAGAAAACTCATCAGTCCGACAGCGACAGTGCATTTCAGTTAACTGTCACTTAATTAGATAGATTCTGCTTAGCAGGCAAAGGGCCCAGCGTGAGCACACAAATCAATACAATACAATTCCATTGTTACGGACGTACTCGAGAGCCCTTTGCTCGAGCGCTTTGACACGCTTTGATTCAGGCACATGCAACGAGCTAATTGATGGCAAAAGTGGGGAAAGCGAAATTAAAAATTTAGTCAAGGCTAACGAGATTTGTTAAATCTGCTTTCGCATCGATTTACGCATGCAAAGCAAGCTATTTTCAGGATTATAATTTATTTTACAGCTACATTAATTTAACGGCAATTATTTATTTAAAACGTTGCTTTCTATTTTAGCTATTTTTGCAAGGAAAAAAGCTATTTTGTATAGCCAAAATAATATCATTGAAGTTACTATATAATTTAAATATAAAGTTTATTGGCTGAAACTTACTCAATGAAATAAACTAAATATTTAATAAATTTTAAAAGAATTGTAAATTGTAAATAAAATTATCGATAGAACTTAACATATTACTCAATTTGGCAATGTTAACAGCTCTTTAGCAGACTTTCACAGGGCTGGCAACTCTATCAAATTTATTATTCGCGCTCAGCCAAATATAAATTGAGCAATAGCGCAAATCCATCAGGCTAATGGCAAGTACGTCACGAAATAGCTCACGCAGACGTAATGGATCACAAACCCAGCGTTCAATTAATGCAAGCCAGGCGGAAACGCAACATGTCGAGATAGATCAGCAAGTGCGCACCATTTTGAATTTTATTCTTTGTCATTCGGCCAATAAGATCCCGATCAAACACAATGATTTAATTCCTCTGGTAGATGGAAAAGCGGAGGTCATTAAAAGATTGCCGTTGGTCAGCCGCCTGCTTGAGGAACGCTACGGTATTAAGCTAACCCAGCTCGAACGAAATCCCAAAAGATATATTTGTATGGCCGAAGCACCACCGACGTCCAGCTACGAACTAACCGCTGCACAGCGCCCGCAATTCACGTTGCTCTACATTATACTTACGTACATCTTCTTGCGCGGGTGTCAGTTAGAAGAAACCAAGCTTTTTACCATGCTGGATACTTTGGGAGTTAATGTGCACGAGGAGCATGAATACTTTGGCAGCGATATAGCAAAGCTGATCGAGGAGACGTTTGTAAAGCAAGAGTATCTAAAGCGAGAGCGGTCACAGTTGAATCCTTACGATGATCCCAGGATTACCTACGGTTGGGGCCAACGTGCCAAATGCGAATTTACCTATCAGCAAGTTATTCAATTTGCATCCAAGTTATTTAATCAAGATGCCAGCTTCTTTCAGAAGCAGCTTATGGTCGCCGAAGCACTGGATAATCCAGAAATGTTGCAAGCTCCTCCTCAATCATCAGAAGACACGAATGCGAGCTACGCTGACTGTAACAGTTTCATGAACAGTCAATAGATTGATTCATTACTTAACTAATGTACATTTCATCGTTATATTAAACAATAAGTATTTATTTGTTGTACAACTAATTTCATAAAATGGCATAAAATATATAAATAAATGAACAAACTAAACATATCTAATACTTGGCGTAGTCCGTATCCATTATTAGCTTGCCATCCTTATCTTTGAGGCGAACACGGCCATTGGAGTAACGGGTCTCCTGACTGCCATCCGGATAGAGGAGTTTAACTGTGCCATCGGGATACTCGCGACGCTTGTTCAATTTGGTGTGGATCTCCTTTTGTCCGTTGGCCAGATTCAATATCTTATCACCGTTTTGCAGCTGAATCAGATGAGAGCCATCCGCGTAGCGCCATTCCTCTAACTTTTCCGAATCTCTGGGATCTACAATTTTAATGGAATTGTTTGGAAAATGAATCTCAATGATTCCATTCTTGTGGCGATGCTCAGTTTGTCCATTTGGAAACTCGAGTATTTCCATGCCGTCCAGATAGCTAGTGTGCCATGTGTTTGTCTCTGCGTAATAATACTTGACTGTGCCGGCACGTATATCGGTTTCCTTAATGTCCCTGTTAAAGTAGAGCATGCGCACGCTCATGCCATCGGCACTGATCTTCTTGAGATTTCCATTTTGATACCAAATGTCTTTGCTACCGTCCTCATTCACGATCTCACGTTTGAATTCACTATTTTCATAGTTGTTCATGTCATAGTCATTGGTGCTCTTGTTGCGCTCGGCAAAAGTTGTTGTTCCGGCCGTTGCTGCGGCTGGCTTTGTCGGCTTTACCGGCTTTGGTATGGGCCCAGCCTCATCCATATCAGAGGAACTGCTCGATGCGTAGCTTTCATCAAGGGGTTCCAATTTCTTTCGACCTCGACTTACACGGCGCTGGTTACCAGCCGCCTTATCCTGCAATATATTCGTGATCGACCTGCTCTGTCGTTTGCCATTCTCATCCGTATTGGGCGGAGGTGTTTTTGCCTCCTGCTAAATATAAGTCTTGAGTTGGATACATTTTCAGATATTTGTGAACTACTTACCAGCTTTGGGGCCAAGCGCGCAATATTGCGATTAATCTCCTGTAGCATTTTGCTATTGCTTTCCTTAGTTATCTTCACAAGCTCCTGTTCCAGACGCTTGTTTTCACGTCTTAGCAGCTCAATCTCGTCCCTGTAGTTGCGTTGCTCCTTTTCCGCGGCTCGCAGTTGCGCACGAAGTCGCCCCTGTGCTGACACGTGAGTCTGTTCCTTTTGTTTCAGCTGCAGCTGAAGTGCCTCCACCTCTTGCTTGAGCGCCGCCACTTCCTTTTTGTCCTTGCTGTTGGCATTGCTTTTTTGCAGACGCATCTGCTGCTCGAAACTGCGACGCTCCTCCTCAATCTTCATGCGCTCATCGTGCAAATAGATTTCCGCCTGGATTTTCTCATCGTGCACCCGCTCCATTGCCTCCAAATGGTCCTGGGCACACTTGGCCTGATCCAGCTCGTGTTGCTGCTTGAGCCGCAATAGCTGAGCATTTTGCTCCTTAAATGTCACAATTTCCGCTTCCAGTTCCTCGAGACGCTGTCGCACCAAATTCGCTTTCGACTGCAGTTCCTGCGTCAACTGGTCATCGGCTGGTTTATTCGGTGCTGCTTGCGCCTTTCTCTGTTCCAGAGCCTGAAACAGCGCCGATTTAAACTGCTCGAAGAGCTCCACATTTGTGCCGTCCTGCAGCGTTGCCTCGTCGGAATACTTATTCGTATCATTGGAATCAGAGAAACGCACGTGTACCTGAGCCTTTCCTGCGTTAATTTTCATTGGCGTCCTGGTTAAGGTGCTGCTCTGGTCATCCTGATTTTCATCATCATCTTCATCATCATCAGTTTCACTGATCACCTCAGACACCTGAGGTTGCAGGCGCATTTCACGCATCTGAGAGATCACAATATGATCACTATCGTCGGCAACCTGCTGACGATGCACCTCCTTGCGTGCCATGAATGTGCGTATGCAACTGGAGTTCATGTCCACGTTGCCCTCCCGTGCCTTCTGCTCCAGCAGCTCAAATATACTGATATTGTCGTCATTTTCCACACAGATCTGAGCTGAGCGCCGATGTAGTACGGGTGGCTTAATCTGCTGCGAGTCCAGCACCTTGGCCCAGCACATGTTGGCCACTGCATTGGAGCTTGTCTCGGAAGAACGTTCATCGTCGGCCATTTGTCCCTTGCCGTCGTTAACCCCAACAAAGCGCACCTTTGGCGATATAGTTGAGTTGGTGTAACTAGTCGAGGAATAGGAAGACTTTAGATCAGGTGTGGAGCTGCACACCTTCTTGGAGTTTATCAGTGGTTGCTGGAAGCGCTTCTCCTTCATCGACAGCAGAGGCGCAGGTGGAGGCGGAGGCTGTGCTATTGCTTTACGTACAACATTTGGCTCTCCCTGCGTCTTTAAAATACCACGTTTTTTCTTATTAATATAAGTAGGATTGCGAAACTGTGGATGAGCATTGGCAAACTTATAGCGCGGTAAATTATTAAGACGCAATTGATCTGGATCAACTTTGAAGCGCTGCTTTAGTCCTTCGCCGCGACGTAAAAATGGCTGTTTGGGTTTGACAGGACGCGGACTAGTAGCAATTTCCTTTAGTTGGAAGCGCTCCTCATCGTTCTCTACCTCATCCGCGTGTCTCGCATGACGTGCCATTTGTATGACTGATGAGTGGTTATGCTGTTCCTGCTCTGTGTGCTGTTCGTCGTTGTTTTCAATGGGACTTACATCCTCAGCGTTGCACTCATCGTGCAACAGTCCAAGCATTTGGTACATATTGCGCTGCTCCAGTCCCAGCATTAGACGCTGATTGTTTTGACGCTCTTCTAAAAGACGTTTTTGCTCCTCTTGCCAGCGGTTTAAAGCAGCCAAGCGTATTGATATATCCAGTTGTGAAGTCACGGATGGCGCATTATTCTCATCAGATCCTTCCATATTTTAGCTTTGCGTATCATTCAAGAAAATTATGTATTTTTTATTTAAGAAACCTGACGCTGCGCATTCAAACAAGAAGCTCACAAATCCAGTGTTGGAAAGGGTCACACAGCAATAAAACCAGGGCTACGTATTTTTTTTTTAAATTACCAATCCCATTAGGTAACTAGTGAAACTATACACAACTGACATATTTTCTATATACATCTATATTTTTTATTATTATTTACATTCAACTTAAAGGTTTTAACTTATTACATATCCGCATCATTATCCTCATTTTCTTCCGGCTCATCAAAATCTCGTACTTGCACATCGGCATCCTCTCCGTACTGCAAAATACTGTCAATCTGTAGCAGAAGATCACCTACACTCTCCTCATCATCGACATTCAGTGGAAAAAAGCGCACCAAACTGCAAAATAAACATTTATTTATTCTTTAATATTGTTTAATTAATGTACAGCCTGCACAGTGGCAACGCCAACGCGGCATATTTGTCAGCCCTGGTTTAGAGCAAATAAATTTTCGTCGCGTCGTAAAATGTGCGCATTAACTGAACCTAAAAGTTACAAATAAAATTAAACTTTACATAATACCACTAAATTAGTTACAACTACGTCCTTCAACTGCACCGCCCATAAGTTTTGGCGCCTTAAACAAAGTGTGTCGAAAATACCCCAAAAAATCCCAACCAACAGCAACAACAACAGGAAAATAGACTAATTTTTAGCACAACATTTTTTGGGCACACACCAAAAACGGCAAAGAAACTAAAAAACCCTGAATTTACGACCGCACCGTAATTCAAAACAATGAATGCCCATATGGACATGGACTTATCCAAAGTATATGTCGTGCGCTCCGCGAAGGGCGTCGATATGCTATGTGTGGATGATTATCTTTATCATTTCGATCGCATTGGCAAGAACAACACATACCGTTGGCTATGCAATCGACGAAAGGATAAAGTGACGCCATGTCGATCGCGCATCTCTACTATCGTGCCCGACTCAACGGACAAGAGCAAACACGTTGTGGTCGATGTTATTCAGATGCATGTACATCCGCGCTGCAGCGATCATGAGATTACAAAAGTCTCGCAGCGCAAGCGTCTGTCCAACATGAAAATGAACGATGCCTACAGCACGACGCAGCCAAAGCGCGCTCGGCTATACGAGCGCGCCGCAGCGGGCCTTAATCCGCCCGAATGGATATCCACGAGCCGAGAAAACGAATCACTTCAATATTCGTTTCACCTCGACTTTGAGGTGTGTGCACCTATTGACATATGTTAACTTGTCAATGCATTTCATTTTCACTTGAATACTTGCGCTTTGCTAATTTGGCAAAATGTTTGTTTTTAAATAATTGTTAAAAAATAATTGTTAAAAAATTTGAATTTAGATCATTTCTCGTAGAAATCAGAGATTTTTATAGTGCTATATAAGCCTTATACATATAAGTGAAGACCTTCTTGTGTTGAGTCTTATATTTATAAGAGTATTATAGTCTTATACACTTTGAGCTCTAACATTCAGCATTCTTATGGAACGACTAACAAAGTTCTACACTAAATAAGTAATCGTTTTACGTCCATTTTGCAGGACAAAGATCGGGTTTATATGCTCAGGCGTCGAGATGGTCGCGTCATGGTTTGCATCGATGGGCATCTCTACTATCTCGCTGGCAAGTCGTACAAGGGCGACCTATACCGGTGGACGTGTGTGCGAAAGCGGGACATTGAATGCACAGCAAAGATCTGCACGGAAGCAACCTTGGCCGGGGCACATCGGATGCATATAATGGAATCGGATGCGCATATACATCCGCACTATTCCGCTGACAAACTGATGCAAATGTTTACCAGGCATCAGATTCTATTGGTAGACGATGACCAGACAGTAGAAGTGTTGCAGGAGTGCCCCAATTTGGAGTACTTTGATCCCGAGCTGAGTTTAGGATCGCAGAAGGGGGATGATGTTGGCTCAATCATCATTGAAGATTGCGAGGAGAACTATGAGGTGTACATGAATGTCGACACCAATGAGTCTACGCTGCCCGCAACCCAACAGCAGGAGCACCCAAGTCTCGATGACGAAACGAAATGGCCAAATGCTGCTGATATCATCGACAACTATGTGAGTCCGGCGAATTATGATCCGCTGAGCGAAACCGATTTGACCAAGTTTACATTCCTGCCATCGGCAAAAGGACGAAAGGTGCTGTGCTTGGACCGTCATCTGTTTCACTTCGACTCGCAGAGCCGTTCCAATGGGCATATGTTCTTCACGTGCATTATGCGGCGGGACAAGCAGCAAAGCTGTCATGTGCGCGTCACAATGGATCCGGTCGAGAGCGGGCCAGAGGTGCTGCGCATCAATGGCGAACACACACATAAGCCAGATCTGCAGGAGATAGTGCGGCGCATCAATCAACAAAGGAAACAGGAAAAGCTGCAAGAGATGACGAAGCTGGAAGGCAGTCCGGAACAAGACGAGACAGCGAGGCATGCGGAGACTGACTTTGAAAGTCAAGATGAGCTGGACACAGAGGAGGAGACCGAGACTGTCCCTGAGGAGCAGGACACCAACTATGAGAACCTGAAGGATCAGTCATCTTCCAATAACATCAGCCACGTTCATCGGAATGTGGTCATGAAGAAGGTAATTGGCATTGATGGCATCAAGATGGAGCCCGAGAAGGCAGCCTCGATGATTGTGCAATATATGGACGACGGCGCCAACAATATCAGCGCCAAAATTGAGATACTCGCCAATGACTTAGAGGTCATTGAAGAGCCCACGACATCGACACCTAAGCCAGAACTGACCAATCTACGGAAGCGTCGTACCAACACAGCACCCACATCCAATAATCCTCAATTGACAGCGACTCCAGCGGACATGGATTTGACCAAAATCTGTACGCTGAGGTCGGCCAAGGGCAGCGAGATGCTTTGTGTGGATGGCTACATCTATCATGCCAAGAATCGTGGGCTCATCTCACGAAACTATTGGGTGTGCATCAAGAGCCGTGATCCGGAAATCAATTGCAAGAGCCGTATATCGACGGCCACACAGAAGGATGGCTCTATACGGGTTTTGCGCGTCTACAACAGTCACAGTCATCCGTTCAGCGAGGACGACATTAAGCGGCGACTCTTCAATGAAATCAACAAAAAGAACAACAAAAAACTTAAGTTCCGGCCACTGCATTTTATCGGAAAGTCTCTGGAGCAAATCAAACAAGAGTATGGGGACCTGTCCGTGGAACAGCTTAGTGTCTCCAATCTCACAGATGGCATTGTGGTCCACAAGAAGCCACGCAACAGTGCAGGCAGCAGTCACAACAGCAGCCCTAGCATATCCACAAACAGGACTAAGGCGGAAGAGGCGCTAAACACAACTGCTCTCAAGGAGAATCTGCAAGCCCAAGTGACAGAACAACACGACTTTGAGGAGGACGTGGTTGTCGAAGATGAAGAGGATGTCGAAGAAGTTGCCACAACTGACGAGGGTCAGTACATGACTGTCGAAGAGGACAACACGGATGCAATCATCGAAGTTGTCGAGGAGGTGGCCGACATGGAGAACTACGGCAACATTGAGTAAGTTCATCCCAATCGCAATCTAAACAGTAAAATTAAATTAATATCGAATTGTTATCAGAATACTAAATTTACCCACCAGATTAGTTAAGTCATAGATAGGTAGATTACCATTTACAGGGTAATTAAAAGTCGACTAAGATTAGCTTTGAAATGTTGAGCAGCTATTGAAAAGTAAAATCGTTTTTGGCATTCGGCTTCAGTCGGTTTTGAGAGCTGCGCGTGCGCACTTCACTATTGCGGAGTAGATTCCAATTGGGTAAATGCTTAGATATTAAAAATAAAATATATCGCGTAGACGACAGCAACAGACACACAGAAACCACATTTACATTCGCTTTTGCCTAATGGGAACCTGCTTGTTGGGCTGCCCACAATTGAAACCGGTTATGCTGGACACCTGAACTCACTTGGAACCGCGTTTTTTCTGCATATTTTTATACAGACCCATTTACACGATGAAGCTATATGCCGTATCCGATGGACCTCCCTCGCTGGCCGTGCGCATGGCCCTCAAGGCGCTGCAGATTCAATACCAGCTAATCAACGTGGACTTCTGTGCACTGGAGCACCGCACCACGGAGTACGCGAAGGTAGGGTACCTCACAGCTAACAGATAATTGACGATAAAACTAAATTTCTTACTGCCCACAGATGAATCCACAAAAGGAGATACCTGTACTGGACGACGATGGCTTCCATCTGTCCGAGAGCATTGCGATTATGCAATATTTGTGCGACAAATACTCGCCGATGTCTACACTATACCCGGAGGATCCGATCGAACGGGCGCTGATCAATCAGCGTCTGTGCTTTAATATGAACTTTTACTATGCGCCCATTTCGGCCCATAGCATGGCGCCCATATTCTTCGACTATGAGCGCACGCCCATGTCCCTGAAAAAGGTGGAGAACGCACTCGACGTGTTCGAAACGTATCTGCAGCGCTTGGGCACCAAATATGCGGCCTCTGAAAACGTAACCATTGCCGACTTTGCATTGGTATCGTCGACACTGTGCCTGGAAGCCATTAACTTTGATTTCTCGCCGTATCCGCTGGTACGGAAATGGTACAGCACTTTTAAGGAGGAGTATCCGGACCTCTGGCAGATTGCCAACAGTGGCATGCAGGAGATTATTGAATTTGAGCACAATCCTCCGGATCTTTCACAAATGGAACATCCATTTCACCCAACACGCAAGCCAAAGGCAAAAATCAATTGTTAAAGCTTAGAATTTAAGCGTATTGCTGCATTTCTGCGAGCTTCATAGTTGAAATATATGTATAAATTAAATATTTTTTTCTAGCAAATGCAGCTCAATAAAATATTTTACCCAATATTCAGAACGATGTCTATTGAGATTGAAATTACGAGAAATGGGGAAGCTTTTTACACTAAAAGAAGAGGATAATCTAAAGACTGCGTAGTTTAGGGAGTCTATAGTTTAAGTGTATACAGTCTTACTTACCTGAAATCCTCGATGAGCGAGCCAATCGCCTCAGTCAGCTTGCGATATTTCTCGCCAAAAGCCGTGCCAATGGTCAGTTCACCCATCAGATTGTGCGTATCTGGCTCCAGATATAGTTCCAGCTGCTTGCGCGCCTCGGAGCTTAACAGATCCACCTTGGTTAGTACATTTACGTGCGGCTGCTCCATGTTGGCCATGACACTGAGTGCCGCCATCGTGCCTGATATAAACTTAGCGCCATCTACCATGAACTGCGAGTCCAGGCAGAAGACAACGCAAGTGCGAAAATTCCACGATTCGAGTAGCTGCACCAACTGCTTGCCCATCTTTAGATGTGTGAATAGCTCGATTTGCCCCGGCATATCAAACAGTATGTAATCATCATCGGGCTCTCCGACCATTAGCTCATCTTCGCCGCCGCACAGTTGCGCCTTCAGCCAGTCCTGGTTCTCAATGAGAAACTCTAGGCAGAAGATCAGGCCACCATTGGGGCCGTAGTGCAGCTCCTCGTCCTCCATGGCATCGTCCAGATGTATCAGCTCTCGTATGTCTGTTAAGGGTGTGTAGTTAAAGTGCTCTGCTGCCGGATCCAAGTTGACAACCTGGATGTTTCGCTTGCTGTCCATGGCGTGCTGCTGCATATAGCTGCAATATGTGGACTGTGCTAGGCAAGTATGTATTTCTGCTACGCTTTAACCAATAGGTAAATGAAGTGAGCTTACCTTGCCACTGCCAGCAGGGCCCACCACAATTTGAGCGAAACGCATTTCTACTTTTATTTAAAATTTTAAAATAAAGTCTAGCAAATTGCGTGCGCGTGCGGTCCGTTAGTGTTGCCAAACGTTCGAAAAGAGCTTTAATACATTTTGGGCATTTATATGGCCGGTATGGCAACGCCACTGCGCGCTTTCCACAGATTTGAATGATAGAGTGACCATATCGCAGCGTACAGCTGTGCAGTTAATTAAATCTGCGGTTTGACTGTCAGAAATCGTGAACACAATGGTGACGCGTTAATTTACATATGATCAGATTGATTTATCAAAATGTTCAATCACATCCCCACCCTGCTAAGGCTAAGCCTAATTGCTGATAAACATCTAAATTGTGCTACCAAACGTACACACGCGCCACACACAAGGACTGCGAAACGGGCGACAGCTGTCCATCTGACGATTGTCCCTGCGCCGAACATGACAGTCATAATGATTTTTTAAATGCCACGCTTGCAGCAAAACTATAACGCTTAAAATAATATTCTCTTTATATGTGTTTTTTGTAAAATTTGATGTAGTCTTTGCCCTGCGTGTGCATGTCGGAAGACCGGAAATAATTTTCTAGCTGCCCCAGCTAAACACCCACCCCAGAGAGAACTGCACTTGCGTTCTTTTAACGATAGCAGCGACAAGGGCAGCAGGCCAGGTGTTCAATACATTGTGCTGATAAATATGTTATTTAGCTGTGAATTGCGCCTTTTGGCCTCGTCGCTTGAACTGCAAATGGCTCAAAATTAAAGGTTCAATGAGAACATGGTATTTTTCTCTCATTTAAATACTATATTTGGTATTTGTTCAAAATAAAAATACAAATTTAAAGGTATTTATTTTTAATACTCGTATTTATTTAAGTTTAAACTAAACGACTAAGTATAACATTTAGATGTACGCAAACTTATAGCAATTAAATACCACAGAACAAGTTTTTTAAATATAATATTTTTAAATTGGAATATATGTATATATATATATATATTCATATATACGCACGTGTGTGTCGGTTAAGGGTGCCACTACCGTATTGTTGACTAGCATGCCTGACTAGTGTGAGCGTGATTGCAATAGTTGAAGAATATTCTCTTAAAGACTACCTCCGCTGCCAAAGATGCCACTAGCACCGGCCCCAGCACCAGCACCAGCGCCACCGGCAGCATCGGTTATGTTGCCACTGGCATTGAAGTCCTCGCTGCTCTGATTGCTGTTGTGATTTTGACTAGAATTCGAGTTGTTGCTGCTGCAGCCGCTGCTCTTTGCAGCATTGTTGCTGTAGAGCGGCTGGATTGGATGCTGATTGGTTGCTCCATTGGGATCGTCCGGTGTCCAGGTGCGGGCGTACAGCTTGCTGCCCGGATAGCGATCGCCCTTGCGATACCAGGACAACGAATGCGACATGCCGCCGGCTGCAACAAACACAATTTGTTCAATATCATATTCTGGCAATATTATTATTCAATCGAAAGTCAAGCGCCGCCCCATCAATTAAAAGTTGTTGCCAAAAACTGAGCAAATGCCATTAGCGCGCACATTACAAGCCCATCAGCAGCCGCAGAGCAAACAAGCAAAGGGTTCATCACTCCACGGACAGGGTGTCTGTCCGCCTGTCCGTGTGTGTCTGTTGTTGCAGCTGTCCACCATTTGCCTTGAGCAAACAAAACCCGAGCACAAATCCTTCCCTCCGCAGTTACTTCTGCGTCCAATCAGCTTGCACGCTGGATAACATCCCATACCCACTCCCCTTACCCTTACCCTTACCCACCCCATTCCAATCAGAACTGAAGCTTGGTAATTTGTAGAGCGCATAATGTTTCGAGTGCTCGATGCGGGTGTTGCTCAAATATGCGACATGCCACCCCCAACGCCCGCTCACCACAGCCAGCTTCAGCTTCACACCCGCTCCACTCATCTTGCAAGTTGGTGTGAACATATGCCAGCCGTGTGTCCGGCCCCAGGCCCCGCTGCCCGCAGCCCATAGCCGTGCAAGTGGTGAAAACCAATCCACTTGCTGTCATTTAAGTGGGCGTTGTGTTTGGGGTTTTGCGATTTTTATCTATATCTGAGTTTTTGTTTTGTTTTATTCTTTCTTTCCTTCTGTGGGGCTTTGTCTGTTTTTGCTGAACATTTTTAATGCCCGCTAAGCATGAAAATGCTTTTGCCCTGCCACCATATCACCGGCCATCTTTCTCCACTGCCTCCATTTTGGTGTTTTTGGCCTCGTTTGCCCTTTAACAGGACCCACGAATCGCTCCGCACACACATCTGCTCGACTATAACGAATTTCTCACGATATGATTATGTCGATTGCGCTTTGTTGTTGTAACAACTTTGTTGTGTGTGTATGTGTGAGTGTGCACCTGGAGCTGGAGTTGGCAAGGTGTGCATCATGTTGGATTTTATGAAAACAAATTATATGTCGCATGTGCTCAACAATACTTTATCTGGGATTTGGTGCAGTTGGAATTTAGCAGAGACCTCCACGAATTGTTCTATTTATTTTCTATAGTATTATAAATCATATTTATATAGTCTCTATATCTACTCAATTAATTTAAACAACTAAAATAAAATGTAATAATGTAATAATCGTATATAAAGAACGTGATTCAATTGAAACATATATTTAAAGACCCTCTGAATATATACTCTTCAAAAAACCTCCAACTACCCAACTGCTTTTAGCAATCTTTGTACATGGAACTTGGGCTCTTTACTAGTTCTTAAACATACTTCTTTGATGGAAAAAAGAGTATATTGTTCATGGTACTCATCGTAAAGAGTTCTAATTTTGGGTAACCTCGAATTATAAAATACTAAGATTTCTTTGAATTCGCCCATTGCATGCATGCTAAATCTTGTATTACTCTATATATTGCCACGGTAAAGATATTTTTATACTTTATTTAGTATTTTTATACCACATTTTAGACAGAATTAAAGCCCATTTTCATACTCTTTTCTGCATATGGACCTATCCTAATCACTTTACGTATAGCCCTTTGATTCTTGGTAAGCTTACCATAAATTTAGGTGCCATATTCTAGCCTTAGTGAGTATTATAGATAGTCGTTACCATTATAGTCCCTACTAACCTCTTCTAGGCATTCAGAAATAACTTAACTTAGATCCCAAATGAATTTCTTGCCAATATCATAGCACATCTTTGTATTCCTCATAAATAAGATTTCTAATTACTGAGTTCTCGGCTATTCCCATTGGCAGTTAATTTCGAGTATATATTCCACTAATTATCATATATATAAATTTGAAGGCAAACGAGTTTGTGTGAATTTCTGTTGTGACACTCACAAGTTGAAAAACTAAAAAAAGACTAGAAAAAACTCTTAAAAATACTACCAATCATTCAATCTCAGACTGGGAGAGACCCCTATATAGTAATTGTTGAGAACACCCTTTGGCTTACCAAGTGGTTGGGCATTAGCTATGCAGATGCTGCAGCCCGATCGAAACAATTGAGGACTTTGGAATTGCGGGTCTGCAGTGTCATACATATTGAATAGAAAAATTATTAACCAAAAAACCGTAACTAAAGCAACTTTTATGAGCTGGCACACGGAAAACCCTAATCCATTGTGCCACTGTACCAACACCCCTCCTCCCCGAACCAAGGACAGGCTAATGAAAACCTTCCGTGTGCGTACCATGCGGAACCCTGGCACCAAGTTCACAGCATTCCGTGATCGATGCGAAATGAGCAATGAGCAACAGCAGAAGTAGAAGCAATTTGCTTGACTGGCAGTCACGCAAAGCACGCAAAACGATGCCGAAGCGAGAAGTGTGAAAATTTAAATTAGTTACACTTAGGCAGACGCAGCAGCTACCCCAACGGGCAAACAGCGATCAACCCTCATTTAGAGAATCGCACGAGATGCCCAAACCACATCAATGCACTTTAAATATGCAACCAACAACAGCTGAATTATGTCATTAGATATAGAACTCGGAAAGGCCTGACCAACGCCCACAGCTGATTGGTTTGATTGATGGCTGGCTGATTGACTGATTGACAACTTACTGCGATCCTTAAGTATGATCTTCTTGGGCGGCTCCTTCTGATAGTTACGCTGCAGGCTCAGTCCAGCCTCATTGCCATTCTTATCCTTCTTTACCATTTCGCTCAAAAAGGTTATATAACTGATGGCCAGTTTGAGCGTATCCACCTGGAATAAGATTTTATTTTAACTGTTATAAAACTTTTACTGATTGAAAGAGAGATAATGAAGGGAATCCTTATATAACTTTTAAAAAAGGTCTTTTGTTGATCTCATTATGAAAAGCTAAAATTTTAAGTCTTGGGTATAAAATATGAAATATGGAATGACTAGGAATATATAATATACATATATGTAATAGAGGATAGATATGCCTAAAATGTATCTATCTATTCATAGAAAAAAGATAAAGGAAAAAGTTTGTAAAGCTACTCAGAAAGTATTTTGAATGCAAGTTGTGAAAATACTTTTTCAGATATTTTTAATCTAAAAACCAAATATGTATATGTAAAATCTGAAAATAATGTTTTTTCAAAAATGATCTCAATTTCTCTTAGTCAAAAATAAGCGCAATGAAATTCGAATTTATTTCACTTCATTAGACATCTTTTGATAATACCTTGCTGAGTCGCTTCTCGTAGGGCAGTGTTGGTATGTGGGTGCGCAGGCCCTCGAAGGCTTCATTGATGCTCTGCATGCGGCGTCGCTCCCTAAGATTGGCCGCCTGCCGCTGCTGGGCCATCTGGGAGGCGCACTTCAAGCGGCGCGGCTTGTGACTGCGTCGCCTAAACATTGAGTAGCTGCAATTTGTTATTATCGAAAGCAGCTGTGCTTTGGGCAACCTTACTGAAATTAACACTCACGTCTTTTCGTTGTTCTCCTGGTCGCTGTTGAAGCCACTGCTGTACGCGTCGTCATCATCATCGCTCTCCGAGCTGTGCTCATCCCCGAAAAAGTATTCGGAGCTGGAGTTCGAGGCATTCGTGGCCTGCGATCCCTCGAAGAAGTGGCGAGCCATCGTCGCCTCCAAGTCGAAATTGTCCATGGAAAACATCTTACCAATTTCAGTTTTCTCTTTCTCTGCAATCTAATTCAATCTATTTGCTAATTGTCCGACAAGTGCATAACGGTAAGCCGAACGCCTCCGTTGACAAATCTAATTGAGAACGCGTGCGCAGCACGTGCCGATCGAAGGAAGTGCGACGCGTGTCGTTAGCTTTTAACTCTTGATTCTCGAACAATCTAAAAAGGACATAAAACAACGCATTGTAAACACTGTATTCGACGTTATCTTATCGGTAGTTATTGCCGGGGCTAGCCTGTTCAATTGATAATAAACGTGTTTAACATGCAAACACCTTCGATTAGATAAGCAACTGATAACGACTATGACTGGTCGCAGCTTAATTATCTATCAAATACCCATTGCAATGAAAACTATTTGAATACTGCTATTAAATATATAAATATATATATAGTAATACAATGGAACAATCCCAGAAGAAGAATAAGTTCATGATCAGAGTAAAGAAACCTTTTTATTGGCCTACGCTACTTCAAAAATTGTTAAGAAATATGTACTGACTGTAACAGGCAGAAGTACTCATGATTAAACACCAAAACTAACTCCCTGCTGTTCTTCTTAAAACTTGAAATATATATAATTATATAAAATATTAACTAAAATATAATATATAATAATATATATCATTCTATTTTCAATATCTCATTATATATTATTTTATTATTGTAGAATAGAATACACAAAATTATTGAAATATTCGCATTACTCAGCTTTAGTTTCAAATTTCTAGTTTCTTAGTTTCCCTTAACAAAATTATACTTTGACAATGTAAAGTTCACTTTAGAATCAAGAAAATATATGTATATATGTGAACGGCCGGTGGATAGTGCCGACGGTAATAAACGGACATCGCCTCAGTCTGTCTTTACCTAATTCAATGAATTTATCCAATATCCACAAGGCTTAGTTTCTACACAAATATTTTGTTATTGCACATATATAGATGTATATAATAAATATAACCGATTTGTACGCACTCGAATCAGCTCGCTGGATTGAAAATATTTATACCGTTAATTGAAACATTGAAGCGCGATCTGGTAGCGAACGCGCCGCCAGCTACAAAGCGAATGAATTTGTTTTGCCGGTGCCAGGCGCAGGATATGTTCGTCTGATAAGCGCGAGGCGGCGAGGGGTTGCCGCTAGGCCAGTAGCTCCTGTCGTTGTCTATCTCATATCTTGTCAATGGCGGCGGTGCCGCGACGAACAGTGTTGCCATTTGGGCGGAGTTTGTGCCGTCAGCCAGCCAATCAGAGCGAAGCAGCCAAAACTTTCGCCTCTGCAGGGTTGCATTTTGGGGTAGAATAAGCTTATTAAGTTTGTGCATTGAGATTTTTGTTTTGTTTTGTTTTGTTTTTTTTTCTTTATTCTGTATTTTACGTTCAGCCAGGGGATGAGATGTTCGCTGCTGATTTTCATATGGTAGACACATTAAATTGGTCTTTGATTACGAACGCGTTTATCTGTTTAAGCGGAATTATTGCCCGAGTGGCATACAAGTGGCATGGTGCGTATCCTTGTGCAGGCGCCCGAGCCGAACAAGTGGGCGTGGGCCAGGGAACAGACAGCTGCACTATGGCGTGTGCAGCGCCAGCAACATGAGCAATGATTTCCGCATTTTTCTACTCAAGCAGCATCTAAGCCTAATTAATGGACTGCGGCAGCCAAACAAACTCAACTCAGACCAACAGCCAAATGACAGTGGGCAAATAGAGATATACAGCAAAAAAAAAACATACACACGAAACAAGACAAGAATTTGTCAACCAGCATAATTTTTAAGCATTAGCACAGCGTGTCGCAAGGACTAATGCAAATATTTGCATTGTCTAGGATTCGGCTGCGAACAGCTCCATTAAAAGAGCCTTTGCTGCTGCTGCTGCTGCTGCAGTATCTGCTGCATATTTTACGGCGCGCAGAGAGGGGTGTCAAAACACCGCGCAACATTGGAGGATGGGTGTAGAATAGACATATACAACGCGACTCACCCCTCGGGGCAGTTGCTTGTGTTGCGCCTTTGCTGCGTTTGTTTGTTGTCCTTTTTTCCGTGTCTGTTGCCCCTACCCCCGCTCCTGCTCCTGCTCCTGCCACTGCCCCTGCCCCTGCCCCTGCCCCTGCTCGACTGCCTCATCATCATCGACGACGACGACCTCACTAAGGCTACCCATGATAAACAAATTGTTTTTTTTACCTCTCCATCTCATCGTTTGCCGTTGTTGCTTTTGTTTCCATTGCCAGCGCTGCTCGCTTTGTGCAGCTGCATAAACAAATTAGTTTTCAATTTTATCAAGTTGCTGCCTAGTGGCAAATCAGTCAACAGCCTGTGGCCAAGCTTGAGTTGAATTTGGCCAAAAGGAGATAAATATTTAAATTTAGAATTGTTAAAACTTATATGGCTCATGATATGATGATATTATATATACTAATATTATAAGAGTGGATGATATAATATATAACAAAAATTTTAGGACTATATATAAGTATGCATGATGTGCAAATAGTTTACAATAATACAAATAAACAGTTCTATAATATAGAATCTCGTCTTGCGATAAACTAAAATGCGTATCTGAGTATCCTTTCTATATAGCTGTATTTTCAATAAAAGCAAATTGAAAACATATATGAAGAAAAGCCGAATTTTTAGTAATTTCTAACTTTAGTTGAAAGTTAAAATATAACTCTGATACTTTGTATTACTTATATAACCCATATTAAAGGATTAAAGGATTGCTCCTCTCACTTTTTGTTTTCATTTTTATACCCTAAACCCATTGAAAATGGGGAAAAAGATTATAATGTTTTGTGAAAATGTATGTAACAGGCAGAAGGAGGCGTGGCAGACCCCATAAACTAAATATATATATATATATATATTTGATCAGGAAGAGAAGCCGAGTCGATTTAGCCCTATCCGTCTGACCGTATGTTCGAACACGTCGATCTCAGAACATATAAGAGCTAGAGACTTCGAATTTTTGGGAGGTTCGCGTATAGCACGAAAAGATCGAGTTTGTTTCCTATAATCGATAACTGGCATAGTTTTAATGTTATCGATTAAAAACCGATATCTTTATTTAGTTATAAAATTACATATAATTCATATTTACAGCTAAAGTCTTCTTCTTTTGCAGTTAGTTTTATTTGAGCCTTACACAATTTCGGTTTTTGTTAAATTTTGGATGCCACGCCCCCTTCGCTTCACAATTTCGGTTTTTGTTAAATTTTGGATGCCACGCCCCCTTCGCTTCAACTTGGCACATACATACATGTGAACGACATAATCACGCCCAACAAGTTTGATCAAAATCGTCGTCTAGAGTTATAGTTATTAGACATTTAATATCTCATAGTATCGGCGCCTTGTAGACTGAGCACAGTTGGCAGATTGTATGCTTAGGCGTGCGACTGTGTGGGTGTGTATGTGTTGCTTGCTACATGCATTTTATATGCATGCAGTAACCGAGAATGTTAGCGGTTTTTAGGAATCGCGGTTCTTCGCGGGTTCAGGGGATCTCCTACTCGAGCAGTCTCAACTAGAGCACTCTTACTTGACAATATTATATTATTAAGGTATAGTATATAAGATTCTGTTTAACACTTTTAGGTGCTCTGAGAAAATATGTGTAGTAGAATATAAATTTAGAGCAAATTATAAATATAATCTAGTTTAGATATCGTGGCATATCAAGTGCACGTCCACTCCACTAGTATTATATTCAATATAGTAATATACATACATAAAATTGTAAAACTCCATATTGCTCTACACCTGTCACAATTTCCCGTTATGAAGTGTACTATATGATTAAAGCTCCCGCAAATTAGGCACTGCCTCACTCAGTTAAATTCATATCAAGCTGCGAATTACGTACACGTCATAGCGCACAATCAAGCGTAACCGCCTCTACTGACTGAGAGAGTTACCCTATCTAGTGGCAATGCAAGCGGACCCTATATCATTATTGCAGGCAATTGCCGGCGAAGGGGGTTGTCTCGAACTGGATGGGATTGTCATTTGGCACAACGATTTTCAATTCGATTTTTTTTTTATTATTCGGATTCTAATTAAAAACCTAAATGTATTGTTAAGGTATGGTAACAGCGATCGGGGTCGGAGCGCAACCAAGTGCTTATCACACTGACGCTGATGCCGATGCCCCGCCCTGCCCTAGGCTGGCCTGATTCCCGTTCTACGTCCATCCATGGTGTTGACACTGAGCATTAAGGATGGCAAAATCCTCTTGAGTGCATGCCTGGCCGAGCACTCGGCAACGCATTGTGTCTGTGTGTGTGTAAATTTTAATCTCATTTGAAAAGTTTTTTCATTTTTTTAAGTGCGGATGTAAAGTGCAAAAATTGAAGGCAACAATGCGCTTTACGAAGGGTTGACCCTCGTAAAGGCAGATATTTAATAGTAGGTACCTTTTGAAGGCGCCACACATATGTATATAACTGAGGGTAGATGATAAGTTCAATCTTATTAAATAAATTTTGAATTAATTTAAAAATAAAATTTTTTCTTTACTTTTAAGTATTTGCCTTGAGTTATTTAATATTGCAGCGCAAATAAATGCGAAGCTTGTAACATAACATGAGAAACTCAACTAATAAAATACAGATTCTGTTAACTCATCATGCCATTTTACATTAAATATTAGCATAGTCATGCTATTCAATGTTAGCCATCTCTGTTATTCGCTTATGTTCACATAATTACGGCCAGAAAGACATGGCGTCGGTGGTGTAATGGTTAGCATAGTTGCCTTCCAAGCAGTTGACCCGGGTTCGATTCCCGGCCGACGCACATACCAACTTTTTACTACAACAATTGAATTTATTTTACTTTTTGGTCCATTTAATACATTTATTTACAATTTGTACATTACTTGCTCACCAAATGGATGGATTGGATCAATACGTTCATCAAAACGTTTTCCATTATACTCATATTCACTGAAGGGCACCGTGTTGAGCACCTTAAAGCCAACAGCTTTGCCAATTTTCTGGGTGAATAATGACGTCCAGAGTGCAGTGACCGCTTGAGGTCGCTTTTTTCGCAGCTCGACTGCCACATCCTCCAAGCCTTGCCCTTGCCCTAATTCACGCGTCAACTGAATTGTGGTTTCAGCCAGAGCGCGGCCAAGTCCTTGCTTGCCGAACTCCGGCAAAGTAGCCAAAAACATTAGCTCGCACACACAATCCATATTGTATTCGGCGCAGACGTCGATCTTCGAGTCCATCGAAATCATGTAGTTCATTAGAGCCTTAGCCTGAGGGCTCTTCGTTTGTTCTTTAGAGAACTTTACAAAGAACGGATCTTCGCCAGGTGGTGGAGCGAACTATAATTTTAAAATATGAGAGCCTATGTTTGTTGATTACTTAATAAAGAATATTTCAGTGAGTTCACTTGCCATCAACTTATTGAAGGAAACGGCAACGATCCGACCAGTTTGCAGGTGTTTTACAAATAATGAAACTCCATCCTGAGCTGTAATGCGACAAAGCTCCTGCAATTCTTGACGTGATTGAATATTTTCTGGTAAATTGATTTCACAGCCGTTGCAAATTGCTTCGTTGATGAAGAACGAATCATTCAGCAGCTAATATTAAAAAAACGCAAAATAAATAAATGCAGTAAAAAAAATAAAGAGCTGCGTCGGCCGGGAATCGAACCCGGGTCAACTGCTTGGAAGGCAACTATGCTAACCATTACACCACCGACGCCACACTCCAGCTCTCGTTCTAAATCGATTTTGGCGAGCTTTCACAGTGCAAAATTCTAACCGACAAAATTGCAAATATTTTTCAATTTTTATTTAACAAATTAATGCCGGCGCACATAAAATTAGAATACACATATCTTTGTAAATAATACACATACATATATGTACACATATGTGCATACTTACATTAAGGGATTCCTCCAAATCAGCTTGAGCCAAACTGCGTAGCTCATACTTTCCTATTAAATTAAAACAATAAAAATGTATTTTAAATATATAAAGTTATTTATTAATACAGAGATAGGTAGCACATACATATGTGAATTTCACTCACCATTGTGCAATGTTGACCAAAGTCTTCCGTTCTCTGCTCGCATTTTCACCGCTTACCGTTCGGAACAACTGTCCGATTGTAACTAAGCTATAAAGAAATTTTGATAACTCTAATTGAGACACGAAACCTGTTATACGACACAACAACAAAAGTATAGGCTTATCATCCGTAAAAATGCTAGCAAAACCTAAGCTCTAGCACTTGTTAAAATTAAACTGAAGAAGTGTGCTCTCAGCATATACATATACAAATACATAGATAAGGCTATCATTAACAATAAAACATGTTCTTTTATATTTTTTGTTATTGTTGAATTTGTTCAATGAATACATATAAACACACACAATTTAATTTCGAAACCTCAATTAAAAGGCTATTATTTATATTTAAATAAGGGTATATTATTATAAATAAGAATTATTATATACATATACAACGTTCATTTAATTTCTAAATATGAAATATTAAACTTTATTTTTAAAAAAAAATTAAGTGCTTATTTCAGATAAATCTTAGCAATATGAAAAATATTGATTTAATTCAAGCTCAACTATAATCTAATATTAATTTGATGAATCTCGATCAGCTGATGTTCGACTGCTGTTAGCGCGTATTTCTATTATAACAGCTGCAATAAGTGGATCATTTTACAACACTAGACTGCGATTTCTGAGAAACACAACAAAGGCTTCCACTTTAATTCATTTTGTTTTTATTGTTGAAATCAACTGTGGGCGCATTATTACAAACTTAACCTCTGGCCACCCTGTTTTTCTGTTCTTTTCCTTTTGTGAGTAAAATAAATACCATGGCAACGCAGCGCTAAACAAAACCTTTAGTCTTCAATCACTGCGTACATTAGATATCGCAAAATGTTTCTTCTGGACAAAATATTGCCGTTTATCTTCAGTTACATCCGACCATTTATCAAGTGGTTCCTACATGTGTTCACTCGCCTCTCCGAGCTCCAGCGCATATGCTACGGCGCAAAAGCTGGCGCGCCGAGATGCCACCAAATCGAACGCTCCCTCCAACAATCGAATCAGCTGGAAATAAAGACTATGCTACGAGAACTGGACGAGGCGGCGCCCTATGCCACGGACAGAGAATTGCTATATTTCGGTGAGCAAACACTAAAGTGCATTTCCAGCTCCATGAGTCGCTAACATCCCTTTCTGTAAGCAGCTCCTCGTGCCGTTCATATCATTGGGCGCATAAAGCACATAAAGAATAATGTGCATCCGGACTTCGGTCGGCTATTCGGCAATTGTGTGACCACAATTTGGGGCTATAAACGCTTGATGCATCAGGTGGAAGAGCTGCGCTCCGAGTCGTACGACTCGGATAATCTGGAGCATGAACAGAAGCTGCTAGAGCTCTGGCAACTACTGATGCCCGACACGCCGCTTGCAGGTCGCATCTCCAAGCAATGGCAAGAGATTGGCTTTCAAGGCGATGATCCCAAAACGGACTTCCGTGGCATGGGCATGTTGGGCCTAGAGAATCTCCTGTACTTTGCGCGCGCCTATAATGACGCCGCCAAGCACGTCCTGCTCCACTCTATGCACCCCACCATGGGCTACACCTATGCCATTGTCGGCATCAATCTGACGGCCTTGGCCGTCAACCTGCTGCGCTCCGGTGCGGCCAAGACGCACTTCTACAATCAAGTGGCGTTGCACAAGCAAAACTTCAGCACGCTCGAGGACTTCCACAAGCTGTATTGCTATCTGTTCTTCGAGTTCGATCGGTTCTGGATGGACAGTTCGCCGCGCAACATCATGGACTTTCGAGAAGTGTATCAGGCCTTCGAGATAACTAAGCTCGAGGCGCTCCACAATGAGAACACAATTTTTAAAACGAATCTGGTCGTGGAGTCCGTCTAAATGCTCACATTGTTGTACCTAGGGAAATTTCATAGGCAATATTTATGTATAAATGCAGCTTTTTATGCGTTTATTTGAGAGCTATATTATTTATATATATATATGAATGTACTTTTAATATATATGTATGTATATATATATATATATATATATATATATATATATATATATATATATATATATATATATATATATATATATATATATATATATATATATATATATATATATATATATTTGTATGCAAGTATGTAAATCGCTAGCCGCAACTAATTTTAATTGAATGGAATGTCATGCAGTAATACTTAAAGGTGACGATCGAGATTGCACAGAGTTCTATAAAAATACATATTTGAATATCACGCAAAAGCAAAACATAAAATTAAACAAAAACAACTAACACTGAAATAATAAAATATACACGAGCAAGACTCCTAAATCCTTCGCACTGACGATATCCTTTTGAGTATCCTATCAATTTGATGATGTACCTAGTATGTATATATATATGAAATGAACGAATCGAATTGGTGCGTCCAAGAGAGCAGTTCTGGTTGCAAGCTAGTTGAATATCTATGTTATAATTAGCGTGGTGCGCTGGGGTGCAGAGATGCGTTTTAACGATAAAACTTGACCTCAGCCTCAACGCAGTCCTTGAGCAGCTCGTCCAGCTCTTCGCTGGCATAGTCCTGGATCGAAAAGTAATTATTCAATTCATCGACACAGGAACGCTCCAGGCTGCGTAAGTGCTCCAGCGCAGCTGGCTTGCGGTTCGCATGCAGACTGTGCAACAGCGTCTGCTCCGAATCGTCCTGCACCTGAGTCAGCGGCGAAATGCGTGGCTTGGGCGCAAACACGAACGGCTTGAACACAGACTCGGCGGCGTTTGGCGTGCCGGTGAACCAGTGGCACGAAATGGAGCTGCCCTTGGCAGTTAGAACCGAGACGTTGGCCGCACGCGAACCAGCACCGCTGGCCAAACGCAGCGTCTCGAACATGTCCTGTTGCGTGTAGCTGCCATCGCCAGCGGGCTTCAGGCCACACCAATCTTCCTCCGGTGCCTTCGCCTCCGCATCGTGCGCAGCCGCAAAGTTAGCGGACGTGTCTAGGCCCTCACTCGACTTGTCGATAGTCGTGGTCACGCTTAGCCCACCACTAGGCACACGCAGGCAGCTGGCCTGCAGCTTCTCGGCGGCCCACACCTTACCGGCACTGCTCAATATCCAGGCAGCCGTGGGATCACACACTATAAAGTTAAGCTTGGCATTGTCGTTGCTGAACTTGGCCACCAACGTTCCAATACGGTCAACAGCCGATTCCACATCCTTAGACTCGGCTAGTGTTATCCTGCAGAAGACATGAGAATTATATATATATATATATATATAGTCGACAGACATATATACATATATATATATTTATATGAAAGCTTGACGACCTACCGCACTATGTCCGTGCCCAGCAGGCTGTCACTGTCTGTCGCCTCCTGTTCCCCGTCAGCCCAGCTTAGGCTTATAGCCACGCCTCTTTCATTGGCCCCAAAGTCGCCGCCCCAGAGGGTGGGCTTCGGCTTTTGCAATATAACACGCAGAGCATCGCTCACCGGCTCTAAGGCAGCACCGCCATCAGTCTAACATATGTGGCAAGTGGCAAAGCGTTGAAGATGAGTCATTTAAGCTTTATTGGCTGTTTGCTAGCTTACCTTCCCCTCGAGAACGTCGCTGACATCATAGTAGCAAATTTCCGATGCCACGCCCACCGTTGCAGCGTCCTCAGCATTGCGACCGAAAATTAAGGAGCCAGACTCGCTATTGGCTGGTAGCACGATATAACAGTCAGCATTAGAGGACATTTTTTCCGTCTTAAATAAATTATGAGCAGAGACACACAAGGCGGATTTGCAAAATTGATTTTTCGCAACAGCTGTTGCAGTCACAGTCTGCTAACGGCAATTGAGATCACAGAATTCTGTTAGCAAAAGGTGGATGAGTGAAGTTGGTGGCGCATGAAGTCAGTGCTGCCAACCTATTTCAATGTAATTTACATTTGACAACAATCGATTGCTTGGATTCATCGATTAATTTCTTGTTCTTGCAATATAACCATTGCTGATCACAGTCGAAGTGGTCTAAAAAGCTGTAATAGTGGAAAATCTAGTGAAATCGTAATAAATTTAACCATCCGCTGTAGCTTTAGGAAGCCGCAAAGTGTTATTAATGCAGTTTTGATTAGTAAAAGTGTCGCACAGGCTGAAAACGTCGTCGAAGAATTGCATTTGTATACAGCAGTCTGTGTGCAGGTGTTGTCTCATTCGGGCGTATCTTCGAGTTGGGTTGTGGTGCGAGCGAAACAACAACAAACAAGTTACAAGGTAAATACTCGTGCATACTGTTGTTGTTGTTGTTACTGCTGTTGGTGGATGTTCAGCGCCTTTTTTGTGTGTTGATTATTTTACTTGCGTGCGTTGTAACTCGTGGGCGGCTAAACCATCCTCTCCGGTTTTAGCGGCTTAAAAACTCAATAAATCGGTAAATTAATCGAAAATTTAAATAATAAATGTGAAGAAAAAGTTGAGTTAGCAATCGGAACGCAAAGTGACTAAAAGTGCCTGGTAAAGAAAATCAATATTCATATTGTGCAGCGCACTTCCAATAAGAAATTACAGTGAGTCTATGAAAATAACAAACGCAAATCTAAAGAATTTCAACTTTAAGACTCCCAATCGGTGTCGGTGGGTCGCTGCCGCTCCCTAAACAGATATTTCTTCTCTGTTAATTGTACGTGTGTGAGTGTATATGTACATGTGTATGCGTGCGTGTGCCGCTTCGCGTTGCTTGACCACTTTGACCGCGCGCATTTTCATGTTGTTTTTTGTCCGAAACTAGTTTTCGTTGTTTTTGTAGCTGTTGTTTGTGAGCTGGGTTAAATTTTCACCCCGCCAGTGAATGTGATGACGTTTTAAGGTGCCCACGTCGAGTTAATTTAAATGTAATCGCAGAAAATCAATAATTTCAAGCTTCGAGTATACACATTTTGTGGAAAACTGGTTGAAATTGAAGTGTGTGTGGCATGCTTTAAGTGTGAAAGCGGAACACAAACCACCCTCGCTCGCATTCGCTGTCTGCTCCACCTCCAACACCAACTCCATCCCAGCCCCTTTTTAGAGCATCTTGCTTCAAGTGATGAAAATATTTATGTATATAGACATATATACAATATACATATAAAGTGCCGTTACATTCCTCCCCCAATGCGGCCCCTTTTGCGGCATTTGGCTTTATATATACACTTACACACACATACATATATGTATATGTGGTATGTGCGTATATACATCTAATCTTTGTGTATCTGTTTGCGTTCTCGACGAAAGTGCATTGCTCTGCCGCCCACCCCTATCCCTGCTCCAACGTCGTATTGTAAACATTACAAAAGCTGCGTGCGGGGCGGCCTCGTTTCATATCTGTGAGTGTATGAGTGTGTATACGCCTGTGTATGTGTGTGTATTTAGTTCTTTTATTTACACTTACACTGTTAATGTTGCTCTCTCTCTAGCAGTTGGCAACACGCGCATCGCAGCCACTGCGTTTTCGGCAGTTGGCAACACGTTGACCCAATAACGGTACAAGACACCCGCATACATAGGCGAAAACGCACATACACATTCACACATACATATATACGAAACGTGAATGAAAGCCAGCATGGCATGCGACGGCTGTCGGTATTATGATTATGTTGTTTCGTTGCTGCGGCAACCATAAAATCTCTGCAGATGCGACCCACATATGCATGTGCATCGCTTTTTCGTGCTAATTAAACAAAGTGTTGTGCTGTACAGTGGTGAAAAATTAATATTAATCGAATGCAACTGTTAATTGAAATATTACTCACTTAATATATGTATCTACATTGGTTTATTTTCGACGGTGGCATTGTTTACATCAAGAGAAAAGCAACATTTTATTTTGTGGCCACCGACAGGTTCAATGAACCAGCCAAACCCAGTGGAATGCCCATCCGTTCGAATGCCTCTCTGTATATATGAGTGTGTGCGTATGCGCGTGTGTGTGTGTGTATTTTTGTGATCGCTGCACGTAACCAAAATTTGTTGGTATTTTTATGGGCTTCGATTATTGTGCCCATTAGGAGCTGATATAGATATGTTTATCGCCATAATTTGTGTGCCCCAAATCAAAATCAAATACAACAGCAAAAAAAATACCTTGACATTGAGAGTTTATATACGCATGCATGTGTGTATGTGGCGTGTGTATTGTGTTTAGCAAACAGAACCTACGCTTGCATGTGTGCGTGTGTGTGTGTGTTTGTAAATTGTGCATATATATTGTCTCACTCTAGCGCACAGAATATTCATGTTAAGTATTATTTAATAAATAAACCGGCCTGGCCCGGCCTGCCTCTTGTTATTGTTATTGTTTATGAATGCGCCATTGACCTTGCGAACAGCACCTGCAGTCCAATTGGCCGAATGCAAATATCGATAACACATGCCAACGATATATCGATTCAAGGACTTTGTTTATGTGTCAACAGTAGAGCTGGCCTAAAACCAATTAACCTTCGTGATTGAACAATTATGCATTTTCATCATATACATATATATTAATGTATTAATTTGATTTTTCTCTTTTTAGCTAATACACGGCTTGAGGTTAGTTGACTTGTCAATTGACCACAATTAATCATTTTCTGGTGAGTAACTGAAATAATTATATATTAAAGAACTATGGTGGCCCTCACTTTAACTTTTTCACTAATTCTGTTCAGAGAGCTAAAAGTTTGTTATTTAATATATACTAAACCTTTAAATTACCTTTTTAACTATTTCACTTAAAAGTTTTTGAGATTTTAGATTATGAATTCGAACGAGATTCAGATTCAGAATCTATTAAAATTTGTCTTTAAGTCTTTTGAACATTATTTTAATTGTTTATTCTTTGCCTTTTGCAGTGGGTGTTTAAAAACAGACGCGATTCCTTCCTCACTAAATGCAAAACTGGAGTTGTTAGACTCCAGCAGCAACGACGACACCATTCACTCCACCAACTTGAATAGGAAATTAATCAAAATTAAGAAGTTCAAGCTGGACGATATGAAAGAAATGGTGGGCGGATGCTGCGTTTGTTCGGACGAGCGGGGGTGGCCGGAGAACCCGCTCGTCTACTGTGACGGCCAAAACTGCACCGTTGCCGTGCATCAGGCATGCTATGGCATCGTTACCGTACCCACCGGACCCTGGTATTGTCGTAAATGCGAATCACAGGAGCGCACTTCGCGTGTCCGTTGTGAGATTTGCCCCTCACGAGACGGTGCCCTCAAGAAGACTGACACCAGCGGCTGGGCGCATGTCGTGTGCGCTCTCTACATACCCGAGATCCGATTTGGCAATGTGACCACAATGGAGCCCATCATATTGACCCTCATACCGCAGGAACGCTACTCAAAGAGTGTGTCATGTTTACTGTGGCTATTGGACACATTTACTAATTGCTTTCTTCACAATCTACAGCCTGCTATATATGCCTGGAGATCGGAAAACCGAATCGTGCCAATGTTGGAGCCTGCATGCAGTGCAACAAGGCCAACTGCAAGCAACAGTTCCATGTGACCTGTGCCCAGAGCTTGGGCCTGCTCTGTGAGGAGGCTGGCAACTATTTAGATAATGTCAAGTACTGCGGCTATTGCCAGCATCATTATAGTAAATTGGTGAGTCTGCTGGAGTCTCATTTGTTAAACGCTCATGCCTTTTTATATACATATCGCAGAAAAAGGGCGGAAACGTCAAAACCATACCACCCTACAAACCCGTACAACATGACACCTCCTCCGATTCGTGCTCGTCGCCCGAGAAGGAAATTGATTCGACCATGAACTCGGCATCCACGTCAGCAACTAGCATTAAGATAACGAGCAGCACATTAGCCGCTAGCTCCACAAGCTTGTCGAGCGGTGGAAGCAATGTTTCATCCTCGTCCAAGCAGCGGAAATCGAATGCCTCCGGCAAATCTCTATCATCAGGCAGCATCTCTGGAACAACAACGGGACTGCCAAATCCCACAAGCTCCTCGAGCTTATCCGTGACTTCAAACACTTCAACTGCAGGAAGCTTTCTAGCCGGCAACAGCAGTAGCAGCACAATCTCTACTAGCAATACCAATACCTTGAACAACACCTCAACAAGCTCTGTTAGTGGCAACGCTGCAGCCACGCAGGCCTCAAACCCGGGCAGTGGTACTGCTATGAGCAGCAGCAGTACCAGCAATCCCACTGGCGCCAGTAACAGCGGCAGCAGTAGCACGAGTAATGCTATAGGGCAAAGCAATTCGAGCACTAAATCGTCTGCCACCAGCTCCAGCAGCAGCTATAAGGATAAGCATAGTAAAAGCTTAGGCAAGCAATCTGGCTCTGGTTCCAGCAAGGACAAGGATAAGGACGGCGGTAATAACTCATCGAACAATACTTTTTCCCACTCATCAGCATCTTCGTCGTCCTCATCCTCCTCGTCGTCACGCGACAAATCCTCAAAGTCATCGAAAAGCAAAGAAAGTTCCAAAGAGCCTGCCATCGTTGCTGCCAGCAGCAGCAGTAGCATTGCCACAAGCAGCAGCAACATGCCCAGTGCCAGCAGCATTACGACCAACACCAGCTCCAGTTCCACAGCTCACGTATCTAGTAGTGGCAATGGTGGCAGCAGTCTAGCTACTGCCTCGATCAGTGAACACAGTAATCATGCCCAGAATCTGAGCACGTCGGCTCTGGCCAGCTCATCGGGCAGTGTCTCGGGCAAACTGCAATTGTCGAGCAATTTGGGCGGCGGCTTCGGGGCTGAGTTGCATGCCACAAGTAGTAGCAATAACGGTAATCCCCTTAAGGATACGTCATCATCCTTTGCCGGTAGTAGCAATACAAGTAATTTAGATAGCTTGTCGGGCGCTGGTACGTCCACAAGCAGTTCGCTAAATCTACTTGGTCTCGGCTCCAGCAGCACTAATCCAAGTAGTGCTAGCAGCAATAAGGTGGCTGCATCAGTTACAACTGCGACATCCACAACCACGTCAAGCCACAGTCAGGCACCATCGGCTGGCAGCACCACAGTGTCTAAAAAGCGAAAGGTGGACACTGTCAAACCGATAACCAGCATCAACCTGGAAGATCACAATAGGTATATAAACTAACTAGAAATGGAATCATTATAGATTATTCTATATATTAATGTATTACCTTCTGGTACAGCTCATTTCGAGATATTATCAAGGATGTGCACGTGGCTCTGACGCCACTAACGGACTTTGAGAAGGAAATCGAGAAAAGCTCCAAGCGGGTGAGTCAAGTTTCTACTTTTATTTATCGCAGAGTCTCTGCGCGCAGGCCCTATAAATAGTTCAGCAGAGCGCATCTCTTGAGTGCTTTTCGTTTCGCACTCTTAGATTTCTCTTCTCTCTTGAAACATTCGCTCGTCTGACTACAAAGTTGGCTTTTGAATAATAGTCTTCTAATCTCGTACACTTGTCTACAACTTGTCAAGTGTCTGCTACTCACACACCCGACAGTCGATTCGAAAGGATGAACCGACTAGTCAACGCATTTCTATAACCGTTTCACTCGCTCCCGCTCGGTGGCGAGTGGCCGGCGCAGGCGCTTTGCCAACTTTCGTATCATATTTATAAGTAGAAATGCAATTATTAATGCATACACCTTTCTCAAAGTAGAAAAAATATTTATATAAATACATATATGTAAAACGTCAAACACAAGGTGCGCAGCTCGATGTATGTGGAAAATTTGTGTGCATACCTGAAAGAAATGTTCGAGAAATTCGTGTTTTCAATAATACCCTCTACATCTCTGTAAAAACTTGTAGAGAGTATTAAACTGTTGTCGCAAAATGTGTAAGATTCAACTTTAATATATTTAATTATATAAATCTACAATATTTTACAATGGTCTGACAAAGTCAACAGAATTTAAAACATAATTAAATAAGTCTGCTATAACATATTTAATACATTTAAGATAAGCCTTTACAATCTATTTATTATTTTATAGACCTAAATGTATAAACAATTACTTATATTTATATTATTTACTAGCGTTTGATCAAATGTAAATTGCTTACGTTTGCAACCATCTGTTGCGCTATGTTAAGTTGCTCCTTTATCACTGTTAAAACGCTCAATTATCCAAAGTCTAATGTTAACTAACAGTTCTGTTTTGAATGTTGGCGAGCTGTTAAGTACAGCTTGTTCAAATGTTCCAGATCTAAGGGATTAACAGTGTCTGCCATACTTTGCATATGTTAATTCTCCTTTTGATGTTAAGGTGTTAGCTCTTTGGTTACACAGCTAAAGTAATCCTAGTTCAAAGAGAGTTTTATATATATGTAGTTGGAATATTGGTTAAATTTAGAAATATTCTGAATTTATATATGTTTCTTCTTCTTCTTCATTGGTACAGGGTATTTGCTTACCCATAATGGCGAGTGATCCACTTTGTTTTAACTGTTGTTTGTTGTAGTTTTGTTGGATGCCTCTTCTATTCCATCAATATTCACATAGATGAATTTGCCATTTTCTACCTTTCGATGTGATTGATGTGCATTGACGTGGACCATGTCCCATTAATTTGCGTTTAATAAGAAAAATGTGTATGCCGGAATGCAGCATTTTTGATTTTAATTAAATGCAAATGTGCAGGCTAAATGCAAAAACTGATGACTAATGGATACCCAGTACGTATGCTTATGCATATAGTATAAAATAATATTATAAACAGGGTATACGAAGACAAAAATCAGTAAATAAATCCTGGATAACTCAGTGAAATGTGTTTTTCATTCATTTATTTATTTTGTGTTTTTGATCAAATTTACGACAATGATCGCATTGAATATGTCTTATACTATAAAGCGTTTTGATTTGTTGTTCGTGTCGTTGTGTTGTTGTTGTTGGTATCGTTGTTGTTTGTCGGCTATATAGTCATCCCTATCATTTGGCTAAGACGACAAGCATCGCGCTGTCGCTATCCGTCGTGCCGTGTGCAGACAGATATATGCTCAGAGTCTACATAGCGCCAGGCCAGCGGCCCCCAACAAAAAGTTGACAATTTTCTAGCCCGCTCAGTCGAAAATCGTTGCTAATCGAAGCCAAAAGGCTCTAACTACACATTAAGAATAAAATACGTTTTTTTGCGAATTTTTATTATAACGAACGAAAAGTAAATACACACATATAAATATATATATTTATTTATATATATATATATATCGAGAGTTTCTGCAATTCATTTTCATAGCGCTAAAACTCGTGAACAAATATCGGTAAAAAGCAGACGCAGAAGAAGAAAATCAAGAACTGCATATGATGAAGTTTAATTATAGAAAATTTGGCACACATTTTGACACCACACACATAAAAAAAAAAGAGAAGAACAAAGAAAATGACTGAAAAACGAGGAAAAGCGAAGGAAAATAACGTAAAAGAAAAATGTAGCTGGCTCCATTGGGGGAACGTAAAGAGAAAACATTTCCCACGAACTCGTATTTATAGATCTGTTTTTTAGTGAAATAGCTTTTGGCCTAGACTGCACAGATGTTCTAACTGTTCCAACTAGCCTGGGCTAAGGTGAAAATTGATTGTGCGTAACTGGCAAAATTTTGCAACTATTTATCCGTGTGCGAGCAGAGAGACAACACGATTGCCACTTGACCTTTATGGATTAGACCCTGAACAGAGAGTGTAAACAATGGATTGGGCAATTGCTCAATGCATTCAATTAGCTAATCATGATAATGCATTTTCCCCACTTCTAATTCGCACAAGCGTACCAAGAATTTTCGCACAACATTTTCGCCCTGTTACCGCATACAAGAAAATAAGAGAATCGCACGAATGATGTGAAATGAAAAACTTTTATAACTCATGTGTGTGTGATGTGTGTAGAACAAGTTGAAAAACCACAGACGCCGCTGCCTTGGCTGCTTTTGAGATACACACACAGAGAGATAGCAGAGCTACGCACACATTCATATTTCCATCCCACTCTCTAGCGAGATATTAGATGAAAATTGTTCCGCATCTAAAGTTTCTCAAACGAAACACACACAAAAAAAAAAGGAAAAAGAAAAGCACAAATTTTCAAATAAAACTGAAACATGGGCATTCTCAGCGCCGTGTGCCGTGTGCACTCACAATTCTATAGATTAGTTTGCGTTGAGCAATCTTCCAGTTCAGTTCTCAGTTCTGTCGTGTGTGGTGTTTGTGTCGATCGATGTAGGTGCTGTTCCTCCCTATATATAAATATCTATATATCTTTATATATAGATATCTTGGCGTGCTGGCTTTTAACCGATATTTGTTATTTGAAGCTCCACTTCATGAAAACCACATCCTAACTGCATGCGTACACTTAGCACCCACTGTACTATCGAGATAGCTGCTGGGACAGTGAGTCAGAATCGTTTGTCATCGGGCAGTGCTCATACTCATACTCATATATTCACCTGTGTTATTTTTAAAAGAAAAGTTTCTCTCTGCTTCAGATACACATTCTGCGGCTCAAAATTCTGATTGCGGGCAGCAAATTCATGATTTTATTTTCACGAAAATTCAAACGTTTTCCATTCGCTGTTCATTAATTTTCTATATATTATTATATATTTGTCTGTGTGTGCGTCTTTTTATTACGTAGGTGGGCTTCTTGCTTGGTTGTTGGGTAATTTTCTTCTTCGAAATAAACTCATTAGCATACACAATGGACGGACGTGTCCAATGCTGATTTATGACGGACGACAATTGAGCAGATAATCTGCCAAAAAGTGGCTAAATTCTAATCTGACGCACGTTTAGTAGGGCCTGCAAACATTTTGTTTTAGTTTATTACACATATTAAAAGCAAAAAGAACTTAAACAACAATTTTATGGACATTTAGTTCGTTAGAATAATAATTTACTTCATTTTAGTACATGCGACTCGCACTTAGAGCATTTTTTGGGATCATTTTAGTACATGCGCTGGGGAATATTATTTGGCACGCGTACTAAAATAATAATTGTGAGACAGTTGAAAAGTATAAGACTTTCAGAGACTATAAATACTAAAAGAGGTATCGACTTTTAGTACATGTACTAAACTACAGTTTAATATTTCAGCTAAAAATGATTAGTTTTAGAACATATACAAAACATATTTTCAAAGACTTTAGAACAGTTTGAAAGACTTTCCAGCATAGACATAACGAGCTATGGGAAAAGCGAAACACATTGACTTAATTGTTTAGTATATGTACTAAAATTAAAACCAAAGCACACTGATTGTCTACATGTACTAAAAAAACTGTGTTCAACAGCTTTGGCTAGACTTTATGCACATATTACTTTTCATCTAATGCAGCATTCAAATCATCAACGTCTTCATCTTTATCTGAACCACTAAAACCACCAACCACCACCTCCACCACTGCCACAGCTCTGCTTCAATTTCGCTTGCCACGATCGAGACGATGTTGTATCTTTTGCTCTCTGTTTGCACTTTCAGATAATAAGCATATAATATACATAGATACAGATAATTGTACCCCAAGTCGTGGTTAGAGCTCAATTTGATTGCAATCCGAAAAGAAGGAGTATCCGTACCTCAAGTCCAAATAGAAAACAAAAACAAATACAGTCGCAAAATGCCCCTACAACCGATCGAGTCCCCCAAATGCCCGCGTTGCGGCAAGAGCGTATACGCCGCTGAGGAGCGCCTGGCTGGAGGCTATGTATTCCACAAGAACTGCTTCAAATGCTCCATGTGTAACAAATCTCTGGACTCGACCAATTGCTCAGAGCACGATCGGGAACTGTACTGCAAGGTGTGCCACGGACGCAAATACGGGCCGAAAGGCTACGGCTTTGGCACCGGCGCAGGCACACTCTCCATGGACAATGGCGCACAGTTCCAGAACGGCCACGATGTGGCGAGGAACGGCGCTCGTCTCGAGCCCCGCGCCATTGCCCGGGCACCAGAGGGCGAAGGCTGCCCCAGATGCGGTGGCTACGTCTATGCCGCCGAACAGATGCTGGCACGCGGACGCAGCTGGCACAAGGAGTGCTTCAAGTGCGGCACCTGCAAGAAGGGCCTCGACTCGATCCTGTGCTGCGAGGCGCCCGACAAGAACATCTACTGCAAGGGCTGCTACGCCAAGCAGTTCGGACCCAAGGGCTACGGCTATGGCCAGGGCGGCGGCGCTCTCCAGTCCGATTGCTATGCCACCGACGACGGCGCACCATCTATGCGTGCCGCTATCGAGGTGGACAGGATCAAGGCCCGTCCCGGCGAGGGTTGCCCGCGTTGCGGCGGCGCCGTCTTTGCGGCCGAGCAGAAGCTGTCCAAGGGCCGTGAGTGGCACAAGAAGTGCTACAACTGCAAAGACTGCCACAAGACTCTGGACTCGATTAATGCCAGCGATGGCCCCGATGGCGACGTCTACTGCAGGACCTGCTACGGCAAGAAGTGGGGCCCACATGGCTATGGCTTTGCCTGCGGCTCTGGCTTCCTGCAGACTGATGGCTTGACCGAAGATCAGATCAGCTCCAGCCGTCCGTTCATCAACCCGGACACCACCTCGATCAAGGCGCCTGAAGGCGAGGGCTGCCCCCGCTGCGGTGGCGCCGTCTTTGCCGCCGAGCAACAGCTGTCCAAGGGCAAGATGTGGCACAAAAAGTGCTACAACTGCACCGATTGCCATCGTCCACTCGACTCGATGCTGGCCTGCGACGGCCCCGATAGCGACATTTACTGCAAGGCCTGCTACGGCAAGCGCTATGGCCCCAAGGGCTTTGGCTACGGACATGCCCCCACCCTGGTGTCCACCAGCGGCGAGTCCACCATCCAGTTCCCCGATGGCGGTCCACTGAATGGCCAGAAGACCTCCGGCGGCTGCCCCCGCTGCGGCTTTGCCGTCTTTGCCGCCGAACAGATGATCAGCAAGAGTCGCATTTGGCACAAGCGCTGCTTCTACTGCTCCGATTGCCGTAAGTCTCTGGACTCGACGAACCTCAACGACGGACCCGATGGCGACATCTACTGCCGCTCCTGCTACAGCCGCAACTTTGGACCCAAGGGCGTGGGTTACGGCCTCGGCGCGGGCGCTTTGACAACGTTCTAAATGCCTTTCAGAATACCCTTTAATTTAACCAATAATCCAATATTATCCAGCAACAATCGTTCCGATTTAATATACTTGTTTAATCTATCCAAACCAAAAAAGAAACCAAAACTCTTAACTTAACTCCATCCGCAAACGCTAGCTAACTTAGTCTTCGGTTTTCCAACGATTTTTTGATTGAACGAAATGCAGAAACTGCTAACGTTTTTGTCTTAGGTTATGTGAGAAATAAGCTTTATGGAACAACAACAACAACAAAAACAAAATAATGAAAAATTTCACACAAAAAAAAGAATAAAAGAAACTTTGAAAAACCAAAAAAAAAAATTGAAGTTGAAAACTTACGAAAGAAATAATACGAAATGAACTATCGAACGCCAACTAACGAAACAAACAGCGACAATGGCACAGGCAAAACAACAATTTAAAAAGAAATCATAAATTTTGAGAACATTTATTACTATTATAATAGAAAAAGGAATGAAATGCAGGCTAACAGTGCGTTACAGTTGCAACTAACATTTTCGACTGGCAACTGTACCGCAGAAAGACTAACAGAGATCGAAGTGTAGGAAGAGAGCCGCAGTCGCTTCTTTATTATTATTATTATTATTATTATCTATTTCGAATATGCTCCAATATAAAAGCAGAGATATACTACAGAGCTATTGCTCCTATGTTTATGATTATGATAAATGATGATGATAAATGATAAATAATGATGATGATGATATATATTTATGTATTAGCTTATTTAGTTTGTATGTTATAAGTACTTTCGAAATCTTGATGATATTCTTTTCCAAATATTCGGTTTCTTTTTTTCTAATTCTAATTCTAATCCATGAGCAATGTTTGGACTCGCTCTATATACAACACATACACACACACAAACACATTATAACATCCAATAATATATGCCCCAGTGGGTTCCATGGAAACAAATCGAATGTTTTTTGTGTGTTTTGGAATTTCTTGTTTTCGAACTTTGCACTTCATATGATTGGTCTTGTTATTATTTTTTGAACTAATTGGCTATGTCGGCATACCTGTGCAATTAAGTTTTAGTGGGTGTTTGTTTTCTAGTCTTGAGAGAGATTGAGCCATACAATATGGTCTATATTTAGCTGCCGACCGATCGACCGACTTCGTGTACGAAATAATTGCTCAACATTCTCTGGCTATACTTAAAGTGTCGACGTCGGCAGATATATATACATATAAATCTTTATACATATACACAATATAATATATATATATATATATATATATATATATATTATTTGTATACTCGGAGCTCTCATTTGGATTGCTCAAGCATGTTCCATAACCGTATTCGAAACGATTTTCTAAATATAAATATGATGCTAATATGCTGCATTTCAAAAGAGAGTGAGAGACAGGGAGAGAACTTTTTGACTGCTGAGAGTAAAAGCTTCCTCTTTCAGTTTTCAGCTTTTCACTCAAGAGATCTGATTGGTTGCTATGACGGTATTTTTGCCACGTACATTCGCATTTCAAAATTTACTCTTAGCTAAGCTCTTGAGCTATTCCTTAATGATCCTTAGTCATAGTATTGAAAATGGAATTTTGAAAACTGAAAAGAAAAACCAAAAAACTGAACTGATGTATCAGCGTCATCAGCTGAATATTTTTCAAAAAATATGTACACATCTTTCAGAGTTTATTTTATACTCTGTTGAGCGTCTCATATACTCTATAAGCCAATTGCAGCCTATTAGCTAACTAATGTAGTGTGTCAGCTCTATGCTCAATATTGAAGATATTTATAGCTTTTATTGAAAATGCTGAAAATGTTTTCTAAATATAGAAAACGCTATAACATGCACATATCGATATTGATTTACAGATGATATATAACAATCTAAACAGAGTATATAAAACGTATATAGTATTTAGTTTATAAACGCTAATTAACACAAAATTGAAGGATATGGAGTTAGTTGCCTTGCTCGCAAGGTATCTAAGATGTGGCTGAATATGCTTATTGCCATAAGTATATCGATTTTTGGTAATGAATATACCCTGTAGCCATAAAAAAGAGTAATATGATTATCAGAAAATTTATGTAACAGACATTAGTATTGCTTTTATATATATTATATTACAATTACAAATATTATTAAGAGCTTTAATCCATTAGATCGAAATTTTATTTATTTTATCGGATGCCTCCCTATAGCTCAGTGTATACAGTCTATTCTGTATCAAATGGAAGCTTTGTAATCACGTTCTGCAGGGTATCTGCTAGTCGAGCATACTTTCAGATTTTCTTCGTAGTATTTGAAATGACGTTGACCACGAAACAAAAAAATAGTTGACGTTGCCATGCCAGCAGGCGGCACACATTCACTCGACGCCATATTCATAAGAGACATATATTATATATGTTTTTGAAAATAAATGAAATAAATTGTCTGAGGTCGTTTGCAGCCAGGTGTGTTGGTCGATATGCTCGATACGCTCGTTGTTTGCGCTGTCCGATACGTAGCTATGCTATATTTTTAGATCCATCCGCCTAGTCAGCATCTATTTTCGAGTGATTCAATTTTGAAAATTTTTGCACATATGACACATGCGAACAGCTCTTAACGAATTCTGATTGATAAACAACGCGGATGACTATGTCGATGGGCTCTAAATATAGTTCATATATATCGATATATGTATGTATGTATGTATATAAATTTGCCTTTTGGCTTTAATTAATCTTTAATATCTTGTGATCTGTGGCGCGAATGGATTTATGCGTTGTTGAAATATGTATTTATACTTTGTATACTTAAGAGAGATTTTGATTATGAAATATAAATAAAATATGGGAGCAGGTAAGCAAAACGAATGACTGATTGACTCTGGAAAACTCATTTGTAATTTGATTGCTATAATCTGATTTTCCCTAGGCGCATTCATTACTCTGATTAGCTCGGACCTTCACGTGACTGCATTGCATTTAATGGCCACCAAAATCGATTTCACATTACAAAGGGCAATCCCTTAGAGTGGGGCAAGAACACATTTGGGGCTGTTTTTCAAGCTGGTCACACTTGGACTGACAAATCGGTAGTTATAAAATAGAAATTGCAATTTATTTTGAGTCCACAATGAAAGACAAGCGACGAATTGACGAACTGCACAAAGCAAACCCTGAAGAACGAAGATTGAATACCCTTTCCTTTCTACTAAAACGATAGCAGAATGAAAGTGGGCCTATAGAAGAAGGATATATGATTATGATATGATGTGATTATCCAAATAACAGATATATGTTATATAGAAGAAGTGTATATGATTATGATATGATATGATTATTCAAATAACAGATATATGAAATATGTGGTGTGAATGTATTGATGGACTCGCAGAAGAGTATATTTTTGACTTCAAAACTATAACTGCAGTCGGTAATGGAAAATATAATGATCCCAAGCGGAAGGACCTCATGCGGTGTTATTTGCTGTTCTGTGGTGGTGCTGATGGTGGTGGTGGTGTGTGCCCAACGGGTGGTGGGTGATAAGTTATAAATTTGTCACCCGTAACTGTATTCAATTATAAGTGCTTGTCAAAATTGATATTCGGCTATTGCTCACAAACACACACATACGCCACTCTTATACCAGAGCATTCCACTATGATTCTATGCTCTCAAGTATAGCTGCCTTTATGACAGGCAGAAAGTCTTATAAATATATCACCGTACCCTTGGCTTAACTGATTTGCGCTCTTAGAAGTCATAAACATAAAACATTGCTACAAATTTGTCCGAAAGCAATTAAATTTTTTTTTTTTTTTTTTTTGTTAATAACACCCAGCTGAGTGACGGTAGACCTTTAGTAGGGTTTACCCGGCAGCAAAATCAACACCTTTTTGACGGTGGGTGCGTAACGCCGACGGTCGTTCGTCCTTTTTGCATTTGTCAAATTCATAGGCACGACACGTGTGCTGCGTGCGTTTTATTATCGTTCATATTACTTTTACAGCGTCAAACAAGGCTCGATTGCCATCTATACTCAGGCAAAGTTAGTTTTGAAAAGTGGAAAAGCGAAAAGATTGTTTCATATCACCGGAAATGTTTGGCGTATATAACACGCACGCTTACAGCTAAGCAAGTCTTCTCTCGTTAGATAGCTGTTATTACGTTAACAGCTCTGTGACAGTAATGCTATGAATGCTCTTTGCAGCTAAGCAAGTCTTCTCTCTGTTAGATGGCTGTTATTACGTTAACAGCTCTGTGACAGTAATGCTATTCAGTTTTATTCAGAACTGTTTCCACCCACGAACAGGGTGCACTCTAGTGTGGGTTTGGGTGTGTGTGTGTATGTGTGTGAATTGTCAATATTTATTTGACTGTTGACATTTTTCATAAAAATTTGATCTTTGAAATATATTTGCCTAACCATGGCCACTTTATGCACTCTTGTTTGCCGATAAATAAGCTAAATGAGTTGATTTAGTGCCGCGTGCAGAGCTGAAACGTGGCCTGATCAAATATTTGCACGCATTGTGCCCTGTTTACTCCTGGATGTGGGCCTGTTTTGTCCTTTTTTGGTTGCTGCAGTTGAATGACCTAAGCGTAGCAGACGCAAAAAACCTAATATCAAGCACCTGTCTGATGCATATGCATTACTGCATATTATATGGCTTAAAATGTCGGGTCTGTTAATTAAGCATGTCATATTGCTGTCGCTCGCTCCGCAACCGAATTTCTTTGTTGGCACAGCAACCGCCAACAACGGCAACAACAACGACAACAGTTGAATATTAACATTAATTTTCCAACCTCGTACGTTTCTGACAATCCGGCGCCATTATTGTGCTCTTTGCCACCTTCTTTGATTTGATGCCAAGCAATAGAGCTAGCGAGCGGGCAGCGCGGGAATGGAGCACGACCCACCGTTGGCTATGCAACGGCACTGTTTGTGAGCCGTTCCCATTTTCCAGTCGCCGCTTAGCGTTGTTTGTTTTGTAAAACAGGCACGCTCAGTCGAGCTGCAGCTCCCCGCGGCATTGCTCTTCGTCGCCAGGTAAAGGCCACTTAACATTTTTGTTTCCTTCGCTTTACGTTTTTCTACCCCATGGATTTTCGGTCTTTGTATTTCCATTTATTTGCATCACAAATTACGCTACCTCTCGCTCTCTCGACTCCAGTTGCAAACAATCTTCTTCTTTTGTATTTATTGCCAATTGCAAACGTCTGGTGGTCGCAGGTTTGTGGGTCTCAACTGCCTGCACCACCACCTCGTTCTCCTGTAAACATCGTCTTACAATTCAATTATTTTTCATTTTCCTGTTTTGTCTTATTCAATCGTTCACGGCGCTGTCTGGCTCAGGCAACAGCAGCAGCAGAAACAACAACAGAATTAACCTGCATGCAGCACCCGCCCCCGTTGACAGCATTGCATAAAGCACACGAAAACACACGCAGATGCGAGAGCGAACGAAAGAGAGCGTGCAGCCGATACAATCACTATTGTTGTTGTTTGTTAGTATGTTGCAATCGGCACTCTCTCGCTCTCAAGCTGTCTCTCGTCTCGTCTATTTGCGCTCACGCGCAGCTAAAACTGTTCCCAAAAGATGTGAATGGCTCTGGGAACAGTTCATCAGATAAAACATTTATAAATATAAAGCACAATTAAACGAGCAAATAATTTCCGAGCTTTTGCTATTATTTGTTATCATCTCTTTCCTCATTTTGTTTTGCTAAGCTTTTCGTCGTTTTCGCTTCCTGGTTATTTTGAAGTCGTTTGCATTGATAACATTGTCGTCACTGTTGTTGTTGTTGTTATTGCCGTCTTTATTACAACATCAACAACATTACGACATTCGCTGTGTGTTAGAGCTTGCACTTTGTATGTATGTATGTAGACGTATGCATTTGTATTGTATGTGTGTTTGAGCGCCTGTTAAAGATTCACTTTTATACGTTCTGCTTCGTGGACCACTGCCCAATCAACATTTCCTCCAGCGAAATCATTGCAGTCAAATAAAAAAACCTTGTTTATTTACTGTGTTTAATGGACCTGTAGATCTTTATCAATTACTTTATAAACTGTAATATGCCGTTTTATTGCAGTGTCATTACGCATAAGCAAGCAACAGTTGGGAATTTTAATAAGTTAATAAATTTATTCAAGTTAGATGACTAAAAATTTCTTTAGAATTGATTATGTAGGCAAAACTATTATAATTAACAATTAAGCCATTGAATCAGTAACCAAGCCTTATCGCTGTGCTCTTCGCTTTGCTCACTGGGTGACGTTTTTCCAGTTAACTTTTGCTGGCTCTCTGATTTCTGTGTGTGTGTTTATTTTTATGCTGTCGCCGAGTTCGAGTTCTTATGCGCTTCATTTTGTTTTTGTACACGTCGTTGTCGCTTGTATTGGTGTTGGTGTGTGTCTGGTCTACGTGCAGACATAACATGCAATATATACATACATACATACGTCAATAATCCCTCACTGAAAACCGGCTGCAGATAACAACAACAACTGGGAACGGCGCTTTCCTCTCTCACTTAATGCTCGCATACCCAGTAAGACTCTGGGTGATGAAGTGCACAGCTCTTTTGCATCTTTCAAATTATTGATAATATGAATAGCAATATAGTTAGTTATACAAATTAAATTTATAGTATATTTTTATATATTAGAGCTGCACACATTTATATATGCAGGCACGCAGTAGTTGGAAGTGAAAGACTCATTAAATAGAATAAATAAATAAATTGATAACAGTACCATTCTATTTATATAATATATAAATAAATAACGCACTTGAAACCATAAAAAATAATATTAAAAAAAAATACTAAAATTACAGCAACCATAAATATGTACATCTGCACACAGCATTATAAAGCGACCACCACGCTGAAGAGAAAAACGTACATGTATTCAGAGGTGGTTTTCCCACTGGGTCTTGTTTGCGTGTGCTACTGCAGCAACAAAAACCGTCGACGGAGAGCAGAGTTTAGTATAACTCCGCACGGCCAGCAACCCACAACGCTGTCGCGGCCGCCGCTTGTTCTGGTTTCGTCTTTTAAGTTGTCGTTTTTTGTGTATGCATAAGAAGTGCATGTGTATTCGTTTTTGTGCATTGTTGCAAACCAGGCATTTGTAATTGTTCGTTTTTGTCGAAATTTGTTCATGTTTTTAGTGCAAGCACTGCAAATAATAGCAATAAAACGCGCGTAAAGTGTGCACCATTTTATGGCCTTCAGTGTCAACAGTCAAAAGTTGTTTTTCTTGTATGAAAACTGATTAAATGTTATCCGTTCACGTGGCCAGGCAAGCACATGTTTTAAATGCTGCCAGAAAAAAGCTAATTTCCAACTAAAAGAAATTCAATTTGTATGTTTTGTGCGGAGCTAAAAGAAGAAAATAAAACGATTCAAAGAGTCGAATGTGTTGTGTATGTGTGTGTTGTGCAAGAGCAAGCGAGAGGGACAGAGAGAGCGCGCAGCGCGTCTTTTACGCTAACAGAGAGAAGGAAAGAGGGAGAGCCAGCCAGCCCAGTCGCCGCCACGCAAGTTATTCACCCCAACAACAACAACAGCAACAACGACGGCTACGCACACTTTGTCAGTTGGTTCTCACGTATACGTGCCGTGATTTACGTGTGTGCGTGTGAATGTGATTTGAAAATAAAGAAGAATAAAAATAACAGCCTAAAAAGCATACAAAATAATAATATTGAATACAAATCAACAATTGAAACAACAATCAAAGAGAGAGAGAGAGAGCACAGTGAAAGAGAGTGAGGTAGAGAGCGAGAGCCGAGAGCCGAAAGCAAGACTGAGATTGACACTAAGACTATGCCTGCCATCCGGCTAATCACAGTGGGCACAAAACAAAATTGACGCTAAAAGAACAGTCAAAGCACAGAGAACGTGAACTTGGCTTGCAGCCAAACGAAAAACAATCGGGAGAATAATATAAAGAAGCCCAAACTGTGATCTCTCCAAAGAGAAACACGCACAAGATGATGATGATGGACACACTGGACGCCCAGCCCATGGATGTGGCGCCCGCTGTGGCCGTGGCGGCAACAACAGTTAGCACTGCGCTCGACTTTACGGCCACCATGGTGAATATGGCCGCCACGGCGGAGAGCAATAACAACAACCACATCGAGATGGCCGACTACAAGGAGCACCGCAAGAACAAGAAAAAGAAGCGCGAGAAGCGTGAGAAGGACAAAGAGCATCGGCACAAGCATCGCGAGCATCGTGAGCATCGCCGTCACCGGGAACGGGACAGAGATCGCGAATCGTCCCATCTCCAGCAGCAGCAAAGTTCTCATCATCACAACAATAGCCAACACTCCACGTCCGCCTCCTCGTCGCCCTCGTCCGCCTCGACAACGCCGTCGGCCACCATCGAATACGTTGGCGGCTCTGCCTCCGCCTCGCCTTCCTACTTGGGGGCCAGCGGCGGTGGTGGCGGCGGCAACAGCAATGCAGGAGCTGTCGGAGGCGGCGCTGCTGCCACCACATACCCGCACAATTTAAAAATACGCTTCCTGCTCTCCGGGGTAAGCAACTAAGGCGCACACACACGCCACAATTCTTACCAATCCATGTCTAGTTTACGCCACCAATTGGCGCCCTTGTCGCCAGCAACTTGTCGCCAGCAACGGGTCGCTTTCCAGTGCCGATCTATTTCGAGACTCTGTTCGCCTCATCCAAGATCAAGATGTGTCATCTGGCAGCTGTTGGAAAACTTAAACCTATTTTGACTCAGTTGGAGCGAAAGCTAGCTAAAGTTCATTAGATAACTTCCAGATCAAATAGAACTGGATTGCTTAAATCTTTTAGTTTATATATATAAGAATATCTAAGGGACTGAAAATGTTTACCATTTCGAATGAAACGGAAAAGAAAATTCCGTGCAACTTCATCAATATTTAATTTAGCAAATTGGTTCTAGCGAAATGGCTCGCATTTGACATGGATTTAGAGCCGTTGAAGGCTCCCTCTGTGTAAGGACAACAAATTGGAGTCCTTGGGTTGGGGACAATTTGCATAATATATGCGGGTCATTTGAGCCACTTTACAGTTGGCACAATGCAGCAAACTCAGCGGCACTTCGTCAATAATTGAAGACGCATTCATGGCGGCGAATCGAGCAGCTGCAACCTGAGAGCGCTCGCACCTGCCGCCGGGCCAAGTGGCACACGGAGGAAGGCGGTGCAGGCGGCGCACTTGTAATTACAATGAGTAAAGCCTCCAATTGGCCAATGGAATTGCATCTAGTGCAGGACGATTATTGATTAGTTTAAGTGTGGCATGTGGCAAGTCGGAGTCGGGGTCGGGGTCGGGGTCTGGGCAACTGCTCAAGCTTGCGGCGCAGACAGCTGTTCGCCTTATCCCTTTGCGTTTGGCGCGCTCAAGGATAATGCCCGATTGTATCCTGTGCAGTCGACGACAGCTGCCTTCTGGGCTCTCTTTCTTTCTATGCGTGTGTGTGTGTGTGTGTGTGTGTGTGTGAGTGCGTGTGTATCTTACTACCCTGTCTTTGCTGTGTTTTTGCTGCGGCTGTTGCTTCCTGGCAGCTGATTGATCCTGGCTTCGATCTCACTACAGCTGCCAGTTATGTATACCGTCGTCTTCTTCTGCTCCTTCTTCAAGAGCCTCAGGTATGCGGGCCAGTTCTCTGCAGTCCTGTTCCTTTGCATCCTGCTCTCAATTGACATTTCAATTCGCAAGCAGGACAGAAAGATATATATATAGAGATAGAGAGAGAGAGAGAGAGAGAGAGAGAGAGAGAAAGACGAAAGATCTATAAACAAATATGTTAGGATATATATAAGAATTTAAAATTTAGAAAATATTTGGCTATTCTGATAATCTTGAACAGAAGAAGAAATGTTTGAGATTTGAAAACTTATAGTAAATATATTTGGATAAAAAATACTTGGATAAAAATTAATAATCCTTGAAGTATTCCAGAAGCTAAAGCTCTTTCTATCTACATTAGAGTACTGAAATACTCTGGTTGCTCTGTTTCTTCACTCGTTGAGCTCTGCATTTGCTGCTACCTGGAAAGGAGGAATTCAATGTCCCGTCTATCGCACAGAAGCAGTTCCTTGGGCATTGTTCCAATCATGTTTGTTTGTTCTTTTTTGATCATTTATTTCAATTTGGATAATTCGGGATATTTCGCGACGTGTGTGCTTGGGTTGCGAAATGTGCCAGGACAACCCTTTTCTGTGACCCGATCGGGGAGTGTGGGAAGGCGTGCGAGAGCACGAACCCTCTCTGCAAGCTACTCAGACAGACGCCAATATAATATTTATAGTTGGTATTTGGTTTCCGGCTGTCGCTTTCATTGAATTCGCAGCAGTGGCTAGGGTCTACGAAAAGAACGTTGTGCGACAATTGAATTACGTGCGGAAGTACAGTGAGACCCATTTGCAAATGCAAATGCAAAGCACACAGTCGGCGAAAGGGGTTGCTGGGATATTAACTGCTGGTGCTGCAGCAACAGGATAATCGCTTTCAGCAATGGCGGACATTTTTTGGCCAACAGCTGCTCCGAGCTGAATTCATAGAACTCACTTTTTACTGCGTCTACTTCTTGATTTGTGTATTTTTTTTTTTTTTGCGTTTTCTTGACCCAAATCTAATGAGGCGTGAATGTGTTTAACAGAAATTCGACACTTTTTATTGCATTCAGCAACAGGCTGGATTGAAGGGCAGGCAGACAGGCAGGTAGGTGGCAGTGCCGTTAAATGATTTGCGACTTCTGATTGGAGTTGTTCGCATTGCAACCAGGTGGCAACGCTGTGTATAGTTTCTGTCTACGTGACTACAATACTACTACAAAAACAAAAACAACAGCAGCAGCAGCAGCGACAGCTACTGAACCCCCACCACCCAAATAAACAACAACGCGCTCACGCATTCGAAACGGGAGAGCGAGAGAGTGAGAGAGTGGGCATAAACAAAAGGGAACAGTTTTTGTTTTGGAAAAGAGCGCAGCTCCATTGAGAGACTGGGAACGGCTGTTCTCAACGTCTGTTTTGCTGCTCTTTATTGTTTCGTGCATTAGCTGCACAAGCAACATTCGTTCTAAACATTCACACATACAGATGCACACTCACACAGATATATATTGCTGCATCTGGCAGCATATGGGAAACCACAAAAACAAAAAAAAAACTCGTCCATTGTTGCAGCACTTCTTGCCCTCGCCGAGTTTTGACAGCGGCTGCTGCATTTTTCTGACTCTGAGTCATTTTATTACATGTTGCCGCTGCTCTTACCATTGACAGCGCCGTCGACGCAGCCGATAAGCTCTGAGCTGCATTCATACATACATACATGTGTGTGTGTGTGTGTGTGTTTGTATGTGTCTCGTTGACTGGCAGCTTTTATAATCTATATGGAACACATGCGGCGCCGCCGTGCCCCCTTCCCAGCAAAGAGCAACAACATTGGGCTTTGATTGTTGGTGCCTGTTAACAGCCGGCTGTTAGTGTCCAATGTTAATGTTAATCTCGTGTTTTGATTCAGTTTGTTTTTCTTATGCTTTATGTCTGTAAACATGTGTGTTTACATGCCGCAATTTGCGGCCGGAAGTGTCGACACGATTCTTAATGGCCACAGCATATGAAAAATAAAGAAACCACAAAAAAAAAATTATCAAGAGATCACATTTGACGAACGCGAATTCTGGAAATAAATACGAGCATTTGCAAAGCCAAAACTATGTAGAAACTCCTTTTGTAACCGCCTTGACCTTTGAACTTTTCTATAGGAAAAATATATAATTAGATAATATAGCATGGCATATAGCTAAACTGGGCTAATCTAGTTTATTTAATCAATTGCAGCAACGCACTGAATTGAGTCCACCCACGCATCAGACATCCGCCACCGCTGAGGTGAACGCCACGTTAGCCAGCAGTGTAACAAGTGCGACGATAGCACCAAGTGGCACGACGATAGCAACCACTGCGAGCACGTCAATTGCCCCCACCATCTCGACGAGCAGTGCAAGCAGCTTGGTCGGTGGTGCACTCATTGGTGGCTATGCGAAAACAGAGGCAAGCAAAGCAATCAGCAGCAGCAGCGGCAGCAGCATCAGCAACAAGCATGCCAACAGCAGCATCAGCAGTAATAAGGACGGCAGTAACGCTGTCACAAGTGGTGCAGCTGGCACCAGCAACAGCAGCAGCGGTGCGCCCAGCTTGTATGTTTCGGTTCCGCTGTCCACGGCCAATGTACCTGGCATCAACTTGCCCAACAGCAGCATCAACACAAGCAGCAGTGGTGAGTTTGCGAATTTACAGTAGACAACATGAAATTAAATACGATTCCTTTAATCCCACACAGAAACGCACCCAGCTCAGGCGACGCAGCCACCGCTGACCGCAGGCAGCGCGTTTGCAACCGCTGCAGGCCCTGCAGCGGCAGCAGCAACTGCAGCTGGCAGCGCGGCGAGCTCTGGCTCAGTCATACAGCATCAGAGCGGAAAGTCCTCTCCCGCATTGGGCGGCCTGGTGAGCAGCAGCGCCAGCTCGGTCAACCTGACGGCCACCACGACGGAGAGCGGCAACTTGAAGATCAGCTTTGAGAAGCAGACGACGCGCGTGCAGCAGTTGCAGGAGCAGGAGGCGGCCCCAGCGCGACGCAGCAGGTAAATATTGGCGAGGTAGCCTCAACCAAACTCACCACGGCAAACTCACCATATGCTGCGGTTAACTGTGTTGCCCACGCTCATGGTTTACATGCATACAACGTTGTTTCCATTAGTTTCAGTTGTGTTCTGTTGTTTTGTTGCGTTGGTTTTATTACCTTTTCAGTTTGTTCTCTAGCGAAAGCCAAACACACACACACGCACCCATCTTGGCAATATTAACTCACATTTTGCGCTCTCTAAAAAAGTTACTCTCTTTCTCTCTCCCTTTTGCTCTCGCCTGTCATTTTGCTTTACCCACCACATTGCAATGAACCAAATTCACCTCAAACTTACAACTAACCACAACAACACGTAGATCGCGCTCTGGTGAGAATGGTAACCATCACCACCACCACCCAACTCACCAAACCCACCACAATCACCACCCAGCAACGCAACCGCAGCAATCGCAACCGTCGCAACAGCAACAGCAGCAGCAACAACAGCAGCAGCAACACCAACAACTGTCACAGCAACAGTCGCTGATTGCCACAGCGTCCTCCTCCACGTCTAATTCACCACTGTCCACGCCCACCAAGCCACAGTCGCGATCGGGCAAGAAGCGTGCTGCTGCACTCACCAAAAATGAAGCGGCGGCCACTGCTGCCACAGCAGCATCCTCGACAACAGCAACGTCCTCAACAACAACCACTACGACAATGACAAAAACCTCGAGCGCAGCAGCGCCTGGTCCCAGTACAGTCGATAAGCTAAGCCGCAATAGCAGCGGCAGTCGCCATAGTTCACCCCACTTTCGTGCCACGCCCACACCGCCACCACAAGCCCTGCCGCCGGCGAACTCATCGCCGGTGGTCATGTTGCAGGCTTTATCCTCCTCCTCCATTGACTCGCCGCCGGCAACAACGCGCAATACGCGCAACCAAACGAACAGTAACAGCAGCAACAGTCATGTTGCTGCCACAGATCACGCCGGCACCTCAACCTCCTCCTCTTGCTCGTCCACATCATCAATGTCCTCAGCTGGTAGCAATGCCGTTATCAGTCTCTTAGACTCGCCCGTCAACATGTCCACGCAGCCCCAGCAGCATGTTGCTAGCTATAATAGTAGAGGCAACAGCAACAATGCTGCGAGCAACAGTGCTGCTAGCAACAGTGCTGCCAAGCCGTTGAATAAGAAAATGTTGCGAGCACAGCAAACGCAGTTGTATCAACAGCAGCAGCACCAACAACAACAGCAACAACAACAGCAGCAGCAACAACAACAACAGCAACATGTTAATTTAAGCAATGCACCACCCGCTAACGACTCCTCACCCACTAATCTTAGCTCAGTCAGTAGTCAGTTTGCCCAGTTACAACAGCAACAACAACAACAGCAACAACAACAGCAGCAACAACAACAACAGCTTAAGCAACACCAAGATTTAGAAATTTTGCAATTTACTAATACTAATACAAATGCTTCTTCCATGACGACAACAACAACCACGCCATCATCAACGACATCAACAACAACCACAAACAACAATAAACCAACATTGAAATGTTACAGGACACCCGATCTCAACACGGCAAGCAGCTTAAGCAGCATCTCGGCAGCAACAGCAACCACCACAGGCAGCATGAGCAACAGCAATCCCACCGGCAGCAGCAACACCAATCTGTTGAGCATCAACCTGAACAACATCAGCAGCAACAACAACAACAACAGTAGCAGCAGCAGTAGTGGCGGCCTGAAGTTCAGCTACGAGGCACAAACGATCAGCACCCAGTTGGATGTGCCCATGCTGCCGGTTAGCGCCATCAAGGATTCGCCGCCCAGTTCACCCGGCTCGGAAATTGGCCTCGCTCTGCACACAGCGATAGCAGCGCCAATCGCTGCCAGCAGTAATGTTCGTAAGCGTGGCCGCAAGGCCAAGGATGCGACATTGGCGGCGGCTGCAGCTGCCACAGCAGCAGTGACCGCCACTCAACAGGATCTCAAGGATGTGCGCATACTGCAGAATGGCATCGGAGCGACCATCGGAGCTGCCCTCGTGCCAGGCAGCGCACCCACGCCTCCCGCTACACCTGCCACGAGTGCGACGAGCGGCAGTGGCAGTGGCAGCAGCAATGCCTCCAACTCTGGCTCGAGCAGCTCCATCATAGCTCACACAGCCACCCATATGTTAGGTAATCATGTTAACCCCAATAGTAGCGTGGCCCAGAAGCTGTCCGAGCAGCTGCACATGGAGGTGCAGGATCATGCCATTTACACGCCCGAGTCTATGACTTCGCAGTTTTCAGGTGTGCCGTTCCCCGGCAAACAGGTAAATACCAGAATCAATTAGCTATATCGAATCGTTCGACTAACCTGTCTTACATTATTTCTTAGCGCAATGCCAATGCCGCGGCTGCTGCTGCGAGCAGTGCAACGCCAGCACCGAATCCGCTGCAATCCATGTTTAGCGGCGGCGGCATCAATGGCAACATGCCCATACCGCAGAGCTTGGAGCAGCTGCTGGAGCGCCAGTGGGAGCAGGGCTCACAGTTTCTCATGGAGCAGGCGCAGCATTTCGACAGTGAGTATGGCTAATCCCCAAAGACGAGCGAATCCCACGAGCGCAACCACTAAAACTTTCACTTTTCTGTAAATCCAGTTGCCTCGCTGCTCAACTGTCTGCATCAGCTGCAAAGCGAGAACTTGCGGCTGGAGGAGCACGTGACCAGCCTAATAGCCAGACGTGATCATCTCCTGGCCGTCAATGCCCGCCTCCAGATACCGCTCAACAATGCTATCAACAATGCCAAAGCCGAGACGCACGGTAAGTAGTGGCATCCACTCTTAGCACTTGGTGTCGGCACCCACAAACACATACATACACACACCCACACTACCGCACAAATACATGGTTAATGGAGCTGCCTACAACCTGAATCTAAGTCTTCATGATTGTACATACATCAAAAAATGATAAACAAAATAACAGTTTATGTTATGCTTGGCGTTGCCAGACCTCACACTAATGCTACAACTGACATTTCGAATAAATTATCGCATAATTTATATTAATTTAAGCTTAACTTGGTACAAGCGATCACTGTATATAACATAATTTATAAATCTAAAAGAAAAATAACAATGAGATCAATGGCAGACAATTGACATCGTTTCTAAAATAATGAATACTTGTACAAATTATATATACATATATATCAACTTTCAATCATCTTACTACACTCGTACTTAAAGTCAATTTTAATCTTATATTAGGTTTAAATTACATTTTCTATTCATGTAACAAACACAGCTACTTTTACTTTACTTAAACTATGATTAAAATTAAGTTATTTTTATGAACAAACGATCGCAAGTTTTTTCCTTATTTTATTTATTTAAAAAATGAATAAAATGTGTTTTATAAACCAAAACAAAAAAAAAACGCAACCAAATTATATATTTATTTAATTTGTGTTTTTCTATCCAAAGTTTCATCCAATTCTTTATTTGCGCACCTTGTCCCACTGTAAAAGCCTAACTGTGGCACCGGCCCACTAACAGCAGCTGCCCCTGTTAGGTGACAGACTGTTATCTTTTGAATCTAACCACAACTCAATAACTAACAGAAAATGTTGCTGTGATCATTAACATGAAATGGTGAAGATCTATTGGGCACTTTGTACAGGCGGTTATTTTGTTGCATGCAACTGAGCTACACACACAATCAATCACACAACAACAATACTTGACAAATTAACAAGTGTGTAAAGAGAACAACTTGTACAACTTTTGCCGTTTTCACGTTAGCCTCTAACAACAGCAGCAGCAGCAATAATAACAGCAGCAGCAGCAACGCTCTCAATGCAGCCACGACAATCGCAGCAGCCGTTTCGCTGGCCACAACCGCTATAAACACAACAATACCAACCATGGCCAACAGTCGAGCTAGCAGTGCCAGCAGCGTGCTGGACTTTCGTGGCACCACCAGCAGCAGCAACAACAACAACAACAACAACGGCAGCAGCAGCAACAGCAACAACATCAGCAACAATCCCGCAGTCTCTAACTCCAATGCAGGCAATTCGGGAACAGCAACGCCATTGTCCGCTGTTAGTAGCCTGCCAATGGGCAATACAACAAGTTTGGGCTTAAGGTGTGTAGCGAAGCGACTAAAAATTTAAGAAAATTAACTGTTAACTCTTTTCAGTAGGAACGTCGCAACGCCTCATGGGTCATATAACAGTGCCGGCAGCAGCAGCAACAGCAATAATAGCAATATGAACGCAAACAGTGCCAGCAGCAACATGCATACAACACACCAACAGCAGCAGCAACAACAGCAGCAACATGCAACGTATCTGCAATCGCAACAACAACAGCAGCAACAGCAGCCGACTCATTTGCACCACGGCAGTGCCGCTGTTGCAGCTCATATGTTGGGCGTGGGCGTGGGCGTGGGCATGGGCCCGGCTGCAATTGGACGAGGTGGGTCAGCTACAGCGATTGCTGCAACCACAATAACAACAATAACAGCCACAGCAGCAACAGCTACGTTGTCAACAACAACAACAACAACAGGCAGCTTGCAACACGGTGTGGCACACTACGCGCATCCGCATTTGCACCACCCACACCTCTTTCCTAGCATTCAAGTTCAGTTGGGTGCCGGCGGCGTTCACGTTGATGACTTGAGTAGCTCCTCCACCTCTTCCTACGCAGCGCAACATGCGCTCTACAGCACGCATCACCAGGTAGTGTGTGCGTGTGCGTGTGGGTGCATGTGTGTATCTGTGTGTGTATGTGTGTGCAAGGAAGTTAGAGCATTTTACAATTCGTTCACACATACATACATCCAACTATATATGTATATGTATCTATCCACTCTGTGTTTTCTCATCATGTTTGTACACTTTTGATTTTATGCCGCCCCGATCATTATGTATGTTCACATTCATTCAATATTTCAACCAATTCCAAATTCATGTGATTTGTTTTGCCCCCCCAAAATGCAAGCGCCTCTCTCATCCAAAATTTTACTCTGCCAAAAACAAAAACCAAAAATAATAGTTGTATATGGTAAATTGTTTGTTGTTTTTGTGTGCCAGCGCGGAAAGATAAAAGAAAAACTGTTACTGTTAATTCTATCCGTTGACATTACAGCTGCGTGCGTTCCCATGTTAACTAACATACTGTTGTCCTCTTCCGTCTTACAGTCCCAACAAAGGCGCGACGATAACCTCGCGAAATCTAGCTGAAAGTCATATCGTGAGCAGGAGCCGCCACAAGCCCCGTATCCACTGAAGAAGAAGCCAACACTGGCCAGACGTATCCGGCCGACCGATAGCACCATCCACACAACAAAGCTCAAAACCCATACGTACACAAAGCTGAAGCAGACAGCCGTTAGCTTTCAGCAGCTACACCACAACGAAGAAGACGATGTGAGTAGTCATGCAGCTGCATTGGAGAAACAAAAACTGTATTATTTCCCTTCCTCAATTGCAGCTCAGCAGCAGCAGCAGCTCGTCCACCTTTTCCTCGTCCTCGCAGCAGCAGTCGTCGGTGGACTACGAGGCGGAGGATGAGAACGAGGACAAGCAGCGCCAGAGAAGGCACAAGGACGAGACTGATAGCCTGATAAATGTGCAGAACTTTCTAAAATGCTTTGGTGCCAATGCCTCCACGGTGAGGGCAACGACGTCCACTGCAACAGCTGCTCCTGCAGTCCCAGCTAAGGTGAGCACAAGCTCTGCGCTGCGCAGCTGGCGGCAAACTCATCGGACTTCAACAGTAACACCAACTACAACATCATCATCAGTAACATCAGCTACAACACCCGCAACAATAGCCATCCTACAGGCAACAGCATCAACACCTGCAGCAGCAGCAGCAACAATAACAACATCAGCAATAACATCACCTCAAACTCTTTTTACCAACGCCAAACCACAAAAATTTCAAATCAACACAAAATTTTTACGCAAGCCGCGTAACAAATTGATGAAAATGCTGCCAACTACAATGTTGCAGCAGCAACAGCAGCTGCTGCAACAACAACAACTGAAACAGCAAGTAGAGCAACAGTCGCAGCTATTTATCGATGATTCCAACGCCAAATTCAAAGACTTTTCAATTGACTCGCTACTGAATAAGTGAAACGCAACACATCTAACCAATTAGCCCTATTATTTGTAGCCTAATTCTTTACAGAGCCACCCGCTAAAACCGCGTTCCTAAGCCCCACACTACATATGTATATTATTTTTTGTTTAGCCAATCGTACAGAATGTAACACATAGAAATCGAATATATATATACATACATATACATATAATTAAGTTGTTTATTTATTACATACATTTGTACAACTAATGGCGCACTTCGTAACTAGCATTAGCAGGCGTAAGCATCTATGTACATATACAATTACTTAATTACACGTTAATAAACCACAACAAATGTGCTAGAATTTAAACTATGTTTTTTTTTCTTATGTGTTCGTGCTGGACATTTTAAATTTGAACTACGTGAACCTACAGATTCGCCAACAACAGTTCTGTTACTTGGGATGAGGTGTAGCCATAGGATTCTCCAGAACTTCACGCACGCGTATCATCATTTCCTCACGCACCTCATTGGGCACCAAAGCGCGAGCCTGGCTTAAAATAAAATAAGAAAATTGTTTTTAGCTTAGCTAGATCACAGCTCACATCCGGTATAATCATCTTGGCTAGCTCGTCACGCGAAACATTAGCTATGCCCTCTTCCTTCAATTTTTTCCTTATCAGTTCTTCAATATTCTTCCGCCATCCACAGTCCACTAGACGCTTCTCTAGAAAATCCTTTAGCTCCTTGGTATCATTAGTGTTAAGAAATGATTTATATGAAAACTTAGAGTCGGTGCCAATGCCAGTCTCCTTGCTGTCTGCCATAATTCTATTTTTTATTTACAATAATCACTGTATTTTTCGACTCTAAACACTAAACTAACTAAGTACATTTCAATACACTAAATAAGTATTTCAAAGCCTGCTTAATGGTATCGATACTCTAGTATAAACAAAATACTTTTGAGAAGCTTAATTCATAGAATCGGCTATCGGTCAACCACCACGGCAGCAAATATCTAGCATTAGATGACCAAAAAATACCAAATACGTGAATATACAAAAGAATTTAAATGGGTATGCGAAGTGCCGGGCTGGTATTATCAATCGTTCAATTACAAAAACTTAAGCTTTAAACAAATACATGGTAGATGTAAAAACCACCATACTTATATATGTATATGGACATATACACATCTCTATTGTTCTCCATTATTAAATTTTGTATTAAGTTGACTCGCTGAATTTGCAGATAATCATATAATACAAAAGTACATTACCCAATTGGTATTTAAAAGCTTGATTAATGATGTCGATACTTTTATATAATTCAAATGGTCAGCATACTAGCGCTATCTATTTATCGGTAATCAGCCAACCATCGACATTACCAAGATCAATATTTTGTTGTGTTTATAAATGAAAACTGAACTGATTTAAAGTTAATTGGGGTTGACTATCTCAGTAACAGTTGGTGGCGAACATGACACAAACACTAAGTACTTCAAAACATCAAAGTATTTATATGGAGTTGTATGAGTAAAGTATTCGAATGTGTCCATTGCTAGTCGAAGATCTCAACTAAGCCTTTGTCATCAATCATTTTATTTATTAAAAAAGACGTTACGCTTTAAAGGCATGCAAGAAAAATGGACTTTCTAGGGAGATCACAGCCAAACTTGATGAAGCAGCTGCCCAATGACTGTGGAGGAGCTCTTGAAGCCTCCTTAAATACTCGGTATTGAAATCGGTGCCAATTTTAGCTAAAATGTGCACCTGGAGAACATAATCCCCAACATCAATAGCCAGTATCATAACTGAGTTGTACGAGACACGGCGCAGCGGATAGTACAAGACAGCATCCTGAAGCAATCATTGGCAGTGGTCACTGTGCGCTACATTCAGCAATCTGATATATGTAGTCGATTGCTTGCAATTTGTCCATTAGCCACAGACTCTAACGCAGGTAATAAAATTGAATATTTATTAATTTGTCCAACTATAAATATCACCTTTCATTGTGGATATATCCTGGCTCCCCCCCTAGCCTGTCTGTCTATCTATGTTTATAATCTCCTCCACTTTCATATTTAAACCAATCTTTACAGGTAATCATATCCGAGCCTGCGTGGAAAGATCATTGCGCAAATTCGACTGCAACTTAGCGTAGGAAGAATTTTATTTTGAACCCGATAATGCTCGAAAGAAGGTTAAATAAAATACTGATTATTGTGATGCTGGCATTTTTTTTTGGATTTCTCGATCCAACGTCCATGGATACGAAGTCCGAAGTGATAAATAATGAAATCGACGAATATCTAAGCAGAAATATTGCGCTTTCCAATGTTCTAATGTCCTAGACTGGTGGCAGACAAATAAAGCTTTGTTTCCCCTGCTTTATAAAGTCAGCCTGCACGTATTGCGCTTTCACATTTCCAACTAACTCCTTGAAAATCACCATGAACGAAATAATATTGCTAAATAATAATAAGGATTAATGTCCGTCAAATTTCAATTGTTATATTTTTTGAAGTAATCATAAGCAATATAGATATGTGTATACATCCAACTTCCTAAGCAATATTTGTATATTATTTTTTTTAATAAACCGATGTACATTTTTAATGAATTGTAATTTAAATTTTACCACGGAAGCAATAGTGCTGCCACTTTATACAAACTGGTGGCCAGATATGTTCTTTGCTTGCTTTATTTATGCAAAACTATCGATATATTTTATTCAGTCTGCAGCGTAAAAAGTACTCATAATATGTATATGTGTTGGTTGGTAAATACATATACATGTAAATAGTATGTGCTTATTTTTCTGCATATTCATGTACATACATATGTATGTGTGCATGTACATCTTACCGACATGCTACACCTTTTTCTTTTGGGTTATGTTTTATAGATAAAACGCTAAATAACTATGCCAAATCCTTCTCTACATACATATGTATGTATCTAACTATATAAATACCTACATATACTCATTCATAGGCATATATACATATACAAAAGGAACTTTGCATTGTTCCGATTTCTATGGTTTCAATCAATTTCAATTTGTGGCCCACACACCCGCCCACATGAATACAATAGAGCCGGCTCCATGGGTTAAAGCTGTCGTCATCACCGTTTGAGGTGATCTTGAATCACATAAAAACAGATTTTCAACGTACATACATACATATGTACATACATATGTATGCACCCACTCATGCCTATGACTATAATACAGCTGTCGGAATATGGTGAGACGAGATTATATTCGTATATGTATGTACATATACATATTGTGTATATGAATGTGGATTGATTGATTTGATTTGAAGCGGTTAATTTCTCATCATAACAACTGTTACTAAAAGTAAATAAAACTAGCTTCGATTTGGGAGTAAATGGTTTGGATATTTCTTAGAAATGTAGAATAGTTATTAAAATTCAAGATGGATCCATCAAATCATACATTTGATGTACATAGAAGTATGTGTGTATGTACATACATATATTTATGTATACAAACGTTTGTTTGTGCACACAAGCCCACACATAACCTCAAATCGCAAATCAAGTTCTGCTGATGCCAATGTAGCTCGATAGCACACATACAAGTTAACATATTTATGTATGTACATATATGTACACACATACATATGTATATGGCAGCCGGCCATCTGTGCGGCTTTTTGTGCATTTCCTGTGTATTCTTTTTTATTTCTCTGAAATTTCTGCAGCTGTGGGCCTGTTTCTCGATTCTTCGGTTGTGGCTTAGAGAGAGGTAAAAGATGGCTGTTACTGTTGCGACAGGCAACAACAACAAGCTCGTTTACCTAGGTTTCAATTGCATACGACCAAAAGCAACCCCCGTTAAAAACACATACAAACATACATACATATTTATGTACATAAATAGCGTGGTACAGGCCAGCGGCAATTACCGCATGCTCACATACACACACAAACACATAGATAAAAATGAAGTCATCGTATGACTGCGTGTTGTTTGTTACACTGCAGCATGACTCATCACAAAATCGATTTATGGGCCTCAATAGGGAGAACTTGGGAGGGCTATTTTAGGCCTATGCCACGCCCTGGTACAGTCTGATGCACTGGAAACTGCAGCAAAGTAGAAAGCCATTCTGCACTATTAATAGAGCGTGTGGCGCTCGCTCTGCTTTCCCCAGCCACAACCACATTTAGCTTCAATCGCAAGCGGCCAGGCCCGGTCCGTTCAGTGAACCTAGCTGAAAGAAATACTTGGAATCGGGACAAAGACAAAGAAAAGGCGTTTAGGTTTTTGTTTGCTGGTAACACTGACTATTCGCTGACTTTATTTTCGTACACAGCTTTGGACTCGTTTTTCTGTCTTTTTGCTGTTTTTACTGTGTATGTGGTGTAGTGTAATTCTGTCATTAAAATACTTGTAGGTTGCCCCAAACGTTTACTCGAGTGTTTTTTCTTTTAATATCTTTTTGAAAGCAAAACATTAACATTGGTTTCGACGCCTTTAGCGCCCACCAATGACGCTTGCTACATGTGCGCTGTCTTCATTTGGAGTGTGTTTAGTACTCCTCGGCGCCCTCGCCCTCACCGTCGCCAGAGTCCATGCCGACCTCCTCGTAATCCTTCTCCAGGGCAGCCAAATCCTCACGGGCCTCGGAGAACTCGCCTTCCTCCATACCCTCACCGACGTACCAGTGGACGAAGGCACGCTTGGCGTACATCAAGTCGAACTTGTGATCCAGACGAGCCCAGGCCTCGGCAATGGCAGTGGTGTTGGACAACATGCACACGGCACGCTGCACCTTGGCCAAATCACCGCCGGGCACAACAGTGGGTGGCTGGTAGTTGATGCCTACCTTGAAGCCAGTTGGGCACCAGTCGACGAACTGAATGGTACGCTTGGTCTTGATGGTCGCAATGGCGGCGTTGACATCCTTGGGCACAACATCACCACGATACAACATGCAGCAAGCCATGTACTTGCCGTGACGGGGATCGCACTTGACCATCTGGTTGGCCGGCTCGAAGCAAGCGTTGGTGATCTCAGCCACCGACAGCTGCTCGTGGTAGGCCTTCTCGGCAGAGATGACAGGGGCGTAGGTGACCAGTGGGAAGTGGATACGTGGGTAGGGCACCAAGTTGGTCTGGAATTCAGTCAAATCCACATTCAGGGCACCATCAAAACGCAGCGAGGCTGTGATCGAAGACACAATCTGGCCAATCAGACGATTCAGATTGGTGTATGTGGGACGCTCAATGTCCAAGTTGCGACGGCAGATATCGTAGATAGCCTCATTGTCTACCATGAAGGCGCAGTCAGAGTGCTCCAGAGTCGTATGCGTGGTCAAAATTGAGTTGTAAGGCTCAACGACAGCAGTGGACACCTGAGGTGCGGGGTAGATGGCGAACTCCAGCTTGGACTTCTTGCCGTAGTCCACAGACAGACGCTCCATCAGCAGCGAGGTGAAGCCAGAGCCAGTGCCGCCACCGAAAGAGTGGAAGATCAGGAAGCCCTGGAGACCAGTGCACTGATCGGCCAACTTGCGGATGCGGTCCAGCACCAGATCGACAATTTCCTTGCCAATGGTGTAGTGGCCACGTGCGTAGTTGTTTGCGGCATCTTCCTTGCCGGTGATCAACTGCTCGGGATGGAACAGCTGGCGGTAAGTACCAGTGCGTACCTCATCGACCACAGTGGGTTCCAGATCAACGAAAACGGCACGGGGCACATGTTTGCCAGCACCGGTCTCGCTGAAGAAGGTGTTGAAGGAATCATCGCCACCACCGACGGTCTTGTCAGAAGGCATCTGACCATCAGGCTGGATTCCATGCTCCAGGCAGTACAACTCCCAGCAAGCATTACCAATCTGGACACCAGCTTGGCCAACATGGATAGAGATACATTCACGCTGTAGATGAAAGAGTAGAAGAAAATAGGGAAAGTTTGATTATTTTCTGCTCTGCTCAAGTGAAAAAAAAAATCGATAAAGCCGCACCCATGGCGCCACTGTATTGATGAATGTGTGTCAGCAGCGCACTAACGTTCAGCAAAAATTATTGATAGATTATGGCATACTCATATTTACGAGTTTAATCAACAGAAAAGGCCACAAATCTGGCTTACAAGTTATTTTTTCCAGCATATAACAAAAAAAAAAAAACTTAAATGACGTCACCACTTTTGCGGCGCCGCCATCTTGAAACATGGCTTCATTCCATATTAGGTACAGACCACCAAATTTCATTTTTCATTAATTAAAAAGGGAAAAAGGTATATGAGAAAATATTTTAACTTACCATATTGAGTTTTTTTTTTTAATAGATTTTTCACACGACAAGGAAAAAACTTTAGAGCAACTTATTGAGGTCTGTCTCGGAGAGAATCTACGTTCGAATAACCGGCTATGAGGCTTCACAAACGTATAACGAAAGTTTTCTCATCGACTGCTATTTATACTCTCGGAAATGAAAAACGTTTTAGTGTGAGTGAGTACAATTTCACATGATGCTTCGATGACGATGTATCGATATTTATTAAAGACATCATTACTTCTTTGCTCGACGTTGCCACTACTTTTTTAAGTTACTGTTCATGCGCGCCTTATTTAAGCTGTAAAAATGTATCTATAAAAAATTTATCAAAAGAATACAATAATATTCATCTATATAAACAATATTTATCATACTAATTTTCTAAGTATGTTATCCGATCTAATATAAAATGTGTGAATATTTTATATGAACCAATAAAATAAGAAAGTTTATATTGGATACAGGTAATATATAATTATCTACTGAATATTAGAATCCTGAAACACTAATAAATTTACTAACAAAAAATACACGTGTACATTTTCAAATATGCGAATATACTCCATTGCACCAATTAGCAAGTTTAGAAATTCCCAAGAGCAGCGGACACAGTAATGAAGTAATCTAACGATATAATTGCCTGTGCATTATAATTCAAATTCAAATAAAAATGAAAAAGACAAAAACTAAACCATTACTGAAATGGACAATGTTTATTCACACATAGTTAAATGTTATTTCACATATAGTTAAACATAACCACACATATCAAATACAGCAAATTAATTCATAAGTTTTACTTGACAACTCTACTGAAAAAATATATATGCGTCTGTATATATGTTTTTGTATGTATGTGTGTATATTTTACTGGTATCAATTCATGCGTGTTTTAAAACGCGTTTGATTTTCACTGCAACTTGGAGTAATCGTATTTACAATAAAATGAACAACTGGTTTAATAAAGTGATCTACGATAATGCTGAAAGATTATATTATGAGGCAATTGACGCAGGCAAAATAGAACGAGACATTGGTGTGAGTTAAACTAAAGAAGCTTTTTGAGTAGGACAATTAGCATTATTTCGATTAGTGTGCAAATGCATCAAAAATATACATAGATAACATATAGATCTCAAGCTTTATTGTGTAATTAAGTTTTGTGAATTTAAAATGAAGTCATTAATATATATATATATATGCATATATATGCATTCATACATACATAGGTGCATATAAATATGTGTGAATATATGCAGATGTGCTGGTTAGCGCTTTTTTAGTTGTGTTTAGCTTCAGCCGGCAAACCTTTTTGTGGTTGGCAACACTGGACGAATCAGCTGCTGCTGTGTCCTCCTTTGTTTAAACATTTATTTTTTATTATTTTTTGTAAACTTGCACAGAAATCTACCTGCACCGTCCACATTTTCCCTGCGACAAAAAAGAACAAAAAACGTAGGGCGATGGCCGAAAATCAACAGCAACAACAGAAAAAAATATTATACGTGAGTATTGGTTAAAGTACTTTTAGTGGAAGTAAGAAACATTCTTTTGCATTTTAGTTAAATCCCTTAACGTTGGAAGCGAACTTCTTTCTGGAAACACTGGAAGAAGTTAACCGGCAAAATCAACTTCAATTGGACCCACATTTGACGCATTTGCTGGAGCGCATTGTGGTTGGCATCGAAAAGTTTTTAGACAAAAAGCCCACGTACATAGTACCCAAGGCAGCGCATGAGGCCACCCCAGAGCAGCCAAATGCAACAGATGCTGTCGGACTAACCTTAGTGCCACCCAGTGAGTTGCTGAAAATTAAGAGAACATTCAACTGCACAGCCTGTACGCATCGCATTGTGGGCACAACGATTGGCAAGGCTGTGGCACATTTAGCTGAACAACATCCGAATCCTTATTCGAATCCAAACACGAATTCTCATCCGAATCCGAATCCTCATACACAAAATGGCAACGTCAATGAACAGCGGCCGGCTATGACGAAGCAAGAAAAAAAACGAGCCGAAGTAGAAGCGCGCACTAAATTAAATGTAAATTTGCCGAAGAGTAAGTATCAGAATGGATTTAAATTCGCAAGGTTTTATCTATTTGCGGTTGTTGCAGAGGTTAAGGCGTTGGCCCAGGATGACATAAGTGATATGCTGCGGGATAAATATCAGATTGCGGATAAGCTAAAAGTAATGCCACAGTATGATAAGATTGAGGAGGATCTGTGCAAGCTAATTGCTCCTGCGTTTGTCAACGATCCAGTTCGAATATATAAATTTGGATCACGGATAACGGGCATTGGGACGTGCTCATCAGATTTGGATGTGTTCATTGACATTGGTTTGTAGTCAATAACACAATTACCAAAGTGATTGCTCATCCACAAGATTAAAATTTTCCAACAGGCAACAGCTTTCACCTCTTCGAGCACCGAGCTGGCAAGAATACCATTGCCAAGCTTCGGGTGTTGCGTGGATTGTTCGTTGACAGCGATGAATGGCGTATTATCAATGTAAAACATTTGCTTTTCCTTCTAACAAGATTGCTAATTCTTGGTCCATTTGTTCACTAGGTCATTGAACAGGCGCGCGTACCTATAATTAAAACGTGTCATCTGTCATCTGGCATTGAGTGTGATATCTGCTTAAATAGCTTAGGTTTTTGTAATACGACTTTGCTCAAGTATATATTCGAGACGCAGCCACTAGGTGAGTTAATTAACATCTGCATTTACAACAAAATATGTGAATCGAGTCTATTTTTGCAGCCCAGTATATGTGCATTTTCTTGAAAACCTGGCTTGAGCGCTGCAGGCTGACAGAACAAATAACAACATATAGCATGGCCCTGATGGTTATCTACTTCTTGCAGATCAGACAACTGCTGCCATCGATTGCATTACTGCAGCAGTGGGAGTCAATGTCTGCGAAGCAGCTTGTGGGACGTGAGTGTTGCTGATGTTGCTGTTAATGCCAACAATTAGGTGTTTTTCCCCCTTTTATGTCTCGATCGTTCGCAGCTTGGATTACGAACTTTCAACAAAAGTCACTCAGTGAATTGGGAATGCAGCAAATAGAGGTCACTGTCCCCATTCTCAGAGAGTACTTAAAGGATATGCTAAAGTTCTATGCAACATTTAACTATGAAAAGAATATGGTTTGCCCATATTTTGGCAAGAAGCATATACTTATTTCACGCATCGAAAAAGAGATGCCTAAGAGGTAAAGGCAGATGGGGGATGTTAAGCTAACAGCCGACTGATTAATATGTTTCCATTTAGGTACACGGACTATGCAAATCAAAATCCAGAGTGCGCATTACAGCTGCGGAAGCCAATGGTCGTGCAAGATCCCATACAATTGAATCATAATGTTACAAAGGCAGTAACGAAATATGCATTACAAAAACTAATTGATTACTGCGAGCAAACAGCAGCATTGCTTTATAGCAATATATAAAAATCATTCATGAAATCCTTCAAATTATTAAATGTGAATTGCCGTGATAGAATCAAGCGGAATCGTATTTATTTCAAATCTTTGGTATTGCGGCATTTTATTACTGTCTGTGAGACTCCGTGTGTGAATATGATGAAAACAAACACAAATACAAATACATTAATATAAATAATGAACACACGAACGAAAACAATACAGATATTTAGAGACGCCAGGACTTGGGCCACAGATCAAATGTTGTGCTCAGGAAAATAATTGTAAAGAGTATTATCAAAATGACCCCAAGAAATGAGAAGCGATTGTACCAATGCTGTTTGCTGCCCTGCATCATGGTATAAATGCGCATGGCAGCTTCTTCTGTAGCATCCACGCTGCCATTATTGTCTACAACGAAATGTGATTTCTCACACTTCTTTTCTAGTGGCATTTGCGATT